>OW026366.1:17811130-19011130 GCA_932273885.2 Leucozona laternaria | reverse complement strand
ACCAGTTTTTCGCCATTAAAAGTACGAAATTTTCTACATACAGCTTGAAAAACAAACTATGTGTTCCCGAAGTATGCGGAGAACTCTCAATAGAGGACTTGAAACAAAACTGTTATCCCACAAATCCATCTCTTATACATAACATCCAAAATCTATCTCAATATGATCCTATAATTTCCCTGGCTGGAAACGATTCCCTGTTCTTAAGCCGGTGGTAGTAAGGTATACCTAGACATATAAAATGTTTTCAAATTTAAAAAAACCAACATCGGGATGCCATTTTTAAGTATTTAATAATATACACCTATAACGCAATTTCAAAAAAAAAAATAAATTATTTTTTTCATAACGGTTCTATTAGGTACCGTTATGTTTGGAGCTAAAACAAAATTCCATCTCCCGTCTATGAAATGACTAAATAACCTTAAATTACTTAGCAAAATTGAAAATCGTCGTCTCAACGCGTCTTTTTTTTTCAATTTTTCCAGTTCTTGGCATGACGTGACGACGAGAAACGCCGCATGGTGTATATCCAGTGACTACGTTTTCATTTTTTGAAATTGGTTTGACAACTTTTAATTTGTTTACTCGCCGCATTGTGAATGAGGCTTCAGCTATTTTGTCTACCTCGGACACTACATGCTTCCCTCGCCATCACCGTGCTTAAAAATCGCAAGAAGAAATTGCATCGTTTAAAGCAGACATGTTTATAAACGGGGTAAACTTCTTAACGATGTTTTCCTCACGAGCAACAGGAGGATGACCGTCCAATGGCATTTGGGTAATCAAGTATTGGTATTTTGTTTTACCGCCATATTATTCCCTAGATACATCCAGATTAAAACTTAAATCCAGATGTATTTACATTGAATTTGTATGCTTTACATCTGGATTTAAATTTTTAATCTGGATGAATCGAGTGAATAATATGGCCATTAGTGTATCTACGACTTACTGGTTTAATATATAGAAAAAAAATATGTGAGTGCCGGGACTCACGGTTATATATGTGTAAACATCAACGTTTGTCCAAGTGCCTGATTTTTGTTACTGGACGTCATCAAAAGAAACATATTGAATAATTAACACTACATTACCTATCTGTAGGCAGTGCTTAAAAAGCTTAGTGTTGAAAGAACGGCAGCGAAATACCGAGTGGGGGAACCGCTGTAACGAAATTTCCAAGCACTAAAAGCATGGTTGTGAAGTGTCCAACGAACGGTGAAGGTTCGGTACTGAAAGGTCCTGCTTCGCAGTTCACTCTCAACTTTAAGATGACTTCACATTACACATGGTTATTGCTTATGGTAATCACTCTCTGAGCATCGACAAACAACAACTGTCAGCGGAGAGCACTAAAATCGTGGTTTTAATTAATTGACACCGTAGCCAAATTCCAAAGGAACTTAATGGTTTGACTGACAGGGGCCGAATTAAAATATCCAGTTAGAACTGTCAACGAACTTGCAACCCTTATGAAACTCCATCTTTCCATCGAGTAAAACTTACAAAAAGGTCAGTCTTAATTTTATACTGAACGAACCTCTAATGAATGTCACTGTAAGATAGCCGGCGAATTATATATCTTGAGTTTTTAGAATATTTAGTTGCAGTTGTTGTCAGTGGAAATCACTAAAATCGCAGTTTCAATCGATTGACACCATCAATCGCCTATGGAATTGGACGCTGTGATTTTTAATGAATGTTAACTTTGTGCAAGTACAAAGGTAGCCGATAACTCTGCAATTTGTTCAACTTCAGCTATTTTGTAATTATATCACAGCCTAGAAATTGCAAGAAGAAATTGCATCGTTTAAAAGCAGTATAATGTAAACGTAGAATTTAAGTTCAGATTTGTATCACTGAACGCACCCAATATCCTACCATATCTACAGCCATTGATCTACCATACCTACAGTCAATTGTCAATCCCTACAGCTGACTATTATTATTTTCGTTTTGATTTTGTTTTCATTTTAATTACGAGTTCGCGTCCATTTCGTTCGGGGAATAATTAAAAATTAAAGAAAAAAATATAAAAATATAAGTGTTAAAATGATAAAATCGTCGGTAGCGCTAAAAACAATTTGCTTTCGTCGTTGGCAAAAACAATATAAATGAGTGGTCGCGATAAAGTAAATATAATCTAATTGTCGGTCGTGTTAAAATCAATGGCGTAAATTTTTAAACAGTCCTCGTTTAAGGAATGAAACCAACTCTAGTTAAAGCAGTCGTTTAGTTGCGAGTCCTTGTCTAACCTTTTCTTATTTTTAAACACTTTAAACAACTCTTCTAACTAATGAAGTGTTCTTAGCGCATTTGTAGGGTTTTAAGCGCATTTGTAGGGTTTTGTTATGATTTTTGGTAGAGCATTGGACTGCAGATCGAGAGGTCCCGGTTCAAATCCGGGTGTCCCCTTTGAAAATTAAATTTGTTTGTAAATTTTGTTTCTTTTTTTAACTCCCCTATGGCTATTTCCCCTTTCCAGCTAAGATCAAGGGCGATTTTGTGAGCAGAAAATAATTTGCCGCGATATGGTAGTCCAACACTATGTACCACATTTTTTTTTGTTTTTATTGGGGCGGTCGACCGAATACAAGTTTGTATTGTATATTGTTTGGTGTCGTAGTTTATTGAATCGGGGGTGGAGATGGTGTTTTTTATCGTGGTAATGGTTACTGGGTGCATGCACCACAAATTAAAGCCAAGACAGTTTTCGTGATTGTTGATTTATATCCTTAAGATCTTCATCAAACATTTTTCTTTAAATTTTTGTTATGAAATTACAAACATTGAGTGGATAAAGTGTACTTTAAAAAAGATAGAGGAGCATTTTGCTGCTTTTAAAGTTAGACGAGTGCTTTAGCGTTAAAGTATACTTTATATCGTTTAAAATTATCAAAGCGTTGACTCTCATTCTAAAACTCATTTTTAGAGTCGGCGTCCAATTTAAAATTGATGTAAAGTAGGTTTTAAATGTTTAAAATTTTGCGCCAATTTGTTTTGGTCGGGGCAAATCAGATTTCGTAACGTAACGTGCTACAACGTAAAGTGCACGACGTAACGTTGCACACGAACGTTCACGTTTTTTTTCACTCTACCGCCAGCATAGATGTTTACACCACAGATTAGACATATGAAGATGAGAATGTTTCGTACGTTTCACCCTCCAAAACCCATTTGTTTACATTGTTGTATTTGTAATTTTTCCCGCGTAGATGAATAGGTGTGAATTGCAACAACAATTTAACCAGGTGTGTGAAGATCCCTACTGTCTATGTGTGAGATTTTTATACACACATTCTCATTTTTTATCTGATAACTGCCAGTTCAAGCTTGTAGGCAAATTAAAATGGCAGCCGGGGATTCTCATCTTCATGTGGCTAATCTGTGGTTTACACATCAATAACTAGGTATATCGTGGCATATGGAAAACTGTTTTTTTAAGAGGACACAATATGATGCATGTTTTTATTGTTATTTTATTGATGCACAAAAATTATTGAAGCAAAACAAATGTTAAAAATGTAGAATAGTTTTTGTTTTTTTTTTTTTGACTCAATATTCACGTGTAATTAGATGTTTGTCCTTTGCATTTTTCCTGGTAATGGCATGACTGCATATGACTGGGAAATATATTCTGAACGATGAACTCTTGACATTGGTTGATGAATGAATTACGAGATGATGATGACAATGGCTTTTGCTAGATTAATGAAAGAAATAATAAATAGTGGCAGCGTCCTTAAATCTATTTATACATATTATATACTTAGAGGATATTATATAATATGGAGTGCTTGTTTTTATTCGAATGCGAAGCTTTTATACTGGTCGCTATTCAAGTTTCAGTAAGTTCAAAGGCACTCAATTTTCCGAGAATCAACAGAAGTTTCCGGTTTAGAATTATTGACGAGACAGCGACAAAAGAAAAAACTGCACACTGGAGAATAAAACTAATTAACTTTAAAGTAGACCAATTTAGAGAGAAAATTAGCAAATTATGACTAACAATTATTGATAGCAGCTGTAGGAATTTACCTTTACTGAAAATGAAACAGTGCCCCCTACCAAGGCTTCAGGCACTTAAATGCATAGGGATAGAAACGAGCACTCCATATTATATATCCTCTAAGATTATAAATATAAGAACCCTAAGAACTACATAAATTAATACAAAAGACCTAGTCATAATTCTAAGTCATAACACGCACACAGGAATAGTTGAGAGTTTTAAGCCACTAGAGCCTGGTTCTCCACGAGGTGGCAGGTGTCATGCCTCTAAATCAATTGTATTTGTTGTCATCAGCGTGCACCGCTTCATTTGCCAATAAAATTCTGTCCAATCACTTGATTCACAAAGAGGGCAGTCTTAGCTTTTGTTTTCATAGAAATCCCTTATGGGATAGGTACACTTAGCCCAAAATACAACCGGAAAAATGCATTTTCTAACCGAAGGAAACTGAAAAGTTTTGTCTGACTAGCGGTTTTGTTAATATTTGGATCGCAATGTTATAGGTAATCTTAATTTAATATTAAGGGCTAAAATTTTGAAAGATTTTTGTTTAACTAAAAAAGGATTGATTTTTATACCTAACAGCCATATTATTCACTGCAGGTGTAAATAAGGTTTAAGGGAATTTTGAACCTGTCCGCTTAATCCGCATATTTAACTTTTGTGGATAATTTTCACTCAAAACTCGCATTAAACACGAGGGATTAAAAATACATAACAACCGGATGTAAAATTGTTTAAACTTGACTATAAACATACGGAATGTCAATATGTGACATTTTCCAGCATATACTTCCTTTTTTTTTGTTTCTTGTTGTTGTATTTCAAATTTCATTGTTCGAAAGTTTTGTTTGACTAAAAAAGGATTGATTTTTATACCACTGCACTGTAAATAAGGTTTAAGGGAATTTTGAACCTGTCCTATTAATCCGCATATTTAATTTTTGTGGATAATTTTCACTCAAAACTCGCATTAAACACGAGGGATTAAAAATACATAACAACCGGATGTAAAATTGTTTAAACTTGACTATAAACATACGGAATGTCAATAATTTGATATTTTCCAGCATATATTTCCTTTTTTTTGTTTCTTGGTGTTGTATTTCAAATTTCATTGTTCGAAAGTTAAAAAAAAAATCAAGTTACCCTAGCTTTTTCCGTTTAACACAATTATTTTTGTTTGTTTGTGTAATTGAAAGCAAAACTGTGTATGTATGTTCACGTGCGTAAAAACTTCAAATGTCACTTTGCTTGGCTTAAATGAGTGAATGTACTGAAAACAGTGTTCCCAGATTGGTGGTTTTTCCCACCAAAATGGGGGGAAAAAATCTCTTTGGTGGGAATAATGGTGGTAAAAAATTACAAAAAATATCTTTATTTTTTTTATAAAAAAACTAAAAATATGTGTTCCTAGCTTTTTATTGAAATTAGATTTTTTTTATACAAAAAACTGTGAAAATGTACGAAAGTACAAATTTTACCTATACGATTTGACTTAAAATACTGAATTCTTACAATGAAATCTAAGAAGTTTTTTTTTAATAAATATGAAGTGAAATTAATTTTTATTTATTTAGAAAATAAAAAAAAAATATTTTTAGAGTGTGTTTTGTTTATTCGGGAGCTTTTTTCTTAAAGGAGAAGTTCACATCTCACATTTAATTTTTTTTTTTTTGTTTAACATCTAGGAAAGGATTGTGGCAGAGAAGTATGGTGGTTTTTTTTTTTTCTTTCAGTACAAGAACAGTGGGATTTTTTTTCAAATACGGTGGGATTTTAAAAATCTCATCTGGCATCAGTGACTGAAAATTTTGTTTACAACTGGGTTGAACTACTTAAACAGCTCCCTGAGGGGCAGTTGAAATTGAATCGGATTAAACGCGACAGAGTTTAATTAATAAGGTTTTTTAACGGGTTTATCGAGTGAATATTATGCACTTGGGTTGAACTTTTGAGACTTAACTCTCCTAGAACCAAGGTATTAATTTAAAACCGGATTAATTGAGTGAATAATATGGCTGTAAGAAATCTCTTAAATAAATGAAAAAGAGTTTAAATTATTAGTTAAACATTTGAGCACTTTAGGTACAAGTTTTATTAAAATACATTTGGATTCCTCCGTCATTGTTTCCTTAGTACTTAGGGAACTAAACAAATATGTGCATATTCGTAAAATTGTTTAAAAGATTAAAGGGAAGGTTAGTTACAAAATACGTCGAAATTGAAGTTTAACATAAAACTCAAAGGGAAACATCATTTTTTGCCGAATTTAATAACTTATTTGTGCTTAACATAAATTCAAAATGTTTTTGTGATTTGTTTTAGCAAAAGGTTTCATGACTCATAACTCAACTTCTGACCTTTTAAATTTAAACACATTTAAATTTTTGCATTTTATTAATTTATTTTTGTCAGCTCAAATATACAAGGTGTCGCAAAAGTTGTCAAAATACACACGTCTACAAGAAATGAATCACTATACTCCTAGAGAACGCGAAATAATTGTATCAATTGTGTTGCGGAATAATTCGTCGGTGGTGTGAATGACAACTTTTTCGCTATCTTGTATAAAGGCATCTACCGGTCCATGAAAATTTACAGTCAGTCAAGATGTTGTAGAGAAAAAAAAAACTTTAGTCGGACCAACAAGAAAACAGGTTTGGCCAATACTGGATCCGAAACTCCATGGACGAGAAAAAAAAGACTTATCACTCTCTACTAACCTATTAGTAAGTACTGGTTGATAAAAAAGTGTGCGTATATTTATATTTATAGCTTAAATAATATTTCTTACCTCTCTCTCCACAACATATTTCCGGCTAACTAAATTCTAAGCCTATCCTTGTTATGTTTCTATTCAAGTAATATGATATACGAGATGTCAAACAGAATGCCTAAGATTATACATGAGACGAATGCATCACACACAATATGATAATCTGCTTGCCAAAACTATTTAAAGTACACTACCTGTTTTAAGAAAGATTTTAAAACTACGAAAACATGGAAGAAATTCTGAAAAATTGAAATTCGAAAATACCGACGATGGACATTGGGTTTAAAATAAATTATAGGTTTTAGGTACTTGTCTACCAAAAATATATTTTACATAAAAACGTTATTCAGAAAATGTGTGTTAGAAAAATATATAAATTTGAATATAAGATAACAAGTTAAAGATATTATTTGACGGTACACAGAGATTAACAATCAGGTATTAAAAAAAAAAAAAATCGATGACACGTAAAGATTAGAAAAAGGGTATTATTGACCCTATCCTCGTACTCTGGAAGCCTTCTTGCTCTTGTCTGCTTTTGGTGGAACAGGTCCTCCACGACCATTTTGTATATGACGATTAAATAATCTGAAAAAAAAACATAAGATAGTGATTTTTTTTGTCTCCTATTAAAACATTTGTTTAATGCAAGCTTACATCTTGTATGTCTCCGTCTTTAAATAATCAATAACATGACTTATTCCCAGTAAATACTGTTCGGCAATTGGTTGCACCCACGGATTCTCTTCCATCTTCATTACCGACTTATTGCCAAGCAAGTCCAATTGTGCAACTTCCGGTGGTAGAATGGTCAGTCGATTGTTTTGAATATGCAATTCCCTTAGCCGTGTCAATTCGCCAATTTCCCTTGGAATTTCCAACAAATCATTGTCACGGAGACCAAGAATTTGCAAATTCTTCAGATTTCCCAATCCCTTGGGTATGAATTCGAAATCATTGTCACCCAAATAGAGAGCACGCAGTGTTTCCATCATGAAAAAATTTCCAGGCAATTGATTTTCATTTAAATTATTGTAGGATAAATCCAATACTTCTAGCACTGGGAAAGCGCCAAATCCACGGGGAAGAGTGTCCAAACGATTGATTGACACATTCAAGATTCTTAGTTTTGGCATTGAAGACAAAGAAACGGGCAGCTCGCGAATTGCATTGTTGGAGAAATTAAGAATTTCTAAATTGGCAAGATTGGCAATGCCAGCTGGCACTGTGCTGAGTTTATTGTGGCTTAGAGTAAGGCGAGTGATGTTAGCCATAGACACTATGGATTGTATTAAATGGAAATTAAAAAACAATAAAAGAAAAGTACCAACATACATATAGGACAAAGGCTTGCAAATATTTAAAAAGATGGGCTCATTAGTTTTTGTCCCTCTGCACTAGCAGAAAAGCGTATGTTTGAATCAACATTTTCATGATAATTATCTTCAACACACACAGTATAGCAAAATTTATATCATCATCACAACCATAAAAGTCGAAATCTCCAAACAAATATTTTTTGAATTCAAAAGGAATACTTGCGATATAGTACATAAATGTTGCTACAATAGGGCAAGTTTTCGATTCGTAATAAATCGAAGTCGACGTAACAATAATAAGAGAACTCGAAAAAAGTGGGCTACAAAAGTGATTTTCTTATAAATTTAATTTTTTTAACAAAAATTTGATTTTTACTTGCGATATAGGTACTTTATGGGAAGTTATGGATTCGTACAAAAAATCGAACTCGAGATTTTGATCAAACTTTACATTACGATGATAGAGAAGTCAAAAAAAGTGGGTCTCGCAAAAACGTCCGTCTGTCTGTCTGTCTGTCTCTCTGTCGGTTCGACTACAGCTTAAACGGATGGGTCGATTTTCTTTAAACTTGGTACCTAGCGTTTTTTGGACATTCCCCCCACCCGTTTTTTTCTCTTTTTTTTAGGACCAAAATTAACAGTAGCTGTCATACAAAATTTCTTGGCCAAAAAGGAAAAACTTATTTTTCTCAAATCCAGCGCTACAGAATTTGTTTTTAAGAACTCCATAAATTTAAATAGTTATAAGTTGCTGTTTAATAAAAAAATGGTTACGAAAAATGGTTATTAATGGTACCTCCCAAAGAACCATATTTTTGATTTTCGCTTTTCTCGAAAACGGTAGAACAGATTCTGATCAATTTTTTTATGAAGAAGTATTGACACATTCTAAATAATATTGTGTACCAAAATTTTCAAAAAAAATATTTGTTAGATTTTTAAAAAAAGTTTTAATATTTTTTTTTGAAAACTCAATACTTCAAAAACGACTTGGTCGATTTTCATTAAACTTGGTAAATAACAGTTTTTTAACTTTATCTAGAAGATTTTTGACAAAAATTATTCTAATACTCAAAAAAACGGTGCGTCCCATACAAATGTTAAAAAACCGTTATGAAAAATATTTTGTTTCTCAAAAACGACTCCTACGATTTTCATAAAAGTTTTTTTGTGTGTTAAAATTAGTACGATCTACCATTTAAAATTTTTAAAGTTTATATTTTACGTTTATTAACAGTACCTCTCATAGAACGGTTTCTTTGATTTTCGACTATCTCAACATCTGATCAACCGAATAAAATTAGTTTTTGTATACAGAAGCTTGTTACAAATATAAATAAAAGTGCGTATCAAAATTTTCTAAAAAATGATTTTTATATTTTTTAAAAAAAATCAAAATAATTTTTTGAAAATTCGATATTTCGAAAACTAGTAGCAGATTTTTTTGTGAAGTTCAATTTTTAACGCAACATTAATAAATGCTTTAAATTGGCGTACCAATTATTTTTCTCAAAAATGTTAACGAAATTTTATATATAAAAAATTAATTATTTTTAAAACCGCTCCTACGATTTTCAAATTTTTTTTCTCATAAATAAAGATTTATATAAGAAATCAGATGGTGTACATCGCGTTGGGTTAAAACGGATTCAAAGTATTTTAATCAATATCTTTCTAATTTTGTTGATTTAAAACAATTTACCAGTTTAAATAGTATAATTTCCTTTTATGCATATTGCATATGTGCAACACTAGCCTATATTGTTAATTTTTGTATACTCACATAATACCACCTGAAACTAAACTATGATTTGGCAAATGGATAACATATATACTCCTATAGCTAATTTATTTTAGACTATAGAACCAGAATGTTATCGCGCATAAGAGCAAGTTCGTGCGACCCAGTCGTGCATATTTTTTTTTGTGCAGATCCAACTAACGGTCTCTATTATTTATTTCGAGGACGGCTCTTACGATTTCGATACAAATTTTGGGGCACTATTGCAGGTATAGTCAGCTCTATGCTATAAAAAACTACTTACTCACCCACATTTGTACACGCTCATAAATTGTTTTTTAAGTTGTTTGTACAGTGGTTTATGATTTATCCAAGCTGACTATTAGGCTTTTCGGGAAACTATCTTTGTTTTTTTTCCTTCTTGTTTTTACAGTTATAAATAGAATCCTAGTCAGAGGAAAAACACACAAATACAAACATACAGCTGCGAATAATCTTTTCAGTGATTTTTATTGTTCTTAAATTATAACGTAATAATATTTATAGTTTGAAAAGTCTTTGTGTGCAAAAATTACCAAGAAAAATACTTTGTACCTACGAAGTTTTTCGAATTGGGGTCAAATTCACAAGAACAAATTTACTACAATAACTAAAATTTTGAAGTTTTTAACATTCGTAGTAGAACTTTGATCTTTTAGTTATTATAAGCAATAGTTTAAAAAGAAAACTTTTCTTTTACGATAATATTTTGAGCCAATTCAGATATCACAAATAACTTTGATACTATTTGAGCCATTGAAAGACGATGTTCACATTGCACTAACACAATTAAAGAGTTTGTTTAACCTCTGACAAGCTTTCAACTGTCGTCTGGGCAAACAATCCTAATTGGTTTGACAATTCGATACGAATGAACGTTTCTGGTCCCGATTCAGAAAAAAATTCACAAAACGCCATCATTTCAAAAGATAAGGATAAGAGCCGTGTTTTTTTTGCAAGTCCATATGGATTTGTCGAAAAAAACGACATCGGGACTAATAGTTTTACACGTAAATAACGGGTGATTTTTTGGCTGGTTTGGTTTTGGCAACACTGGTTTTGACAGCTGACGTGTGTTTAGTACCTTGTGTCACTGTCAAACAGCTTCAGTTTGGTTTGCAATTTAACCATGGATCGTCTTACAAATGAACAACGCTTGCAAATTATTGAATTTTACTATCAAAATTCGTGCTCGGTTCGAAATGTTCATCGCGCGCTGCTTGTGTTCAGCGATGACGCTCAATTTTGGTTGAATGGGTACGTAAATAAGCAAAATTGCCCTATTTGGAGTGAAGATTAGCCAGAAGCATTGCAACAGCTACCAATGCATCCCGAAAAAGCCACTGTTTGGTGCGGTTTATGGGCCGGCGGCATTATTGGGCCTATTTCTTCAAAGATGATGCGAATCGCAGCGTTACTGTCAATGGTGAACGCTACCGAGCGATGATAACAAACTTTTTTTTGCCCGAAATGGAAGTTCTTGACTTGCATGATATGTGGTTTCAACAAGACGGTGCCACATGCCACACAGCACGCGAAACAATGGCGCAATTGCGAGGCGAGTTTGGTGAACAGTTAATTTCACGTTTCGGGCCGGTCAATTGGCCGCCTAGATCGTGCGATTTGACACCATTAGATTATTTTTTGTGGGGGTATGTCAAGGCTAATGTCTATAGGGACAAGCCCGCTTCGATTGACGCACTGGAAGCCAACATCCATGCATTCATTCGTGAGATACCGGCCGATATGTGTGAAAGAGTATGCCGAAATTGGACTCAGCGGATGGGCTACCTGAGACGCAGCCGCGGTCAGCATTTGCATGAAATTATCTTTAAACATTAAATTGCAAGGTTTAAACTATCGATTCAAATAAATATTTCATTCATTTTTTCGAATTGTTTGTGTTTTTTTTTTTAAAAAAAGTTCTAAACCTCTTAAAAAATCACCCATTACAACAACTTAAATCCATATAGACTTAGCTAAGTCCAGATAATTATCGGGACTTACGTACTGCAAGTAAGAAGTTCCTAAGTCCCGATGTCGTTTTTTTCGACAAATCCATATGGACTTGCAAAAAAACACGCCTAAGGTATCTTTCGGAACGTCTTTGGCCTGATATTCAAAGACTGCTTTTACATTACAGCGATTTTTAATCTTCGTTTTTCCTTTGGTTTCCTTCTAATTGCAAATACCTTTTACACGACAGCGATTTTTAATGAAAAGTTTAGTTTGTGCAAGTGAAGAAGTATCATCTCACTGCACTCTTTACTCCACTTGATTAAGCGAAGTTATCTGAGTGGACGACGAATGAAAATAAAACACATTCCAACAATAAGGAAAAGCACAAAGAAGAATGAGCGATAACTCTGCAATTTGTTCAACCTCAGCAATTTCGTCTACCCCGGCCACCACATACGTCCCTCGCCGACGTGCTTAAAAATCGCAAGAAGAAATTGCATGGTTTAAAAGCAGTCAAAGCACATAAATTTACAGACCTACTAAAACTATAAATAATAATAATTGGTATCACTGGTTCTTGTCACTCATTCAAACGTTTGCCAAAACAAACTTGACTTTTCTCCCACAACAACAACAAAAAAAAAAAACAAACCCACTCACAAAAAATTACATTTTTTGAAACAGATGATCTCATTCTTCCAATTTATTCCCTTATTTCGCTCAGAAAACTTAGTAGAAATGTTTGAATTCTGCATTTGTTTGCCTGCACTATAAAAAGAATCACAAAACACTAGGAAATGTAAACAAATTTTCTTAACAACAACGTACACACAATCTGTCTTCACCTGTCTTCATGGAATTGCTTCCAAATATGGTCAAGGAATTTCACTCGGACCAAAATTAAACAAAATATCAATTTCAATTAATTATCTATAAAACTATAAGTAGGAACTTACACAATCCTGGCATTTCTTCGAAGGAAGTGATCCCCCTTTCGACCAAGTCGATTTCCCGATTTTGAGTTTCACGGGCTTCGTCTAGAACTTTTTTCGCCTTCGACATTTTCGCGTTGACTGGCAGACATGATTGGCTCATGGTATTGCTTCGCTTTGCTCCCGAAAATCTTCCAAATCGAATTCCCCTCTCGGTTGCACACAAATATGTTTTTGTACTCTAATTTATTTGTTTTTCTCTATTTTATTTTGGATGTGTCGTTTCGTTATTGCTTGTTATCTTATCTATTGTATAAATGCAAATGGTATGTGGGTTTACGCTGATGTACACTATCAGCTCCAATACTAATGCGGTAGTTACAAAGAAATTGGTTTGGATCCGAGTTCAACTCTGAACAGGAACACTTGCAGATAGAGAGCGATAGAAGAATTTTCGTTTTGGAACACTACAGACAGAAAAACACACCACGATAGAAAATTAAATAATAGACCAAACGGGAGACACTTTCTCGATAAGAACAAAATTATTGTGACGATGACGATGATTTTGACTCGGATGTCGAATGGATGGATAACAAAATCAAGAATGAGTGATGAGTCTGATTTGTTTGACATCTTGGGAAAGGGCGTAGCTGTTAGTGTTGCGGTTGAGGAAAAATTGTTTGGTCCGGAATAGTATTGACTTTGTAAAAGTATTGAAGGTTTTTGCAGTTTTTGGTAACGCGAAGTTTTTCACAAATCTTCGCAACTTTTCACATTTTTCTGTCAAACCCTATAGAAAAAATCCAAGTTTTGGGAAACTTGGTGAAAGTTTTAGTTACCAAGAACAGTGCGTCGTTACCTGTCAAAAAACGTATTTAATAATCAGAAATGATCCAAATGACGGTGTTCACATTGGACTCATTCCTTCGACTTTTTCTTGATGTTAATTAACTTGCTTTGTTCATACACAACCTAATATGAACACATCCGACTCACTTTGAAGGAAACACGACGTTATAAAATAGTTATCCAATTCACAATGCGGCGAGTGTTTTTATGACAAAAATTCATTTCTGTAAAAAAAAATCAAAAAAATTATGAACAAAATAACATACAAACAATAACAGATTTTATTTGTTAAATACAAATACAATTTTTTGAAAAATCTGTCAATTACTTAGCAAAAATGAATTTTTTTTAATTTTTCGAATTCTTGGAGTGACGTGACCACGAGAAAAGGGGGGTTAACATTCATCGACGTGTCGTTCGACCTAATTCTTTTTGCTAGCACATTCAACGACTAACTTATCGACATCATTTTCAACGAAGTTTTCTCAGAGCAACATGCTGCGAAATTCATTAAGGCTGCCCCAAACCAACGCGAACTATTCGCGCGAATATGCGACGACTGAATAATGTTCGAAGATTCGCATCGCGCCAGTGTGGGTGCTCTCATTTATTTCCATGTAAATAAATTATGACAGACGAAAGTTTCGTCGTCGCTTCGAAGTATTCGCGTTGGTTTGGGAGAGCCTTTATTCGCACCAATCCTATCGCATCCATTTTATTTTTTCCGCTCTCTTTTTATTGTTTAATTCGATTGAAACCCATTTTCTTCAATTCTTATTTAAAATATAGAAAACAAAATGTAAAATTGAAATCATCGGTCGTTCGACAGGAGTTCACATTTACTACATCGGTCGTCCGACAGAGCAAATTATCAAAAAAATTGAACAACACAGTTAGTCGATCGACGGTCGTTCGAGTGGTGTTCACATTACAAAAATTTGACATAACGACTCGTGTTGATGAACATGAACACGACGTGTCGTTCGACCTAAGTCGTTTTGCCAGCGTTCACATACAACGACTATCTTGCCGACATCATTTTCAAGAAAATCTTAACAGAGCCAACATGCTGCGAATATTTGCACCAATTATACCGCATCCATTTTTTTTTTTTCCACTTTCTTTTTGTTGTTTACTTCTATTGTAAACCATTTTCTTCAAATCTTACTTAAAAAATAGAAAAAAGATGTAAAATTGAAATCATCGGTCGTTGGACTGGTGTTCACCAGTCCAGTGGTGGCGGTCGTCCGACAGAGAAAATTATCAAAAAAATTGAATTACAAAGTAAGTCGATCAACGGTCGTTCGACTGGTGTTCACATTACAAAAATCTCACATAACGACACGTGTTGATGAGCATGTCGTTGAATGTAAACCTCCCTATTGTTTGAAATTGGCAATATTGGCAATGGTCCCGTTGGCAATAAGAACAGAAATGTGAGTGCCACTTTTGAAACTACACTGATAAATGTCACTTTTCTTTGATATGTGTGTAAAGCGGGATATACATTAGGTGTGTTCGCGTACTAGTCCGAAACTACCCATTTTTACCATTTTTGGTCCAATTTAATTTTGTTTATATTGACTGACAGAACTTCGGACTAAAACTGGCAAGTTTGGAAAGTAAACGAACAGAGGTATTGTGCAAATGCTTGTCGTGCATAGAGAGTGTATTAGTAAAAATGAAACACGTATACATTGTGTATGCTTGAAGCAAAATCAAAATGTTTTGATTTTTGTCCTCTCTTTGAAAATTTTCTTGAAAATGATGTCGGTAAAACAGTCGTTGAATGTGAACGCTAGCAAAACGACTCGGGTCGAGCGACACGTCGTTCAATGTGAACCCCCCTATAGAATTGAAATATGTATATTTGAGAAGGATTGTTTGATCAAGCATAGGCACATTTTCGCATAAAAATTTAATTAAAAATAAATGATTGAAGACTCATGCATGGTGTTTATATGCAACGTCAAAAAAAAATTATTAATACACTCTCACATGCATGACAAGCATTTGAACAATGTATATCCCGCTTAAGTGCGTGTGAAAATCTGTGTAAATCTTGATCTGAAAAATCAACTTCTTGTCACAAATAAAAAAAAATCGAGTTTTTTGGTTGAAATGAAAACCACATTAGTTTTAGGCCTGCCACCCACTAGACAACCTTAAATGTAAATGCAGCTTAACATAGATTGTTAAAAAAAATTACATTTTCGACAATAGATATTAGTTGGTAGATAAAAAGAACGCATGAACGGCCTTCTAAACTTCATCTCGTTTGACACAAAAAATAATAAATACAAATTATAAAATAACATTAAAAGCGAAGGTACCCAAACCCAAACATTAAAAAAAATGTCTGAGCAGGAAAAGTGGTAAGTTACAAAAATAGTTAATGAAATACATAGATAAAAACTATTTTTTAATTAGCAAAAGAAAGATTTGGTCCAGAGAGGAGACTCAAGGCTTTCTTTACTGCTATACTGCTCATAGGGATGAATTTTACCATAGCAGGAAAAAGAAATTCGCTTATGCGAATGTATTAAAAGACATGATTGCTCAGGGCTTTACGGTAAGTTATTTATTACAATAAAAAAGTTTTTATAACAATAATAACATTTTCAGAGTTCATCCACAACTACCACCGCCTTAGAAGGTAAAATGCGCACTTTACTTATGGCATACAAGTCAGCGAAAAACAACGGAAACACAACTCCATGCATTGCTCCATTCATGGATGCAATGGAGGAAATTTACGGAGATAGCCCAATATTCTGCAACAGCCTCACATATAATATGAATATGGATCCCACAACTTCCCAAACAACTCACACTGACACTTCTGATGAGGATAAGTCTCAAATTTCATTGCAATTACAACAATGGCCCGAGTCAACGGATGAAGAAATATTACCTACCGCTGTCCTGCTGCATCCCAAAAGCGAAAGCGAGAACACAAATGAAAAAATGTCCGAAATGTAAGAAACTATCGAAAATTCTTAAGAAACCGGAGCAAACATTTTTTTTTTTCAATCAGGAAAAGAAAGGTTTGGTCAAGGGAGGAGACTCTTGGGTTCCTTTATTGCTATCATGCTCGGAAGGATGAATTTTTTCATAGTAGAAAAAAGAAATATGGTTATGTTAATGTGTTAAAAGACATGATTGCCCAGGGTTTCACGGTAAATTATTTCATACAGTAAAAAGTTTGTAATGACAATTATTTCTTCAGAGTCCATCCACAACGACCACTGCCTTAGAAAACAAAATGCGTACTTTACTTGGGTTGTATAGGACAGCGAAGGACAACCCCAACGCCACGGACGCAAGTACAGGTATTGCTCCATTCATGACTGAAATGGAGGAAATTTTCGGAGAAAGATCAACTTTATCAGACAACCACACAATCCATATGAGAACGGTTCCAAAAACAGCTCATATTGATTCTTCTGACGAAGATCGGCTTCAAACTTCATCGCAAATGGAGGAATCTTTCGTACATAGTCCAATATTATCCCACATCCATATGAAAACAGTTCCCATAACCACTAAAACAGCTCAAAATGACTATTCTGATCAGGATCAGCTTCAAAATTCATCGCAATTTCAACAATGGCATCAACCCGAGTCTGTGGGCGAAGAACAATTGCTGACTCCCACAATTCACCTGTCATCACTATCAGATTTACCGAATCCTGACCCTCTATCCTCCATAACTTTCCGTAAACGAAAATCCGCACAAGAAATTTTTTTCGAAAACAAACTGAAATTAAAAAGAGAAGAAATGGAGAGTAAGAAACTAATGCGGGAGGCCAAACACACACAGCGAGAAAATTTCATGCGCGAATCATTGAATGCCTTGCAAAACAAGTGGGAGAAAGATCACGAGGTTGATATGAAAAAATTAGAACTCTTGGAGAAGTTAGTTAAAAAATGAAATACAAAATTATTCGTTAACTAAGTGTGTTGTATATTTCATGATTAAAATTTAAATTATTTTGTGGTCTTGTAAATACTTAAACAAAATATGCCGTCGGTCGACTGTATTATCATCTCCAATTTCCCCAACTTCAGGAATATTTTCTTTGTCATCTGGTTGTTCTGGTACACTGTCAGTGTACAGATCATTCTTTAGTATGCATATATTGTGCAAAACACAAGCACTTACGATCATTTTTGTCACTGCACTTAAATTAGTCTGCTCAGTGAACTTCAATAATCTACGGAATCTACATTTCAGCAACTCAAAAGCATTTTCTACAGTCATTCTGGTCGCTGAGTGTATGTGGTTAAACTTCAGTTGAGTATCTGTTAGATTTCCGTTATCCTTAAAAGGTGGCACCAACCAATTTGTCGAAGGATACGCGGAATCACCCAGTATAAATGATCCATTGCGGAACAAATCCGAATAATTTGTTTGGACTCTTGCGTATAGATCAGATCTCCGAAGAACTCTGCTGTCGTCGAGTGAACCGGGCTCACCACAAGTGATATCGATGAACTTCATTTGAGCATCTACGACTGCTTGGAGAACCAGACTATAACTTCCATTTCGGTCATAATAGAATTCTTTGTTAATTTTAGGCGCTTTGATATAGATGTAGTTACAATCTATAGCCCCAATGACTCCCGGTATTCGTTGTTTTTCTTCGAACAACCGCTGTGTCTCCTTTGCAGCTGCTCCTTGTGGCCACTTTACATATTCGTGACCAATAGAAATAAGCCAGGAAGAGACTCGTTGAACAGCTATCCATGCTGAAGATTTTGTGACTCCAAATAAATTTCCCAACTGCTTAAAAGTCATAATATTACTTATGTACCATATGTACATAAAAACTGTCTTCCTGCAACCAATTCTAGATCTTCCTCCGTGAGTAGAATCTGGCAAACAACTGGAATTGGAAAACAATGCTGAAAAAAAAGTAAAAATTATACTTATTTGTATTTTGTAAAATTCGAAATTGTGTATACATATTAAGTACTCCACAGTTGCCTTCTCCAAACGCATATGAGATTTGAAGTCATCACGACTATAACCTTCGATGGTGTCGACAAAGCTCAAGCATGTACTGCGTTGTTTGCATTCTAAATCTTCAGAACTCGAACTCGAGCTCGTACTATCAGCAAAAACAAGCGAAAACAATTCTTCTATATCTTGTCTATCTTTTTGGTGCCGATTCCTTGATTCACTCATCATTAAATTTATTATCTAAAGCAATAAATCAAAAATTGTTTAAAATTTGTGGATAGTGAGATACTAAGTATAGGCTACAGCGATTAGAAAACACAAATATAAAAAAATAAAATCAATATAAAATAAAACAATATAATATAGAACAAATATTTTTATTAATTACTTGTGCTTTCTGTGAATTATCCATTCTGTTATTAATTAATTAAATTAGCTTTTGTTTTGTTTATTTTTTCCCGCAATAAACAAATTTCTACGGCAGCTGACTGCTGGCTGACAGCTAAAATGTCACATTTATTAAGTGCTGCCCGTCATAAATCGAAACAAGAATAGGTCTGTTTGGTAACGTGAAATTTGTTGCGAATTTGTACAAATTTACACAAAATTGCACAATTTGTGACAAATTCCTGTTTGTTAACTCGAAAAAAATGCAACGAGAGAGCACATCGAGTGAGAAACAAATTTCCCCTCCATTGGATAACTTGCGAATTTGTGCTACATAAATTTCTGTGTGCAAGAAGAGTAAAGTCTGTCAAAACACCCAGCTGTTAGCATCTTTTACTTTTGATTTGAAATTGTGGTTTCTGGTATGTGAAAATTAACTTTATAAATGATAAATAACTTGATAAATTTATATTTTATGTGATTTTTTTTTTTAAATTAAACGCAAATTGTTAATAAAACCAGACTTTTGGCACGTGATTGTTGATGTGAGGAGTAAAGTTCTGACGTTTTGTACACAAATTTGGTTCAATGCGTTTGTTAATAACTTTCTTGTAAAATTTCTCCATTTTTGAGAAATTCGTTCTTTCTTTGGTGTTTTGAAAGGTTTTACACATTTTGCTGAAAAAAGATCCCAAACAGACCTAATATTGGGCCATCACACACTGGGCCTTACTAATAATCAAACGCTAATGTCGACTATTAGTTAACCGGAAGGTTAAAACAAAGTGCTAAGATTTAACAAAATGCTACCAATAAACAATTTAACCCTTTCACTAACTAGTGTCCAGACTTTCCTTGAATCTATTACAAAATCTACTACAAATTAGAAAATAAATTGAATGAACTGTCAGAATTTCCACGAAAGTCTGTTAAAGTTCCAACCGGAGGCAACCAACTAATTTATTTTTAGTTTAGTTTATTTATTTATGAATTCAGATAATTAAGTCGTTTGCTGAAGGAACAATTAAAACCCAAGTTGGTTTTATATTATTTCTATCAGCAGGTCCAGTAATTTTAAATTAAAATTAAAAAACAATCACAGTGATATTTTAATATTGTAGTCAGATTTTCTTATTTTTTGTTTTGGGGCGTAGGTAAAACAAGTAGGTAGGTACAATATTTTATAAAGAAGGCGAAGTTTTACTTTTCGGGAACGCTCTTGCCAGCTACCGAAAAAACATCGTAAGTCCATCGCTCTGCTTAGTTGCGTCCTCCCTTGTCGCCACATTCACACCTCAGATGCCCGCTCTTGCCACAGCTGTAGCAAGTCTTGGTTACTTGGAAATGTGACTGGCTCTGTTGCATTTGTAACCTGATAAAATGAAGTTGGACGAGCTACGGCTATCGTACATCTGTTCGGGACAGTTGCGGGCCCAGTGGTCGAGTTTGTTGCATTTGTAGCATGTTGGGTTATCCATTTGGGTGCAGGATTTGGAAATGTGATCAATTCCATTGCGACGACTCCTCGGGGCATGCATGAGTGTAATGCCTGGTTTGGTTGCATTTGTAGCATTTCTCCGGGTTGCCTCCCATCCTCCGCCACCGCCCGGAGCCCGGAATTACATGTCAGGTGCATAATGGCCGGGACGATTGCATTTGTAGCAAGCGATGATGAAATTGTTGATTGATGTTTTGTTTGTTAAGTTTTTTTTGGTTAACTTTATTTTCTGTAACACTGTCACATAAATAAAAAAAAAACAACAAGGCAGGAACTGTCATAATTTGCTCTATTCCTTCAAAGTTAAGTATTGCCGTATTATTTTTTTACAGAATGTATTAAATTACTAATAGTACGTCAATTGATTTAAGTGTTGGAGCAATTTTTTTTTAAATTAATAACACCATATTTTTTAACAAGGAAATATATTTCTTATACTTTATTTTAATATTTTTCATTCGAGGAAAATCTTAAACTTAAAATATTTTCAAATAAAAATAAGTAAACTGGCATATTTTGTCTGAGTATTTAATTATTTTTTTTTTTTAGGTTTTCTATTGTTAAACAGTAAGGGCCAGTTTTTCACAGTGTGTTATCTGTTATCCATGATTATTTCCACTTGTATCAAAAAATCCATAGCTTGAGTTGTCAATCATGAATTAAGCCAATCAGCTGATTTCGGTTGATTTACACCATTTAACCAGGATTTTGAAAATTGTATCAAAAACTCGACCTATTGTGAACAACTGGCTCTAAGGGTATCTGAAGATTGAAACCAACCCATGAATATACCTATACATATTGAAATCGACCTGCTAACATGGGAGTAGAATTAAGTATTAAATACAAATTTCGGTACCATAAAACAGCACTAGGGCAGCACTTTTCATTTAGTGTTCGACTTTAAACATGGATTTCCGTGTATTAAATTTTGACATATTGCTAACGACTAAACTGGAGATTAAAGTCGTTATTGGTATGCGGATTTTCTAAAATCTGAAGATTTTCTTTTAACCTCAACACTAAATTTGATTATTAGTAAGGCCCACTGGCTCAATTGAGCCTGGGGAAATCGAAGTTTGTAGGCGAGAGAGGAGAAGAGTTCGCAATGAAACGGACAAAATGTTCTTCCTTAATTCGAGTGGAATAATAAAAAAGTTTAACTACTAATACACACAAGTTGTTTGTTTCTAGGCGAAAAAAAAACAATCACTTGACATGACCACTTATTTTTTTTTTGTAAAAGCAAAGGATTTTTTGTAGTTCATACAACAACAAATACAACGGTTTCATGTACACGAAAGGTTTGTTCGGGTACTTTCCGGACTAAAAATGGCAATCTGTCAAATTCATAGGAGAGGGAATGAAGTTCTCTCAGGGGGAAGTAAAATTGCCCAAAAGTACACGAACGCTTGGAACCAAAAAAGTTGCCCACTTTTTAAACGTCAACAAAAAGTAAACAAAAAAGAGCCCCATAGCAAACAAAAAAGTAAACAAAGCGACAAAATTGGAATTACTTCTGTAATTTTACTTTCTTTATTGAATTTTAAAACGAAGAAAACGACAAAAGTGAAAGCCATTCAATGTTATTTTTGAAAAAAACGTAATTCAACCAAAATTAAATTAAAAAGCACTCATTTAAACTACACCAAAGCATGATTTCTTAAGTTAAATATTTTAATTTCAATATTTTTTTTTTGTAAACAAAAAAGCACTGAACAATGCACACAAATACCGGTTTTAAATAGATTTTCTTTATTATATACATTTTTTGGGAATTATTTTACTAATTTTAAACGAACTTCACTTCAACACTTGAAAATAAAACTTAAAGCAAAAGTAAACAACAGCCATTTTGTAATTTTTTGTTGTTCTTTTACTGGCTTTTGACAGAAAACAGAACTTACCAGATTCTGCCCGAAGAAATTTCTCGGGTAAAAACTGGCAAGAAGGGGAAATAGTTTTCTCTCTCGCGAGGACTCTCTTTTGCCCAAAATGACACGAAATGGAAGTACGCGAACAGGATTGGACCAAATCTGGTAAAATCAAGTAGTTTTGGGTGGTCTCGGACTAGTACGCGAACGCACCTAAAATGTTCTCCCAGCTTTCTTGATTCCGTGTGCGATTGAAGCAAAAGTTAGTAAGGAGTAAGTCTCGTTCAAAATTGAGCCTGTGTGTGATGGCCCATCTCATTTGGAACTTCCACCAGACTTCAGTGCCAAACAAGCGAAAGAAAAATCAATAGTTTGACAGAAAAATATGTAGGGAAATCAAAAACATGTGATTAGTCGTTGGTTTGTTTTCCCAACATATTTTTATGTCAAAATTAGAAAGAGAAAAGACAAAGATAGTTTCTGGAATAGCCTAATTTGATACTTGACGTCACAATCATCTGGTTTTGTTCGAAAAGCAAAAAGATAATTCCATTTCATTAGATTGTTTTATTTTTTGTTTCATTTTCACAATTCTTATAACTTAAAATTCTGAATTATATTCTTCATTTAAAAGAAAATAATTATCATCAAAACTGATTGTGATGTCATAAAAATACCAAGATGTCGACATGGGTGTATCTATGAGCATACCTTTTAGCTGTTTATCACGAGTGCTGCCAAAATTTCAAAAGATTTTCTTTAGCTATTTTTTTGCATTGTATTTAAACTAATTTACAGTTCGTGTTTGCAAAAATGTTCATTAGTCGCATTTTCCTATCGTTATCGCTGATGATCCATATAGATCATGTCATGAAAATAAAATTATACGGATCTTAGTGACAAAGGTGTTGTATCCCTATCTCTTTTTTCCTAATTTTTGTTTATTTTCTATATATTCTTTCTTTTTTCTCTACACTTCAGTTTGCATTTCCAAACCACTTGAAAAGCTGGGAAGCAAGATTAAAAACTAAACTTTATTTGCACTTGCTAATATCTAATGCCAAAAATGTTTGTCTAGCCATGAGAAACCATTCCAATGTTTTATTTCCCTTTTTTATGCCAGCTGTAAAATTCCAAATTCAATTTTTTGATGTGTAAACATCTATGCTGGCGGTAGAGTGAAAAAAAAACGTGAACGTTCGTGTGCAACGTTACGTCGTGCAACGTTACGGTGTGCAACATTACGATCAAAAACACTCTATATGAAGATACCAATCTTTCGTACGTATCACCCTCCAAAACCCATTTGTTTACATTGTTGTTTTTGTAATTTCGTTTTGTGTCCATGAATAGATGTGAATTGCAACAACAATTTAACGGGTGGGATTGTTCTGTTTTCCCAGAACAACCATTTTGTCTGTGCAAATAACGCAGCCATCTTTAAAAAAATTTCAACTCACCAGCTTTTCAACATGAAAATGGCGGATGTTAGGTGGGATATCGGGATGTGTTGAAAAAAACACCAATTTAATGGTGCTAAGTCTGCTATTACACTACGAATTTCACGTGATGAAACTTCTTTTAATTTTTCTTTGAAAATTCATCCTGTAAGTAGTTCGCTGTTACACAATGATTTTTATATCTTTGGCATTTAACAGAAAAGTCTGTAATAAAATAAATAACGCGATAAGTTAGAATTTATGCATTGAAATTTCGGTCATCGATAGTTTTCTATTGGTTTCGCATATACATAGCATAAAGGCTCTCCCAAACCAACGCGAATACTTCGAAACGACGACGAAACTTTCGCCTGTCTTAATTTATTTACATGGAGATTAATGGGAGCACCCACACTAGCGCGGTACGAATCTTCGAACATTATTCAGTCGTCGCATATTCGCGCGAATGTTTCGCCTTGGTTTGGGAGATCCTTAAAGGCTGCCCCAAACCAACGCGAAACATTCGCGCGAATATGCGACGACTGAATAATGTTCGAAGATTCGCATCGCGCCAGTGTGGGTGCTCCCATTAATCTCCATGTTAATAAATTAAGACAGGCGGAAGTTTCGCTGTCGCGCCGAATGTTTCGCGTTGGTTTGGGAGAGCCTTAAATTCCTTAGCCCCGACGCGACATAGTTTTTTTCGATCAATTTCCTCCAGGCTTGCAACGAGACATGCCAATTTCTAACAGTTATAACAATTTTTGGCCATTAAAAGCGGGTGTACGTTTACGCGCTTCGCACTACTTAAAAAAAAAACTTTAGGTGATTGAATTATGCCCACCGGCGGAGGACCCTGGCCCTGCGGGGCCGCATAAACAGTAATTTTATAAACAAAAACTGTTATAATTGGCATGTCTAGTCACTTCCTGCAAAAAAACACGTCTAAAGTTGTCTTACAATAGTTGCGTTGATTCTCTGGTTTCTCATTCGTTTTTTTTTTGTCATGTTCAGAGTCTGTTTCAATAATTCGAGAGCGAAATACAATACCAAACAATCGTAGAAACAAAACAAATAATGACAAAAGACAATCGAATATACTTAAATTGATTATAAATTTTCACTTTCAATTTGTTTCCACAAACTTATGCTTATAAGGTTGGGTTAGCACTTGATAACTCGTTGCTCCTTTTATTATACTTTTTGAACATACCCATTGAAACTCGTAAATAACCGACATTTTGGTGGTGAATGTACTTTTACTACATGTGTGTGCAAATAAAGCGTGGTGGATGTACGCTTGCTGCATATGTGTGCGTGTTTCTCCTGAATTTCCCCTATATGAGCTTGTGGGCAAACTCGGATGACAGCCGAGATTGGTATCTTCATATAGAGTGTTTTTGATTACGATCTTCATACTAGGATGGGTGCGTTCAGTGAAAAAAATCTTAAGATCCCCTTCAAGCAAAAACAAGTCCGTTTTGGATCCGCGCACGTTGATGTTTACACATATTAACCGTGAGTTCCGGCACTCACACAATTTTTTTTTAAATGTTTTCAAATTAAGTTATAGGCTTTTTTCCAATCTCGGAAATAACTGGTTGACAAAAATGACATCCGGATTAACAAGGCCGTCAGACAAAATTTGACGTTGCCATACAAACTGACGGTAACAATGCAATTTCAAGCCAGTTAAAGTTTTTTTCCGTACTTAAGTTCAGCTCCAAAAATTATGTGGGCTTAGCTAAGACCGCAGGGATTAGTTTTTGTTGGATTTAGCATGTACTTTTTAAACTGTGATCTGTTTTTTGTCCAGTTCCCCAGGGGATTGGAAAAAACAGTGTTTTCATAAACGTTTATGAAAAAGATTAAAAAATCGTTGCTGTAAGTCCGAAAAATACTTTATTCTAAAAATCAGCTGACGGTTTAACAGAATAAAGTTGGATTTTCCATACAAACTATCGATAACAAATATGTAATTCACGTCGGTAACACAGTTTTACTTCGTTTTTAAGTTAGGCCCCAGTTATAGCTATCATTAGGTCTGTTTGGTATCTTTTTTCAGCAAAATGTGTAAAACCTGTCAACACACCAAAGGGAAAACGAATTTCTCAAAAATGGAGAAATTTACAAGAAAAGTTAAAAACGCATGCAACCACTTTTGTGTACAAAATGTCAGAATTTTACTCCTCACATCAACAATCACGTGCCAAAAGTCTGGGGCCGAATTACCGCATAAGTGACTGATCGAGTGAGTGCCATCAGTGATCGAATAAACGAGTAAAACCTGGCGATGATGACTCCATAACGTGAGCGGTAATGCCAAAATCACAGAATTCAGTCACGTATTACTCGATAACTGATGCGGTAATTTGGCACCAGGTTTTGTTAACAATTTGCGTTTAATTTAAAAAAAAAATCACATAAAATATAAATTTATCAAGTTATTTATTATTTATAAAGTTAATTTTCACATACCAGAAACCACAATTTCAAATTTAAAGCAAAAGATGCTAACAGCTGGGTGTTTTGACAGACTTTACTCTTCTTGCACACAGAAATTTATGTAGCACAAATTCGCAAGTTATCCAATGGAGGGAAAATTTTTTCTCTCTCGATGTGCTCTCTTGTTGCAACTTTTTCGAGTTAACAAACAGGGAATTTTTAACAAATTGTGCAATTTTGTGAAAATTTGTACAAATCCGCAACAAATTTCACGTTACCAAACAGACCTATTGAAAACCATCATTAAAAACTTTAATGACTGAATTTGAGACGTTTAGAAAGTAAAATCAGTAATTATTTTGATGCAAAAATAATGCTAATGGATTGAATTATTACTTTAGTGAAAAAAAAATCAATTCGATCCCAAACTTCGCCATAAAATTAAGTTTAATTTTTCAATGATCATTCGTAAGGTAGCTCAATCATTGAAATAATAAAAGTTAGTGGTTTTCAATGATAGCTGGGGCCTTAGGTGCCAGTTATAGCTTTCATTGAAACTCATCATTGAAAATTTTAATGATTGGTTTTGAGGGACTTAAAAAGCAAAATCAGTGCATAGTTTGATGCCAATATGAAGGTGGTGACTTAATTATTAATTTTTGCCAAGAAAAAATTTCGTTTTGAACGGCTCTTCTAGGAAATTTTAATAAAAAGTTATTATAGAAAAACTGAAAAGGGGATCAAGACTCCATCTTCTCCCCTACTGATTTTACTTTCTAAGCGTCTCAAATTCAGTCATTAAAGTTTTCAATGATAGCTATAACTGGGGCCTTAAGCCCCGAGAATTCTCTGCGCTTAGCTAACTCCGAAGCAAATTCGTTGTTAATCAATTTAACATGTAAATTGCTTAGCATGAAGTCGATTTTTTCAACCAATTTCCTACGGGCTTGCGTCTTTGTAAAAAATCCGCGTTCTCTCCTGGCCCACTTTCAGTTTGAAGGAAACAACACAGAGAACGCGACTGACCAGACCGCGCTCTGTTTCACCAGGCCTTTACATTCCGCCTCCACTTAGCATGGACGATGCTCGGTTTTTGAAAATGTCGAAAAAAAACCTGGAGGCACGAAAATCCATGTCATGTTGTGACATCTCCATACAAATCAGATTGTGGATTGGATTGTGGTTGTGTTGTTGGACATCATTCATGCCCAGTGGCAGCGGCATGTGGGGACATTATCCATACAAGTCAGATTGTGTTGTGGTTGTGATGTTGCGCATCGTTGATGCCCAGTGGAGGCGGCATGTTACAGTATTTGAAAATGTTTTTTTTTGGCAAAATACGAAATTCTACAAAGGAAAACCAGCAATCCAACCCCCAACAAAAAATTGTTTAAAAACAAAATCCCCAAAAGAAAATCGCTGTAATTATTTTTAAATCTAATTGACTTGTTTTTAAAAATCTATCATGTCTTTGTTACATGCCGCCTCCACTTGGCATGAACGATGCTCGGATTAAAAACATGTCTAGAAAAAAAAAATGGAGGCACAAAAATCCATGTCATGTGGTGACATCTCCATACAAATCAGATTGTGGATTGGATTGTGGTTGTGTTGTTGATTATGAACATGTCTTTAAAACATCCAATGGTGGCAGATGGCAGAAAAATCCATGTCATGTAGTGACATAATCCATACAAGTCAGATTGTGGATTGGATTGTGGTTGTGATCATAGATACACCATATAAAAATGACAATCTTTCGTACGTTTACCCTCCAAAACCCATTTGTTTACATTGTTGTATTTGTAATTTCATCCCGTGTCGATGAATAGATGTGAATTGCAACAACAATTTAATGGGGTGGTTTGTTCTGGTTTGCTAGATCGACCATTTTGTATGTGCAAATAACGCAGCCATCTTTAAAAAAAATTCCAACTCACCAGCTTTTCACCATGAAAATGGGTGATGTAAGGTGGGATATCGTGTTGTGTTGAAAGAAACACAAATTTAATAATGCTAAGTCCGCTATTAAAGTACGACTTTAGCGTGATGAAACTTCATTAATTTTTTTTTTTTGAAAATTCATCTTGTGAGTCGAGCGCTGTTACACATTGATTTTTAAATCTGGACACAAATTTAGGATTTCCTTTTAGTTTCATTGATTATTGAAATTTTCAATGCTCTCTATATACATCTATGTATGTATATTAACATGTGCGATCTACAAACAACGGAAATAAAGGAAGCGACTTGTTAAATAAACAAGGAATAATTACAATGGGAAATGTCAAAAGTCAGTGGCCAAAATTTGGCTCACGACCCACATGACCACCTCTTTACGCACAAAAGAAATAATGACTAAAAAGTAAAAACTCGTCGTGTATAATAGCAGTATTTCGTATTGCCGTGAATGACACCATGTTTGGCCTTCATTCTTTTACTCTCATAATGACATTTTGCTGAACTGTGATTAGCTATCCAAAGAAATTTCTTGAACAGATAATCATGGAAAAGTCAGTAATTTGATATATAAACAGAATTTAGTGCAATTATATGAATAAATTGCCTTTAATGATTTACTCATTTTAGAACTATTCGGAAAAATGATGGTTTGTGCATTTTCTGTTACAAAAGTAAAATCCTTCTAATTAACTTTTAACAATAGATAAACAGAAAGAAAGAAAAAGTCACAATGAAGTTTGTATAAGTTTATGAAAATAAATTTGTATAGGTTTCCGCAGCAAAATCCTTAGATTATTTTATCCAATTTGCGTAAACCATTTCCCATACAAAATTTGACAGTTCATTTACCAAAAGATAAACTTATCTAGTGTTTTACGACGTTGCATGAATCCCCTTATTGATTACAAGTAATGTATTTCAAGCCAATAACAGAATTTTTCTCCGTGCTTAAGTTAAGACCCGAGAATTCTGCGCTCTTAGCTAGGCCCGGAGGGATTAGTTGTTGTTGCATTTAACATGTAATTTATTAGCCCCAACATTGTTTTTTTTGACTAATTTCCTCCGGGCTTGCAAAAAAACACACCTTAAGTTGTCTTACGACAGTTGCGTTGATTCTCTGATTTCTCATTGTTATAAAGGGTGTTTTTTTTTAAGACGTGTGGTTTTCAATCTGGCACTCCTTTTTTGGGAGTGGGTCTTTTTGACAGCTGTCACTTGATTTATGCTCAGTTTGGTTTGCCATTTCATATTTAATAGACTTACCCCTGAACAACGTTTGCAAATCGTGCAAATTTATTACCGAAATAATGGTTCGGTTCGCGAAACGCATCGCGCGCTGCGTCCAATATTCGGTCGACATAATCGCAAAATCGCATAAATTCGACCAACCATGGATCGGTTTCGCACCACGTTTTACTCTAGTGGATAATGCTCATCCTCAGAGAAGTGGTACAGTGCGCACCGAAGACGCTATTGCTGCTGTGGAGCAGAGTATCGAAGAAGTCCTGAATGAGTCCATCCGCCATCGCGCGCAACAATTGGAGCTGTCGAAAATTGGGCCTCTCGGCTGGAATTTATTCAAGCCATCCGCGTCGGGCGGCTACTTGCCCAAAATCATATTTAAAACATAATGGCAAACCCTTATCTTTATAATAAAGCTAAATACTTGGCCATAACATTAAATTATATGCGTTTTATTTCTTCTTAAAAACCACACGTCTAAAAAAAACACCCTTTATTATTGTTATCATATTCACTGTTTGTTTAAATAAATTGAGAGTAAAAACAAAAGCAAATCGAATATACTTAAATCGATTATAAATTTTCACTTTCAAAATTTGTTCCCACAAACTTATCCATATAAGGTCGGGTTAGCACTTGATACCTCGTTGCTCCATTTATTATACTTTATGAACATACTCATGACATTTTTAAAATAACCGGCATTTTGGTGGTGAATAGACGCCAAGTGCATATGTGTGCGTGTTTCTCCTGAATTTCCCCTGATTTAGCTTGTAGGCAAACTCGGATGACAGCCGAGATTGTCATCTTTATATGGTGTAGGTGTATCTATAGTTGTGATGTTGGACATCGTTGATGCCCAGTGGAGGCTCCATGTTATGAAGTTATGGCCAAATCACAATCACGCGTTCGGTCGGTCGGGCGTTTACGGGCTTTTTACCGACTTTACGATATCATGTGTCAATAAGCGCGACCATAGAATTTGCAAAACGAAATGTAGCTTCAAACTTCGGGCGTTGAGAAGTCACGAATATGGCAGAATAAAAGTTCTGTTTCCTTATAAATGCACGTTACAAATTCTCCGCAGATAAGAGAGAAACAAAAATGTCTCTGTATTTTATGATTTCATTTATAGGGAGTAACAACCAGTGAAATAAATAGCTTTACTGAAGGAGGTAAATACTAATGGCCATTGGATTTTCTTTTTTAATTATTTCATAATTTTACAACCATATTCCGAAATTGAAAATAACAAAAAAAAATATTTCTTCAAGCATTTACAACTTTGATAAATAATCCATAGAATTACATTAGTCAACAATGTCATTCTTTGATGTCAACAAATACGTGGGAAAATAAGCAAACGTTAGGAAAAAAGAGATATGTATACAACACCGTTTTCACTAAGATCAGTATTGTATTATTTTCATGCGATGATCTACATGGATCATTGGCGATAATAAAATGCAGCAACAACATCGCCTAAAGGCTTAGCCTAGAATATTTTCGGGGCTTAACTTAAGCGCGGAAAAAAAAACTGTGTTACACAAGTCCAATCATGGTGAACAGTTCTAAGAATCGAAAAAAGTTTCATAAGTAAAAAGAATTTCAATTTTTGGTTTCTTACGATTGTCAAAAATAAAATAAAAAATTCTAAAATTAAAGAGCGTTTTCCTTGTTTTTCTGATTACAATCAGCCCTACGAATCCCGAAAAAAAGTATTATAGAATCCATCGTATTGGAAAATCTCATACAAATTGCCATTACGAACGGATTCTGTGATAGTTTTTTTTAGGGATTCGGAAACATTCCGATTACGATGGAATTCGTGATAGGGCTGAATGACATCTTTTTGCAATATCAACGAAGAAATGTGGCTCTACACTCTCTCTAAATGAAATACATTGTAGCGATCACTGATCTTTATAAAACATTACATAGAGATTAGTGGTAGCGAAACACCACTCCACAACAAACAACAAATAACGTGAGACAAGTGTGAATTCGGCTTTAGAGAACGTAAACCAGAGAAAATACCTTCTCCGGAACCAAATAACAATTACCTAAATCAAACATGTCTACTTCCAAAACAGCTGTTTAGCATCAAAAAAAAAAAATCTTTTGTAGGTATGTGTAGGTACTTTGAAATGAAATAAATGAAACACAAACTCATTTCACAGGATTTTTGTTAATGGATTGTTTTTAGTTTAGAACCAATTAATGAAAATATACATTTATGCATCTGCTGTAATAATAAAAATGTGCCAATCAATATTCAAGGCTTTATAGTATCCAATTGGCCGAGTTCAACGCACACCTGAATATTCAGAATTCTGAATTTTTGAAGCTCTTGATTGGCCAGCTGTCAGAAGTCATCTGAATTTTCAGAACTTTTTCTGACAGCTGGCCAATCAAGAGCTTCAAAAATTCAGAATTCTGAATATTCAGATGTGCGTTGAACTCGGCCATTCAATATGTATGTTGAGTCATAACTAAACCATTAGTACATATGTATGTACATAGGTATAACTTTTATTTCTGCTGCTGTTGCATTTACTACCTAAAAAAGTCACTCATTACAAACAAACTTTCTTGGTTTTTGTATAAATTTAATGATAATCAATTGTTTCTTCTAAATAAGAAATCATAAATTGCATAAAAACTTTAACATTTGAAAGAAATAGAATAACCAACACAAAAAGGAGAATTATTGTGAGCTGTCAAAGCGCCAGCAAAATAGAAAATAGATCTATTCGGGCGTTGGGTTCCAGCTTACGATATTTACGATCTAAAGCTGCGCAACGCCTGAGGTAACATTTAAGATTGCCACATAAGAGTCCATTGTTTCTATTCAATATGTCAAAGTCGGAGCGAGCGAACGCGTGATTGTGGTTTGGCTATTATGATGAAATTAATTTAATAAAATTATGACAACAACGCGGGACCAGAAAAATGAAAATTAAATTCGCACTCATTTGGTATTCATATCATCTCGTTTGAAAATGGGGTAAAAGAAAATTTCCGGAAATGTTTTCCTCAACCGTCCAAAAGAAAAGATAATTTTCAAAAACACTTCACAAATTTTTTTTAAACGATGTTTAAGAAATCTTATCTATTCGGAAAAATCAATAAAAAAAACAACACAATTTGTTTATTTTTGTAATCAAAATTGTTTTCATTTATTCCTTCATTCCAAAAAAAGGTGCTTCTTCTTTTCGTTTTTTGTTTTGTTTCAATATATCATGTCTCAATAAATTCACTTATTATCTTGTTTTTTATTTTATATTTTTGCGCACTCAATTTCCTTAACTCGCATCTTATACCATCATTACTATCAACAGTAATAGCTAGTTTTTCTTTCTTTTGTTTTTTATTTTGTATGAGTTTCTGGTTTTGTTGTTGTATTATGTATATGTATAATTTGCATTTTGTTTATTCACTTTTTTACATGTAATTTGAATAAATTTTAACTGATTTTTGTCTTTTTATTGTTTAAATTAATGGACTTAAATGTTATAAGTAATATATAAGTATTTATATGTTTTTTTGTTTATACCTAAGTTTAGGGAATTCTTAAATATTCCTTGTTTTGTTTTTTAACTTTGTTTAATATTAATTTAAATCACAATTAAAACACATTTACTTTTAGTTTTCTTGTTTTGTTTCCACTTGGGGATTTTTTTTAATAAGTTATGTTTTATTTTTAATTATAACCTTGAAGAATCGCTAAAATTATTTCCTTTTTTATTATTTACTTTTACTCATTAATTTTAAAAATAGAAAAAATATTTTAGTAAAATAGAGGTATGTATATATCTATAAATATATATATTTATGTATGTATATATAATTTATTTATTTAGAATTCAAAATGGAACTAAAAAAACGACGAATTTGTTCTTAAATTATTCTTAGTAACTATGTACATCAATTTGTTTTTTTTTTTTAGTTTTCTGTTTTCTTGCATTTATATAATAATAATTATTAATTTGTTTTGCATGCAGTTAGCGCTGTTATAATAATAATAACTATAACTATTTCCTTTGTTTATAGACACTTAAAAAATCGCAAGATTTTTTGTTTGCTTTAATGATCAGAAAAATTTTATGAGGAAGTAGTTATGTGTAAATGAAAAAGACACGCATTTCTGAAAGCAGGAAAACACGATGATATTATTGATCATTTCTAATATTTATTTTACAAATTTAAATGCATTTACCAAATAGTTTTTGCGCGTTTAATATATTTTGTTTGTTTAAATTTTTGGTCTTGGAAGTTTGATTTACATTTTCTTGATTTCATAATTATTTTGTTTGAGAAAGCGTTACGTAAAAGTTAATTGTGTTTGATTTGTGTATGTATAATTTTGTTTAACATTGTTGTTTAAAGAAAAGTAGTATGTGAAATCGTTTAGTATTTGTCACCATTTGTATTAGTTTTTTTTTTTTTTAATATATACAGAAATATACATTTTTTTTAAAATTTGTTTACAGAATAATTTACTATTAATATTCTTTTCAGTAACATTTGAATTCCCTTATGATTAATCTTCAAAATTAGTCAAAAAAAAACATTTTATTATTAACGAAATATTTATAACCAAGGGTTAAACCTTGGCTACGACAAGTGGAACTTTGTCCCAACGTTGGGAAACCTAATCAATTTTTTTTGACAAAATATAAGTGACAAAATATAATTAAATAAATAAAATGTATAATAAATGCAAATACAAAAGCTTAAATCTAGAAAATAAAAACAAATAATAAAAAAGACTAGACGGTAAATAATATTTGTTTATGTTATAATTTGTCTGTGACATGATTATCGAATTTGATACAAATCGTTCTCCTCAGTTGCGTCTCTCATTTTCTTCTTCGCATTCCATCATCATAATCAAATAAAACCAATATTTCAAGTAAGTGGTATCAATGTGCGAAAAATGTCGCATAAAAATCGATTTGAATCGTGTTGAAGCAATTACCAAATAGCATAACTACAGAATACGACTGTTCCGAACTCCATAATCAAGCTCAGATCTAGGCTCTGATTATGGAATTCGAAATGATTCGATGTCTTATATCTTATTTCAATTCGCATCGATTATTTCAATTATTGAGTTCAGGTTTCTGAGATCTTAAAGATCTCGTCACAGTCTTTGAAATTTAAACAGGATTCCTCAAAATAATGTTCCAAATCTAAAACATCAAATAGTTAAAATATTAAATTCTAAGTAAGTTAAAATATAGAATAATGTCCGATCGGAAACGCTTGGTAGCGGTTCTTTACCATTTGGTATTATACTATTATATTATGTTTTTTGTTTTTAAGGCGCGAAACATTCGCAGCGAATATGCAACGACCAAAAAATATTCAAAGATTCGCATTGCGACAGCGTGGGTGCTCTCATTAATCTCCCTGTAAATAAATTCAGACAGGCGAAAGTTTCGTTTCGGAATTCTATTATAAAGGGACAGGGGCTCTTTTGACCAAAAGGGCTAAATATCTTGAAAGAATTCATATAAGCTAACGAGCTTAGCGTGTGATGAACTGCATGTCAAACTAGTCAAACTAACTAACATAAACTAACAATCGTTAGCGAAGCACTTTCCTCTATTCCTTCCGCTGCAGGAGATATTCTATCCCATCTGCCGCTCTAGGGATATTCAGAATACGAGCGGCCTCAAAAACAGCCATTTACCTTAAAGATTCTTTAGAGTGAAGCATTAATGATATTGGTCTTAATTAATTCGGATTATTCCCAAGACACATTGATTACACCGGTTCAATGATTCCATTTTGAGAAAAACTTTCACGTTCCTAGTCCATTCCAGATCTGGGATAGTACGTGGAATTTTATTGGAATATGAATCGATACGTTTAAAAAAAAAAAATAGGTGAAAACAGGTGATGGGCTTCATTGTAGCATGTTCCAGGCGGAACTTTCTGCGGTAGCGTATGGCAATGGCTCTTGTATTAGGTGTAGTACTTGACTAAATCCCTTTTTTCTAAGACCAGTGCCAACAAATATTCTTTTACATCGGATTTTTGTTAAAAAGTTTGTCTAAGTTGAACTGAACTTTATAAAAATTGCGTATTGACAAGAAGTTCTCTGTGGAGGACCGGGGCTTAAGAAATTTTAAGAAGCAAACACTTCACAAATGGAACTACAATACTCATTTGATCCAGATAAATAAGTGTACTTACATCCATCTCTGCGGAGGGAACAAAAATTAGGTGGGACAAATTAAAAACTTGGGACTAACTATGAATGTATTTGGATTCTACAATAAAAATACTCAAATACAGCCTTGCATCGGCGATTTTATATTAAAAAGTATTTGATTTTATTCTCATAATCAGTTCTAATTAATCTAAACCAACTTTCGAATAGTGTCAAAGGAGATTAAAGTTACATAGACGGGCGTGTATTGACAAAAAAAATGTCTATTTAATGGCTCTGCAAGTTTTCTAATTTCGAAAGATAAAGAATAATATCAATGACGAGTTAATCATTAGCAGAAAAAATGTTACAAGTAATAACAATGGGCCGTATTCATAATCATTTTTAAACTGTCCGTTCTAAACTATTATAAAGGTGAGTTTAATCGAATTTAAATCAATTAACTTGTATTTTAGTTAATGCAGAAGATAAATTTATTACTAATAATAGCTATGTATATGCATTGATATATCTGAGCTTAAACTGTGGTTTAGGAAAACGACTATGAATACGGTCCAATGTGTTTTAAAGATAGACACCCGTCCATTGATAAAGTCGGATTTACTTTGGTCTACATGAACTGTAAATTTTTCAATTTGTTCGCTTAGTCCCATCTACCATTGGATATTTGATTACTAGTTTTAACGTTTAACAACACGATAAGTTAATATGACTGGGAATGAATAATTGGAGTGCCAGCCCTATTTGAACATTTAAAACGAGGCATATACTTTTCGTATTATCTCATCAAACTATAGAGGGCTATGTAATTATTAGCATTAGTAGATCTTAATAAGATTTTTCAATTACATTTAAAGCTGTTGACTAAAAGACGTGTAAAGAAATGTCTATGAACGTGACTTAATAAACTGAATGCTATCTACCATTTTATACCAATGTTTGTCATAGACTGTAGCATAAATAATAATGACAACTGAACATGAGAAAAACAATATTAATACTAAAAACAATAACGAAAAAAATTAAAACATTTGTGGCACCATTTTCTTTTTTTTTATTTTGAAAAATAAGAATTTATTCAAACTAGACTAAAAATAAAAAAAAGGATATAAATCGACCCTAATCCTTAAAATTCTATGAATATTATAGAGATAAAATATTTACATACATGGATACATTTATATAAAATAAAAAAAATCAACAATTGAGTTTGACTTTGCTTTACAATTTTTTTTAAACTTTTTTAAAACATCTATTTTGACTAAAAAATTCATTAAAAATAAACTACTTAACTTAATTATTTCTTTTTTAGATAATGGTATTTTTGTAATATATATCAGACGTTACAAAATAATGCAATACAAAATATAGTTTAAAAATAGAATACAAATTGATGTAGGTTGCTAGATAAAGAGATTGTTTATATGTACCTAGGTATTTTTTCTATTTAAAAAAAGTAAGTCTCAAACTTAAGTTTAGTACAAAGTTTGATTTTTAAACTAAATAAATAGAAACAAAATTAATTTACTACGGAAGAAAACAAAATTGAAGATTATTTTGGTATTTTTAATAAACCGTATAGAGAAAGTTTGAGGAAAGCGTTTCAAACGCAGTAAGGCTAAGGATCAAATTTTATTTGAAACTACATACCACTTGTTTAAGGACAGCAATTTCGTTGTGAAAATTATATCATATATACATTTAACTTTTTACTATTGTGGGAAACCCTTGGCAGACAATAAGGATATTCAAAATAAATGGCCATTTTGCATGCATTACAACAACAATACGAGATCCTGCTCTCTTTCGGGATCACCTATCCAAATATGTAATTAGATTTTACTCTGGCGGGTAGATGACTATTTAGTTTTGCAAATGCTTTTAGTAAAGAAATGACACCGCATATGCAGCAAAAAAAATAAACAATAGTGAAGGATATAATAATGCTGTTGTCATGGGTCATACGGCTAATTTTATAAACAGATTTTTGGGATTAAGTTGAACATTTTAAATGTAGCTGCGGTAGATTTTTGTAGCGCATGCTTACTTAAACACCCAAAATCTGTTGTGAAATTCGGAATAAAACTAAAGTGCGTGCAAGACATCTCTTCATAGAATCCGCATCTCTGAAAAATTCACTTCAGAAGAAAAGGCACAGAGTATCAGTTTATCTAAACCTAGAGAACCGATTTAAGGGGTTCGTTCTCTTTCACCTTACAAGCTGTACTACGAGGATTTATGTCCATAGGAACCACCTTTGGCTGTATTGTTCTGGGCATAAATGCTCAGTGTGCGCAATTCATTCAATGTAATAGAAGAGACCATCAAATTATGTAATATTTACAAGTATGGATATATTTCCACCGCCTAATATAGAAAGTCATCAATATTTTCCGCATTAAACGAGAAAAAATTAAATCAAAATTCTACTAAGAAATGTTCTTCAACCCGGTTAATTAACTTATTGGCACTTCGTTGGAAGTTTTGAAGGATTGTCATCCTATATTGAATGCATTTTGTTACATTAATGGAAAAAAATTAAAAATACATATTAATTTTCAACTATGTATATCCTTTTCTTTGTTTTTACACATACGTATGCATATCTTTCTCACCTTCCCTGAAAGTATTTTCCTAGTTGAATGGTTATCATGAAATTTTCAAAAGAAAAAATACCAGCCCTTAAACAATTGTTAGTAGTATGTGTGTATGTACATATTTATGTATATTGGATTTGGATTTTTAAAATTTTGGAATTTTATATACCCATACCGGCTTAAAAGGTTTTAAATAAATTTAAAAGTAATATTCTACATGTTTCAATTCTATATCTTATATTACCCGTGGCGACTGAATTTTCAATTTTTCCATACAAAAAACACGTAGATTTCATAGTATTTTATTTGAAAATTCTGTGAAATTTTCAAATTTGGAAAATATCTTTAAGACTATATGAGAAGTATAAAACAAAATTTCTTACATTTTTCTTAAACAATATATACCCACTTAAAAAATAACAATAAATACACAAAACAACCACATTGGTTGCTATTTTTTACTGGGTATATATTGTTTAAAAAAACTGTAAGATGTAACAAAGTCTTTAAGATATTTGCCAAGTTTAAGCTCATATGGGTATAAAAATTCGAAAATTTTAAAAATAAGGGACACTCTAATATGTTTCAAAATGAATCTAATAAAAAAACAGAAAGTTTACTTGGAGTCCAAGCGTGAGCGAACTAGTTAAATTAATATTGTTGTCGAGTATTTTGTTTTTTTTAGCCCTCTGAAAGTTTATCCGGTTTTCTCGAAATAATTTATCAATAACTTAAAAAAATTAAAAGAGAACTTAAAAGATCTTAATTGAATATTGCAAAAGATTTCATTCCTTTTTAATACATATAAAGTAAATCTTTCAAATATATTCTTAAAATTTATTTTACATACAACAATTCTAGTTTTACTAAAAACAAAACCAATTTTATTTTAATTTTCTAAATCCATGTTGATTGAAACACTACACGAAAAATAAGTTCACTAAATGTTTAACTAAACATATTAAATTTATTTAGAAATACAAAAGGTAAACTGGACAATGAATGAAATGAACATTTATAGAAACATGACAAAAAAAATAACTAAACATTTAAGGCAAATCTCAATTTAAAGAACACACACATACATACATAATAGCAAAATAAAAAAAATACATAATTGTAACAGAAAAATGAAAAAGAAAAATTAACATCATAGCTAAACTGAAATTATTATTTAAAATTTAATCTTGCGTGTTTTGGACTCATCAAAAAGGAATTCAATTGAAATTTGATTATTCTCATAAAGATTTGTTTTGTATTTTGTTTGTTTCCTTCAATTTCTTTTTGGATTCATCATCATCATTTTATTGTTTTTTTTTATCATCGCAATAATTTTGTGAGTCATCATCATCATCTTCAAGGCTGTAATACTACACATTTTTTTTGTTGTGAATTTTTATTTTTTTTTTTGTAATTGTAAACATTTAAGTTGATATCAGTTTGTTATGCAGCAATGTTGATGATGATGATAAGTATTTTAAAGTTTTAAGTTTAAATTTAACACTAATTAAAGTAATAATAGCATTAATAATAATAGTAATTACAGTTTGATGATTTGTTGCAGTTCGTGTTGTTGTTGATGTTGCTGGTAGTTTTTGTTGATTATTTGTATTATTATTTATAATTTGTCCATTTGGTTGTCAAACTTTACTATTTGGACCTCGTGAGGGCGGCGCTTCATATGCCCCTCGTCCTGTGTATGCTTCTGCATAAAGTTCAGGATTGTGCAACAATGGCGGTCGGTTATAATTTACTTGTTGCGGACCGACGGCTAAATAGAAAAAAATATAATTTATTGCCATAAGTATAAAAAAAGCTATCAATTTTAACGAGGAAGTCAACATATAAGCGAATGATGTGCAGAAGAGAGAGGGTAGATAGATTGGTTTTATAAATGGTTAGGTGCAATGCGTGAAATTAAAAAAAAAAAAAAACTTTTGCATATGCCAACGTGTACTCGATTTTTATTCTCTCCTTTTGAGTTCCTATTTAAGAATGGAATTGTTAAATATTAAAAAAAAATAAATTGTTTGATGGTTTAAGTGGCATTTCTCGTATTTATAAAATGAATGGTTGTTTTGAAGGATTAGCGGTCAATTAATTTTTTTTTCTTGCAGTTTACGAAATAATATTTCCTTTTTCGTGACCACTTAGGAGAAGTTGTTCCATTCTTTTCTATACACCCCCGTTTCAACTGGATGCCATTCATAACATACACATTATTCTATATCCGCTGGACCAACAAAATTCTTTCCCATCACTCTATTCCTTCAATCTACTGCCGTGAATTTCAGGTTCCATTTAAAATACCTTCGGTCTTACAAGATATAAAAGTTTATTATTATAAAAAAAAAAACAAACATTATTTAACAGCTCCTAGAGCATGTATTGCAAGTTAAAATGGAAAAAATCACCGCCTTAACAAAACGAGGACAGTAAAAATTAAAAGAAAATTGGTGGGAAAAAGTTTATATCTTGAGTTCCATTCATCAGAACGTCAAGATTAAAGCCTTTGGACTTAGGGATAATGACAGAGAATCATTACCTATTTTTCAAAAATGAATTTAGGTGATAATGCTCCATTTTCAACAGGAGCGCGTAGAAGAACCTGATAGACTTTTGTGTTCAATATCACGACGTATAAACCTTCTAAAGCCTCGTACTCATATTCTGGTTATACTTCTACACTCTTAGATTATCACTATTACCGTCACTGTGGAAATGTGTATTTCTTTAAACCTAATTTATCAAATTTCATTTCGAATTTTTAAACACTTTTTAGCTCTCCATAATTCTTAATTAATTCACGTATCATACAAAATTTTGGTTTGCGTTAAGTTACAGAATTATTTGGAGTTAAGGCTTGCCGGGCAAGTATCTTTTGAAAAAAAAAAATATTCAATTTTTATTTAGCAAATTCAATATTTTGAAAATGACACCTATGGCACCTAGTGGCTTTTATCTAACGGCCAAAAATAGCGGTTCGAACCATACTAGTTACTGTTAAAAACCGTAAAGGAAAATCTTATTTTCTTAAAAACGGCTTCAACGATTTTGATAAATATGCAAATATATAAACAGTATACTTTCCGCTAGGAAACACTTTGTACCAATAATCATTACTTACAGTACCTTCAATAGAATGAAGAAGAATATTTAAGAAAATTCAATAAAATCATTGATTAAGTTGATTTAGCCCACAATAAATTGAATGGTTAATCGGATAAACTAACCAATCCAGCAATAATTCTGCTTTGGTGAATAAACACATTCTACGGTTACCAGTTTGAATACCCATCGATTTAAAGTCGGCTAAAAGTGGATTGGTAATGAAACTAGAGCAGTTACCCGCCTGGAAAAACAATGATTCCCTAGAAAATTTGTCTTGCTCTAGAAACCCTTTAGCCTCGAGAAAAAAAATTGGTTCAATCGGGATTCGATCGTGAAACCTTTCGATTACTAGTCCGATTTGCTAGCCACTGAGCTTATTCACAATACAGTATTACGGTGTAACTTTAATTTTTCAGTGTTTTTGTAATACACGGGGTATTTTTGAGAAGATAGCCAAACTTTGCCAGCAAGTTTTTATTAGCAAAGACCTCACGAGTATTTGACAAGTTTGCCTCGTCTAGATTGATTTTCTCCACTTAATACTTTACAGGGTTTTGTCTTGACTATAAACTTGGCAATAACATGAATTTTTTTTCATGCGGGTGGAAATATTTAATACTGAAATATCTGCGTCGTGTTTAATGAAAACATGTTTCTTATCAGGTATTTGTTTGTTTCAATTGTTCACTAGGCCAAAACTTAAGCAAACATAAACTATCGTAAAAATTCAATTTTTCTTTGTCTGCCATTTTGAGATACATATTTCGACAAACCAAGCTGACATAAATAAATAAATTTGGTGGAGCGTAGAACCAGGGCCTAGTGACTTACAAGTTACAAGTCCCAACTATTCCTGTGTGCGTGTTGTTGGCAGAAATGGAGGGGACCTAAAAATTCCTATCGAATCCGAACTGCCAAGGTGAGGTCCACTTATTCATGAGAATTCCTCAAAAGAGGCAATGAAAAAAAATTTTGTTTCAGAGCCAAAACTAGCGAAAGTATAAAAAATAAGAGATATACATAATGTAGCTTCCTTATTTTATTTCAGGCAACATAAATATTTGACCGCTAAGACGCTTTCGAGGAGCAGTCGAGAACTTTCCAAGGAATCGGGTTTGAATAATGATGTTTCGAAAGCCGAAAAACCGTTTGAAATAATCACGAGTGTAATTGTTGGCAAATTATTTTACAAAAATTGTCAGGAATAAAAAAAATTATTGACAAGATTCAAACTCAGGAATATTAGTATACTTCTGAATAATAACGTAACAAGTTTTTTGAAACACAAAATAAATTCGTTATGTAAGATGACCTCAGATATGGTTCTACGACCTGTGTAACATTTCGACCGATTTTATCTTTCCTAAAGACTATACAAAAATGTTTTGAATCCACATAATTTGTCTACCTGCAGTCAAAGCACAGTATGCGTAGAATGTATTTATTTGGTACACTATAATAAAGTTCTATTAGCTTCTAAATAAGTTGCCAAAATTCAATTCAATTTTAAAGTTAGAGCTGTTTATGAAATGAGGACAAATAGATCTTTTGATATAATCGATTTTCCTTTCAGTCTGTAATTCGCTGCACTCATGACTCATCAGCATTAATGACAAAACACAAACTTAAAGTTACAATACAAAAGTTTTACATTTTGCAAACGCAAACTAATGTGTAAACTAAGAGAAAATTCGCTATGCAGTAATGCACCCGAAAAGCATTCATACCAAAACAATATAAACAAATTCAGTTTTTGAAGCGATAGAATGAGAGTTGGGGAAATAGAGACAAAACAAAAGTTCACACTTTGGGTATTCTATATGTCGTCGTCGTTTCATTGGAATGTGTCGTTGTCGACACTAAACTTTTTGGATTGCCTTAAAAAAAAAAATAAACAAAAAAGTACTTCGTACAACTATGCCATTGAAGAAACTATGCAATGAGAATAATGAAGATGAAGTGAATTGATGGGATGTAGGGGAAAAGGTAATTGGTTAAGACTTCTTTTTGTTTCTTAGGAGAGATAGAAGATTCAGTGTGTTATGTGTTTGGTTTCAGGGAAGCATGCAAAGGCGATATTTTGTGGTAATACATTGTAACAAAAATAAATTTAAAAATAAAAACAATAATAACTGCATAAAGGTTGGTTCTAAAAGCCATAAAACAAACAAAAATTTTAAAAAACAAAAATATAACTCTCGAAGTTAAAAGCCAAACAAAATCATGGACACATGATTATCATCATACAGAATCTTTTCTTGCAGGAATTCCATTACTAATCCCAGAAAAACCATGAACAAATGCTCCGTTCCAAATTGAAATTCTCATATGAAATGGAATTTCCGGGACTTTTAGCAGCATTCTGATTTTGTTTGCTTTTATCATATAGAATGTGACTTCTTTAAGCTGAGTTAACATTATGGTGACAAAAGATACAAAATTCTGAAGTGCTTAAATGAAAAGCAAATTAAAATTGAATTAAAAAAATCATTTTTTTTGAAGAAAACAATTATTGGAGCTATTTCGAAGAGGCTTATAGAACACACCTTTCGGCGGATAATACTGTTGTGGCTGTTGGCTTGGCCCTCTCCCGTCACCACCACCAACACCACCACCTAGGTCTGCATACCCGTGTTGTGGTCCCGCGACTCTTGAACTACTTGCCGGCCGTCCACTATGACGACCACCCGCACTAGGTGCCCCTGCTCTGCGGCCTTCATTTCTTGCACCCGGCCGACTGGGATGATGACCTATTGGAACACCCCCAGGTGGTGCACTACGATCTGGATGCTGCCGACGATCCCAATCTGAAGGATGCCCTCGAGATCTTTCGTGGGATGGCGGTGGTATGCTTCGTGGACCAGCACTACGATGTTGCGGATGTCGCTAGGAAAAAAAATCAAACAAATTTTAGATCTAAAACATAAAAAGGTAAAAAGCGACTTCTCACCATTCGACGCAATGTATTCATTGGACCCCGTAGCGTTTCACTAATTCGGCGCGCAGGCCTCTTTTTGGGATTCGAACTGGGCGTATGGACAGCACAGCATTTTATAAACGCACCCATCACAATGATGAAGCCAATTGCCATCAGCACACATATGTACCAATTTTCTGTGACCCATTGGGCCACCGTCAGCAGAGTTTCCTTGTTCAAGAGGAGGTTCTTTAGCCGGACCAATGGTCCATCGGCATCGACGGCTCGGCACTTTAGAAAAACATCACAATAGCCTTGGAAGTTGTCACAGGGCGAGCCTGGACGCAGGTTAATTCCACCATCAGGCAATCCATAGAGGTGAGCAAACTCACTTGTGCTGCGACAGGTAGTAGTGTCGTTGCCATTTTGGCACGCCAACTCACAGAGGCGCCTCTTGTCAACTGCAGGCGTCAAAGTCGACGTCAGGAAGCATTCGGACATATTCCAAAGCAAGCAAATCGATCCCGAGCACTCGCCATTGATGCACAACGCTGTGCCGTTATTGCATTTGGTCTTATTATCCCGTGGTTTGGGTTCTGGACACTCTGGCGTAGTACCATTGCACGTACTCGACCAGGAACATTCTGTTTCCTCTTTGCACTTAATATGTTGTCGCGCTGGAACAAAAGTACAGGAATGACTCAGACAGCACGGTCCCTGGCTAGGACTGCACTGTGTTTTGGTCCTGCGAGAACATCCTGTCGCTGAGGAATTAATCGATTTATCATATTCGTTAATTAACCGCGGATAACAGCATTTATCGTGGCACTCCTCCTCATTAAAGCCACAGTCACACTCTTCGCCACTTTCGACGATCTTATTGCCACAGAAGGCTCCCTCCGAGACCTCGAAACAGTCTCGTTTCGGATTACCGACTAGGACGTCAAGGACATTCGATATATTTCTAACGGAACATGGTGAGAATTTACTATTGTTCGGTCGATCACCACTAGTCGCACTCGCAAACATAATATAGTTTCCATTTGGACCACCTGGCCTACAATCATCAGGATAATCGTGCTAGAAAATAAAGAGACATAATTTAAGTACATTTTGAATGGATATTTTTCATCTTCTTACTGGTGATCCAAAGTTATGGCCGATTTCGTGGGCGAGTGTCAATTGTGAGACTTTGGGGGGTACCCGACTATTGTAGTTAACAAAAGTGATGATCCCTGTATTGAGGGAACGTTTTGTGCTTTGATATTGGCCACCAACTGTTTCGGTGTAAGTCTTATATTTTTCACATATACCACCTGAGGCACCAGAGGCAGACGCAACCCAAGCTAAACCAAGGGTTCCGCCAGTGAAATCTCTGTTAAAAGAAAAATATAAATTAATATAATGTAGGTACATGGGTATATCTGATTAATTGATTTTTTTTGTTTCTTTCTTACCTGTAAGTGAACACATAAGCCAGGCAAAATGTTGAATGATCCTCCAAAGAATGGAGATTAAGAAAATTTGACACATCCATGTGTTCATTGCAAAATGCATTATGGGGGCCATTGTAGAATGGTCTACAAGCTGTGTCATCGTCAATCTTAATTCGCTGCACCTAAAACACAAAAAATCAATATTTTCAGTAAAAAGGAATTAATGGACTTTGTTATTCTTATTAATTAAATTTTTGTATTCAAATAAGCATGTAATTTTTCCGATACGCATTTTGCTTTTACAATTAAGATGAAATTTCTCATTTTTTTTAGTAAACCAAGGGGATGTCGATATGTCATTATTTAATTGAATATCAATTTATTAAAAGTGCACCGTCATTGAGTTCCTTTGTAAGTATATATTAATATTAAATATCATGCATGTTTATGACCAGGAATATAATGGACTCAAAGTCGTGATTATCAATGAAAATGCTAATTGGATTTTAATTAATCCAAAAGTATGCTATTACATGTTTTTAATTAAAGAACAATGATATTATTAAAATCTTTACGTGAATTCTGAATATGAATACGTACGAGGATAGGTATTTTAAATTAGATTTTTCATAATTTTTGTTCAGACTGAACTCCATGAACACTAAAAAGCCTATTTATTGTGATGATTTATTTATCCCAATAAATTGAAAGTTTAACATTCTGTAGGTATGACAGTTCTGCCGCCTTGCTGGAACCATTCAGCTCGGAGCTATGTGCTATGTCTTTTGTTTTCTTACCATAATGAATCCTACATGGAAACCATAGATAGATGCATCTATGATGGAAACCTTACAGGTCACAGATCTGTTGTTGTTTGGAGATGAAATTTACTCGTGAGGATTGCTCTCACTCCAAATACGAGGATTTTGAATATATCCATTAAGACAAAAATTAATGTCATCACTAAAGATTATTTGACAGAGAATAAAAATGCTCGGTAAGACACAGAACAAACATTTTGGAAGTTAATTTCCACGAGTTGTAAAAGTTGATCGGCTCTTAATAGCCGTGTTCCATTGGGCCTTCCAAAGTACTTTTTAATGCTTTCATTTTGCCAAAAGTAAAATCTAACCTCAATATCAATTTAATTTCGGTTGTTTGTTTTTGTATTTAACTTTTAACTAGAAAAATGTCTACAGCAACAATCTACTACGTAATTTCTTTTGATTGGTGATGTCTTTTTCTTGTTTGGAAACATTCTGTAACTAGACAAATGAACTACTTTGAACTACTTCGACCACAGAGTAGAAGTAGTTGACTGCAGCCAGAAGAACTTGGCAGTAGATACTGGAGCCCAAAGGAACACACCTAATATCAGAAACAATCCATATACCTAGATAATGGATCTCTGCCACCAAATGTCAGAAGTGTCAGTGTGAAATTAAAAAAAAAAAAAAAAAACAATCTGACAGCACTCCCTGGTTGGAAAACAAAACCAAATGCCGAAGGCACGAAGGCGAGCCAAAAAATTCGTGTGTTTAATAATAGTGATTAATATGTAATAAAATTAGTTTTTTTGTATCAATCACTTGAAAAATGTTCACTAAAATGTTTAAACACTAATTATACGTAATTCGATCGCAAATTTAAGTTTTCAGTTCCAAATACAAAAATTAATCAAATGACCGGATTTTTAACACTGCCAAGAGCATGTAAATATTTTCCAACCAGGGACTTTTTTTGTTGTTCTTTTTAGATGTCAAATTAGAAAGAGAAAAGACAAAGACAAATCTTGGAAGACCTCTATTAAAAATTATGCATAACAACAAAACGAGATCCTGATCTCAATCGGAGTCACGTTTCCTGATCCAAAAATGTTGTTCTTATTTTTACTCTGGCGGTAGTGTAAAGGAAAGAGACAGTATATGCATATAAGCGTTGTCCCGCAAAAAGAAATATCAATTATAAATGTATCAAAAATTTGGTCCCAGTTATCTTCAGCTAAGAAAAAAGCGAGTGCTCAGGGATTTTTCTTTATTACCCAAATTATACTGGACATAATTATTATGTAGGCACATGCCTGCTACCCAGTCAGATAGCTAGTTTGACAGATTTTCCTATCGGAAATTATAAAGGGTGTTTTTTTTGACGTGTGGTTTTCATGAAGAAATAAAACGCATATAATTTAACGTTATGGCCAAGAATTTAGCTTTATTATAAAGATAAGGGTTTGCCATTATGTTTTAAAAATGATTTCGCGCAAGTGGCCCAATTTTCGTCAGCTCCAATTGTTGCGCGCGATGGTGGTGAATGGACTCATTCGAGTCTTCTCCACAGCAGCAATAGCGTGTTCGGTGCGCACTGTACGGCGTCTCTGAGGATGCGCATTATCCACTAGAGTAAAGGTGGTGCGAAACTGATCCATGGTTGCTCGAATTTATGCGATTTTGCGATTATGTCGACCGAAAAATGGACGCTGCAGCGCGTTATGCGTCGCGCGAACCGAACCATTATTTTGGTAATAAATTTGCACGATTTGCAAACGTTGTTTAAAAGTAAGTCTATTCATTATGAAATGGCAAACCAAACTGAGCATAAATTAAGTGACAGCTGTCAAAAAGACCAACTCCGAAAAAAGTATTGCCAAATTGAAAACCACATGTCTAAAAAAAACACCCTTTATATTGAAAGGAAAGTTGAAACTGTTATCATTCAGTAGCTATGAGCTAACACATCTATTAAAATAGTTCAGTATTTCACACATATGAAGCACTAACGTCACTTTGATATTTCCATTTTAAGAATGTTCCGTACGAAAATAAGATTTTTAGATTAAAACTGTGAAAGGCAATAATTGTCGTTCTATTTTTTTAAAAGAACATATAATTTAAAATTGGAACAATATGTAGCACTATTGGAAAAAACGGGCATTTTTTAACAATCAACATTTTTAAAAACAAAAATTGCATACCTATACTACCCCCTATTGGTATTTGAGGGGCAGGCGATAAACACAGGACTTTTTTAAAGCTCGTCCTAAATTTGATTATGAACAATGACCAATGAAATGTCATTAAATAGACATTTATTTGTGTTCAATCGAGAGTATGTTCCGTATTTAGTTTTTAAACACAACTTCTGAATGTCATCCGAAAACAAAGTTTTCGACCACCGAATTTCTTAAATTTGGTAACATTTTTGAAGTGTATTTGTAATCACGTTAAAATTGCAAAGACTACTGAATAAAAATGACACTGACTTCATTTTTTGCCGCCATCCATTTCTTCAGAGGAATGCCCCAATTTGTTTGGTTGTTTCTAATCCCTAATGTACATTTATGTATTTTTGAATAATTATGTAGTTTTATCAGACAAAAATATATTTCTATTCGAAAACAAACAACACAAAATTCATTAAAACCAAATCACTTGCGATTCGCAACTCCTCTGGGAGCTAATGAGTTGATTCATTATAAATAAATATTCAATTAACATTTGAGTTTTAACAAAATTATTCCTGATCGAAATTTAAAAAAAAAACACGTATTTATTACCTACTTGTAAATAGCTAAATAAAGATCGCATATTTTATTACGTATGTAGATACGTATGCTAATGCCCATTATTGGTTTTTAATTAACTCCAATTTGTTTGTCAAAGAAAACTATTTGCCCAATTAAATTTTAAATGTGTATTTTAGTTTTTTTTTTACTAAATAATTTTTTAAAATCAATTTTATTGATTTTCCTTGTTTAACTTTTTCCTGATTTTTGTTTGACACTATATTTTTCTCGGTTTGTTTTTGTATTTACAAATAAATGTTTAATTTTTTTTTTGTTTTTGATGCAAACGAACACTCACCTCGAATCGAATGTTTCGGTGCTCTACCTTTCCATCAAACTTCGTATTGCGATAGATATAGTTAACGGCAGTGACATGATGTGCAATCAACGACAAAATCTCCTCCTTCGTCTTCTCATCCGTGATCCGTCCCCTGTCATGCTACAAACAGAAATAATTTCAAAAACAAATACGAAAAGAAAAACAAAAAAAAAAGCTCAAACATAAACACATCCATCCATTCATCCCTTCGTCAATACTATAGAGTTGCAATCCCAATCGCAATTCCAATATTGCCACCATCACAATCATCTATGGCTCATGGCATAACAACCATCCATCCGTTTTATTTAAACTTACATCAGCTATCCCCTCCCGGATGTGTCGCCATATTAATGGATCCGTTTGTATAAACAACGAACAGGTATTCTTTTTATCATCTCGCTGGCGTGGAGAGTGTGAATTGGATGAGGAGGCTCGACGCACCCGCTCGTGGACACGCTCGTGCCAATCATCGTCGGCGGCTATGGCAGCAGCGGCACGGGCATACCCGTCGTCCTCGCCGTTTGGCATAAATTTCCAATTCGCCTCCTTCGTATATTTCTGATAAGGATACTTGAAGTCGTCGTTGCTATTTGAATATTTTTTCGGTGGTGGAGTTTGCTTTGCATGATGTGTTCCGTCATCAGGGGATGGGGGCGGGGATGATGGCGATGATGATAGGTGGTGACTACTGCCATTACTTCGACTAGGACTAGGACTACTCCTGCTCTTGTTTCTGCTGCTTACATCCGATTGCTTATTCCTGTCATTTTTCTGGTTTTTGTTGGCTTTTTGTTGTGATGCTGGTGGAAGCACTATGACTTCATCTGGCTCTTCGACAGCCGAGTTCTGTATGTTCTCCATCCATTGGGAGACTTTCTCATTGATACCACAACCAGCTACGTGACCTGTTGAAAAAAAAAAAACAGAGAAGGGACGAATAAGAATATTGACATTTTTTAATATTAAAAAAAAAAAAAAATAGACAACAAAAATGCAAAACAAATAGGGAAGTAGATTTGGAACGACTTCTCTTCAGGAAGAAGATGTGCGACACAAAAAATTTATACTTCCTAGTTTCTCCCTCTCTTGAATAGTTTTTTTTTTATGAAATTGTAAGGGCAAGTAAAAGATTCATAAAGAAATTTTGATTTTTATTTTAAATTTTTTTTTATATCGAAGATATTTTTTTTTTCAAAATATTGACTTTGTTCGTGAAAATCGAATCGAACCGGATTGGCCGAAATCCTAGGATTGACGGTTAAAACATAAAGATAAAGATTACGAAAACATGCCAAACGTTTAAAAATTAATTAATTCCATATTTCATTGTGGGCTTTTAGGGTGAGTGACTGGTAAATGTAATGGCATTTGTCTCAGCGTATTCTTACAGCCGCAGGATAGTGTGCTGCACACGCACACACACACACACACTAACACCAGACACCATACGCCATTGTGCCAGCGCTGTCGAACACATATTAAAGTTATTAGTATTTACCTGAAGAAGGCTCCCCAAATTGAAAATAAAATGTTTTAAAATAAATTTGGGATGTGGAAAATAATAAAAATTTTCATCATGAAATTCTTAACTTTTTTTTTTGTTATAGGTTATCAACACTTTCTATTAATTTTCCAAGCCGACCTTATTCTTTTTTTTTTAATCGGTAAGATTGCAAGAAATAATTTGGAAATTAATTCAAAGCTTAAAACTGTTAACAGTATGATTAAAATGCTTGCGCACTCTTACAGAGAGGTTTTCATGCTCTTAAAAAGAGTGTTGTTACTGACTTGTTTTAGTTGGTTTAATTTTTCCAGAATTTGCGTTAACTCAAAAATGCGCACTCTTACTCCAAACGACTGTGTTGCTTTTCTTCAATTACCGAAATATTTGTAATTCAGAATCAAATTAATACAAGGCGAGTTTTATTGCAAAATTCCAGTCAGTAGGGCAGTCAAATATCATTTGGTGAATAACAACAAAACCAAAAAGTCGATAAATGAGTCAGCGATAAAAGTGAACAAAGAATGCTTAAATGAAGATATGAAGACAATGCTGAACTCATTTGTTCAAAACAATTTTAATGCTTTTTATTGACGATAAAGGAAAAACAGCTGTAAAAATCCAATCCGTTGGCGCAAAATTTAAGACGATTTAGTAAAGTGTTTAATCATTTTTAGTATGATACTAGGTTGAGAAGAGGATTTTGCTAATTTTAAACGAGTTTAACATGAAACTATCTTTTAACATTTTACTAAAGTTAAAATCGCCAGATTGCTGTTTTATCTTTTTAACATATTACTAAATCCATACGTCACTTTGACATAGAAACAAATTTTAAAGGTATGTTTGCTTCATTTTTTGCACGAAATGTCACTGTTTTAGGCGCGTTCAGCTTGAGTTTTGTAAGAAAATGGGTTAAGTATGATACTAGTTAAAAAGTGTTTAAAATTAACAACATTTTAGTAAAGAGCTTTAAAGTTAACTAGTACCCCGCTTACACCTTAACATGAGACTGTTTAAAATTTTGCGGTATTGTGTTTTTCCACCGGAAAAAGCTAATTTTAGTGTTTTGCGGTGACAATTGTTTTTAAATACTCTTTAAACGTCAAAGCCTAGTTCGACACCAATCTGTCAAGTCTAAGTTGTCAAATACTACTGAATGATCGGCAAGATATCGCATTCCCCGATGTTTCCAAAAAAAGCAGTTCTTGTACTTTCTGGTGACAACTAAATTCTAATGACATTTTTGATGGCCAAAAAAGGCAAAAAATAAAGTATTTACGTTAAAATATAAATAATTGTGAATACTTTTCAAACTGTGTCAAAAAGGGAAAATAAGACAGAACAAAAAGGGCCATTTTTTCAGTGCCGACTTAACGCTGAGGTCAACCAGAGTTAGTTTATCCTACAAAAAAAATAAATTAAATTAAAATTTGTCAACAATTTATCGAAATCAAGATGCCACTATCCAAATAGCCCTTTCCAGTGTTGTACCTGGACACGCATTTGTCAGAAATACATACATATATCTAGTTAATCTAGAGTTACCTCATCAAATTTGTTGAGTTAACTCGAGATCTAAATTTACTGAAAAACATGTTTTAGGAGTTAATTCGCGTTTGCCGGGCTTGAATCTCATAAAAGCAAACGCCAAAGTAAATCTTATGTTATAAGAATAGTAAGAACATCCACACCTAATGAAAACTCCATTTCATTCGATAATTCAGACATAAAAATCGGGGAGACATGGAAAGGAGAATACTCTGCCAAAACAGCCACAGTTATTCAATGTGTAAGTTAAGTTAAGTTAATCGTACTTTATTGCATACTGAAATAACATAATTATTTACAAATGATTGTACATTTAAGCATGGCAAAGCCGTCTGCCGAGAATTGACAACAAGGTTAAACAATTTTTTTTTTGCAAAAAAACGAAAAAGTAGCTGAGCATTGGTTTATATTCAAAAGTTTTCATCTATTTTTCTTTGCCTATATTTAAGTGCAGTTTGGCAATATGCCACCAAGGTACTGACTATCATTTAATGTATGTTTACTGTCTTCGACTAGTAGTGCATTAGCGCCAAAGTGATTTCGCCTGATTTCTTTCAGGACGGGACATGATCCAAGGAAGTGCAATACGTTTTCATCATATCCTGTATTGCACAAGCTGCTGCGTGCGGCTGGGAGGTCTTCACGATGCGGCATCCAGTTTAAATTGAGCAATTCTCCTCGCGCTCGTATAAGGATAGATATTTGCTTAGTACTGAGGATACAGTGTTCGCGAACTTGAGTTTTCAGCTTGGCTGATATTTTCCCTGCGAATCGCTTGTTCGACCTCCAACAAAACATTTTGGGTAAGTCTCTGCCAGTCAGGGAAATTGTTTTCAACCTAATCAAAACTGATATTGTATCTATTGGATATGTTTTCCCAATTATTGTAAAAGAGTGTTTTCGACCGTAATGCCCTTTTTGCAAGAATTTTGGTAAGCCGCATATCATCTTCTGCATTTAACACTTTTTGAATATGGTTCATGTTGAGATTGAGAGTGAATATTGAATGTGTATAAAAGTGAAAAGTAATTCATTTATTTTTGCTTCTCTTAACATAGTTTAACAGAAACAATGAATTTAAAAGCTATGGCTTTGCCGTAGCAAACTTTTGTGATCACAAAAATAAATGAAGCTAAAGATTGCTACATCCAAAGTTTTACTTTCTTTTAGGGAAGGATACGTCGATAAGTACCCATCATATTGGAAAATTTTGAACACCGAATTGTTGGGCGCAAATTTGGCTAATGGCGATATCAGTCACTTTTTTATTTTTTAATATATACTTTTTAAAGAGAGAATATAGACTAAAATAGCAAGCATGTTCATATCACATCATATCATCATCATCGTCGGCTCGACAACCGGGGTCCGGTCCTGGCCTCCTTCAACACCCCAAGGCTCCGGGCGTCCTGGTCTACGCCATCTCTCCAGCGCAAGCATGGTCTACCATGCTGTCGTCTACCATAAAATGTACCACAAAGAACTTTCCGAGCAGGTTCTTCTTCGCTCATGCGAGCTAGGTGCCCTGCTAACCGGAGTCTACCGAGCTTAATTTTTGTCACGATATCTGCTTCAAGGTAGATTGCGTACAATTCATGATTGTACCGTCTCCTGAATCGTCCTTCCTCACATATGGGGCCAACAATTCTCCTCAAGACTTTTCTCTCGAACGCGGCTAAAAGGTCGGAGTGCCCTTTGCTAAGCACCCAAGTCTCGGATCCATATGTGAGTACTGGAAGGACCATGGTCCTGTACAGCAGCAGTTTTGAAGTTATGGTGAGATTTCTGGATTTGAAGAGCTTTGACAGACTATAATAGTCAGACTATAATATCACATCATATCACAAATATAAAAACTCTTTAAAAAAAATATAAGGAGATTCAAATTAAAAAAGTAACGAATATCGCTGGTGTATGAAATTTTCCAATATAAAAGAAAATTAATCTTTGGATGCAACGATCTTCAGCTTCATACAAATGATTAAACAAAATAGTCGGAAAAAGTTTTAGCAGTTTTGTATGTGTCAAATTTCGTTGCCAAGTGACAATTACATATTTGTTATGATGGCGCCTTAACTATCAAATGTGATATCACCGTGCCAAGAATGAATTGGTCTCACTAATCACAAATCATCCCACAATCACCGCTGCGGAAAAAAACCATGGGTTTCTTGAAGTCATTTTAAGCTTAAAAAAAAAAAGTTAAAACATCGTTTTCGCTTCGATTTTTAGTTGTAACGGTTTTTAAGATTTTCGTCGTTTTCGGTTACCTGATAAGTTTTTCGACTTAGAATGCCCTGAGGAACCCATGGTTTTCTTCTGCGATGCACAGTGGTGCCTTAAGGCAAAAGTGGATGCAAAAATCAATTTTCGGGTTGGTATATAATTAAAAAATTCAAAGTCTACTGAATTAGCAAATGTTTAGAACCCTAGTAATCGAAAAAACACTATTTTTTTAAAACTATTTATTTTATTTGGCACAGTTTTTCGATTTTAAATACAGTTCAAGAAAAGCTTCAAAAGTCTTCATAGTAAACTCGTCGAAAAATTAACATTGAAGGTTTGAATGAAAAATTAACACCTATATATTTATAAACTTATTCCAAAAACTCAGTTGCGTAAAGCTGCGCCAGAGAGATTTGTTCGTAAGAGGTCGGTAAATGTTTTGTTTTGTTCTGTTTTTTTTTTCTAAAAGAACCTTAGGGCCAGTTTCACAGTTGACACTTTAGGCTAAGTTTCATAGCCAGCGTAAGTGGAGCTGGTTTTGAAACTTAGCCTAAAGTCCTAATATGGGAAACTTAAGTGCCACTTATTTCGGTAGGTGTCGACTGTGAAACTTCTTCTTTTAGATTCCTCTTAGTTAGTTATCAACATCGGAGAGATTCAGGTAAGTGTGCACTGTGATATTGCACAGTTAAGTTCCACTTTCCTGACTGAGAAACTGGCCCTTAGTCCATTTCATGTTTTGCAAGTACCTACATTACAAAGTTAGTGGGCTGTGATGGATAATCTGGACAAGGTGCATACAAGCAAATATGTTTATAGCGCCTGTAGTTTCACTGAGGCTTAACAGTTGAATTGGTGAACATTTGAGGAGCCCTGGGCCATCATGTGGGATACCCCCTGTTATGATTTATTAGAAGTTCTATTGGTGTGCTATCTGTCAATTACCAATAAAATGCGCCTATATTTTACAACCATAACACAAATAAAAACTCAAAAAGCATACAAACATTTATTTTTCCCAGCGTATAACCAACCTGACCATATCATAATATAAAAGCAAGATAGTGCAACGAAGCCATCAACTTTATTTGTATTTGATATGCGAACTTTTATTCTCTTTAAGTTTTACAGCTTCAGGGACTATTTGATATTTGCTGTATAAATAAATATAAATGTTTATTAGCGCGCATCAAAACTTTGAAGGTCCACTGAATTTTTCCTACACAAAAAAATTCAATATACGAGTATCCGATGTTATCCTTCTACGCTTCTCACCCCTATCGAATATTTTCCATTCTATGAATATAGCCTGTGTGTGAATTGAATTTTATGCTCGCTCAAGTTTTACAATCCTAAAACTATGCTACATCAGAAAAAGAACAATTGTAAAAATATTGGAAATCGAGTTTTTTTTTATTTACGAATTGATGATGGAAAACGATATTATTTTCCCATATTTTTTGTTTCTATTTAAGATATTTTCATAGTTTTTTAGGGTATTCATATTTTCTTTTTTTGTTTGAAAATACATATATTTACATTTGAAGTCGGGAACATTTTTGAATTTTAGGACCAAGCTCGATGAAATAGGGAATTCATGTGGATGAATAGGATTTCATGTGAAAAGGATGACGTATTTTTTGGAGCTCGAAATAGTATGATTTTAGAGGAAAATAGCTTAAGCAGATACATATTTCATTCTTTTGTTTTATTTACGTTACTATTGAAAAACCTATGTATAGATACAAATGAATACATATGATTCTATGAAAATAGATAAAATATCAGAGTAGCGCATAAATGTATTCTCAGAACACTTATTCTGTGTTCCGCAACGAACACTCACATTACAAAGCGATATTCTTTATACGGATATAAAATGTATCTCTATTTGGATAAGGTGGTTTAGGTAGATAAATTTAATGGAAGTTTCAGAACAAAAAAAAATTCTTAATGGGTTTCCTTGATAAAAGTTCAAAATATTTTATGGAAAATGGTTATTAATATTAAATTGCAGGAATATATCTTTTGAATATGATATGATAAAAGGCAATAATTTATAGGTAAATATACTTATACGCATTTTCCAAGGTTTAAAGGTTTCTTTTAAAATCACAATTTAAAAGCTTTTAGAACACTGGTGGCTTATGTGTTTCTTTTTTATTTAAGTATTTTTCACATTTTTCAAATTTATAATGGTGCGGAAGGAGTTGAAGGCCGTTGCGCACAAAGTTGAAATGGGGTTAGATGATTTGTGATAAATAATGATCACAATTTGTCTATATTATGTGATTATCAGCTGATGTGAAATCTGTAACTTCAAATTTGGTCTCATGAGATCCAGCAAGCAAAAAATCATGTGCATTTGATTCGATATTACCAATATACATTTTTCAGAGCAATGAACTTTAACCAAAAAACAACCTTTGAACATAAATATTTGTTGTACTCTTTTGACTATTCAATGTTAAGCTGGCTACTCAGTACACATCGCACGATGTTCGTGTTCGTTTATGTGCATTTATCACGAATATCAAACATTAGTAGGTATGGAAAGTCGCCCGATTTTGATTATCGTGAACAAAATTTGTGGCTGATTGATTTTTTCTTGTTCCGTGAAGAACTTCGAAGGTTTGGATGCAACAAATATTTTTCGAACGGTTATATTACAAAATGGTTGCGTGTTATTATCATCATCGTAAGAGTGAACAATCATTTCATAATGTGGTGGGATCTGTGGAAGCGTTCAAGGAGAAAGAACATCGTGTGGTGGAAAATATCAGTGTGGCTTGACGCCAGTCGAGCATGAACAGATATTAAAGGTGAACTACTGCAATGTAGGCTTAGTAAAAAGCCCTCGTGGAGAACCAGGGCCTAGTGACTAACAACTCTCAGTCATTCCTACTATCTTCTGCACTTTATCATGTCAAAGGGAAGGGGTACCTTTGGAGAATTTATTACTTCCTCGCAAAAAGCAGTCCCTCTAAAAAAGAAAGATATTTTTGTTAAAGTTGGCAAAGGCTAGTATTCGATCTAAGACCTCTGGCATGACAGATCAACGGTTTAGGAACAGGGACATAAGTCCCAGTTATACCTTTTATTTATTTATTAAGTTTTTTTTTTGATTTAAAGAAACCTCACTGTTTCAAGAAAACACATAACAATTTGCTTGAAACATTGAGATTTCTTTTAAAAAATTGGAAGTTTTGTCCCATGATCACCAAACAAAAGTTGGGGCTTATGTCCCAACTATACTCTGTCCAACAAAAATTGCCAGTGTAGGCAAGACGTTTGCCTCTCATTCTGGGTACAGTGGATTGCATAAATCTGTCATTAATTAAAGCTTTCTCAGGGTTGTCGTAGTGTACACGATAACACTTATCATTAAAAGCTTTTTCTTAAAGCTCGAAAATCAAAAGCACCTTAACAGAAACTCAAGGAAAAAAAGCTGAACGAATTACCAAATGGACACGGGTTACTCTGAATGCACATCAAGCAGCAGCCAATCGCCATTTGCCACACCAGTTCAGTGCACACTCATATGTGCCTTGAATAGAACCTTGGGTCTGTGTCAGATGCTATTGGAAATTCACGGGCGGGAAAACACTTTTTGTGGAGGAGTTATTTCAATTTAATATAGTGCAAAAATATGGCACGCTACTGATTTTGAAAAAGCTTTCTCATAAAACGTGTACTGCCTATTTTTGTTGGACAGAGTATAAGTGGGATATAGGTTCCAAATTAGATTTTGGGATTAATGTCTCACCTATGTGGGACATAAGTCCCAAAAGGTAAAACTGGGACTTATGTTCCTGTACCAACGGTCTAACCAATATGCCGATAACAGAAATATGTCGGCAAGCATTGGATAACATTTACTTCAAAACAAACATGTAAGATTATTAACACAGAAATACATCATCATCTGGACTATGAGAATCCATTAAATATGCAGAATGCAAATAGAACTGCTTGCTCCATTTTTTAAAAAAAAAAACGAAATCATTTTGAAACTTTCTCCGCCCATATACCTACCATTAACAACCATCCTATCGCATCATTCACTCAAGAGAAGAATCAGTTAAAATTCCATATTTAAATTACGACAATATCTTTATGGTTTTAATTTAATGTTTTTCATACATTTTAAAAGGACGAATTAAAATTGTTTTTATTCTAAATCCTTTAATATTTTAATGTTCACACACATATTAATATTCAAGTGCACGTTTCATTTTATATTTTTATTATTTAAACAACAAACTGCTTTTATTTTAATTGCACTTAACCCTTTGTCTTTGGGTGGAAATGATAAATAAATTTGTGGTAGTTATAGGAATATATATGTATGTATGTTCATGGAATTTGAACAGTGGGTAGAAATGGTATTGAAATTGAAATTTATTGAAAGTGAACTAAAGAGTCTTGAAACTTGGCATTTTCATTTGAAACAAGTTCAAAACAATATTTCAATTTTACACGTCGCGTCGAGAAGTTTACTGGGCGAGCTTTTATGAATTTAATGATTCAGTTGATAAGAGTTTGGTCCTTAGGTCCGGTGCATAGACAGGAAATAGGTTTGGTCTCACCGTCCGTCCGTGCGTCGGTCTGTGCAGTTATTAATTAAGATTCACATACTAGCACCAATAAAGAATTGATTCTTAAGGCTTAACTACATAAGCCCAAAAAGTGAAAAAGTACAAAAGTGAAAATTTTCAAACTCATTTTGGAATAGTTTTTCCCACTGGAAAACTTATAAAAATGATGTAGAAAGCTTAAATTTTGGTTTAAAAAAAAATTTGTATATTCTTTTTCACAAAACAACTGCGCTAGCGGGAAAAAAAAAAAATTGTGTGAGTGCCGGGACTCACGGTTAATATGTGTAAACATCAACGTGCGCGGATCCAAAACGGACTTGTTTTTGCTTGAAGGGGATCTTAATATTTTTTTCACTGAACGCACCCATCCGAGTATGCAGATCGTAACGTTGCACACCGTAACGTTGCACGACGTAACGTTGCACACGAACGTTCACGTTTTTTTTTTCACTCTACCGCCAGCATAGATGTTTACACATCAAAAATATTTTTACTTTTGTACAAAAGTACTTTTTGGCTTATGTAGTTAAGCCTTTAATTAAATAGCCATAACTCCAACCAATAAACTTGATGGCAGCACTCTCAAGTTGTTGTTGTTTCATTCAAACGTTCAATATCCGTACTATGATTGTAAAAGGAACGCTTTGCAGCCTTTATTGTGAGTATGTTGCTTAAGAAAATCTATAAATAAGTCATTTTACTCATTATCAGATCTCTCAATTTGTTAGAATTAAACAAAAATTTAATGGAAATTTTTCGTACGCATTTTTATATGAGCACTCTAGAAGAAGTTTACACACAGATATATACTTGACAAAACCTTTAGATAATGTTTCCGAGAAAACTTAGCGTTTCCTCAACGGTATTATGTGCAGCAGCACCCGTCAAGGAAAAGCTTGTTCTTCTCGAAAAATTATCTAAATATTTTGATAACGGGTGGTCTATTTTTTTGAAAATAAAAAAAAACTCTAGTAACGCTTTAGAACTCTGTTTTTATTTTTGAATTTTTGGCCATTGCATCACTGGTTTACACATTAATACTTTCTGAATTTTTTGTTTGAAAATTCCTTTTATTGACAAAACTGTTGTCATAAAACCCGACCTTAAAATATAAATAGAAAATACTTGTGTCAAGGGGTGTAATAGCCGATGGTGATATTCAAATTGACGATAATCTCATGCGATTGTCACTAACGTCTGTGTAAGATGATAATTATTTTTTTCTGGAAATTCATATATTTTTGTTGGTAATAAAAAAAGATTGTTTTTGTTTCTTTGAATGAATAAAAAAATATCCCATAAAAAGTTGAATCTACCAATTTTGAAGCCATGTGGTAAATTTGGTCATATTTTGACATACATAAATGTCAAACTCGTTGGGAAGCGATAGTCACATTTTTGTTGTGAAAGTTCTTATGCGATATCGCCGTACACAGACTGAAATGGGAGATTGTGATTGTCAATTATTATAAATCATTTAAGGCGATTCCACTCAAGATTTCCAATAATATTACAAATTAGTTGTTCGTTTATGCTCTAAAACTCAAGAACTAACTATCAAATTGCGCTGTGAAACCCACACAATAAATTTGTTCTTAAGTGAGAATAGAATAGTTAATAAAAAGATTTCAAGTTGCTGAAAACAAAAACATATAAGAAACTAACCATGCGATTGACCTTTTTATGCAATATGAAATGAAGGTAAATATGAAAATGGTTTTATTTATTCCGATAGATGTCGTTTAACGCCAAAATGTTTAGGCTAAAAACAAATTCAAAAAAATAACTTCCCGATTGCTCTGAAGTATACAATAGTATATTTCTTATGAAGTGAGAAGTTCACATAATTAAAAAGATTTAAATTTTTCTGATAGATGGCGCTTAACGCGAACTTACGGATACAAGCATTAATTTTACTCAAATTTTTTCAATTAATAATTTTATTTAAAAAATTAAAAAGAAGAATGAAATGTTCCGCAAATCAGAATCTAAAAATTTACCTTTGTAATGCACATCTTCCTGTCACGAATTTAGTGTTTATGTGCAGTGGAGCGCACGGGGTATAACGACCTGTCATTTATAAAGTCGTGAATAACCAGAAGTCGAGTTTTCGTGAAAATAATATAGAGCGAGTAAAAGCCTATTAGAAGCTATTTAAGCTCTCGTAAAGTATTCATCGGAAATAACATTTAACCTTAAATAAAAATATTTATTGTTGTTGTACTACGCGTTACTAACTGAGTTAGACTGTCTCACAAATGCTTTTTTTTTAAATCCTTCAAAATAACTTGAAAAAAAGTCATTAGCAGTGTTTGTTTTTGCAACCCCGGGCAGATTTGGTTGAAAAAAGACGCCATATACAAAAAATAGAGTTTCCATACAAACTATCGATAACAATTAGGTACTTACCTAATTATGCCAGTAATACAGTTTTTCTCCGTGGTTAAGTTAAGCCCCAAGAATTGTCTGCCTCAGGGCGGAAGGATTAGTAGTTGTTGCATTTAATATGTAAACTACTTAGCCGCGACGCCGTTTTTTCGACCAATTCCTTCCGGACTTGGAAAAAACACGCCTCTTATTACCATTATTAAAAATAGTAATTTTCATTCAAGTGTTTAAAAAATCCGGGTGCACTTTTGATAAGCTATTGTTGACGAGTTTCATGAAATTGGGTCTTAGAATTGTTATTTCGAAGATCAAATGAACCTTCAAAGAACGCCGCCCGCCCTCAACTATGAATTCTTTTTTATGTTTTGTTAAAAAACGAAAAATACGATCTTTAAAGTAACCTACAAAATATGAACTTAATTTTTTTTGTCAATTGTATCGCATAGTTAGCCCCACTGTTATGCTCTATAGGCATTTTATAAATCAGTAGAATTTAACAAATTTTAATTAAAATGATTAAGCCAACAACCGCACATTATGTATCCATTTCTGGAAATGACCTAACCACCATATTCGGCCCAATGCCAACATCATCATCATCATCTCATCCCGATCCAATTCGATCCAAATGGCCGTTCATAACCTCGAAAAAATCTGTGTGCCACATTAAATTTATATTTATTGTGCGAGGTTTCTATTTTATAACTACCTCCCTACAATATGCAACATTAATTAGTAACGCATCATAATATTCAGGTTTTTTTTTTTCTTGTACCTATACATCCTGTTGTTTTTTTTTTTTTGTTTTTATATTTTCCGGATCGATTCAGTTAGCCTTCCACCATTTTGTTAAGGGTGAATGCATTTTCCATATTTAATCAATGGCGGTTCGGTGATTGGTGGAATAGTGGTGGCCGTCAAGACTTTTGTCCAGAAGGGGAGACAAATTGAAGAGATATATGTATATATGTATATGTAGAGAAAGAGGAAACGGAAATAATGGAATATAAAATAAACTCTTCATTTAATAACGTTGGAGAAGGTAGAAAACTGATTTTACCTTCAACACCAGAGTTACCGTTTGCTTTTGCCGTCGGCTGTATTTCAAAACCCCTTAAGTTCAAAAATGACATTTAATAATGCATTTCAGTTTTCAGATCATTCATGTATTATAATTTCTTTTACCTCTACCAACCTGTTTTAAACCATTTAAGTTCTAAAATCGGGTTTTTGTGTCTCCTGAACAGTTTTTTATTTTCAACTTACGACATTTTGACAGAAAGTCGAAGATATACAATTTTTAATGTGCATAATAGCTTTACTTGGAGATCCATCTGACACATTGATGATTTTTTCTAATTTGCTTTAAGTTTTATAAGTAACTTTAAAACCGCTAGAATTATGGTCAACTGCGTAAAGCCGACAAGAAGACATAACCAACGATGAACGATATTACAGTAATAATGTGAATTACTGATAATGTAAAATTCTCAAAAATGTGAACCATTTGTTTAGACATATTTCAAGGTTTTGAATGCAGTCCAGAGAGTGTCTCCTGCCAGTTGTGTAGGATACGAAAGTTGTTTCAATCAGCTTATAAGAACTGACAAAAAGTTCCAGTAATGTGAATCCCTCTAAAACCCGAGAACGCCTTGTTTTAATTAGTGCACATTATCGAGGGACTTCTGTATCAACAAAATGCTTACAAAAGCTCGTATTTTCAGCTTGAAAGCGGCTCTGCGATAACCCTACTCAACATACAAGCACTACGTAAAGCAGAAGTACACTTTACTGAACTCATCAGGATATGGAATTGAATGAATTGCATCGAAAAACAAACTGATGATAATCAACGCATTGCGCAGCAGGTGGACACGACAGGTTATATATGTATATAGCTGGGAGATGAGCCCTGAAACTTGCTGCTGTTGATACTTGCGATGATGATACTGTTAATGAATGTCAAGCACATTTTGAAAACTGAAAAAAAAAAAATACATTGAAAAGCTATTGTTTCCAGTTCACCAGGACAATGAGGTAATTACGATTATAATACTCGTATCCTTGTATTTAAAGGTACATACATATATAGCTGGCACTAGGGACCTCTTTTCAACCGGCGAAAAATATAACAATGATGCACGGTTGTTCATCTACATACCTCCTATACAGACAATACCCAATTCATATCCAAAAAACCTGTCGTTTATATCACATTAAGTGGAGCGGATAAATTCATTTTGTATATAAAATACAAAAGGACATCAGGGTTTGAATGGAGATTGGTCCTTGTTTAACTTTTTACATCGTATTTGCATTGATTGCATTTAACAGGGTAATGGGGTGTGTTACATTTTTTTTGTTCAAAATTATTTGTTGGTTTAAATTTTAAACAATTTTTTCGACACTTTTTTTTGTTAATGAATTTTTATGAACAATGAATTGAAGGCCATATAAGCCACCAGGTGTTCAATTTTCATTATAAAAATATGATAATTGGGTTAGTGTTAGGATTTACAAAGGGTATTTTTTTCATTTGTATCGCTTAATTGGGTCTTGGGATGAAGGGTCGGGGATGGGCTGAGTGGGGACCAGTTGTCTTGGGATGAGCTGGGATGACACCGCTTTATTGCTTCTGATGTGTGGAAATATATGTAAAATATACATTATGGTTTTTTTAGCAATATTTCTTTGGTATACTTAGTCTACCTACTAGCAACTGCAGGTAAACAAGGTGGTTCAAAGCTAGTGGGACATAATTCTTGCAAAGGTTCTAAAAGAAAATTGGTTTACAAAAAATAAATAGTAGATACATTAAACAAATAAATTAGTAGTAGTAGTATATAGCAGTCGCATAGGTACTATGATGCCTAAATCAATCAATCCTTGAAAATATTTACATACATACAGTGCCGAGCAAAATAATAGCAGTATAATCTGTTAAAAAATATAATTGTTCATATCTTTATAATGTAGCCACTTTTTCTAACTTCTACTGAAGTGTGGTGCTTATGGATATTAAGTTAACCATTTGAAGTCAAAGTCTTAGGGTTTATTCTTAATGCTTTGATTAAATGTCACTTTGTCTGGTGTCTTTCCGTATTTTAAGCGAGAGCAAAATAATAGCAGTGTTATCGTCAAGTTCAATTTAAAATATTTTGTTTTCTTCAATTATGATTTGGATGTTATAAAAAGTAAGCCCTATTCTTTTACTTTATATTTCAACCGAAATTGTTTAAAAATAATTACGGACGGCAACACCTATGAGGAAGTTCAAGAACTTGTTGGGTGTTCGGCGAAAATGGCAAGAAATGACATAACATTTGAGGGAAAGCGGAAACACGGTAGCGTAAATAGTTCTTACGCCATCTTACATAAATCGTGTTGTTCGGTTTTCAAGAATGCATCCTACTGCTGCAACTACACAGATTGTGGGTGAACACGATTTACCATGCGTTATTCATATTGTAAGAAGACGATTGAGGGATCACAACTTGAATGCTCGCAGTCCAAGAAAAGCCCCAATTCTGAAGAAAATGCCCATAGCTAAAAGAATAAAGTTTGCGCGAGATCATTTGGGATGGGTGCCTGAAAAATGGAAGAATATTCTTTGGACTGACGAGATTAAAGTTGTTCTTTATGGTGGAAAAGAATCTCAGGAGTATGTAAGGCTATCACCAAATACCGAATATGATCCTAGATACACCACCAAAACGATAAAACACGGAGGATCTCGTATCATGGTATGGGGATGCTTCTCATACTATGGAGTTGGTCCAATAATCCAAAAATCAACACTCGTATGTGGAAATTTTACAGAACATCATGCTACCATATATGCAGACTTCAAAATGCCGCTTAAATGGGTCTTTTAGCAGTCAATATTCCATCGATTGATAGTATTCAACTTAGGATTTCAGATAGTGATGCAAAGTATTTAGGAGTAATCCTAGTCTAAATATAAAAGAAAGAGCTCGGAAGGCAATGTTTTCCCCCTACTCCTGCCACAGAATTTTCGGAAAAACCAGGAGACCTAATCCAAACATTCTAAGGATGTATACGGCAATAGTGAGACCGATACTTACATATGGTTGTATTGTTTGTTGGAATGCTACCAATTTTAAAACTTTAACAAAAGTACATAGGGATCACAGGAGCAGTGAGAACCACCCCGACAGCGGGGCTGGAAGCCATACTTAATCTTAAGCCTCTTGACATATTTATGCAAGAATCAGCAGCAAAGAGTGCACTACGACTGAGCCAAACAAACGTCTTGAAACACAGCCAAGTAGGGCACGCTAAGATTCTAAACAAATATATAGGTAGTAATGTTTGCACAGACTATACAACTTCCCACCTAGACTTCCATAGACCATTCATTTCTAACATTCCTACACATCAACGACGCAACAGTAGCAGTTTTTACCGATGGGTTAAAAATGGAATGTCGAGTTGGAGCGGGATTCTATTCGGAAACCCTTGACTTAGCCAGCTCCTATAGACTCCCTGACAACAGCAGCGTCTTCCAAGCTGATGTTTTGGTAGTAACCAAGGCTGCTGAACGGCTGACAATGTTGGCGATAGCGCCAGCTGATCTTATATTCTTCATTGACAGCCAAGCAGCCATAAAAGCACTCTCTGCCATCGAAACAAAGTCAAAACTTGTTTCCTGCTGCCGCGAAGAGCTCAAGTTTCTTGGCTCGCAGCACAATGTTATGCTCAGGTTCCTGACCATATAGGAATTTCAGGTTATGAGAAAGCAGACGAGCTGGCACGAATTGGATCATCAATTAATCCTAGCCAGGCAGAGCTAAATGTATACGCTCCTATCTGCTGCTCCTTCAAACTGACTGTGGCAAAGAAAATTCTTGAGAAAACAAATGTAAGATGGACCCAACTCGAATCTTGTGCGAATATCAAAAAACTTTGGCCGTGTTTTGACAAGAGGAAGACAGATAGGATTTTAACACTAAATAAGACATCACTGTTCTCTCTTATAGGTACCGTTACCGGACACAACCTGTTGAAGTACCACAAGAAAAAACTGAGGCTCAGCACGGATGATTTATGTAGAGGTTGTGGCGATGAAGAAGCACATGAAGACTCTTCTCACATCTAGAAAGCTACTTCTTTAATAACTTAGAAGAGCTCTCCAATCTATCCGTGTGAAATTATGGCAAAACATTAACGCCTCTAGATGGCTTGATAATCCATGAAAGCTTATAGGTTAACTTATTAGGAGCGTCCAATCTTCCAGGGTATCACAAGGGATTTGCATTGATCTAAGTGTTATAGGAATAAGATCTTCTATCAGCCCAATAACCTAACCTAACCTATGAGAGAAAAACGAATTGAGACACTTTAAAAACAAATATTTCTTAAATTGTAATCCGCTCCGCTTAAGAGAGAGCCAAACTCTATATCAGTTATACCAACAAAAGGATATCACTTATTAAATTCATAATTCGGTTACATTTCTTCCTTACCCATGAAGTCTTTTAAAATTAAGTTATTCATCCAGAGGACTTTTTCTAACCTAATTTACGAAACATTTATTCGAACACATTATACATCAAATAAAAAATAATGGAAATCCTGTCAACCAAGAAAGCTGTTACAAATAAACAAGTTTAAAAAAAAAACAACAACAAAAGATAATATCTTATCGGTGAACAGTCTTTTAAAAGCAGACTACTTGAACTGTAACACTTAAGGTTTACGTCCAATAAATAGGTTTCCTCCTATAATAACAATATAGACAGACACCCACCACATCAACCATCCACATCTACTTCACCCTTTTTCTATTTTCATTTATCAAATTATATGGAGCAAGCTCACTAAGGAATTGTTTACTTAAACAAAAGAAGGATTCGGTTTTATCAGTCTAGTCTTTTGCCGTTGGAAATCTATAATGTGGTTTTATAGTCTGTGTCACATCTTCTTGACACAGTGGCGGATAGAAAATTGAAAAATGGGGTTTTCATAACTTACCTTTAATCTAACGAAAAAGCGGACAATTTTAAGTTCACCTTTTTCGTTGTTTATCGAATTCATTAATTGTTCGATATTCAAACCGTACTGATCTTGTCTGTTCAATAAAAATAATTGCATATTTGCTTACTTTCTCATTCGCTTGTAATATTGTTTTGTAAGTACTAGTAGCAATTCAGGCCCTTTAATCTAATAAAAAGCCAACCAACATAATAATTTCTAGTTCTGGTACCTCCAAATGGGAAAATGGTATGTACGCGCCCGAACACCCTTCGCTGTGTCTCCACCACTGCTTCTTACAATAACGAATTTAATGTTTAATGTAACCAAACCCAGACTAGCTATATAGTTAAAAGAAATAATTAATCCATTTAAAAGGAAAAAAAAGGCAAAACCAAAGTAAAAAGGGAAAAAATGAAAGAAGGAAAAAAAAAAACTAAAGAATCCTTCCTGGGTTATCATTCATTAAAACCCCTTCGCCAGGCTTATAGTTCATTCACTGATGTCATAACAAAGTTAGGATCCTTTTTCAAAATCAACTCAATCCGCCCCGGGGAATGCAATCCTCTTCACTATCACTCTCCTTGGAGAGTTGGGTATCTCTATGTGCTTGTGCATACCTAACTCTATCTATAGACTGCCATGTCCTGGCCTGCGCGTCCTTCTGCGTCTTCCTTTTCCGGTGAACCAACTAAACTACTTTGAGTTTGGGCTTTAAGATGACTTCCCAAATAAGCAAAAATAAGGAAAAAAAACCAAGTGAAGTGAAATCTATTTAACTTTGTCCCTATTATGTCTGCTGGTGGTCCTGGTCCTCGTCCTCCTGGTATTGGTGCTGCTGCTTTTGGCTGGTTTTTCTGTTATTCTGTTCGTTGTGTTATCCTTCTGCGCCACATCGCATTTCCTTTTGTGTTCAATACAAGAGGGGGGGCAGCTACGAAATGGTGTGATGGTGGTGTTGCTGGTTGATGGTTTGGACGGAGAGATGGAGCTCGTGTATTTTCCAAAGAACAGATAAATGAATTTATTGTAAGTTTCGCTAAAGTTTAGGTGGTGGAAGGAAGACGAACAAAAGAACTAAGGTAGATCAGGGACGAGTACCATATACCTACTCTTTTTCTTACTCGTCATTCATTGCTTTCGCTCTCGGGAGCTTTTTTCAGGTTGACAACGACGGCGGCGGGTGGTGGTTTTTTTGTGTGTCAGTTTCGTATTGTGACTTTCCTTTTGTTTTATAGTTCATTATTCTATGGTGCTTTGTATCAGGTATACATTTAACCACACACACAAAATGTAAAGGACACTCGATTTTTTGCCTTTGTTGAGGGATATACATACCTACATAAAAACTTCCATCTATAGTTTGACTTTTTCGTCATCCATTGTCAGCCATTGTCATAGCTCATGGATCCGGATCTTCTTTGAAACTTGTTGTTCTATATATTTTTGTGTGGCCTATTCAATCAACTTAGCAAGGTTGCCGTATGTTTGCACTTCATTGCATTACTTTTTAATCGGTATAATGCCACAAGGATGTTAAATAGAAGTCTTGAAACCTTCTGACAGCAGGGACTTGATATAATTTCGAATATTAAAAACAAATGGGTGTAATGGGATACCGACATTATTTTGATAAACAAAATATGCTTACGCTCATCGTTGTCATCAACAAGCTGTGCAGCTGCGTTTGTAAATGTTTTAAAGTGTGGTGTTTTGAAATGTTGAATGTGGGGCATTTAAACGATTAACGTAAGACAAGATTAATCTTGTCTAAATGCTGAAGGTACAAGCTTCTAAAGGTATCATTTCGAAATTTTTCCAATGTTTCGAACTATATCTTTGTGAAAATTCAATAAAAGTTCCCCACTTCTGTTGATTTAACAGCTTTGTAGAATATTGTTTATCAATAATTCCGATAATAGAATACTATTATCGGATCCTCCAGGAAATTCAAATTTGTGATCAAAAATCTAAACCACCATTTCTTATCATTCATGTAAATTTACGAATATTATACTCACTTATTCTATTTTTATGTATGTATGTATAAGATTAAATTTTCGACGTTCCTATCTCAAATTGTTGATTTTTTTTATAATTTTTTAACGCATGCATTTCAAAACTCTATTAATTGCAAAATCAATATAAGTTTCTTTCGTTTCCCGTTTAGAATCAAGATTTTCGAACATACAACACATTTATCCCTGTTTGCCTTATTAAACATGGGAATTTATTGAAAATTTCCCTGAAAGTCTAGTTGATAGTCCTTTTGCGAAAATTGAATGCTATTCCGGGAATTATGGAAAGGTCAAATTTTTTCGCATGCAAAATTAAATTATTTCCATTTCTTCAGTTTAATCAAGCACAAAATAGGTTGCCAACGCCAAGCATAAGCGTGGCTAGGTATAGGTAATTATAATTAACAATCAGCCTTATTAGCTGTGTTTTATTATCTTCTATCGGGATCCGGATCTGGATCTGGATTAACTTTTAACACGTGTTACAAAAACAATTTTGAAAATTTCCCAGTATTTTGTTTGTGTATTACGTGTTAAAAGTTAATCCAGATACAGATCCGGATCCCGATAGAAGATAATAAAACACGGCTATTGTAAGTTTCACCCGAACAACATTCTATATTATCACTACTTTATTTAACTAATTACAAGGGTTCCAGCGTGATGCTTATTTTATGAATAGTTGTTTTTCAGAGCTACATGTAGGGAAAAATTCCTTTAAGGTTTATTTTTTGTTTGTAATTAAAAAATCATTGTCATAAAATTTGTCCGCCTCTAAGTAAACCTGGTTCTGGTAATCATAATTTGCTTCCCCCATTCAATCCAAGCAAAAAACAAATCAGTTTCAACATAATGAGGTTATGTTGAAACTAATTTGGGATAGAATGTGTGATGGTCTTAAAACAAATCGTAAAAATGTTCATGTACCAACACATGACAAATTGTGTGAGATGAAGTAAATAAATAAAAATAAAATAATTACCTTAATTCAATTGGTGTAGGGAAAAATGTCTAGGATTTTTATTATATGTCGTAGGTATTTTATTTATTTTCATATCCCATCACAGCTCACAACGAAACATGTTGTTCGAATTGTCATTTCTAGTTCGAAGTGAAATATTGTTCGAGCAAAACTCACAATAGCTTTTTTTGCTTATGCTTTACTTTGTTCTCAGCGTAAACTGTCACATAAGCTCTTATGTTTAACTCAAATACTCGTATTTAAGATTTGTTTCAAGAAATAGGCCTTAATTCAGTAGAGAGAAGAAATGAAGTGAACGTTTTCTGAATGATTTAAGTAAAATCTTTGATAAAATATGTTATACAAATATTTACTTTAAACTTAAAACCCTAGATTATAAATAAACAACTGTCAATACAGGGTTTTCTTTAGGTTTTCAATCTGTTTCTTTTTATAACTTTTCCACTTAAAATACTTGTGTTTTTATTATTGTAATGACAGATATTTTTATACAATAGTATATAGCAATGGATGAATACTCCTATGGGAGTTCGGTTTGTATTATTTTACATTTAATTTACTGAGCAAGGATACATAGAAAATATTTAAGGTCATTTCTACTTCCATTGACTCTATCTTACTTCAAAAACAAACTAAACACATTCCAAACTTCTGCCTATGTTCTGTAACTTTTGGCATCGATTAAATTGGTCGAGGAACGTTCAAGAATGGAACGAAACTCATATGATTTGTTTCAATCTCCATCGTTTCTCTGGTGTGAGTTTCCTAGAACTTAATGTTGCTGAAACTGTTGGGTAAACTTTTACCCCTGCATCCATGAAAATTTTACTTTCGCGATGTTGCTATTCCATTTTTTCCATTGGAGACCGGAAATTATTTGCGACAGTCAGTTAAACTTCCGTGACTATTTTTACTTGCGATATAGGTACTATATGGGAAGTTATGGATTCGTACAAAAAATCGAACTCGAGATTTTGATCAAACTTTACATTACGATGATAGAGAAGTCAAAAAAAGTGGGTCTCGCAAAAACGTCCGTCTGTCTGTTCGACTACAGCTTAAACGGATGAGTCGATTTTCTTTAAACTCAGTACTTAGCGTTTTTTGGTCATTCCCCCGACCCGTTTTTTTCTTTTTTTTTTTTAAAACCAATTTTTTTTTAAAAACTCAAAAAATTTAAATAGTTATAAGCTGCCGTTAAATGAAAAAAAAGGTTCTGAAAAATGGTTATTAATGGTACCTCCTAAGGAACCATTTTTTTTGAATTTCGATTTTCTCTAAAACTGTTCAACTGATTTTGAAAATTTTTTTTTGTGAAGAAGGATTGTTGTATTCTAAATCGTATGGTGTACCAAAATTTTCAAAAAAATTATTTTTCGATTTTTGAAAAACGTTTGAAATTTTTTTTTTGAAAACTCAATATTTCAAAAATGACTCAATCGATGTTTATGAAACTTGGGATAAAAAAGTTTTTTTTAATATGGTCTAACATATTATAAGCGCATAACATATTATTGTGCTTATATCCAAAAATAACGGTACCATACAAATGACTCCTACGATTTTGATAAAATTTCTTTTGTGTATTGATATTAGTACAAACTACCTTTTTAAAATATTAAATTTAACATTTTAGTTTTATTAACAGTACCTCTCATAGAACGGCAGTTTTGATTTTCGACTATCTCAATATCGGGTTCACCGATTAAAATAAAATTTTGTATAGAGAAGCTTGTAATCAGTTATAGTTATATTGTATATCAAAATTTCAAAATAATATATTTTTGGATTTTTAAAAAAGAATTCAATATTATTTTTTGGAAATTCGATATTTCAAAAACGGGTGAATGATTTTTTTTTAATTCAATTCTTAACGCCACATTAATAAATACTTAAAATTGGCATACCAATTTTTTTTTCACACATGCTTACAAAATTTTATAAATAAAAAATTAATTATTTTTGAAACCGCTCCTACGATTTTTAATTTTTTTTTCACATAAATTAAGGTTAACATAACTATTTAGATGTTGTACATCGCGTTCGATTCAAAACAGTTTCAGAAGTGTTTTAATCAATTTTTTTCTAATTTGGTTGATTTAAAACAATTTTCCAGTTTAAATAATATAATTTCCTTGCATGCATGTTGCATATGTGCAACACTGGGCTATATTGTAGATTTTTGTATACTTACATAGTTTTGGAAAATGGATAAAATATAGACTCCCATAACTAATTTATTTCAGCCTATAGAACCACAATGTGATCGCACATAAGAGCAAGTTCGTGCGACCCAGTCGTGCATATTTTTTATTATATAATTACTTCTTTTCTCAGCTTCATAAGACGTTGGGCTAAGGAATTATACTCAAACTCTCACCGCCACTATGTTCGTTTATATTACATTCGTTAGACCCCGTTTTGAATACGCTACAAAAACTCGGTCGCCATATGTCAGAACTATTGTTCCCCAATAAATTGGAGTTTTTCACCCACCTCATCAACGTATAAACTACGGCCATAACGCTAATGACGCCCATCAGGACGCCTCAGACTTCCTCACTCAGAAACTTTTTTTATGACGCTCCCCCCCCCCCACACACTTTTGTCTGACTTTTTCACAAACCTTGCATTGGTAGGATTCTTTGGACAACAGGTCTAGAAGTTGAGCGAAGTTCTCAACAGAACAGACTCATTCTTATCTGCCTGGTGGATAATCTGTCAAACGATTAAACGCTCTGTCTCTGTAATAAATCATTTCCTTAAATTTTCAGTAGCAATCCCTTATACAGTAAGTTTAATTTCCTTTTCTTACAAGTTTAATTCTTCGTTTGTACTGTTCTTTGACTCACCGCGCGCGCCGATTCAATTATTAGTTTTCACCAAATGATACACGATATCCAACCATAAGATTTCATGTCTCGTGATGGCTTTCGAGAAAATTCAAATTTCCAAAACCTAATGGTTTTTTTAAATATAATTTGGGGTTATTAATTACATTCATGCCGTCATTTTTGATCGTAAAAGTTAAAATCGTAAAATAACCCCATTTGTGTAGCTTTTTGTAAAAATGTGAACATTTTTAAAAATTGCCCCCTCTTAAACATTTTTTTCTCTGAGCTCGGTATAAAGAAACTTATCAAGGCCATTATATTCCTCAAGTTTCAGGAAACTCCACCAAATCCAACCAACAATTCTGGGGGCTTCTCATGCTTCATATTCATTAGCTACAAAATCTTTATGCATTTTACCTTTTTGTTCACTAAAATGTAAAACAAAATCGATGGCAACTCTGTCTACCCGCGCGCCGCCACCACTATACCTCAAGTTAAAGTCGGTCGAAGAACTTTTTCTCGGTAAGGCAAACAAAACACAAAGTACGGTTTGCCCCTGCAACAAACTGAAGCTCCTTCAGCCAGTTACGTTACAAAATTTAGGATAAGAAAAAGAATAGCAACCTACAATGTGAAACATTTTGTTGTTGCTTATATATTCTTGAGATTGCCGCACGGTACAACATCTAAAAACAAAAAACCACAGAAGTTGAAGCAAAAAGCGAAAAGTGCACCCAATGACCCGTTTTGAATAAATATTGACATTGTTGCCGAAATTGTTTTTCGTTTTTCGTTTCGGGTTTCTTAGTTTTGTTCTTCTCATTTCCTTTTTTATTATTTTGACTTAGTGCTGCTTGGATGATATTAGAGTGAAGCTAAGTTCAAAAGTTGGTCCATAAAGTAGGTTCCTGTACCTACCTTCTTCTACTTCCACCATGAGCTTATACATATTTTTTTGTTGAATGTAAATTTTGTTATTTACTTGAGTTTTTTTTGTCTATAACCTTTGGGAATATTTTGAGGGTTTCTTTTGAGAGAGTTTCTAGGAAAAGGAATGTTTCTTTGGGGGAAGAAAAAAAAGGATAACTTCTTCCTTTATCACAATGTTTAACCTTAGTGAAATGCATTATTTATATGAAGGCACTCGAGTGGAAATGAATATAATTTTTGGTGGCATTTTCTCCAGGGAGAATTATATGCAAGTGAGAAGATAAGGGAATTGTGTATGGTCAAGCGGAAGTAGTGTTTCTATATTTAATTCTTCCTTCAACTGTAAAGAAAACCCTTTAAATTTCTTTTTCTCCCCGAAATGGGGTTTCTTATATTTACAAAAGTCTTATAAACGGAAAATGCAGTTTGGGTGGAATTTATTTTAATAAAGTTGTTTCCCAATAAAATATTGACTTTCTTTTTTGAATACAGAATTTCCAAGAAAATTGTTTCTGATAAGTTTGGGTGAGAGAACGAAGAGGGGGACAAAAAGAGACAGAGAATATTTTTAAAATTCCAAATATTTCAGTTTTCACAGATGCAGAAGTTGCAGTTTTCTTTGTCTTTTCATGGGATTCTCTTTGAGAAACCCAAGTAAGTTAAATGAATTTTCAATGAACCCCTTTATCCTTTGGGGAAAGATATGAAATCGTTTGAAAAACAATGATATCTGGTATTTGTATTTTTTTCTTTAATGGACCTTTATCCTCGAACGTTTACATTTTCTGATGAAATTCTTCAATATAGGTATTTGTTATTTTTTTCATATAAAACCAAGAAGAATTTTTGTGTTTTAAACTAAGCTGAGAAATACACTCTTATACCTTATACGTACATAAAGGATTTTTTGAATTAAGGCATTCCTTAACATGATGTTTAAGGTGTTCAGGGGTCTGAGTATGAGTATGAGTATGAGTATAAAGTTGTCTTACCTTTACGCTTCGATTTAGAAGTTTATTTGAATTGGAATTTTTGATATTTTGAAAATAGGGGGTGTGGTTTGAATATTTTTGGTTTGCTAAAGGAAAACTCTTGATAGCTCCTATCAGGATGTGACAGGGAGAGGAATTATTTATATGTAAATATATAAATGCAAACATTTCCTTTTTTGTTTTTAACATTTCCCATTCATCATATTCTGGAAAATATATTACATATAACCAGAGCCTAATGTTTCATTTAATTACTTTTTTTGATTATAAGAATCAGTCTTGTTTTTTGTATAAAAAAGAACGGGTATTACCTAACGGAGATAGTATCTCTTACCGTAATGGTTAGTTCTTTGGACTATCAACCGCACTTTTTACTTTATTTTAAAGCAGTGTACTCGTATTGAGATAAATGACGAAATTCCTCCAATTCTTCAGCCTGATGACGATACGACTACAGAAATGTCAACATGTATATTGTAAAAATATTGTAACGATTTCATTATTACCTGACTACTTTTGAAACAAAAGAAAATCCTAAATGTATGCATTTATTTACTAATCAATGACTTATGTTACAACTCCTAAAAGTAGATCTTACAAGTTAACGGTGCTTTGATAAAAATCCTCATTGTGGAATGTTTACAGCGCCATCTTGTTGTGATTAGCTATACACCAATTCCAGTCCACCAATTGTTCACAGCTAGAATGGAAATTTCTAGAAGGAGATACTAGAATATTCTAGTGGAAACTGGAACCATTCAATGTGTTATAAAGGGAAGTTTTCGAACGAATGGACACAGTTTAAATTTAAAAGTGCCAGTATAAAATACAAAGTAAAAGGTATCTGGAAGTGATTTTTAAATTGTATAATATTGAGATTGATGAATAATAAAACCGGTTCGAAGTGAAATAAACTTTGTTTATTTTGTAAAGTTAAGAAGTGGAAGTTATTAATAAAAGGAAATGGTAGAACATTACAATAGCAGTTTTTTACTATCGCCGATAATCCATATAGATCATCTAATGAAAATAAAACAATATGGATCTTAGTGAATACTGTATTGTATACCTATCTCTTGTTTTCTTAGGTTTACTTATTTTTCATTTATTCGTTGTCTTTTTTTTAACACTACAATTCACACTACCTTACCGAGAGAAGCCATCTACTCGCAAGAGTGAAAACTGTTTGGTTCATGAAACGTGATCCCGATAGATAGCAGGATCTGGTGTTGTAGTTGTAATCCATGTATTCTGATGATCTATATGGATCATATCTGATAATAAAAAAACGGCTAATGTGTGTCTTTGCAGAGAAATATTCCATTAAAAGAATCTAGTTGTCTTTACTAAAGGTGTGCATATATGTGTTCATTTGCCTTCTCTAACCAGCTGAACTACTTCAGTGTATTCTATCCGTGAATATCAACTTCTAAGAAACAAACACTTCACACCATTTGATCCTTTTGACTTCTCTCCTTAGCTTGAGTGCTTGAATCAAAAGGAACAAGTAACTACAATCCTACAATTGTAAACACACCGAATACACCAAGTAAGCCACTAGCGGATGATGGTTGGCGATAGACCAAACTCGTTTTACCAGGTGTATTTGGTGCATTTACTAACGAGAATTAATTTATTTATGAATAAACGATTTTAATGTTTTGGTTTCAATAAGTGATTCGTTTGTTATGTTTTGCAAGATGTGAATGCAGTGGTGAATCGTGTATTTGAAAATCAAGTAGTTTCAAGACATTGGTTGCAGATATTTTTAGTCACTACAACACTTTTACATACAAAATGATTAGAACATAGGAGGAAATGTATTTTTTTCAACTCACGAAGAATTTTGTTTGTTTCTGTATAAATGCGCAATTGTCGTTGAAACATTTGAATCAAATAACAAAAGCGCCTGAAGATGATATTTTAATTTCGAAACGCGTCGCCGATTAATATATACAAAAGTTGTGATAGTTTTATTTAAAATAATAAAGCATTTAAATATAAATAATATTTTATATCTTTTCATTTTTTTCATTTCATTTACATGAACAAACACAAATCGGAGACCCAACACAACATGAATAACTCAGTAAGTTGTTATCCATAGATATATACTCTGACCCCGTTTTAAAAAAAATCAGGAATTCCACAAGGTTCTGTTTCACCGGGATCAGTTTTCGTGTTTAACATTGATTCGTGTTTTTTGAAAAATGATTAGATCACCAGAAATAAATTTGAATTTCAGCAAGAATTATGGTGCTGCTAATTTTGTAAAAGCCCTATCTACGATATTTCGGAATTTGATATTTCGAGCTACGGCATTGTCTACGATTTTTGTATTTATTTTTGAATGCTAAATCATCAGAAAAGGCCTTATTTGATGACCTAGGGTTTAAAATCAATTTAAAAGCTATGAATATGGTATATAAACTTATAATTTAATAAAAAAAAGTCTTAAAACAACTCCCCAAAAAATGTATTTAAATCACATGATCTTGGCGGGCGTCAACTAGAATTTATCGCTCAAACCATCTAAATCGGGACGAAGTATGCTGCAAGAAAATAGTTTGCACATTTTAGTGCGCATTCAGTTGGCCATGAAAGTAAAGATTATAAAGGTAATTCGACTTCGACAAAATTGTGTCAACGCTGAATTTTTTACCTTCAATTTCGACCAGTGCTTAAGTTTTTAGGAAATGAAAAAAACTCCACAAAACCACAAAAGCATTGATTCAAATTTACGCAACTTTTGAGGGTATGATTAACAATTCAAATCAAAGCTCCGCACCAAAATCAACCTTTGTCGGATATTTTTTTTGTGTAAAAGTCTAATTTTACTAAGTTTAATAATGAGAATTAGTTGGAGTAATTGAATTCCGTTTTTTTATATACATTTTCAATGTGGATTAACCCTACTGCAGAATCTACAAAAAAGCTCCCATTCTGCATGGTATTGTGCAAATGTGGAATCAAACGTCCAATGCTTTCATATGAAAAATTTTCTTTCACGGCGTTATTCGAAAGTGAATCTTTAAAAAGAACAGTGGTTACGGACAAACAATGCAAAATTCAACAACATCTCCTGCTCTATCCTACACATGAAGGAAACAATGATTCTATCTCATGCGTTTCACTTTTCTCTTAAAAAAAAAAACAAGAAAGTATTATTTTTCTCAACCCACACGCTGCGATTTTGTTTATTAACCAACCCAACACCCAAGACAAAATGTTTTCTTTGAAAAATTATCATTAACTTCAATGGGTGTAGCCCTGACACAAATGGACTATGAGATAGGTCCAAACTCATTGAACGACGACAGAGCGATAGGTTCGAAATATTCTAGGCTTAAAAGAAAGCACTTTAAGATGCACAAGCCTTATCCTTTTCCCAATGCTTAAAACCCCTACAATTAAAGTTTACAGTATGTTTCGAATCTCATCAGTCTTCAAGCTCTGTGAATGTTTCCTCAAGAAGAACGGCTGTTTTGACTGGACTATTACTCTAGGCTAGGTACCGATATAATAACGTTTTTCAAAAAAAAAAGCCTTAAACCATAGCAGCAAGATCGTGCTACGAAGTCGTGCATTTTATTTCAAGAGCTTCATCTAAAATATTGGCAGTTTAGTGTTGCTAAATTAAACCTTGTAATTTCCCGTAATTAATTTAATAGATATGATTAAATTACTTAAACTAATTCCTTCTTAATCTGAATTTTGAATTTATTTTAAAATCTTAGCTGCTTAAATAATTTAATAGAATATAGAAAAATATTAATAATGTTTGTATGCTTGTTGCATACAAAATCAACCATATATGTATGTACTGATATAATCGTTGTCCCTTGTGAAATTTAATGAGTCCCTCTTGACTGCATATACAGGTACAAAATACACATTTATATTTACATAATTCGATTGTTAGTATTCTATTAAATATTCTATCAACGCCAGCATGAAATATATTCTGCACTCATGCATTTTTCAAATTAATTTCCATTTATTATCAACAAGCAACAATGGCAATGCTCATGCCTATGCTTTCCACCTGCCTGTAATATTATATTTATCATATGCTCATATCGCACTCTATTTTTTAAGGTAGGTAACTAAAGAGCTATTAAAGTCACTTAAATATATCTAATCCATGCCGACCCCTTGCATCCCTAAACAAAAACAATAAACAAAGAAGAAATAGTATACCTATCTACCTCTGGGACAAGGGACACACTTAACGCTTATTCAAATTCATATCGACCCCATCATCATATGGAGACGAGGGTGGATGCCCTTTGTCATAGAGGTGGATAGTTACCTCCATGACAACAAAACAAAAAAAAAGAACACAAGCAACAACGGTGTTCCTTCCTATCTGCTATCGCACCATATCAACAATATTATGATGCCCCCTGTTGCAAACAAAGGGAACCAGAAAATCAACAACAATGCCAATGGGGCTATCGTTATACACATATCTATGTTAGTCGACGACGATGACAACCATTGAGTGCACCCCTGCATGTAATTCCATGATTTGTGGTCGGTCTTACGGTAAGTGCTAGTGTAGTTGTATCCTTTGCAAAAAAAGTTCCGTGTCGTTTCTGGAATTTCCATCTCTTCGTCTAGACAAATTGACTCTTGTTCAAAATCATCAGGGCGCACTGTACCTGTGTGCCAAACGAATGTTGCAAATGGGCGGTATGATGCAGAAACTGAAAATTTCAGTCTTTGGTAAATTATTATGTAACGCAATTCACTATCGTTGTACGAGTCTTCGAAACAATTAAACTTATCACAAAACTCTTAATTGCAAAACCTAGAATAAAGTGGGAATCATCATCAAAAGACCAGGGCCCTCATCACGTAAAACAAAAACGATCGGACGATATCGTTTACACCATTGCTATCTCTATCGTATCTGTAGAGAAAAATAAAGATCTCATGTTTATGTATCTTCAAAACGATACTTTCGATCGTTTTAGTTTTACGTGATGAGGGCCCAGGTCATTAAACGAAAAATAATTTAAAAGTATTTTTAAGACTATTTGACATCATCTGTCATTGTCATTTGAAATATGCGAAAACTCTGGAGTCCAGTTTTGTGAGTGCTGAGTTAACTTCCATCACTTAAACTAAAATTATAACTTTCCTGCTTGAACCATCGCATCGTGAATACATTTTAGAATGCCCTTTATCGTCTTTTTTGAGACACCAATTATTTTTTCTAACGGCTGATTTTGTAGTTATAGCTAAGCTGGGTCATTGAGAAGGAAAGAGATATGAGCCCTCACATATGACATATGAGCGCCCCTGCACACGTCAAAATTGATTTGCCCTCTACTGATCTTTTTTGTAAAGGCTAATTTCGTCTTACCGACTCATCCTTCTTGGAACTAAGTTTTAGTTTATGGTCCGGTTTTTCTTTAAGAACTCTCTTGTTAGGACATGTGTTAAGGCCACTGGCTATGTGTACGGTCTTCAATAGTGGATTTTAAAATTTCTGTCACTGGAGGGTTGGAAACGATTATAAAACCGAGACAGAAAAACACGCAAAGTACCTACCCCAGCCGAGCCCGTTACTTTTTGACCGAAATTTACCGAGAATGGCATTGGTCGAAGCGAGACTTCGTCACAAAACCTTTTTTACTGATGGCTGAAAAATCGAGTGGTCTAATTTCAGGAATCTTTTCTGAGTGTTTAAACATGTCTAGATCCTTTCGGCTTTGCTTGTGTTTTTCAAGCAGAGTTGCCGAAACACCGGTATCTTTGCACACAGCTACCAAGCTCCTTAAGCCATTAATTCTGAATAAGGCCAGCAACGCCGAGATAAGCTAGCAAGCCTGAGGGCACACTTATATGATAGTTCCAGGCCACAGTGGCTTTGAGGGAAACGAACGGGCAGACGAATTGGCCCAGACAAGGATCAGCCCTTTATAGCTTCTTGCGGAAATAGTGAAGATTCCCCAATATATTTTCAGTTGTTCTTACCGAATACAATCGTAGGTGCCGCAGGTTCACTAGCTGCACCGTACCTAGAAAGATTTAGCCCACCTATACTAGATCCCGACCGACTGACCCGAAATGCAACAGACCAAAAATTTTTCATGGAGTATCTTGAAATTTTGTTCGCAATCCACTTATAACGCAGAAAGTTAGAACAGACGGCCTGTTATAGACCGGTCCGTGCGGCCCTGTTCATCACTCCGAACTGCGACCCTATTACAATCGGAATCAGGTGCAGAGAGGGGGTGGCGAAGAAACAAAGTAGAGATGATGGATAAAACAATAGTGCGTGCAAATGTATGAATACCTACCTTCTGCTATTCAAATTCAAAGTTCCGTCGGCCACAAGATGGCTGTCAGTAGATAACGACGATTATATAGGGGAAGGAGGAAGGTGCTATAGCCAAAGTGAGTGACAGGAACAAAGGACAATAGTCGCTGTCACGCAATCTTGTAGATAAGAGTGGAGGAGGGGAACAAACGGCAAAACACACACACACAAAAATACAAAAAAAAACAATGGTAACTAAATTCCATTCTCCGGTCATGGTTTTGACAATCACCAATTAACTACTTCCGGTTTCGTGTTCTGCCAGTTAAATTCTGTTTTGCAATCAAATTGACAGAGACTTTAGGGGTCTTTGTGATTCCTGATGCTCTCTGTCAAAGTTTTCTACTGAGCGACAGACCAAAGGGGTTTGATGGTTGATTGAGTTTCAGATGGAGTGTGTTTTTGTGGTCAAATTGTAAGAAATTTTATTATGATTTGAGTGCAGGGCATACGAGTTGGTTTTTGGTTCGACAAGCCACAGTCAGGGTGTAAACTGTAAAGAACACAGAAACTAAAAAAACACAATTCACAATGTATTAGACAAAATGGGGAATATATTAGGTAGGTATATCAATTTATCAATAAACCTGAATCTAATTGGTACTAATGCATTTGTTGCGTGTGGCATAAATGCAACGAGTTTGACACATCTGTAACTAATGACAGAAACACCAAGTTTTGGTATTGCACATTAATGCTGCTCGAGTAGCAGATGTTTTTCATCATGTCAACGGTAAACGTGTCATTAAACGTTGTATGATGGGATTAATGACGAATCGATGATAAATCAGATAGTGTGTGTAGTTCGTTCACAGAATGAAGGTTGGTGGACTCTGTTATTTCCATTCCATGGTACATGAATAGATAGATGATGGCAGTTGGGTGACCTCAAATAGTCACTTGGTCAATCAACCATCAGGGGATGGAGAGAGTAGTGGATTATTGTATTAAAGAGCTTTGTCATTAAAAAAAAGTGATTTTGTAAAAGTATCTATATAGTTACTAATTACCTACACATACATATATATTATTAGTTCGGTTCATGGATATGGAAAAGCTAAACAATGGGACAGCAAATGAATTGAAAGTTTTATCAGATTAGCGGCAGAAGTCAATAAACTTTGAATCTGTCATATTTTATAGTTGATGTTCCAGAAACATTATTAGAAAAAGAATACTTGGTGTGGTCAAAATATGTTTCTTTTAACAATTTTGCAAGAAATTAAATAAATATGGGAAATGTGTTGTCCGATTTGAAGTTGAAGAAATTGATTTTGGCAGAAATTGAAGAATTGAAATAAGTTAGTCGGCATTTGAATAAAATGTATGGAGTCTATGGCGCAAATTTTTAAACCATCCTCCTTTAAGGAAAAACATCGACTCTAGTTAAAGTAGTCGTTTAGTTGCGAGCCTATATCTAACTTTTCGTTCATTTTAAACAACTTTTCTAACTAATGAAGGTTTTTCAGCTAAACACGGCTTTTTTGACAGATATAACAATCAAACAGAATTAAAATTAATCATAAGCACAAAAAATACATCAATTTCCTGTTTGTGTTTACTCAAAAGAAACTCCGGTTTGAAAAAATTCTATGGAGAATGTGGAAAAAGAAATGTAAGTGTTCCAACTTTCGGGAAAAATGTTGATTGTAATTTTTTTTCGATTCGAAACAATTGGGAGCTATTTATGAAGATGTTATGTTCCGAATAACTACGATGGTTGTTATTGTCATAAGTGCTGGATCTGGTGGCATTGCTAGTGCTACAGATGGTGCTTTCATTATTTCCATCGTTAATAGTTGCTAGATAACCGTTTGGAAAGGAAAATCCGTGCACATTGACTTTCAGAAAAGACTAATGGATTTTGCGTAAGATCCCTGAAGTTCCTTGCCATTAATTGAATCATGAACCAAGTCTATTAAACTAGCTGATCTAGACAATCATGTCAATACTACGTTGGATATGTTGCTCTTTGCTCTTGGCTTTCTAAAAAGCTCAAAATCTTCCTCTTCAGAAAAAAATGACACACGTCATCTGGATAAAGTATACTTTAAAAAAAATAGACAAGCGCTTTGCTGCTTTTAAAGTGAGACGTTAAACTATACTTTATGTCTTTTAAAATTAGGAAAGAGTAGACTCTCGCTTTAAAACAATTCTTTAGAGCCGACTCCCGATTTAAAAGTGATTTAGAGCCGGTTACAAATGTTTGAAATTTTGTGCCTATTTTTTAAGTTAAATTTAAATTAAGATCAAAAACAATACCAACCATTTCGAAAATAGTAATAAATGTAGATATAGCTTAGCTCTTGATAACACCAGTTGGCTAGGAAAAAAAATTCAAATTAAAACGACATAGCCTCGAATATATTGTCCACGCAGGAAAACAAATATTATTTTACTGCCCTAAACTTTGGTCTTAAGACTTTCCTGTTAAAATCAATAATATCTGATGTATACATATTTAGGTCCAGTTTTTAAGTGCGAGATTTAAGTTCAACCCGAGTTAACTTATCAAATTAGAATTAGATGGTATAGATGTTTTATCCACCGAATTTTTATCAGTCGTTTCGCCGGCATACTCCCCGAAAAACTGCTTCTTCAGTAAAGTGTGGGTTAATTTACTTCTAAAGTTAGCTAACCCTAATTCAAACAAACCATAGGTGGAACAACATCACCACCTGCGTGGCTACAAAACAGATATGGCCAAAGATAGATCTGAAGAGCTCCAAGAGTTTAATATCTCTATAAGCCGACTGCACATCGGCTCCGTAATAGGCGTCAATACCGGGCACTGCCTGGCAGGCAAGCACCTAACGAGGCTTGGAGTATTTTCAAATGATTTCTGCGGGGAGCTGTATGGATGAAAAAGAGGAAGAATCGATTCCTCATCTCCTCTGTACTGTACTGTACGCTCTATCCCAACGACGTAAACTCAACGATCCTAGTGATCTGGCAAATATTGACATAAGTAATCTCGCACGCTTCGTAAGGAGCTCCGAGTGGTTTAACGAATAGGGAGGAAAGTTTCTAGATTCTTGTGGAATCACAATGGACCAACTATGGTCTAAGTGTGTCAAGCTTTCCTGCTTGATAGCCGCCTTAACCTAACCTAACCTAGCCCTACTTTAACTAACCACTGAAAAACTGGGACTTAGGGTTTTACAAAATGGCGGATTTCACCAGCATCAGGGGAGTTGTCCCGAAAACCTGGACCTTAGCTTTTCTTATAGTCTTTAAAGCATGAACAAATCTGCTTATTTTCAGTATTTTAAATAACAGACTTTCATGAAGCATTTCAATGAAAAATTGATCAATGTCACTGGATTAAAAGTTCTGACAATTTTTTTTGGAGCGCAATGTTGGTACACCAAATAATATCCATCCTCTGTGAAAGAGACACCATTACGTGTATTTTTATTAGATTAGTCAACAAAATTTTTCATTGGTAAGCAGATTTGAATCTACTGTCATTCCATATTACACTGACAATGAGTTACGCGAACCAGTTTTTAAATAAATTGAAAGCCGACGGACTGCCCGTTTGAATCGAAGCGATAGAAGAAGAATTACCGGAATTGAGATACTTACTATAAGGTCAAACCAGATGCAAAACCATATTCTCATTTACAGTTTAAGCCATAGATACACCATATAAAGATGACAATCTTTCGTACGTTTCACCCTCCAAAACCCATTTGTTTACATTGTTGTATTTGTAATTTCATCCCATGTCGATGAATAGATGTGAATTGCAACAACAATTTAATTTAATGGTTATTTGCAAATACAATTTTGTATTTGCAAATAACGCAGCCATCTTTAAAAAAATTCCAACTCACCAGCTTTTCACCATGAAAATGGGGGATGTAAGGTGGGATATCGGGTTGTGTTGAAAGAAACACAAATTTAATAATGCTAAGTCCGCTATTAAACTACGACTTTAGCGTGATGAAACTTCATTAATTTTTTTTTTGAAAATTCATCTTGTGAGTCGTGCGCTGTTACACATTGATTTTTAAATCTTGACACAAATTTAGAATTTCCTTTTAGTTTGATTGGTTATTGAAATTTTCAATGCTCTCTATATATATGTATGTATGTATATTAACATTTGCGATCTACAAACAACGGAAATAAATGAAGCGACTTGTTAAATAAACAAGCAATACAATAGGAAATGTCAAAAATCAGTATCCAAAATTTGGCTCATGACCCACATGACCACCTCCTTACGCACAAAAGAAGTAATGACTAAAAAGTAAAAACTAGTCCTGTATAATAGCAGTATTTCGTATTGCCGTGAATGACACCATGTTTGGCCTTCATTCTTTTACTCTCATAATAAAATTTTGCTGAACTGTGATTAGCTATCCAAAGAAATTTGTTGAAAAGACAATAATTTTAGAACTATTCGGAAAAAATGATAGTTTGTGCATTTTCTGTTACAAAAGTAAAATCCTTCTAATTAACTTTTAACAATAGATAAACAGAAAGAAAGAAAAAGTCATAATGACGTTTGTATAAATTTGACAGTTCATTTACCAAAAGATAAACTTATCTAGTGTTTTACGACGTTGCATGAATCCCCTTATTGATTACAAGTAATGTATTTCAAGCCAATAACAGAATTTTTCTCCGTGCTTAAGTTAAGACCCGAGAATTCTGCGCTCTTAGCTAGGCCCGGAGGGATTAGTTGTTGTTGCATTTAACATGTAATTTATTAGCCCCAACATTGTTTTTTTTGACTAATTTCCTCCGGGCTTGCAAAAAAACACACCTTAAGTTGTCTTACGACAGTTGCGTTGATTCTCTGATTTCTCATTGTTATATTATTGTTATCATAATCACTGTTTGTTTAAATAAATTGAGAGTAAAAACAAAAGAAAATCGAATATACTTAAATCGATTATAAATTTTCACTTTCAAAATTTGTTCCCACAAACTTATCCATATAAGGTCGGGTTACCACTTGATACCTCGTTGCTTCATTTATTATATTTTTTGAACATACTCATTACATTTTTAAAATAACCGGCATTTTGGTGGTGAATGGACGCCAACTGTATATGTGTGCAAATAATCGTGGTGAATGGACGCCAAGTGCATGTGTGTGCGTGTTTCTCCTGAATTTCCCCTGATTTAGCTTGTAGGCAAACTCGGATGACAGCCGAGATTGTCATCTTTATATGGTGTATCTATGGTTTAAGCCTTTATTAATTTCAGGAATCCTGGTTGAGTCTCAAATTCAGAAATTCTAGCACGACAACGAATTTACCAAAAAATTATAATAATTGGAATTTTTGAGTGCCTACAAACGAATTGACTGAAATATGGCAATCGAACGATTTTCTGCACTCACGTCTAGATTTATTTCCAGAAAATCTTGGTGAACTGAGTGAGAAACAAAAAAATCAAACATTTTGAAAATGGTTCCCAAGAGAAGAGCCCCAACAACACACTCGCTGATGGAAAACATTAAGCAAATATTTTAATTCTCAAACCACTTCTTGCATTATTGTTCAGTAATGTTTCGTACGATGTCATTTTGATCTTTAAATTACAGTTAATGATTACATAATTTGAAAACTGTTATGCTGGATTTACACGACTGAAAAATTGGCAGTTTACTGTCACAAAAATAGGAGAAGAATGGAAAAATTCATTCTGTGGCAGTTTACATACAAAAAACTGCCAATTTGTCAGTCATGTAAATCCAGCATTACCTTCTCTCATGTACCCCAATACAAACATTATTTCAGTGTTGTTTTTCATGAATTCACAGAAAAAAAAACACACAGTTAAACTAAGCATTGTTTTGATGACAACTGACAGCTGTCACAGCAAATCCGTCAAGGCAACGTTTTTATTTATTTGAGTTTTTTTTTGATTGTGAGAAAAAGGGAAAGGATGGATAAAATTGTTTTAAATACTGTCGCACTTCGATTGCGATAGATTTCCACTGAGATTATTAACTAACTATAATTTAACTCGGAGTTAACGGAAACTCCGGTAAGAGAATTATTTCACGGACTTACCGCATAAGAAGGCCAAAAGAAAAATCAACACCCACGCATAAACAAAACAAAAACTGTGATACAAAATTTAATAGTCGGGCTCGGGGTACATATCTAAGTTTATAAAATAATACTTATAAAATGTCTTATAATCGCCATAATAAAGGTCTTCAATAACATTAAACTTATTTCAACTTAAAAGCAAAATAACCACAATAATATAAACTCATTCCCCCAAGAGATCATTCAATGCCCAACCATTATTTGACCTCAATCTAACTTATAATTTACCTAACTCTCTCTCTCGCTCTGGGTTCCCTAAAGTAATCAATTGGTCAGCTCATTCCAAATCCATTTCTCCATTTTCATCTTAATTTCAATTATCCCAAAACCAACTGATGCCAATACCAAACGACAAGACAAGACAAGGAACATTAAGTGGCATCATTCCCCTGACGCCTATCTATATATTTTGTACTATATATAAGTATATAGATACATTAAATACTTCTACATATTTATAGACAGACACACAGTTATCTTGTTGTTGTCAGTATATAGTCGCCATTAATTAATTCATCTTCTCGAAGGCATTGTACAATTATTCTTTTAGTTTTCTATAATGTCCTGCCTGCCGATATTAATCCCAACACTCAATAAAATTCCAAACAATTATTTAGTTTAAACACGGAAAAGGAAAATCCTTTGGAGTTTGTCTCGTGTAATTTCCCAAAAGATGCTCGCTTGATACCCAATTTCCTAATGTTATACTGGTTTCTCTCTTTCTCTCCATTTTAGTTAAGCCCCATACTATGGATTTGGATCCGGGGTAGGGGGGTTTAGGATGCGAAGCTTTCTAGAAATGCCATCACTTTAATCTATTAAAACCATTTCTCAAATTGCCCACAGGACATGGAGAGAAGGCTCTGCATTGCCGTCGTTTCTCAACCCGAGAAGGCCCCCTGAACCTCAAGAACTCATAACAAGTTCACACCAAAATCCCTCCTGAGATCATCTCTTCTTTAACCTATCTCTCTCTCGTTCACTCGCCCGTTTTCTCTTCCTGCCGGCCAATGCTGCCCTCTTTTGTCCTAATTTCGAAATTAATCTGCTCTCGAGCTTATTCGTATCTCATATCCTCTTTAGCCCAAGCTAAAATATCTACAAACCTACAAACACTATACACGCAGATACCATATACGAAATACGAAAACTGGAAACTCATTCGTGTCGGTTTGAAATCCCAATCTTCACGAATAATAGGGAATTTGGTGATGGCCTAGATTCCGAACTTCCGAAATAGGTACACAAACAATTATATACACCTCGAATTCTCTTCTCGTATGCACTCATCCTCATTCGCCTACGCCTCTGCTTCCAACACCGACACTCATATTCCACCAGATGTGACCCGATTTTCAAAATTCCCAGTCACATGAGATTTATATTTTGTGGTCAGGTGTTGTGGTGCGGTTTTAGATTGCATATAATAACGGTGATGAGTTGGAAAGGGGGTTCAGATCTAAAACTACTTTTTAGTTTACACGATAGAGGCGGACCTTTCAGAGACTAAAAGTCCTTCCGGTCCAGCAGTCGACGACACGACACGACGCATTCCTTGTCTCAAATTTAATTTTTCTATGATATGAAACTAGTACTTTTTGGCCCAATATTCACCACTTCCCTCTCTGCCTATTCGATTCGCAGAGACACAGTGAAAAACTCTTCCGTTTCTAAGTGATAAGTCAACATCACTTTGGGCCTTCAGTCCATATGTATCTTTAAAGGTAACAAATGTCAAAAAAAAAACGACTGCACTGATTTTGAAATAAGATACTATTCCTGTCCTGATGGCTCGGGGACATACACCACAGCTACATGTTAGCGCACAAGGTCCTTCCTTTGATGCTATGAACACAATATACCTAGAAAACGAGCACACAAAAGAAGTTGGGTGTCGAGAATTAGGAAAATGTTTTTGCACGTCCTTCTGCATTCACCCGGCAAACATTGCATTTCTAAAAGTTTAATTGAAGCCCTTTCTGGACAAAATTTACAAGGTAGCCAATATTATCTGTCTGATGGTGTAGGTTATATCGGATAAGGCTTTCTACCTTCGGTGGCTTCGAGTGGGTGTATGATGATTTAAAGGTTCAAATGGAAAACAATAGCAGGCGCCCAGGAAAGTCAAAATCTCCATATCGATGAATTTCTTTCTAATTTGTCGGTGTGTGTGTTTGTTTCATCAGATTGCACAAGTAGTCTACGAAGAGTGGAAATTAAATGTAGGTTTTAGGTCGCAAAGACTTGCTGGATTGTATGTAATTGGATTTGAGTAAATTGGGATTACTTAATATATTATAGACGAAGAGGTGAGGGTTCTTAATACGACAAAACTAGTCCTTTAAAACTGATATGTTCGGTACTTTTAAATTTAATTAAGTCAAATGACAACTAGTCTTTAAGCGACTGCCCTTATTACAATGGATCAGAAGTGGGATTGTTGATACATATTTCTCATATATCTTTTTAGCAATGAGGTTTTGAGAGAGAATGAGTTTAGAGACTCTGTAAGAAAATAGAGTTGAATAATTTAAATAGATTATTTTTGGGAATGGAAGTACAAAAAGAATAGGTATATGTATAACTAATGAGAGGAAAATAATTGAAGTAGATTTAAGTGTAATAGAAGTAGACAAGAAAAAGGTAAATTAATAAAAGAATCTATTTGCAATGAATTAGAAGAACAAAGTAACAAAAGGAGTAGAATAGAAAAATAGAACTAACACTAAGAGCATTCTGTATTCAATTGAGTATAGGTACTTATAGATTTAACTTTCGAATTTCTTCATACAAATACAAATCTTTGAATTCAAATATATCGACCAACTCTCTTTTACAAGAAGCATAACTGAAGCTTATGTTTTTGGGACAACTTACGTATATATTCAACATTTGATGCAAAATATGATAAATTTAAAAGGTGAAAACAAGATATAGAGGGGGTGAATTTATGTGATTTAGAACCAGTTTCACGGTGCACACTTAAGGTTCAGTTTCAAAAGTCTGAATAAGTGGTATTAAAGTGGCCAACATGGGAAATTTAAGTGCGCATATAAATGGACGTGCGGTTTTCAATCTGGCAATACTTTTTTCGGAGTTGGTCTTTTTGACAGCTGTCACTTGATTCATGCTCAGTTTGGTTTGCCATTTCATAACTTACTCCTGAACAACGTTTGCAAATCATACAAATTTATTACCAAAATAAAGGTTCGGTCGACATAATCGCAAAATCGCATCAATTCGAGCAACCATTGAGCCTCTCGACGGGAATTTATTCGAGCCAGCCGTGGCGGCCACTTGTCCGAAATCATTTTCAAAACATAATAAAGCTTAATTCTTGGCCATAACATTAAATTATATGCGTTTTATTTCTTTTTGAACACCACACGTCTAAAAAAAACGCCGAACAAATTCGAGAAAAGAGGCCGAATTTTCGACCACTTTTTGCAGCAATTGGGGCCGTATGTCAGCAATAACGCGCCGAATATTCTCTTCCAAGTTGTCAATCGTCTCGGGTTTATCTGGGTAGACAAGCGACTTCACAAAACCCCACAAAAAATAGTCCAGCGGTGTTAAATCGCACGATCTTGGAGGCCACGCCACAGGCCCACGACGCGAGATAATGCGCCCACCAAAAGTTTCCTTCAATAAATGAATTGTTTCGTTGGCTTTATGGCATGTAGCGGCGCGTCTTGTTGGGACCAAAGGTCGTCCACATCAACATCCTCCAATTCAGGCACGAAAGAGTCATTAATCATGGCTCTATAGCGTTCCCCATTGACTGGCCGGCATAATTTTTGAAGAAATATGGACCAATGATTCCCCCTGCCCATAGAGCACACCAAACAGTGACTTTTTGAGGATGTAACGGCGCCGGCGCGGCTTACCTAAACAAGATAGAAAATGGTGTCTTCTAGCAATTAGTTTGAATTCAACCCATCTTTGCCTTAATTTTCTGCCTTGAACATCGATTGATACGATTCATAAGATAAGTGTGATTCATATAGTAAAATCTACCTCTGCCTGGTTAATTTTACAAGTTCTTTTGATGTTGTTTAAGTTGCGTAAGAAATCCAAAGTTTTATTAAAAAAAATGAAAACAAAGTTTTCTAGCAAAAGCTATCAAAGCCAGCATGTAAAAAAAGAGCAAAAGCTTAAACTATAAAACTGAAGTATGTTAGATAAATGAAAAGATTTGCCTGTGGATAAGTCAGGCGCAAACCTCAGTCGAACAAAAAAGTCCAAACCGAAGTTCAGGTTTTAGTCGTTTTTTTTTGTCGGGGCTTGAACTGGATTTAATGCATTACAATGCAAACTACCGTAAGGCAGTAATGTTTCACCTTAGTATGGTAATCGAAAGTTATGGCTGATGGGAGCCATCATGCGAAGGCGAGAACTGGGAACGGAAACTGAGATTTTCAGGTTTACAGTAACAAAACCTTATTGATATAAGAAGAGATCGCATGGCATCAGATTAACTTCGACGCAAACCTTAAGAAAAAACTGTGAGGTCTATTAAAGGTACATACCATCGAGTCGTACACTTTAGGAATTTTTCGGTCAAGATCTCTCAACAACCAACACTTGGACACACAGGTAAAATTTCCCGAAAACATGGCCAAAACTTAAAAAAAAACATTTGCTATTTTTTTAAATGTAAACTTGTTTACAATCAGCATGAGATTAGTTTCTGATTAAATCAGCTGTTTAGACCGCAACCGTTTCTTCAGTTGATGCGTCTTTTTTTTTTGTAGCCACAGTGTTCTCTTACAGTTTATAACGATCGAAAGTCGGGTTCTAAGTTCAAACAATTGTAAAGAAAATTGGTTAAATATGAATACTTCATTGGTTAGCCGTTGCTATTAGCTTATTTTAAGGGTTAGAAAAAAGAACTTTAATTTTTATTTTTTTAAATTTAACACATTTATGTTTTGTCTATTTTTGGTTCATATAAAAGTTCCCAGAACAAAACTTCGAAAATATTGTATAAATAAAAACCTCATTGAAGTTGTTGCATTTATTGCATTGTAATGGTTGGTTAATTTAACATACATAAGTTTAGGTTATTACGGCCATAATTCAAAACTCTTCAAGGCCTTGTTTGTTAAGTTTATATATGTAGTTCATAAAGGGGGATATTCACGGTAGTTTGCTAAGCACATATTTTACTAAATTTAAGATTAGCTTAATTGGATTAAAATAAATCTTAGCATCATCGGGTGTTCCACAAGGAAGCCATCTCGGCCCTCTGATTTTTATCTTAACAATCAATGATGTTGACTGCGTTATCAAAGACTCCTCCATTTCTGTATATGCCGACGACAAGAAAATATACAGATGTATATCCTCCCCTATTGATTCCGACCTCCTTCAGCTCGACCTAGACAGATTTTCTACCTGGTGCCGGAAAAACTTTCTCGAGCTAAACGTTACCAAGTGTCAAGCGATAACGTACTCCCGGAAACGCTCCCCACTCCCTCCTCGTACCTATTTTATTAATATTGAGCGATCTTGGAGTTTTATGCGATAAGGAACTGAACTTCCGATCCCATATCACTAGTTCTATTAACAGAGCCAACTCCGCACTCGGTTTCGTTAAACTATGGTCCAAAGAATTTTCAGATCCCTATGTCACTAAATCCCTTTACCTCACATTTTTTAGGTCCCTTTTGAATTGGATTGAAGCCGTCCAACGTAGATTCCTGCGTTTTGCTTTTCGTTGGTTACCATGGCCTGATATGTTTAACCTCCCACCCTATGTTGATCGCCTAAAGCTTTTAGACTTGCAACCCCTTGATATACGCAGGAAAGTGGCAGACATTGTTTTTGTCCATCAACTTTTAGCTGGCAATATCGATTGCCCTGCACTTCTTCAAAGAATTTCACTCTACACCAACTCTAGTAGTCTCAGATCGGCGTCACTCTTTGATCTCAGCTTTCACCGCACCAACTACGAATGTAACGAACCTATGAATCGCTTGCTACGTGCTGCTAATAGTATGCAAAACTCCTTTGACTTCTACTCCTTCAAAAATTCCCTAAAAATCTCACTTTACCAAAGTTCTTAGCCCCAAACCCCTTTTAGCTTAGTAGTTATTAAGCTTTTTTGTAGTTAGTCGTAAGTTATTTTAAGATTTAGCCGTAAGTTTGCTTGTATTAAGCTAGTAAAGTTAAACAAATTCTTGGGACGGGAGGGGGTCATGCCCCCTCTCTCCGCATGAGGCTGTTGCTAAATAAATAAATAATCATCAAAAGAAGATGAAGATTTTGATTTTGATAGAAAGATAAATAATTAAAGACATCGTCATATAAGAAACAAATTCCATTTAATTGTGAAGAACAGCTAAGACCAAAACACGATTGGCTTATCCAATACAGCCTCAAGATGCATAGAAACCTTAAACAGCACTCATGTATAAATATTTCAACTGCAATTATATTCCGAAAAAATACATCAATCGAAAAAAAATATGCCTTCATGAATATCCAAACAACAATGCAATGCAGTATTTTACGACAATTTATTAAAAAATAAGTATTTACTATCAATTTCGGGTGAATTTAAGTAATTACTTGGATGAATTTAATATCTACTGAAAGTATTTGCCAGCAAGTATGAACTTTATTTTATGCATACGAAACCAAGTAATTACTATAAATCTAACCTTTTACTAAAAGTTATAGTTTCTATTATACTCTTTTACTTCCAGGTTATGGAGGCAAAAATGACGGAAATACTGCACGTTGATTTTTTAATGACTGTGCAGCTTCATTGGGAATAACCAAATTAAATGAAGATACACGTAGATTTAGTGTAGTTTTACTTACAATATCAGTTGTGATATGGTATTCTTTCAATTGAACGATTTGGAGAAGAAGCACAAGAAGTTTTTCTAGAATGTGGAGGAGTTTTTTTTCCGAACCATTCCTAAACAAGCTGTATGATGAAATTTAATTCTAAAACATGCCTATTCCTCTGAAGTTTTACAATTCTTAAAACAACCAGCAGTTGAGAAAGCAGAGTTAAACAACAAAACATTCAACTAATATTATGACACTTCAAATGACAGCTGAGTTTGACAGGAGTCAAATGACAGCTGAGTTTGACAGGAGTCAAATGCCAGCGCTACCAACTTGAAACCACGAATTGAATGAGCCTGTACGATATTTTTCCATATACCTATATAATGGACTAATATTCCACCATTCTGGACTTGCGTACGTCAGAATTGGACGGATAAATGCTTGGACCATTCGTACCTACTATTTTTAGATTTTTCGAATTATATCACAAATCTGAGTTTCCGCGTCTTATTAGGGTGCGGAATAGTATGGTTTCGGTCTCAAATGGTCGATTCTATCGGGTGCAATATGATGGAAGAATTATATAAGTTTGGCACACAGAACCAACATTTTGAAAGCAAATTTCTAAAATTTGGTAACGTTATTGAAGCGTGTGTATGTAATTACGATAAAATTGCAATGACCACTGAATGAATATGGCAAAATTATGCAATATGACAATTTGTTTGACAGATATAACACCCATTATTAAGTTTCATTTTCTTTTAAGTCCAGGGAGAGAAAGAAAGAGAAAAAAACCCTGCGCAGGAGGAAAAGAGCATCCGCAGCCTCTCAGGGCAGGTACTTGAGGAGTCCACAAGCTTAAGAACAACAAATCCGCCGGTTTGGATGGCCTACCTGCAGAACTCTTCAAGTATGGAGGAGATGTCTTGGTATGAGTGCATGCACCAGCTCATCAAAAAAGTGTGGGAGGAGGAAAGTATGCCCGACGACTGGTCAAATAGCTCCATATGAAGGCGATCCTATGTCCTGCAAAAACTACAGAGGCATATCCCTGCTTAATGTCGCCTACAAGATCCAATCCAACGTACTATGTGAGCGTCTACAACTTTTCTGCAACACTATGATCGGATCGGCTCGTACCAGTGTGGCTTCAGGCCAGGCAGATCAACCATACACCAAATCTTCACCATTGAAGCAAATCCTGGAAAAGACCAACGAATTTCAAGTCGAGACCCAACATCTTTTCATCGACTTCAAAGCGGCATTTGATAGCATAACTCGCCAAGAGCAACAGGCGAAACGCGTTGGTCTTGAAGTGAATGAGGACAGAACAAAATATATGCTATCAACAAACAATGTCTCATCTGTCCATCGCCTAGGAAAAACTGTTGGTAGCAGTTATTTCGAGGTAGTCAAGGAGTTCACCTACCTCGGAACAAACATCAATTCCACGAACGACACCTTAGGGGAAATCCGACGAAAAATTACCCTAGCGAACCGCTGCTACTTCGGTTCGGGCAAACAAATGGGTCCAAAACTCCTTCCTCGAAAGACAAAGTGCACGATATACTGGAAGAGTACTGGACGATAAGTAAAAAAGGGGCACTTTCGAGAGAAAAATTCTTCGGCGAATATTTGGTCTTATATGCGAAGAGGGCGAATTAAGGAGAAGATTCAATCGTGAATTGTACGAGCTGTTGCAAGATGTGATCTTCGAATCCTAGTCCCCAGGTTTGAGACGACTAGGAAGACCGAACCTTCGCTACAGGAACCAAACGGTAACAAACGCAAGAGCGCTTGGTTTCGACGACTAGAGGGAGCTTGCGAGGGACCGCGACCGATGGAAGATCGCAATATCTCAGGCAGAGACCCTTCATGGATCGGGAGCCCCATAAAGTAAAGTAAGTAAATTTTCAAGTGAACTATAGTACATTTCATGGCGCGGCAGGTCGTGGCGAACATAATATTCACTTACGCGTTCGCCTAAAGTGGCCGATTATATTTAATTATCCATCAATTTTTTCTAAAATTGCAATACCTGAAGTATTATAAAGCCGAACAGCTCAACTGGCAGACATTTTGGTTACTCTTTTAAATCTGTTCCGCTGGCAAATAGCAGAGTGGGAGGCAGAAATATCCCTGTGGGTGTTTTGTTTTTTTTTTTTTGTTTTTGTTGAAGGCAAACCATTTACGGATAGTAGGTATGGGGAATGGAAGTTTCAGAAAAATTAGGGCACAACCCCTTAAAACATTGTTGTACCTGCAGCTGGTGGAGAGCTGAATCTGAAGTTGAAACTGATGCAGTTGCTGTAGGTAAACCTATATGCATATGTATGTATGTAGATAGGTGAAGCTTCTGCATCATGTATGCATTCTTGCATAGGATATGCAATTGATTTGATCCCGTAGCCCGAAGTCCCACTGCCGGCACTGCTGATGGAACACAAAGCAGTACAAAAAAACGAGCGCTCCAAAAATGAATTGATGCTTTGGGTTGTTGCCTTTCTGGTCGGCAGCAGTGGAGCGGTGCGGGAAAGGTTCGACTGGATGATGGTTAAGGTGGTTTGTTGGTTGGTTGATGGAGATTCAGATTTCGGTTGGTTTTGGTCTGTTCGGATGGGGGTTTTAGAAAAGGATGAGTGTTGGATGAGTTTTTGAATTAAAATTTAGTACAGAAGGAAAAAGGAAAGGAAGCAGGGGCATTAAACGACTGAAATATATGATATATGTATGTTTGTGTATATAGGTATGTGATTCGGCGTTAAAAACTCGTGTTTTTGCAGTGCAAGGTGGAATTTCTTAATGCATTAGGGAAGGTGAATTGTAGTAATGAAGTGAACAATGTTAGTTTTCGAAACGTGGATGGGAGAAGGTCGGAAGGGGGGGGGGGGGCGGAAGACCCTCATCTGATATATTTCCCTTTAATCCAGCACAGAAAGTGATAGCATGACCCATGGGTGGCCAAGCGATAATTTTTGCTCCAAAATATTGCAAATGTTTGCGAATTTTCCTAATTTGAGCCCCTTTAGGATAACAATGTGGTTTTGAGAGTCCGGGTTTTGTTGAGTTATTTTGTATGCTTTTATTTTATATTGTATAAGATTAAAAATAACAATTTCTATGTTTTGGTTTACTTCAATGTGTAGGTAATTCTAACGGATCTCAAGAAATTTAATGAAATAGTTGAAATGGGAATAGTTCTATGAATAACCCAAGTATGAAGTAGCACCTGTTTCAGGGATAGGAGTTAAACTGGAAAAAAGAATGCCAACTGAAAGATCTTTTGCACAGAATTTTATAAAATTTGCTTTCAGAATTGACTCAGGTAGTAAATCATAGGATATACAATACAAGTTGGGCCATACCTAAAATTATAATTTCTTTTTGTTATAGTCTCCATGTTGTGTAGCAATATGTATTTTGTATAAAATATGAAAAATACAAAATATAATTTTTTTTTTTTTCAAATTTAAAGTGAAATTTTGGCCATACAACAACCTTTGCCAGCAAAATAAAGCCCGGGGATTGTTTTTTAAACCAAAACGCGTCGCTTAGAACATCAAACTTATGTTGTAAAAATTAAATCAATAAATTTAAAATTATTTTAAAAAAATATATCCTTTACATTTTTTTTTATTTTTCATATTTTTTTCTAACTTTGAAACGTTTCCAGTTTTTAATAATTTTTGTTTCACTTTTTAATAAAATATTCCAATTTTAAATAAAAGTGCCCTGGATGAACTAGCAATGGTATTTCTTCTTAAAATTATAAGGGCACACTTTCATGAGAGTAGTGCAAGGAGACGAAGCACCTTAATAACTATATTACTGCTGAGCAGCCCAGACTCTAATAATAATGGGTGATTTTTTAAGAGGTTTAGAACTTTTTTTTTTAAAAAAAACACAAAAAATTCGAAAAAATGAATGAAATATTTATTTGAATCGATAGTTTGAACCTTGCAATTTAATGTTTAAAGATAATTTCATGCAAATGTTGACCGCGTCTGCGTCTCAGGTAGCCCATCCGCTGAGTCCAATTTTGGCATACTCTTTCACACATATCGGCCGGTATCTCACGAATGAATGCATGGATGTTGGCTTCCAGTGCGTCAATCGAAGCGGGCTTGTCCCTATAGACATTAGCCTTGACATGCCCCCACAAAAAATAATCTAATGGTGTCAAATCGCACGATCTAGGCGGCCAATTGACCGGCCCGAAACGTGAAATTAACTGTTCACCAAACTCGCCTCGCAATTGCGCCATTGTTTCGCGTGCTGTGTGGCATGTGGCACCGTCTTGTTGAAACCACATATCATGCAAGTCAAGAACTTCCATTTCGGGCAGAAAAAAGTTTGTTATCATCGCTCGGTAGCGTTCACCATTGACAGTAACGCTGCGATTCGCATCATCTTTGAAGACATATGGCCCAATAATGCCGCCGGCCCATAAACCGCACCAAACAGTGGCTTTTTCGGGATGCATTGGTAGCTGTTGCAATGCTTCTGGCTGATCTTCACTCCAAATGCGGCAATTTAGCTTATTAACGTACCCATTCAACCAAAAATGAGCCTCATCGCTGAACACAATTTTTCGATAAAAAAGCGGATCCTCGGCCAGCTTTCCAAGAGCCCATTCACCAAAAATTCGGCGTTGTGGTAGGTCGGCTGGCTTTAGTTCTTGCACCAGCTGTATCTTAAAAGGCTTTACGCCCAAATCCTTCCGCAAAATTTTCCACGTAGTGCTGTAACAAAGGCCTAACTGCTGGGAACGGCCCCGAATCGACATTTCGCGGTCTTCTGTCACACTAGCTGATACGGCCGCAATATTTTCTTCACTACGCACAGTACGTAAACGTGTTGGTGGTTTAATGTCCAACAAAGTAAATTTGGTGCGAAATTTGGTCACAATCTTCCGAATAGACTGCTCAGAAGGTCGAGAATGCCGATCATAAAATGGAAGCAGCGCGCGATGAACATTTCGAACCGAGCACGAATTTTGATAGTAAAATTCAATAATTTGCAAGCGTTGTTCATTTGTAAGACGATCCATGGTTAAATTGCAAACCAAACTGAAGCTGTTTGACAGTGACACAAGGTACTAAACACACGTCAGCTGTCAAAACCAGTGTTGCCAAAACCAAACCAGCTAAAAAATCACCCTTTATAAGGCTTACGAAAATAAATTAGTTTCTTGGAATACATACCTTAAAAGGAAAATTATAGATCCAATACACAAGTGTTTCAAAAATAACAAACGGGTTGCCCCGTGTTATGAATGTGTAATTTTCTAGAAATGTATAATGGCCTGAAGTTTCACCATTAAATAAATATCAATATCAATATATTGCATCAGTTGCTTGCTGGTAAAGTTTTGGTTTTGAAGAAATTCTCCCCATACAGTCAATAGAAGGGACATTTTATAAACTTTTCCTAAGAGATACAAAGACAGCGCTCACTTATGCCCAAAGGAAAACAGTATTCGGTTTGTACTGGCGGGTATTTCTACCCGATTGGGCTTTCCGGTAAATCTCTGTTTCTTTTCTGTTTCTTATTGTGAAATTGCAATAACAACAGCATCTTTCTATATTTCTTACGCACTGAAATTCCGAATCTTATGCTGGATTTACACGACTGACAAATTAGCAGTTTTCTGTCCGAATACTGCCAAAAGAATGAATTTTTCCATTGTTCTGCCAGTTTTTTGACACTTAACTGCCAGAATACTACCAATTTGTCAGCCGTGTAAATCCAGCATTACTCTCTTTTAAATTGTACCAAACAGTTGATATGGGATGCCATCTCTGTTTGAATATAGAGCGAACGTAGAGTTTCAAGTAACGTGATAAACGTAACGCGTTTCTCGTAAATATGATACCCGTAAGAAGTTTCTAAGTTAAGGTTTATGTTTTCATTTCTTATGAGTAGTCTGGTGCGATCTGTGCGCTGGTTGAATAATCGGGTGAAAAATCAGGCTAATCAGCATGTTACGGTCAACGGTATAAAGCCTTGATTAATGATGGATATGTGTCATAAAGCAAATGAAATAATCAATTTATTCGAGGAAAATCGATGAACGCATAACTTCGTGAAAACAATCGACTCATTGGGAGCCAACATTGGGCTTGTTTTTTGTCCGATCCCGGAGCTAAACTACATCGGGGATTTAAGACGCCATCGCAGGATAAAATTGACGTTTCCATACAAACTATCGATAACAAGTATATGCAGTTCACACCAGTGATACAGTTTTTCTTCGCGCTTAAGTTAAGTCCCAAAATTGTCTGGGCTTAACTAAGCCCGTTGGGGTTTAGTTCTTGTTGCATTTAACATGTCAACCTGTTTTTTGCCCAGTTACCTCGGGGACTCGAAAAAAACAAAGCCATTATTCGAGTTACTAAGTGCTTAAAAATGTGTCAAAAACTTTGTCTCTGGGATGACATTCATCAGAACAAGCCGTGAGGGTAATATGCCTGAAGTAGTATCGCACATATGGGGTGCTTAGATCCCGGAGCCTCTTTGTTAGTCTTCCCTATCCTCGTAAAATTAATTTAGAATAAAATCTTTCATTCAATTTTTTCTACGAATCCATAACATCCAATAGGGACTTCCGAAGTTTGACAAATGATAGCGGATTATTGGAGCTATACATCTGTCAAATTGTCTGTCATTTATTCATTCTCTTTTGCCAAATCACCATGGACGGTTGGTCAAACAATCAAGGTAGCGGAGCACGAATTTGAAGTGGTGCAATCCTTTAAATACCTTGGGTCAGTAGTAGCAGCCGATAACAATATAGAAGAAGAAATACGCGGGCGGCTTCTCAAATCCAACAGAGCCTACTATAGTCTGTCAAAGCTCTTCAAATCCAGAAATCTCACCATAACTTCAAAACTGCTGCTGTACAGGACCATGGTCCTCCCAGTACTCACATATGGATCCGAGCCAAAGGCACTCCGACCTCTTAGCCGCGTTCGAGAGAAAAGTCTTAAGGAGAATTGTTGGCCCCATTTGTGAGGAAGGACGATTCCGGAGACGGTACAATCATGAATTGTACGCAATCTACCTTGAAGCAGATATCGTGACAAAAATTAAGCTCGGTAGACTCCGGTGGGCAGGGCACCTAGATCGCATGAGCGAAGAGGAACCTGCTCGTAAAGTTCTTTGTGGTACATTCTATGGTAGACGACAGCGTGGTAGACCATGCTTTCGCTGGAGAGATGGCGTAGACCAGGACGCCCGGAGCCTTGGGGTGCGCAACTGGATGGCGGCGGCTCGAGACCGGGATGGGTGGAGAGACATCATCGAGCCGATGATGATGATGGACGGATATAGCGTTTAACAACACGTCTCTTTTGCCAAAATTGTTTTCAAAATGGGTGTTCTGTTCGGCACAATCGTCCTACCGAGAGGACTATTCGAAGTGTGGTGGATAAATTTTATTCCATTGGTTCAGTAAACAATCAACCAACACCCGTTAGTCGACGAAACGCAAGATCTGCCGAAAACATCGCCGCTGTCCGTGAGAGTGTGCAGGAAAATCCGAGGCAGTCGATTTCACGTCGCTCATAAGAACTCGGCTTTTCGCAGACAAGAACTTGGCGAATTTTGCGTCGTGACTTAGGCCTGCACCCGTACAAAATGGAACTGACCCAGGAGCTGAAGTTAAACGACCATAGACAACGAAGTGTGTTTGCTGAATGGGCTCTGGAGCAGTTAGTCACTGACCCTAATTTTCATCGAAAAATCATCTTTAGCGATGAGGCCCATTTCTGGATGAATGGGTACGTCAACAAACAAAATTGTCGAATTTGCGACGATATCAATCCATATGAGATTCAAAAGCGTCCAATGCATCCCGAAAAAGTCACTCTTTGGTGTGGATTTTGGGCTGGCATGGCGGCGTCATCGGTCCATATTTCTTTGAGAACGACGTTGGCCAGGCTATATGGTAATCTCACGTGGAGGTGATGTGAACTGGTGCGATTTGACCCCGTTAGACTTTTTCTTGTGCGCCAGAGACATGGAAAATTGGACATTTCGGATGCGCGCCACCCAGAGAAGCCGCAGCGGACATTTAAACGATGTTATGAATGAATGAATGAATATTGTTGGGTAACTTTACACTGCGACCTTAAGATCTATTGTGCCCCCCTTCTAGAACTGGATGAGATTTCTCATTTTATAGCTCGTCCTCCAAATTGGTCCCTTTAAGAAAATTTTGAATTTGGAGTCGAAACGATGTTATATTCCATACATAATGGCATCGATAGGCCTTTCAAACGAAAACAAATTTCGATGATATCTCATACACACTTTGTTTTATTCAAGTTGAAAGAAAGCACTTAATGAAAGACCCTGTATATATCTCAAATAAAAATACATGTGTTTATCTACATAAAACTCCCGTCGTTGTAAGGGCGGATCGATTAAAATGAAACAATAAACTTTACAAGTACAATTACAACCATAAATGTAGGTAGGCTAAGTATACTAACTTTCTTACAATAGGTAGGTAAGAATTGGATTAATTAAAGTGTTTTCAACATTTTTGATAGTAATCCATTGTTTTCAAAATGTCGGTTTCCATTTTGAAATTACAAATATTCAAAACCAAAAGCTAATCTTCTGGTAATTTTAAATCTGAACCTCTTTTTGTGCTGGAACTCTCAAAAAAGGGAAATTCCAACTTCTGTCAGTGTGTGGTGGATAGACTGTGGTTTCTTTGTATATAGCTGATGGTGTCTGGTATAGAGCTTGAAAATGTACGGGTAGGCATGAACTGAGCAGCATTAGGCAAGCACATTATTGTTATAGCCAATCTTTGTAATTACTGCGGTGACCTGGCCTGTCGAATCAGGATGGGCTACTCCTACTCGTACTTCCTGCTATTATGTACATATACATATACTCCCTACACATATGTATACATATTTGTATATTATATTTACTATTGCTGCTGCTGTGGCGTTAAGCTAAATATAAATATTATTTAATTTAATTATCCATTTGGCGTAATTGGATTGGGAATATTAGAACACGAAATAATCACATAAAGTAACCATTGCACGTTTCAGAGAGTGCCACACATGGGGTTGAATGGTAATAATGTCTCGTAAAAATCATATTAAGGAGTCATGTTGTGTATAGATTTTAGGTGGTCGTGGGTTAGGCATTGGGTGCGGGAGGATAGCCTATTGTAGGGTGCTGTTGCCTATTGGGGGTGCGTGGGTGCTGGGTTTTGCTTTTCGTGTTAGATATTATATACGGATTCAATCAATTTATTGCTTGACACTTTTTCCTTGGGTATTAAATGTAACATTTATATTGCTTCGGTTTTTAGTAACTTTGTTTATTTTTATTAGTTATGGGCCCGAGCGGATGTCACAAGGCTAGAAGACTTCTGACTTTTAATGGATTTAAGTTATGGTGGGTAAAAGAAGCTGACAAAAATCCAATTCTTCGGAAATGTCTAATTTTCTGTTCTTGCAAATTTCTACTCGATAAATAGATGCTAGTTTCTGAAAGTTGAAAAGAGAGAAACAAAGAAAGATTATACTGTCCAATTGGATGTTAATCTTTTATGTTGGGTTTGCACAATTGCACTCAATTTTCAATTTAATTTTGTTTTTATAGAAAATTTCGATTTAAAACTATCGTAAATACATACTAAAAAGAGTTTTGACTACTCCGTGTATGATTGAAGACGGTGCGAGCGTTAGGAAATTAAGGAAGGATTTTAAAAGAGTTTTGAGTATCAAAATAAAAATATATAAATATATTTGGTAGCTAGCAGCTCATGCAGATCCAGGGCTTTCCACTAACTATCAACCATTTCTTTGTGCGTATTATCGGCAGGCATGGAGGGAACCTACAATTTTCTGCAGAATCCGAATGGCTAAGGTAAGAGGCGATATTCTTGAAGGATTTGTCACTTCCTCGCAATAGACAGTAAACGTGAAAATTTTGTTGTGTTTTATAATGGCAGTCCTACCTACTAACCACTATGCCACGGGCTACCACCGAGTATCAAAATGAAACGCGGGACAGTTAGAGATAGGTACATCATTTCACATTCGTGTAGTGCGACCAAAGAATGAATCTCTGTACCTGACATCAGTAGATACGTTCGAAATTGGAGTTATGGGCAAGATGATGTGGTTTCCTAGAAGTGTGAGTACTAAGGTGGAATTGTTTTAAGAGAGGAATACAACTCATAGCTATTTCACTAAAAATACCGATAAAATAGTGAGATTCATGACACATTAGGGGGTGTTCGAGAGAAGCAAATGTTTCCGTTATATTTCTATCGCCTTTCATTTTTAAGATCTATTTTGAATTCTTTCCAAGAGACTGAAGTAAGTTCTATGAGCATCTGCTAATACACTCAGGGAAAAACATACCATTGAAATATCAATGGTACAACCATTGTTTTTATAGTACGTGTTTCAATGGGATTTTACTATTGAAACAATAGATTTCTAGGATTTTGTACCATTGATCCAATGGTTTTGAAACCATTATTATTAATAGTATAAAAACTATTGGTTCAATGGTAAAAACTATTAGTTCAATAGTAAAAAACTATTAATAATTTTAATGGTATACCATTGTCCCATTAAAAAATACCATTGATTATTAATGGTAGTGATACCATTAAAAAAACTTCGTTTTAATAGTAAATCCTATTAATATAATATAAACCCAATGGGGTGGACCATTAGATCAATAGTATTTTCATAAATAAACACTATTGACCCATACAAATTTTTTTTAATAGTATTTCACTTCCGAAAATTAATAAGACGTACCATTCTTTCAATAGTTTCATGTTATTAAACTTTTTATGAGCAAAAAAAACACAATAAATTCAATGGTATATCTCATTGAAATAATGGGATAACTAATATTCGTACTATTAATAAAACAAAATAATGTTTAATAGTCTGTCTTATTAGTTCAATGGGGCGCACCATTGAACTTATGGTATTTGACAACTCAGCTTTAATAAGACGTACCATTCTTTCAATAGTTTCATGTTATTAAACTTTTCATGAGCAAAAAAAAACACAATAAATTCAATGGTATATCTCATTGAAATAATGGGATAACTAATATTCGTACTATTGATAAAACAAAATAATGTTTAATAGTGTGTCTTATTAGTTCAATGGGGCGCACCATTGAACTTATGGTATTTGACAACTCAGCTTTAATAAGACGTACCATTCTTTCAATAGTTTCATGTTATTAAACTTTTTATGAGCAAAAAAAACACAATAAATTCAATGGTATGTCTCATTGAAATAATGGGATAACTAATATTCGTACTATTAATAACACAAAACAATGTTTAATAGTGTGTCTTATTAGTTCAATGGGGCGCACCATTGAACTTATGGTATTTGACAACTCAGCTTTAATAAGACGTACCATTCTTTCAATAGTTTCATGTTATTAAACTTTTCATGAGCAAAAAAAAACACAATAAATTCAATGGTATATCTCATTGAAATAATGGGATAACTAATATTCGTACTATTGATAAAACAAAATAATGTTTAATAGTGTGTCTTATTAGTTCAATGGGGCGCACCATTGAACTTATGGTATTTGACAACTCAGCTTTAATAAGACGTACCATTCTTTCAATAGTTTCATGTTATTAAACTTTTTATGAGCAAAAAAAACACAATAAATTCAATGGTATGTCTCATTGAAATAATGGGATAACTAATATTCGTACTATTAATAACACAAAACAATGTTTAATAGTGTGTCTTATTAGTTCAATGGGGCGCACCATTGAACTTATGGTATTTGACAACTCAGCTTTAATAAGACGTACCATTCTTTCAATAGTTTCATGTTATTAAACTTTTTATGAGCAAAAAAAACACAATAAATTCAATGGTATATCTCATTGAAATAATGGGATAACTAATATTCGTACTATTAATAAAACAAAATAATGTTTAATAGTCTGTCTTATTAGTTCAATGGGGCGCACCATTGAACTTATGGTATTTGACAACTCAGCTTTAATAAAACGTACCATTCTTTCAATAGTTTCATGTTATTAAACTTTTCATGAGCAAAAAAAAACACAATAAATTCAATGGTATATCTCATTGAAATAATGGGATAACTAATATTCGTACTATTAATAAAACAAAATAATGTTTAATAGTGTGTCTTATTAGTTCAATGGGGCGCACCATTGAACTTATGGTATTTGACAACTCACCTTTAATAAGACGTACCATTCTTTCAATAGTTTCATGTTATTAAACTTTTTATGAGCAAAAAAAACACAATAAATTCAATGGTATGTCTCATTGAAATAATGGGATAACTAATATTCGTACTATTAATAAAACAAAACAATGTTTAATAGTGTGTCTTATTAGTTCAATGGGGCGCACCATTGAACTTATGGTATTTGACAACTCAGCTTTAATAAGACGTACCATTCTTTCAATAGTTTCATGTTATTAAACTTTTTATGAGCAAAAAAAACACAATAAATTCAATGGTATGTCTCATTGAAATAATGGGATAACTAATATTCGTACTATTAATAAAACAAAAAAAATGTTTAATAGTGTGTCTTATTAGTTCAGTGGGGCGCACCATTGAACTTATGGTATTTGACAACTCAGCTTTAATAAGACGTACCATTCTTTCAATAGTTTCATGTTATTAAACTTTTCATGAGCAAAAAAAAACACAATAAATTCAATGGTATGTCTCATTGAAATAATGGGATAACTAATATTCGTACTATTAATAAAACAAAACAATGTTTAATAGTGTGTCTTATTAGTTCAATGGGGCGCACCATTGAACTTATGGTATTTGACAAGTCAGCTTTAATAAGACGTACCATTCTTTCAATAGTTTCATGTTATTAAACTTTTTATGAGCAAAAAAAACACAATAAATTCAATGGTATGTCTCATTGAAATAATGGGATAACTAATATTCGTACTATTAATAAAACAAAAAAATGTTTAATAGTGTGTCTTATTAGTTCAATGGGGCGCACCATTGAACTTATGGTATTTGACAAGTCAGCTTTAATAAGACGTACCATTCTTTCAATAGTTTCATGTTATTAAACTTTTTATGAGCAAAAAAAACACAATAAATTCAATGGTATGTCTCATTGAAATAATGGGATAACTAATATTCGTACTATTAATAAAATAAAACAATGTTTAATAGTGTGTCTTATTAGTTCAATGGGGCGCACCATTGAACTTATGGTATTTGACAACTCAGCTTTAATAAGACGTACCATTCTTTCAATAGTTTCATGTTATTAAACTTTTTATGAGCAAAAAAAACACAATAAATTCAATGGTATGTCTCATTGAAATAATGGGATAACTAATATTCGTACTATTAATAAAACAAAACAATGTTTAATAGTGTGTCTTATTAGTTCAATGGGGCGCACCATTGAACTTATGGTATTTGACAACTCAGCTTTAATAAGACGTACCATTCTTTCAATAGTTTCATGTTATTAAACTTTTCATGAGCAAAAAAAAACACAATAAATTCAATGGTATGTCTCATTGAAATAATGGGATAACTAATATTCGTACTATTAATAAAACAAAAAAAATGTTTAATAGTGTGTCTTATTAGTTCAATGGGGCGCACCATTGAACTTATGGTATTTGACAACTCAGCTTTAATAAGACGTACCATTCTTTCAATAGTTTCATGTTATTAAACTTTTTATGAGCAAAAAAACACAATAAATTCAATGGTATATCTCATTGAAATAATGGGATAACTTATATTCATACTATTAATAAAACAAAATAAAGTAAAAGTGTGACAATGGATAAAAGCAAGATATTTCATGTCCTATCTGAAACTTGGGCTTCACAAAGCATATAATGTGCCAAATAATGCAGATCGCATACTCAAAAGTAAAAAATTGCACGTGTAAACAGAACTTTATTGATCACCGAAACTGCAAATTGATAATTTTAATGCTTTAACATCGATATTTTATTACTTATGGATAAGTGTAAGTGAAAATCAAATAAATTTCAAGAAAACAATTTCAAGAAAACAATAATTCTCCTTTTTTGATAAAAAATGTTGTAAAAAGCAAGATATTTCATGTCCTATCTGAAACTTGGGCTTCACAAAGCATATAATGTGCCAAATAATGCAGATCGCATACTCAAAAGTAAAAAATTGCACGTGTAAACAGAACTTTATTGATCACCGAAACTGCAAATTGATAATTTTAATGCTTTAACATCGATATTTTATTACTTATGGATAAGTGTAAGTGAAAATCAAATAAATTTCAAGAAAACAATTTCAAGAAAACAATAATTCTCCTTTTTTGATAAAAATGTTGTAAAAAGCAAGATATTTCATGTCCTATCTGAAACTTGGGCTTCACAAAGCATATAATGTGCCAAATAATGCAAATCGCATACTCAAAAGTAAAAAATTGCACGTGTAAACAGAACTTTATTGATCACCGAAACTGCAAATTGATAATTTTAATGCTTAAACATCGATATTTTATTACTTATGGATAAGTGTAAGTGAAAATCAAATAAATTTCAAGAAAACAATTTCAAGAAAACAATAATTCTCCTTTTTTGATAAAAATGTTGTAAAAAGCAAGATATTTCATGTCCTATCTGAAACTTGGGCTTCACAAAGCATATAATGTGCCAAATAATGCAAATCGCATACTCAAAAGTAAAAAATTGCACGTGTAAACAGAACTTTATTGATCACCGAAACTGCAAATTGATAATTTTAATGCTTAAACATCGATATTTTATTACTTATGGATAAGTGTAAGTGAAAATCAAATAAATTTCAAGAAAACAATTTCAAGAAAACAATAATTCTCCTTTTTTGATAAAAATGTTGTAAAAAGCAAGATATTTCATGTCCTATCTGAAACTTGGGCTTCACAAAGCATATAATGTGCCAAATAATGCAGATCGCATACTCAAAAGTAAAAAATTGCACGTGTAAACAGAACTTTATTGATCACCGAAACTGCAAATTGATAATTTTAATGCTTAAACATCGATATTTTATTACTTATGGATAAGTGTAAGTGAAAATCAAATAAATTACAAGAAAACAATTTCAAGAAAACAATAATTCTCCTTTTTTGATAAAAATGTTGTAAAAACCAAGATATTTCATGTCCTATCTGAAACTTGGGCTTCACAAAGCATATAATGTGCCAAATAATGCAGATCGCATACTCAAAAGTAAAAAATTGCACGTGTAAACAGAACTTTATTGATCACCGAAACTGCAAATTGATAATTTTAATGCTTAAACATCGATATTTTATTACTTATGGATAAGTGTAAGTGAAAATCAAATAAATTTCAAGAAAACAATTTCAAGAAAACAATAATTCTCCTTTTTTGATAAAAATGTTGTAAAAACCAAGATATTTCATGTCCTATCTGAAACTTGGGCTTCACAAAGCATATAATGTGCCAAATAATGCAAATCGCATACTCAAAAGTAAAAAATTGCACGTGTAAACAGAACTTTATTGATCACCGAAACTGCAAATTGATAATTTTAATGCTTAAACATCGATATTTTATTACTTATGGATAAGTGTAAGTGAAAATCAAATAAATTTCAAGAAAACAATTTCAAGAAAACAATAATTCTCCTTTTTTGATAAAAATGTTGTAAAAAGCAAGATATTTCATGTCCTATCTGAAACTTGGGCTTCACAAAGCATATAATGTGCCAAATAATGCAGATCGCATACTCAAAAGTAAAAAATTGCACGTGTAAACAGAACTTTATTGATCACCGAAACTGCAAATTGATAATTTTAATGCTTAAACATCGATATTTTATTACTTATGGATAAGTGTAAGTGAAAATCAAATAAATTTCAAGAAAACAATTTCAAGAAAACAATAATTCTCCTTTTTTGATAAAAATGTTGTAAAAACCAAGATATTTCATGTCCTATCTGAAACTTGGGCTTCACAAAGCATATAATGTGCCAAATAATGCAAATCGCATACTCAAAAGTAAAAAATTGCACGTGTAAACAGAACTTTATTGATCACCGAAACTGCAAATTGATAATTTTAATGCTTAAACATCGATATTTTATTACTTATGGATAAGTGTAAGTGAAAATCAAATAAATTTCAAGAAAACAATAATTCTCCTTTTTTGATAAAAATGTTGTAAAAAGCAAGATATTTCATGTCCTATCTGAAACTTGGGCTTCACAAAGCATATAATGTGCCAAATAATGCAGATCGCATACTCAAAAGTAAAAAATTGCACGTGTAAACAGAACTTTATTGATCACCGAAACTGCAAATTGATAATTTTAATGCTTTAACATCGATATTTTATTACTTATGGATAAGTGTAAGTGAAAATCAAATAAATTTCAAGAAAACAATTTCAAGAAAACAATAATTCTCCTTTTTTGATAAAAATGTTGTAAAAAGCAAGATATTTCATGTCCTATCTGAAACTTGGGCTTCACAAAGCATATAATGTGCCAAATAATGCAAATCGCATACTCAAAAGTAAAAAATTGCACGTGTAAACAGAACTTTATTGATCACCGAAACTGCAAATTGATAATTTTAATGCTTAAACATCGATATTTTATTACTTATGGATAAGTGTAAGTGAAAATCAAATAAATGTCATTAACTTTTAATTCCGTGAAAGTGAAAAGTGATGTTATTTTACGTATGAAACACAAATAGACAATGAATAAAGGTAAGTACATTATGTTTTAATTATTAAAATTAATAAACGCTAGCAGTCGCAATACTCAATTTTCCCAATCTTAACTCTGTTTAAACTATTGTTTATAATAACTTTAAGATCAAAGTTCTACTACAAATGTTAAGAACACATTAACACTTCAAAATTTTAGCTTGTGAATCTGACTTCACTTTGGAATCTGACTTCACTTTGGAAAATTTCTCATACCTAAACAATGTATTTTTCCTGCTACCTAATGCTTGTTTTCTTTTGTCTCACAAAAACGTTTCAAACTATTGAATACATGTTGTTTTTCTAAAATTTTAGAATCCTTTCATATTTAAAACTTATATTTTTATTAAAAAAAACCGCAAATAATAAAAATCACTGAAAATATCATTCGCTGCTGTATGTTTGTACCTATTTGTTTGTTTTACCTCTGACTAGGATTCTTTTTACTACTGTAAAACAAGAAAGAGAAAAGACAGAGATAGTTTCCCGAAAAGCCCAATTTTCTAAGGTTGCTTGTGCGTTAGCAATACTATCTCTTTCCTTGTTAAAGTTTCGCTGGCAAAAATGTTGCCATTACTTTTTTTAGTTGTTCATGAAGTTGTGCGGTGTTCGGTGTGTTCGGTGTGTTCGGGAAATAATAAAAAAAAAAATATTCAACTTAAAAGGAAAAAATAAAAAGTAAAAAAATAAACAAAAGCTAAACAAACAAAAAAATGTAAAACTTAGGTAAGTTTCATTCATTTATTTTAATAATAAAAGTGTTTTAGTAAGTGTACAAATTGCTTGAATATTCTAAAATATTATTCAGAGCCTCATACAAGCATTCCGTTAGTTTAGTATTATGTATCCCATTATCTCTAAGCGGCGTCATTCGACAAAAGTACCGTTATCATCTAATAGTATATATCCCATTACTTCGAAGTAATAATAGTATATACCATTGAAACATATAGTTTTTTAAGATGTTAATAGTATACATCCCATTACTTCACTCCAATTTATAGTAAATACCATTAAAATTTTAAGGTTTCACTAGAAAAGCTGGCAAAAATGTTACCAAGCCATTACTCTCGTTGTCGTCAAGCTATGTGGTGTTTGGTTCCTATTATACAAAATATTAAACTCAAATTTTAGTGGCAAAAGTATAAAAATAAACAAAATATAAAACTAGTGCAACTCAGGTATGTTTCATAAATGTATTTTAATAACAAAAGTGTTTCATTAAGTGTACAAATTGCTTGAATTTTCTAAAATCTAATTCAGATTCTCAAACAAGAGTTCCGTTAGTTTGATATTATGTATCAAATTATCTCTAAGCGATAATAGGATATCCCATTAAATTTAGGCGTCATTCGATAAAAGTTCCGTTATCATCTAATAGTATATATCCCATTACTTCGAAGTAATAATAGTATATACCATTGAAACATATAGTTTTTTAAGATGTTAATAGTATACATCCCATTACTTCACTCCAATTTATAGTAAATACCATTAAAATTTTAAGGTTTCACTAGAAAAGCTGGCAAAAATGTTACCAAGCCATTACTCTCGTTGTCGTCAAGCTATGTGGTGTTTGGTTCCTATTATACAAAATATTAAACTCAAATTTTAGTGGCAAAAGTATAAAAATAAACAAAATATAAAACTAGTGCAACTCAGGTATGTTTCATAAATGTATTTTAATAACAAAAGTGTTTCATTAAGTGTACAAATTGCTTGAATTTTCTAAAATCTAATTCAGATTCTCAAACAAGAGTTCCGTTAGTTTGATATTATGTATCAAATTATCTCTAAGCGATAATAGGATATCCCATTAAATTTAGGCGTCATTCGATAAAAGTTCCGTTATCATCTAATAGTATATATCCCATTACTTCGAAGTAATAATAGTATATACCATTGAAACATATAGTTTTTTAAGATGTTAATAGTATACATCCCATTACTTCACTCCAATTTATAGTAAATACCATTAAAATTTTAAGGTTTCACTAGAAAAGCTGGCAAAAATGTTACCAAGCCATTACTCTCGTTGTCGTCAAGCTATGTGGTGTTTGGTTCCTATTATACAAAATATTAAACTCAAATTTTAGTGGCAAAAGTATAAAAATAAACAAAATATAAAACTAGTGCAACTCAGGTATGTTTCATAAATGTATTTTAATAACAAAAGTGTTTCATTAAGTGTACAAATTGCTTGAATTTTCTAAAATCTAATTCAGATTCTCAAACAAGAGTTCCGTTAGTTTGATATTATGTATCAAATTATCTCTAAGCGATTATAGGATATCCCATTAAATTAAGGCGTCATTCGATAAAAGTTCCGTTATCATCTAATAGTATATATCCCATTACTTCGAAGTAATAATAGTATATACCATTGAAACATATAGTTTTTTAAGATGTTAATAGTATACATCCCATTACTTCACTCCAATTTATAGTAAATACCATTAAAATTTTAAGGTTTCACTAGAAAAGCTGGCAAAAATGTTACCAAGCCATTACTCTCGTTGTCGTCAAGCTGTGTGGTGTTTGGTTCCTATTATACAAAATATTAAACTCAAATTTTAGTGGCAAAAGTATAAAAATAAACAAAATATAAAACTAGTGCAACTCAGGTATGTTTCATAAATGTATTTTAATAACAAAAGTGTTTCATTAAGTGTACAAATTGCTTGAATTTTCTTAAATCTTATTCAGATTCTCATACACGAGTTCCGTTAGTTTGATATTATGTATCAAATTATCTCTAAGCGATAATAGGATATCCCATTAAATTTAGGCGTCATTCGATAAAAGTTCCGTTATCATCTAATAGTATATATCCCATTACTTCGAAGTAATAATAGTATATACCATTGAAACATATAGTTTTTTAAGATGTTAATAGTATACATCCCATTACTTCACTCCAATTCATAGTACATCCTATTAAAATTTTAAGGTTTCACTTGATAGGCTGGCAAAAATGTTGTCAAGCCATTATTTTCATTGTCGTGAAGCTGTGCAGTTCATATTGAAAAGTTTTTAACTTAAATTTGAGTGGGAAAAATTGCAAAATAATCAAAATATAAAGCGACTGCAACTCTGGTATGTTTCATAGAATGTATTTTAATAATAACAGTGTTTCATTAAGTGTTTTCAAATTGTTTGAATTTTCTTAAATCAAATTGAGATAATGCATCATACAAAAGTTCCATTAGATTTTAATATTATGTATCGCATTACCTCTAAGCGATAATATGATATCCCATAAAATACTAAGGTTTCACTAGTTAGTTTAAATTGCAGTGAAAAAAATAGCAAAATAAACAAAATATAAAACGAGTGCAACTTAGGTATGTTTCATAGAATTTATGTTGATAATATAAGTATTTTGAAATTTTTGAATTCCACTATACAGTACAACATGGATATAAGAAACTCCGAAAAGCCAAGAAATTTCTTTCTTATATCCGAGTTTTTCTTATATGCAAACAAATTCAAGATGCGGAACAGAATCACTTAAACCTCTGTCAGCAATAGAAAAAATCAACAGTTATATACACTGTTTTCATTATTTACGAAATCTGACATAATAGATGCATCTGATTTAGTAACATCAAAAGGGCTTAACATATCCATTATACATATTATATATATGGGAGTATACTATTAGAAAAACCTTTTCTAGGACACCACTTTCTTTATACTTTTGAGGGGGCAGAACTTCTTTAGTAACAACACAACCTGGTTTATTTATAAATAATAAAACTCGAAACATAGGTATCTAGTGCGCAAATTTTTTTTTTAAGGTGGCAACGCTGGAAACTAGTGGGTATTAGAGGGCTGCAATGAATGTCTTGAAAGCAGTTTCAAAAGACATTCGATTAATTCCAAAACAAACTTTTTAACTGTACAATATGCTTGAAAATAGAATGAATGAATCAATTTTCAAATTGTTATCATACAAATCCTTCACTTATTTTAAAACAAGCACTGAGAGTAGTGTTCATTATAACACAAAACAAGTGGACACATCACTAAGTACACTGAGTAGGTGCATCTAGTACACTGAGTAGTGGGTATACTCCAAATACGGATTTACCTACTTTTCTTTTCATTCAAATTTGTTCTTCAATATGTAAGTGAGAAATGTCTGTAAAGAAATGGAGTAAAATATAATCGGTCTGTTTGGTAACGTGAATTTTTTTAAACAAATTTTCACAAATTGCTGTCAAAACCCATAGGAAAAAAACCCACTTTCTTGGTGAAAGTTTTAGTTACCAAACGGGCATAGTATGAAACAAACAAATAAATAAAGTTTTTTTTTTCATTTATTTTATATTTGTTATCTTTATAATTTGTCAAAATCTAGAAACCAACTAAACTATGTAATCGTTTTATTGAATGCATTCCAGCATACGATTCCTCTCACTTATATACTGAGTATTTTGTGTACTAATTGTCAGTGTAAAATGCACGGTTGGAGTTGTACACTCGTTTCGTGGAGTCATGCACTCATTTGAGAGAGAGAGACCAAATACTGTACCAGTTTTGATAATGAGGCAATGAATGGTTTACAGTGTTTGAAGCTAAAAAACGGGTACTTGGTTCAGTGTACACTGGATTATATGTATAAACAGTGTACACTGAGCTACTATACCCATTTAGAGGAAGCAAATTAATGTATTCATGCAGACCTCTATAGTAGGTATATTAGGATACAAAATGACTGGTTTACATAAGGGTTTGTTTAGAAAGAAAAAACAGGTGATTTATATGAAAATCCTTGGGATAAGATACAATAAAAGGCTTGAATCCTTGTATTTAATCCAGACAACAGTAATATGGAGGGGGGCGTCTATTTGTCTCCTACCTATAAGCTGTAATTTTTTATAACATCCTATACGAAAGTTTATTGTGAAACAAAAACAAATATTTATTTACATATATCCGTGTTTTTGTGAGATTAAATGAGGCTGTGAGTGCAAAACTGATGTTACCCACTTTTTTTTAACAAATGTGATTCATATCAATACAAAAATAACTTTACTCCATATAGTGTTACCCAACTCCAGATAATTATCGGGGTTTTAATTTAACGTTTCCGCGAAATTTAGAATTGACGCCAATATTCATTACAACACCTATTTGCTTAATAATTTTAGGTCCCGTATTTGCAATAAAAACAGCATTGAACTTCTTCAATACTTCATTTGCAATAGGGCTTTTTGCTAAAAAGGAAAAGTAGGCAAAAAAGGCACTAACTGGTAAAAAAGGAAAGCAGGGAACATGAAACAAGTTTGTATAAAGTCGATGCTTTCTTTTGATTACAGAAAACAAGGCAAAGTTAGCAAAATCCTATACAATGTACATACATTCATATCTTAAAAGCAAACTTTTTAAAAAATTCATGTTTATTAGATTTGACTTTTTAAAATTTCTGGCACTATTTAAAAGCAAGATCTTTTATCCCAAACAGTTATGGATAGGTGTGAAATCGGAGATATAATAAATATTGATGTGCAAGATATAATCATTTCGGCTGCTGATGGTACTAGCAAACAAAATGAAAATTCAAATTCTGAAAATGTTATTATCACTGAGTTTGTTGAGAGGTTTGAAGACCAGCCTGAAAATGAATTGAAAGATTTGATCTGCAATAAATTCGGATTTGAGGAAATGGTCTATAAGCGTGTTGTTGGTATGACTTTCTGGCTTTATATCATAATTATAGAGCTAAATATATTATTCTTAAATATATTATAGATAATGAGTTTGACATTGAAAGTCTTCTGGTTGTTACTGAATCTGAGATAAATGATCTGTTTCCTGCTCCCCTTTTAGGTACAAGGGCAAAATTCAAATACCATTTAAGCGTGTGGAGAAGAAATGTAGGTTACTCAAAGTTCAATTGCCTTAACTTTCGAATCTTAATTTTTGTATGTTTTGTTTCTTCTTATTCTTCTTTAATTATAAGTTGCCAAGCTACGTTTCAGATGCCTGTAAGGCTTGGATTGAGAACAATTGTACAACCAGTACTCCAAATACAACTGAATTGTACAGTACTATAAGTTCACCCACATCTTCACATGCTTCCCTTGGCGATGAGACAAGAATTGTGAATGATATAACACTGCAAGAACTGCTAAGAAAAACTGAGAAGGGCCAGTGCGTGTTGGAATACTTTGAAAAAAAACATTGTTTAGACGAAAAAAATAGAGAACTTTTGGTGTCCATTATTGTTGGCAGCTATGTTTCTTGCAATAAGGGGATGAATATGAGAGATATAGAAGCAGCTACAAATGCTGTTCATTGTCTTTTTCCTTCTGAAAGCAAAGTAAGCTTTTTTTTACTTTAAAAAATCAAAAAATACAGAACTTAACATGATCACTAATGTCGTTTTTCATTGAAATCTGAGAGATTCGATCTGAAATTCGAGAAGTGCGCTTTTGAATGAAACATCCCAGCAAACATTTTCTGAAGGTTCAGACTTTCTTCACCAAAAATGATTCCAATTAAGTGAATGAATTGTGAATGTTCATTTAAGAGAAGGGATTCTGAGTAAATACCTTCATTTGCATACCTTCATAATGCAATCATATTTATGATTCAGAAAAGATAAAGAAATAATCTTATAGACTCTTATATACATTGATTTAAATTAAGTTTAAATGAAGATCATAAATCATTCACAAAAGCGATTCATATCGGTGTCCAAGTGCCCAGGTAAAAGAATTCAAATTGCATCATAAGTGAATTCTTTTCCGGTCAGGTTCTTCACTTTTGTGATTTATTTATGATTCAATTTTGAATTAAAATGTTTGCTGGGATGTGAGCATGATTTGATATAGTATTAGTGTAGAGGAAAATTACACAGAAATAGCCTGTCCACAACTTATGCAACAAAATTACCGACTCTTAAACTTTTTTGATAAAACATGTAAATATGGAAAAAGATCAAATCTTTTAGCAAACAGATCCAATTTTTTCTACAATGAAAAACGACATAAATCAAATGCATACTTTGATACCTACCTGCTTTTAATTCATTTCTTATTTAATTTTTGTCAGGAATATTATCTGCATAAAAGAGGTCGTGGGCTTAATCCAACAGGTAAGCTGCACGATAAAGCCGTAAATGCGAGAATTAAGCTTAGAGGATTAAAAAGGCAATTAATCGATGAAAGTAAAGACCAAGGTAAAACAAACAAAACAAAATCGGTTTAAACATTATTTTTGGGTAATTTTGTTTATGTCTAGAAACATCTGTACGTGATTCCCTAATTGACGAGTGTTCTTTAAGCACCGAAGAAACTGAGCAAACCATTATTTGGTTGACGCATAATAATGAGCCATGGTCTGAAGTTCAGACAAAATGGACTGCAGTATTTCAACAGCGGCACATAGACATAAAAACTGATGGTTTAAATGTCCTGACAAAATGGCCACTTTTTAAACATTCTTTGGGGCACACACTTGTAAGTCTATGCGCTATCTCTGCCCTTAATTCAATTTAAACAGCGTTACAGAGTCATTCCGTTATAAAGTATTTACATATGTGCTATGTATTTCATAAAAAATACGCAACATTGGTCTAGTTAAATTTTACAGTTCTTAAATTTAAATTTTAGGTTGAAATCGACTATGATATTTTAAACCCAAGCAACAAATCTCAGCTTTTTCAACTTTGGCCAGCATTCGTCACCAAACTTATTCCAATTCTGCAACAAAAAATAAAAGACAAGGCCTCATTGGTGCTATTAAAGGAACTTGAAAATTCTGACACAAGTAAGATAACATTTCGATTTATTTACATTTTGTTTTTACTTATACCATATACAGGGTGATACGCTTAATTTGTGACAAAAAGCTAGAGCGTGTAGGCTGGTTTAAGACAAGAACAAAATCGTATCGGAAGGGGGGGGCTATTCCCCCCGTTTAGCCAGGAGTGGCAATTTCCTAAAAAATTGACTTGAAACATAAAAACAAATATTAAAAAAAAAAGTTACACTTACACTTACAACAATTACACCTTTTTGTAAAATTAGAAGAGGTTTTAGCATTCAGTTTTTGGTATTTGACTAAAAATGAATTAAAACATTACATATTAAATATAAAATAACTACTACTTAACGTTAAATTTTGGAAAAAATTAGTTTGAACAAAATTTTTCAATTTTTTTCTTCAAAATTTTAAGTTTGAAAACTAAGTGTTCAAATACGATTCTTTGAAACAACTTTATTAAAAAAAAAAAACATAAAAGAAGAGATTTCTATCTTTACAAAAAGGTGTATCATGGTATTGTAAGTGTAACCGTTGTTTTTTAATAATTTTTTTTCAGTTTTAAGCCATTTTTTTTAGAAAATTGCCCCTCATGGCTGAAGGGGGGAAAACCCAAATGAATCTCTCTATAAAAATTTCAATTGTATTTCATACAAAATTAGTGTCCACTATACGGATACAGTCCATCACGGATAGATTTATTTGGGTTTTGTTTTTTTGTAACTTTTTATACAAAACAGTTTGAGAAATTAGGTAACACGATTGCGTTTTGCTATTTTATTATTGTTTCAGATTCACGCGATTTTTTAATCCTTTCCTTGCTCCATGCTGTGTTGAAACCACCGGTCTTATCAATTGGAAAAAGGGATACAAAAAAATCCAAATGGAAACCATCAATCAAAGACGCCCAAGATTCCTGCCTTATTTACTGCCAATCAGTATCGGACTATGCAGACAGGGTAGAGTCATTGAGACAAAAATATTTAACTAAGGGCCTAACTCTCCAGCCTTTAATAATTGGAATTGGTAAAGATAAACAAAATCTTGATTTATTTTATACGTTTTACGATGGCATACTATATAAATTCCCTAATTTATTGAAATGTGTAGATATAACCTTTAAACTTTTCCATGTTATGAATTTCAACTACCCCAAAGAGGGTAAAAATTTTTACTCATTCATCGAAAGCTTTTTTTACAATTTTGGTGAGCACCCAAACGCCAACATTAACAGCCTTATTAAATCATTGCGTGAATAAAATTTTTAATGTATTCTTCAATCAAATGATTTTTGTGTGTTTATTAACGGACTTATTTTTCGTCCAAATGGTTACATTCATGCCGATTATCGAATTCGTAATTCTGGATTCGCAGTGCAAGCACTCGTTTCTCTTTACTCATTTGCCATGAATCCAGTATTGCGAATTCCATAATCGGCATGATTATCTTTTGAAATCTGATAACTTCTTAAAAAGTATTTTGTGCTCAGAAAAAGAAAAATATTAATAAAGTACTAAAAGTTAAGCCAAATCTTCACACGCTTTCCTTGGCTATGAGACAAAAATTTTGGATGATATAATACTCCTAGAACTTGTAAGAAAAACAGAGAAGGGCCAGGGCGTTTTGGAATACTATGAAAAAAAACATTGTTTAGACTTTTTTCGTCTAAACAACTATTGGTGTCCATTTTTGTTGGCAGCTATGTTTCTTTCAATAAGAGGATGAATATGAGAGATATAGAAGCAGCCACAAATGCTATTCATTGTCTTTTTCCATCAGAAATCAAAGTAAGCTTTTTTTTACAGAACTTTACATGATCACTAATGTCGTTTTTCATTGAAAACTGAAAGATTCGATCTGAAAATCAAAACTCCTTCGTCTTCAAAATCCAATGTTTAAATTTGTATTACATATTTTTTTAATAATAACGTCGAATGTCGCGTCCTCGGCACAAATAATAAAAATTTAAAACCAACAAATTTTCAATTGTCCATGTAAATATATGGAAAAAAATCAAATTTTTTCGCAAACAGATCCAATCTTTTCTACAATGAAAACCGACATAAATCAAATGCATATACTTTGATACCTACCTGCTTTTAATCCGTTTTTTATTTAATTTTTGTCAGGAATATTATCTGCAAAAAAGAGGTAATCCAACAGGTAAACTGCACGATAAAACCGTAAATGCGAGAATTAAGCATAGAGGATTAAAAATGCAATTAATCAATGAAAGCAAAGACCATAAGGCTAAACAAACAAAACACAATCGGTTTAAACATTATTTTTGAGAAATTCTGTTTGAAGAAACTGAGCAAACCATTATTTGGTTGACGCATAATAATGAGCCATGGTCTGAAGTTCAGAAAAAATGGACTGCAAGTATTTCAACAGCGGTACATAGACATAAAAACTGATGGTTTAAATGTCCTCACAAAATGGCCACTTTCTCTGCTCTGCCTTTAATTCAATTTAAACAGCGTTACAGAGTCAGTCAGTTATAAAGTATTTACATATGTGCTATGTATTTCATAAAAAATACACAACATTGGTCTAGTTAATTTTTACAGTTCTTAAACTTAAATTTTAGGTTGAAATCGACTATGACATTTTAAACCCAAACAACAAATCTCAGCTCTTTCAACTTTGGCCAGCATTCATCACCAAAATTATTCTGATTTTGCAACAGAAAATAGAAGACAACACCTCATTTGTGTAATAAAGGAACTCGAAAATACTGATACAGGTAAAGATAACATTTCGATTCATTTAAATTTTGTTTTTATTTACATGCATATGTATACATATAAGTATAACAGCAAAAATTTCCGCAGTGGTGTACAGGGAAATTGAAATTCCATCTAAAACACCGAACTATTTATTTTATTTGTATTTCATACAAAATTAACGTCCACTATACGGATACAGTCCAACGCCGATAGATTTTTTTGGGTTTTGTTTTTATTAAATCTTCTTTTATACAAAAAAAAAACAGTTTGAGAAACTAAGTAACACGATTTCGATATGATATTTTATTATTGTTTCAGATTAACATGATTTCGTAATCCTTTCTCCCCTTTTTCCTTTTTAAATACGGACTTTATTAACATTTAAAATTTATTGTATTACAATTTTTTTAATTGAACTTTTTATGAGTCATCTTCATGAAATTGTCTCATGCACTAATTTAGACTTGGTATAATTTCTGGTATACAATAGTTGTATTGTATTGAAAATATTTCTCCTTTTGAATTCCAACTCGAATAAAATTAAAAGTCATAAGCATTACTTTTGGGAAATTTAATGTCAAGTAATCCTGTCACTAATGCTTTTGATGAGACTTTGTCTTAAAATATAGAATCGATGTGTTATATTTTGTTGTTTTTTGCAATAAATACGTAACGTTGATCTAGTTAATTTTTACAGTTCTTAAACTTAAATTTTAGGTTGAAATCGACTATGACATTTTAAACCCAAACAACAAATCTTAGCTCTTTCAACTTTGGCCAGCATTCATCACCAAAATTATTCTGATTTTGCAACAGAAAATAGAAGACAACACCTCATTTGTGTAATAAAGCAACTCGAAAATACTGATACAGGCAAAGATAACATTTCGATTCATTTAAATTTTGATTTTATTTATATGCATATGTATACATATAAGTATAACAGAAAAGCTTTCCGCAGTGGTGTACAGGGAAATTGAAATTCCATTTAAAACACCGAACTATTTATTTTATTTGTATTTCATACAAAATTAACGTCCACTATACGGATACAGTCCAACGCCGATAGATTTTTTTTTGGTTTTGTTTTTATTAAATCTTCTTTTATACAAAAAAAAAAACAGTTTGAGAAACTAAGTAACACGATTTCGATATGATATTTTATTATTGTTTCAGATTAACATGATTTCGTAATCCTTTCTCCCTTTTTTCCTTTTTAAATACGGACTTTATTAACATTTAAAATTTATTGTATTACAATTTTTTTAATTGAACTTTTTATGAGTCATCTTCATGAAATTGTCTCATGCACTAATTTAGACTTGGTATAATTTCTGGTATACAATAGTTGTATTGTATTGAAAATATTTCTCCTTTTGAATTCCAACTCGAATAAAATTAAAAGTCATAAGCATTACTTTTGGGAAATTTAATGTCAAGTAATCCTGCCACTAATGCTTTTGATGAGACTTTGTCTTAAAATATAGAATCGATGTGTTATATTTTATTCTTTGTTGCAATGAATACGTAACGTTGATCTAGTTAATTTTAACAGTTTTTAAACTTAAATTTCAGGTTTAAATCAACTACGACATTTTAAGTCCAACAAACATATCCAGCTTTTTCAACTTTGGCCAGCATTCATCACCAAAATTATTCTAATTTTGCAACAGAAAATAGAAGACAACACCTCATTGGTGTAATAAAGGAACTCGAAAATACTTATACAGGTAAAGATAACATTTCTATTCATTTAAATTTTGTTTTTATTTAAATGCTTATGTATACATATAAGTATAGCAGAAAAACTTTCCGCAGTGGTGTACAGGGAAAGTGAAATTCCATTTAAAACACCGAACTATTTATTTTATTTGTATTTCATACAAAATTAACGTCCACTATACGGATACAGTCCAACGCCGATAGATTTTTTTGGGTTTTGTTTTTATTAAATCTTCTTTTATACAAAAAAAAAACAGTTTGAGAAACTAAGTAACACGATTTCGATATGATATTTTATTATTATTTCAGATTAACATGATTTCGTAATCCTTTCTCCCCTTTTTCCTTTTTAAATACGGACTTTATTAACATTTAAAATTTATTGTATTACAATTTTTTTAATTGAACTTTTTATGAGTCATCTTCATGAAATTGTCTCATGCACTAATTTAGACTTGGTATAATTTCTGGTATACAATAGTTGTATTGTATTGAAAATATTTCTCCTTTTGAATTCCAACTCGAATAAAATTAAAAGTCATAAGCATTACTTTTGGGAAATTTAATGTCAAGTAATCCTGTCACTAATGCTTTTGATGAGACTTTGTCTTAAAATATAGAATCGATGTGTTATATTTTATTGTTTTTTGCAATAAATACGTAACGTTGATCTAGTTAATTTTTACAGTTCTTAAACTTAAATTTTAGGTTGAAATCGACTATGACATTTTAAACCCAAACAACAAATCTTAGCTCTTTCAACTTTGGCCAGCATTCATCACCAAAATTATTCTGATTTTGCAACAGAAAATAGAAGACAACACCTCATTTGTGTAATAAAGCAACTCGAAAATACTGATACAGGCAAAGATAACATTTCGATTCATTTAAATTTTGATTTTATTTATATGCATATGTATACATATAAGTATAACAGAAAAGCTTTCCGCAGTGGTGTACAGGGAAATTGAAATTCCATTTAAAACACCGAACTATTTATTTTATTTGTATTTCATACAAAATTAACGTCCACTATACGGATACAGTCCAACGCCGATAGATTTTTTTTTGGTTTTGTTTTTATTAAATCTTCTTTTATACAAAAAAAAAACAGTTTGAGAAACTAAGTAACACGATTTCGATATGATATTTTATTATTGTTTCAGATTAACATGATTTCGTAATCCTTTCTCCCTTTTTTCCTTTTTAAATACGGACTTTATTAACATTTAAAATTTATTGTATTACAATTTTTTTAATTGAACTTTTTATGAGTCATCTTCATGAAATTGTCTCATGCACTAATTTAGACTTGGTATAATTTCTGGTATACAATAGTTGTATTGTATTGAAAATATTTCTCCTTTTGAATTCCAACTCGAATAAAATTAAAAGTCATAAGCATTACTTTTGGGAAATTTAATGTCAAGTAATCCTGCCACTAATGCTTTTGATGAGACTTTGTCTTAAAATATAGAATCGATGTGTTATATTTTATTCTTTGTTGCAATGAATACGTAACGTTGATCTAGTTAATTTTAACAGTTTTTAAACTTAAATTTCAGGTTTAAATCAACTACGACATTTTAAGTCCAACAAACAAATCCAGCTTTTTCAACTTTGGCCAGCATTCATCACCAAAATTATTCTAATTTTGCAACAGAAAATAGAAGACAACACCTCATTGGTGTAATAAAGGAACTCGAAAATACTTATACAGGTAAAGATAACATTTCGATTCATTTAAATTTTGATTTTATTTATATGCATATGTATACATATAAGTATAACAGAAAAGCTTTCCGCAGTGGTGTACAGGGAAAGTGAAATTCCATTTAAAACACCGAACTATTTATTTTATTTGTATTTCATACAAAATTAACGTCCACTATACGGATACAGTCCACCGCGGATAGATTTTTCTGGGTTTTGTTTTTATTAAATCTTCTTTCATACAAAAAAACAGTTTGAGAAATTAAGTAACACAATTTCGATATGGTATTGTATTTTTTTTCAGATTTACGTGATTTTGTAATCCTTTCTCCCCTTGATGCTGTGTTGAAGCCACCAGTTAACATCAGAACATGCTGAAACCAAGCCCCGCTAAAATTTTCTATAGGTAAAGATTAGAAAACAATATTATTTTGTATAGATCTTATATTTCATTAAAATTTTTGCTTGTAAATTGTAAATTTTACATGTAAAGAGTTTTTACTATCCCAAGAAAGGTAAATCTTTTTTTGTTTATCGATAGTTTATCTTACTACTTTGGAGTTCAATCGAACGCTCAATTATAATTATACTAAAATTAGTGCGTGAATACAAATTAATAACTGAATACAAATTTAGTTAGTAATTACTAGCATAGTCAAAATGAAATGTTTTTTGTGTGTTCAATCAAAAAATTATTTTTCGTCTAAGAATTTAATTAATCATTTGAAATGCGACCACATCTTAAAAAGTTTGGATTTTTTTTTATGCTCGGAAGAAGGCTGTCTACAGCAATTTCAAAACATTTACGCGTTTAAACGCCATTTACAAAGAGTGCACGAAAATAAAATTTCTAAACCAAAAACAAATCACATTTGTAACGAAACAGTTCAAAGCATTTTAAATCCCCATGAAAGTGTTTCGAGTACAACAAGTTTGTTTCCTCTTATTATGTCAGAATCTCTTCCACAAACCTTAATTCAGAATATACCTGAATTTACACCAAGCTCCGAAGATTTTGCAATGGATATAGTTGGAGTTACTTTCGCCCTATCTCTACACAAAAATGATAACTTCAATAGAAAAAACGTTTCAGATATTATCGAACAAGTTCAAAAGAGTGTAATTAACCCTCTATTGAAAGCTGTTGTTTTGAAAATTGTGCCTCTTATTGAAACCGAAACAAACAGGGCTAGTGCTATTAATATATTAGATCAGCTTTCACTTCATTTCAGGTCTGTCAGTACAGAATACAAATTAATTCAAGAATTAGAAACGAAAGGTTTGTTTAAGAAACCTCTGTATTATACTATAAATGAAGAAGTATGCGAAGTTATTGTTAATAACGCCCCCACATTAGATACTAATAAGGTTACAGGAGTTATCATGCCTATCGAATTTCAAATTCAACGATTTTTTCAGTCTGAAAATGTTTTGCATCAGACATTAGAGAATACAAATATGCTGAATAGTTGTGCACCTGGTATTCACAACAGCTTAATAAATGCGCAAGTTTGGAAGGAAAAGGCACAGAGTTTTGAAAATAAATTAATAATACCTTTTATTTTATTCTTAGATGACTTTTGTATAGACAATCCTCTCGGCTCACATGCTAAAGATCAATCGATCTGTGGTGTGTATTATACTTTCCCAACCATTCCTAAGCATCAACTGTCGAAATTGAGAAACATTTTTGTAGCCGGTTTTTTCAAAACAAAAGATAGGTCTTCATTTGGTAATTCTTTTTCGATGAAACCATTTGTTGATCGTATACAAAATCTTGAAAGGGAGGGTTTGGAAATAAATGTAAATAAAAAGAGTTACCACATACATTTCATCTTAGCATTTGTTGTCGGAGATAACCTGGGTCTCAACACTTATTTGGGATTTTCAAGTAGCTTTAATTCAAACTTTTACTGCAGAGCCTGCAAAAGAAGCAGAATTGATATGCAGTCTGACGTAAAGGAGTATGCCTCTTACTTACGTAATCCTGACAATTATCAAGCAGATCTTGAGATAAGAAACGAAAAATTGACTGGTATTAAAGAAAATTGTGTTTTTAACGAAATCAAGTCTTTTCATGTATCGCAAAATTTTTATTTTGATATTATGCATGATATTTTTGAAGGTATTTGCAGGTATGATATATCAAAGATCTTGGTACACTTTATCGAGAGCTCAAAATTTTTTTCTATTGATGTTCTTAACAATCGTAAACAGTTGTTTAACTATGGAGAAACGGAGATAGGTAACATTTCGCCTCCATTTGTATTGTCGTTGTTAAAAGCAAACAATTTGAAAATGACTGCTCGTGAAACAATGACTCTAATACATTTTTTGCCCTTGATGATAGGAGATCTTGTACCAGAAAATAATAAGATATGGGAACTTCTTTTAACACTGGTTAAAATGATTGATTTAATACTCTTACCAAAAATAAATGAATCACAACTTAATTCCTTGGAACACTTAATCGCCAAACATAACTCTTTGTTTATTAAAACATTTAAAGAACCATTGAAACCCAAGTTTCACTTTTTGGTGCATTATCCTTCTGCAATTCGAAAATGCGGAACACTTAGAACCTTGTGGTGCATGCGTTTTGAGGCTTTACACAGACAAAACAAGCAGGCTGCAAAAGCTACAAATTCAAGAATCAATATTTCATACACTCTTGCTTTCAAAGCTGGACTTAAATTTTCCCACAATCTTCTTAAACAAAGTTTTTTTGAAAGCGATTTTATTTTCGATGAGAAGTCAATTTATGCATGTAATTTAAATCTTCTCTATGAAAACATTAATTATGACAAATCTAGCATAACTCCTTGTGAAGTAAATTGCATATCAAAATTAACATTTAAGGGAAAATTATACAAAAAACATTTTTTTTTGACTAAAGCCGATGAATCTTTTTTGCTTTTTGAAATTCAAGAAATTTTTAAATATGAATCAAAGATTTATTTTCTTTGTGAAGAGTGGAACATAAAATATTTCAATGAACATCTGCAAGCATTTGTAATAGACAAACACCAAAAAACTTTTTCCTTACACTGTGTGAATGATTTTGACAGCCCTCCAATCCACATTCATTATTTACAGAATGGGTTGAAAGTGTTTCGAGTAAAAAAAATTTAATAACCTTTTTTGGAACACACAAATTTGTTTCCCAACATAAAATATTATTTTAAACTCAACTTCAAATTTGTATCGTTATATCCATCTAATCATACCTACAGGTATTGAACTTAGTTTACCTTTTTTGTAATAGAAAACCTATTTAAGAGACTTAGATTTAAGGAAAAATATAAAATCCATTTAAAAGACTTAGTTTTAAGAAAAAATGTTAAATTTTAAGTACTTTTTGAATAAATTATAAAATTTAAATAGTGAAAAATTACTCAAATTTTGTATATATTTTTTGGAGATTATTTTTACTAAACAGGTTATGGATAACTATGACTGAGTATAATGTAAAAGTAAGTATATTTTTTAGGATTTATACCTAATGTGTTATAATGCTTTATCGTTTTAGCTTTGTATTTTTGGAACATGGTTCGTATTATTTTTTAGTTTCATATCTATTAATTTAATACTACTATACTACATTTAAAACAAAAGGTATGTGGTTGCGTAGTAAGATTGATATAGATACCACATTAAAACAATAATGCTTACCACTGATTCTCAATAATACATTCTATGAAAGCGATTAAATAATACTATTAAAACAATAGTGCTATACTATTAAAACAATAGTACTATACTATTAAAGCAATAGTACTATACTATAGTGTAGTACTATAGTTTTAATAGTATAGTACTATTGTTTTAATAGTGTGGTACCATTGGCTTAATAGTATAGTACTATTGTTTTAAAAGTATAGTACTATTAAACAATAGTACTATACTTTTAAAACAATAGTACTATACTATTAAGCCAATGGTACCACACTATTAAAACAATAGTACTATACTATTAAAACTATAGTACTACACTATTAAAACAATAGTACTATACTATTAAAACAATAGTACTACACTATTAAAACAATAGTACTATACTATTAAAGCAATAGTACTATACTATTAAAACAATAGTACTATACTTTTAAAACAATAGTACCACACTATTAAAACAATAGTACTACACTATTAAAGCAATAGTACTATACTATTAAAACAATGGTACAACACTATTAAAACAATAGTACTATACTATTAAAACAATAGTACCACACTATTAAAACAATAGTACTATACTTTTAAAACAATAGTACTATACTATTAAGTCAATGGTACCACACTATTAAAACAATAGTACTATACTATTAAACCAATAGTACCACACTATTAAAACAATAGTACTATACTATTAAATCAATAGTACTGTACTATTAAAACAATAGTACTATACTTTTAAAACAATAGTACTATACTATTAAGCCAATGGTACCACACTATTAAAACAATAGTACTATACTATTAAAACAATAGTACTATACTATTAAAACAATAGTACTACACTATTAAAATAATAGTACTACACTATTAAAGCAATAGTACTATACTATTAAAACAATGGTACAACACTATTAAGACAATAGTACTATACTATTAAGCCAATGGTACCATACTATTAACACAATAGTACTATACTATTAAACCAATAGTACCACACTATTAAAACAATAGTACTATACTATTAAATCAATAGTACTGTACTATTAAAACAATAGTACTATACTTTTAAAACAATAGTACTATACTATTAAGCCAATGGTACCACACTATTAAAACAATAGTACTATACTATTAAAACAATAGTACCATACTATTAAAACAATAGTACTACACTATTAAAATAATAGTACTACACTATTAAAGCAATAGTACTATACTATTAAAACAATGGTACAACACTATTAAGACAATAGTACTATACTATTAAGCCAATGGTACCATACTATTAAAACAATAGTACTATACTATTAAAACAATGGTACCACACTATTAAAACAATAGTACTATACTATTAAAACAATGGTACCACACTATTAAAACAATAGTACTATACTACTAAAACAATGGTATATCACTATTAAAACAATGGTACCACACTATTAAAACAATAGTTCTATACTATTAAAGCAATAGTACTATACTACTAAAACAATGGTATATCACTATTAAAACAATGGTACCACACTATTAAAACAATAGTTCTATACTATTAAAGCAATAGTACTATACTACTAAAACAATGGTATATCACTATTAAAACAATGGTACCACACTATTAAAACAATAGTTCTATACTATTAAAGCAATAGCACTATACTACTAAAACAATGGTATATCACTATTAAAACAATGGTTCAACACTATTAAAACAATAGTACTACACTATTAAACCAATAGTACTATACTATTAAAACAATAGTATGATACTATTAAAAGAATAGTATTAAACTATTAAAACAATTTCGAAAATGAATATAATAAGATAATACTATTAAGCTAATAGTACAACACATACAGTAGACTTCGAATTTCGAAATTAAACAATGGTATTTCACTACTGAATCAATAGGATTGCCACATTGATTTTCAATAGGACATGTCCTATCAATTTAAGTCTTTAATAGTACAACCCATTGATTATTTATAAGACGTACCATTATTTTAATACTGTGAAACTATTGAAACAATAGTACGCACGTACCATTAAAACAATAGTTTCAAAACTATTAAAGTAATGGTCTATGTCCCATTGACCAATTTTAATCGTATAAAACCATTGAAACAATGGTTATTCCCATTGATTTTATAGTATTTTTCTCTGAGTGTATGAGAGTTTGAACTCAAGTTTTGGACGATTTGGAAGTTTGTAGCCTGATCAGAAGGGAAACATTTTTTTTTGAATTTTTCGAAGAAAGCCTAAATATATAAGAAGCAGCGTTTTTGGCGCCGTTGATTAAGTGGTAATTCTACAAGAGTTGGTCTGGATGCACCGAGAACTGAAATCTATTCAATTTTGTCTATGCGCTCATAAATAGCATAATGGGCTGTAAGTTTTGCATTGAAGACCTCCTAGAACATTGAGTTAGTGAAGCATTTGATTCTACGCAGTTTTTGATTTTGCAATTCTATCGAGATCAGAATTGAAAGATCTTTTCATACGCTGCCTCTGTAGTTCTACATCTGAAGGACAAGGATGTCAATCTAGGCAGGAATATGAAAAGGTGAAGATAGGTACTGTCGTCTGCAAAAACAGTAAAATGGATTAGAAGTTTCAAACAAAGGTCATAACTGATAAAAGAATGAGTGTCGGAGAAAAAACGCCCTTTGGGGCACACCAGCATTTATTTTGTGAATTTGAGCCCTATTACGAGTAATGTAATCGTAATCGTAAACTTGTCACGAATTCGGAAAAAAACTCATACAAGTTGCCATTACAAACAAACGCAGTCAGTGATAATTTTTTTTCAGGTTTTTCAGGATTTCCAGGTGTTATAGCTGACGTCGTGATACAAAATTTTACACAACAAATTCTGAGTTCATGAAATGTGATATCGATATCGAAAATTTCGTGCCAATATATTTATTATTACACGAGCTATGATTCTCTTGTTTGGGATTCATACTACGAATCTATATGGTTTTTCAATACGGGTGGGTAGATGTTGAAATGAATCATTGCGGCGTTCGCTGTGTGGCACCACATGTCACTGTTGGAACCACAAGTAATGGTGATTTGGCATCCGTAACTGAATAATAAACAACAGATTTGATAGATGTCACCGAAACAACATGGTCGACAAAATCTACCCACGCCAATTGCAAAACCCAATATTACGACCGACGCGATGGGGCATATGATAAACCCGATCAATTGCAATAATCCCATTTGCTTCAAAACGAAAATTGATTGCAGGGGTCAAGATATGTCTGAACCTGGTGATTAATCAGCGTTATAATGGCCTTGGAAAGAAGGAACGTATACGAAATTTGACAATAATGGATATGGAAGAAGATTCCCCAGGTTGGACAACTGTTGTTTTCCATCTACCAGGAAAAGAGACCAGCAGAGTAGGGCAGATGAAAAAGCTTATACATTAAATTGATGAACACTTCCAATGGGAAGAACACTGTGAATTTGTGTATGTCGAAATCTTTCAGAATTCTTGCAACTGCACGATTGCGAATGAAAATTTGCGGTACCAAGAACAAGAGGGGCCACGAAACTTTGAATTTCCAATGAAAGACCAGCGTTGGAACCGGAAACGAAGTATTATTTCGTTTGTTTTTTTACAAATGACCTACAATGTTTACTACCTCATGTTTTGCCTTAATTTTCGGTCATGAAAAAATTTGGTTCGTCGAATATAACCGTTACAGTTAAATTCGTGTTAGCCTGATAGCCTCTCTACTTCTCAAATGATATAAGAAATAAGATTTTTTGGTTTTGAAGTACCTAGTGGCGATAGTAGGTACTCAGTACTCACTTCTCAGGATCAGGGTCAGAGAAATAAGTCTATAGTGTTGGCGGCTTGACCTGAAACGTCAGTTGGCATCGAGTTAGCTTGTCAACTAGTTGAATAAGGTCTTAGGTGCAATAGGTGCAAAGATCTAAACATAGTACCTGCCTTCCAGTGTTGTCTGGCCAGAAAAGCGAGGCCAAGAGAATCCTGGGAATTGAAAAAGCCTTTACAATTCGAACAAAGAAATTAGAGAATAACAAACACATGATCCCCCGTAATTTTTCTATTTTACCTGCGTTTAGTTCTCCCTGGCGCAATACTTAATTTTTAGCGGAAAACCTTTTACTTTTAGCTGTTTTACCCCTGTTACCTTTAGCTCCGCTTCAAACGTTTGATTGGAGATTGATTTCTTCAAATAATTATCTGCTACTAATATTGAAATTACATGATCACATCGGTCTTGAACATAAATAATAATAATCAGATAGCGTTGCAACATTTCGCAACCCATTTCGTTAGTGTCAACTTCCGCCACAACGCATGTTTTAGACACCCTTATCAATAAATGGCAAGTAATTATTCCAAGCTTAAATAAAATCTGATGGAATCAAGTCGACTCAGTCATATGAAGCTTATATAGTTTCGAGTAATTTTTTAATAACTGACTGACCATAGCCACAGCAGCTATTATCCACTTATTGCGAGCAGGCAGATAAAATTGTCCAGCTTTCAGAAATAATTTTCCCATCAGTCAGTGATGGTCCCACAATCTGTGATATATGCGCAAGCTGACAAAAACTATTGTCTAACACCAATGTTACAGATTCTTCGAATCCCAAATCAAAATCAATTATTTTCGAAATATTATGTAAATGTGGACCACAACAAAACATACTCATTGACTGGGACCATTTCGTACTAAATACTCCAAGCAAAGGGATAATGATTGTGGTGGTGGGTTCGCGTCAACTTAATGTGATGGATGCGCAATTATAATCGTTGCTCAACCGAACCGATGACAACCTAGTTGCTTGTTTAGGCATTTGTTCTCTCATTTCACTATTTTACAATGAAATAGTTTTGTATCTGACTGTCTGTCCCAGGCGGTAATTGTCACTAGTAAGTTAGAACTATTTTTTACGTCGCTTCGTCGTCGTCCAAAGCTTGTGTGATCCAGGTCGTAGTTAAAATGAATTATGCAAAATTGTGTAAAGCGTTGATAAATAGGGGAACAGTAAGTGGGGGTAGGGTGGACTCCCGTCCAGTGTTAGAGTCTGAGCAGTGATAGTACACCAGCAGCAGAGGGACACATACATAGATTGAAACTGATTTAGATATTATGCTGGAAGCAATGAAATGAGTGAAGCATGCAAAGTGATTAGCTATGTTGTTGACCTTACAATTATTAAAACCTATTACAGCAACAGTTCAACTCACCAACCGACACGACGCCGCACTATTACTACAAGTTCCGAGTGAATTTGTAGTAGTAGGTAGGTACTAGTGTGAATTTGGGAACAAATAATACCAATTATGTGATTGAATTTTAGATTATATTTATTGCTGGCAACAGTCAAAACCCCGTATAAGAATCCTTGAAATAAATTTATCAGAAACCAATTTAACAATCATGGCCATATGTATACATACAGTAATGCAATATTTTAATCACTTTACACTCAGGGAAATAATCGGGCTTATTTTAACATATTATGTTCTTATGTACATATGTAGGATTGTAGGTTCTCATTGAATTGAAATTAAGAATATGTTGAAATGAATTGATGCTTCAGCTCACACATTTTGCAGTTTTTAGCGGAGCCGTATTGAAATCCATTGTAGCGCATTTTATGATAAATAGACAGACAGTGTGACATATGTACCTTGCGATTACAACGAGAGAATGGGTTTGAACTGGGTCCCATGAAGCTTTTGGAATTGCTCAAATGGATGATATCGTTTGGCGACTGGATTATGTGGGGAGACAACAGACAGAAGCCGCACACGGTTGTAGAGCCAATAATGATGATCGGTAATTTTCTAAGCCGTTTTTATTAAAAAAAGCTGCCAAAAGGTCTTTTGTTTAAACAAATAAAGATTTTTGTTCTAACCTCGTCCCAAACGATGACTTTTTATCACACTATATGCAAATAAACCTTGTTTATCGAATTTGCCAAATCGAAACTAATAAATCGTAGTGCATATATGTATGTATACATATCTAATATAAATATTAAGATTCAAAGATGATCACATACCTATAACAACATTCTACGACTGTACAAACATTTCAAGCAAATAACTAAATTTTATCCTTTAAGGTATAGGTGTATATGTATGTATGTTTACTGGTTGTAATACATTTTAGTTTAAGACCGTATATCGACTTGAAATATTGGAATTTCCTTATTAAGTTCCATCACAACATTAAATTCGATAAGTTAAATATTTAAATTAAATTATGTATGTATATGTACATATAGATATAACTTTGTAGATAAAGCTTAATTGCACAATTATAAGAATAAACTAACCACAAGTGCAAAATTGCCTTCAATAAAATCCTATTATAATAAAAAATCTCTTGTGTCTACGAGTATATATGGGGTTTACTTAACTTTTATCCCCTATTCACATCGCATACAAAAAACAATAGAAATACAATTAAAAAGCGACAAAATATTTTATGAGGTATCTAAAAGATTATACCTAACACCTAAACGATATAACTCTTCACAGGAATTCGTTAAAAAATAAAATATACGTACATATTGATTCTATGATCCTATGTATAGGTATACATATGTATGTAGGTAAGTTGCTTCTATCATGATATATGCATCAGCTTAATATGTAGATACTGCACAGTATATACATATGTATATGTTGAAGTTTCAATACGAAAGCCCTCCAAATCCTATCAATTTTAAAGGAACACATTTAAGAGAGTCAATTTAAATATAATCCACCTCTGCCAATAAATCTACTGATGCTGCCTCGTTAAATCTAAAATGCGCACACATTTTCGATCCCGAAAGTGACGGCTATGTTATATATAGGTACGTACATCCATGTCCACAAAACAGGGTGATTGCGGAAGTTGTATACCCGGAAAATATTATTACGGCTTTTAGGTTGGATCCATCAGACAAGGCTGTTTAGTAAAATTTTCAAAAAATATGCGACTCTAAACTTTGTCAAACGCTCTGTCAAGATATAGAGCGCCGAGCAAAGGTACCAGTTATTTTTAAGAAATTTATATAATACTTATGGTGAATGCAATATTTTTGCCAGGTTTTGTGAAGCTAAGAACGTTCTATTCTGCCCTTTTCATAGAACAGATATAACAAGCATTAAAGTCATTGATTTAGACATGTCGACTTCAGCTCCTTTTTAAACAAAAAGTCGCAAGTTTTTTTTGTTGGTACCTATAGACAAAGTTTTTAGCTACAAATTACTCTACAAAATATGGTTTGTAAAGTACCTAACCGTTAGGTAGATATTCATGTAAAAACTGTTTTGGGAACCTTTGGCCCCTTGTGAAATTGTAAGCATCACTCATATCGATATGAATGTCGTACAGTTTCTTAAGAACACAAAAATTCAGCTCTTTTGAGGGCCCATGGCCTCCCGTTTAAGATAATATCGGTACGATTTTTTTTATATTTTCTTACAATAAAAAAAAAACAATACACCAAAATTCAACTTCCCCCAAATCGTTCCTGATTGAATGTCTTCAATCTATGTTTATAAATCAATTTAAAAAGCCTAATATGGATTTTTTCCCTGGGGATTTATGTTTCTGTGCCAAAATAATGGCATAGTTATTTCTGCAGCCTTTCGCGGAATTTATTAAATCCTAGCTGCCCAGCTTCGCATGGGGAAAAAACCTAAGCTTCGCATACAAATTACAAAGAAAATATAAATAAATATTTAAAATACTTTTTTAATCGAATACTATGTACATTCTGGATTTTAACCCACTTCACATTATGAATGACTAAATTCTTAAAAATATGGTCTAAGTCCCACCTTTATTACTTTCCCAACACAGAAATAATTTTTGTAATCAAAAACCACTTTTTTATGTTTAAAAATAACCTTCTAAACACCAACAGAATTTTTAAAATCAGCTATCCTTTTTTTTGTTTTTACTCCACTTCACCCTAAAATATCAATTTTTTGAAAAAAAGAAATCCTAAAGCTATTCCCTGAAAAAAACCTTTGATATAAACATATGTTTTTACCCCATTTTACCCTATGAGTACCAAATTTAAAAAAAAAAATAACCCTACGGCAATCTACTTAAAATGACCTTTTAAACAATAAAAAAAATTTCAATAAAGCCATTCTTTAAGAAAAACCTTTTAAACAAAAAATAAAGAATTTCTTAAATCAGACAATTTTTTTTAATTTTTACCCCAATTCACCCATTCAAAAGTAAAATTTAAAAAAAAGAGTAGTCTATGTTCATTGTCATGATCCAAGGAATCTTTTCACCAAGTTTCGTGAAAGGAAGTTATTCCAATTATAACAGGTTTGGTTTATAAAAGTGACCGCAGGGCCAGAGCCCTTCCGCCGGTGGGCATACTTCAGGCACAAAGAGTTTTTTTCAAGTCGCGCGTACCGCGTTAACTAACGCCCACTTTTAATGGCGAAAAACTGTTATAACTGTTATAATTTTGCATGTCTCTAGTCTCGTTAAAAATAAAAACAATATATTTTCTATTGTTTTCGTTCTTCTTCGTTCGTTGTGCTCTCTATTTTGATTCACCCTGTACATCGAATGCTGTAGAGTATTACATAGATACGAAAGCATATTTACATATATACAAAACAAAAATATGATAGAAAATACAATATTGTATATTCTCGCGCTTACCCTCTTCTGCAACATCCTTATAAGGATCATCCACATGCTTTTCATTATAGATAATCGAATGAAATCCATCCGTTTTGTACGTATGATTTGGGAAATAATGCTTTGCATTCTCCACATAGTATGCATCACGTTCCGTAATAATTTTACCCTCAAACACTCCATCCAATATTGAGCCAAATACAAAACTTTTACGTTCACCTATCACATCGCCCGCATATATGTGTGATGTTGACACATCGATGGGCTCATTTGTTGAACTATGTATCTTTAGAAATGTTAAAACAAAAAAAAAAAAAATGTCAAAAGAATTTTTATGTGCGAATATAAAGTTTAAAACTTACCTCTAACTTATCACTAAATGTATTTAAATCACGTTTTAATCTAAGATGGAAATTTTTTCCATGTGCTGAAAATTTTAAAGAAACAAGATGATCTTTGGTCACTGATCGTTTAGCCCTAATGTGACTAGCCTTTGTGTGCTCTTGATCATAGCTGAGGGTTTCATAATGAGATATGTATTCATTGAGGCGTTCGTAACCTGAAATGGATAAATCAAACATTAAGAATTACATAAATATATTAGTATTAATTTTTTAAATATATTAACACGTCAAGACAATGTTAATGTTATAAGATTGATTTTATATTAATTAAAGTAGTGAAACAAATTTCTTCTAAAATTAATTTCGATTTTCAAAATTCTGAACTTCAATTTTCTATTAAATTAGAATTCTGTATTGCGAAATTCTTTACTTAATTCTGTATGAAAGAATTATGCAAAACAATAAATTTTGAGATATGTGAAAAATGAAAGCTGTATTTTGTTTAAAAGTGGAAAAGTATAGAACAGTCGTATACAAAAGAGGAAACTTCTTCTTATTCGTGCGACTGCTTCGTGATTTAAGTTTTTCTGATTTTATCTTGTCGTCTCTTCCCTTTTTCCAATGATCCAATTTAGCTTCGATGTAACTTACAGGCTGTAAGCTTATACTACGGAACTTGGAATTGAGATTTTACAACAAGAAATTTCTAAATGGCCGTTTTCATAAAGCCAAACACCTATAGCGTCTGAACTTCGTAAATCCAAATTCAGATGAAAATTCTTGTGGTTCAAGTTACATTATCATATAAATATGGCAAGTTTGCCAGATAAATATGTCTCAAAAGTGTGATGTGTGTACTTTTTCATAAATAAAATATTGTGTACTATTTTACTCGTTCTTTAAATTTTTTTTAAACCAAAAAAAAAAATATTTTTTTGAAAATTTTGATATGGAATATTATTAGAACTTGAAATGACCTTCTGTACAAAACTTTTTATCGAAATCGGTAGAGCCGTTAACGAGAAAATCGAAAATCAAACAAACAATAAAAACGGTTATATTGCAGTTTTTGGTAAAACTTCTTTTACCAAAATGGATAACATACCTACAGTAGTGCGCACAAAATTGTTTATCAAATTTGTTATAACAAGGCAAGTACCTACCGTTATTTTTGGAGCAAAACAAAATGTCCATGATCCCTCTAGAGAATTTATTAAGACCCATAATTTCAAGGAAATCGCTTCAGTGGCTTTGGTTTTTGGTCGGGTTAAAGATAAAGATACAAACGAATTTAAAAATTTACGAATCCTAAACATGCTTCATAATTCCTTAATCGCGATTAAAAGTCAGTTATTTTTTTCTCTTTTCATATTTCAATTTGATTACAGTGAAATCTCCCACTGCGGACACCTCTCTTAGACGGACATATTTTTTTGAACGGACATGTAAATAATAGAATATTTTCTCTTAGGCGGACAGGACAACAAAGCAAGATTAAACAAGTCATCAGACTGATATTTTGGTAACGGTATTTTTTAACTTGCAAAAAAAAAAACGTACGTGCCAGTTCAGAAACTACTCATATGCATTGTATGTATGTGCGAATTTTGTTAATCGGGTGAATATTTGAAAGAATGTAAGTATGTATCTGCTGAATCTGCTTGCATAGTGAATCGAGTGGTGGAAGTGGTTTTGTGTTTTTGTTGGCAGTGTAGGTTTTGCTCTGTAAATTCACATTTTTGTTTTTTTTTTCTCTCAAATTGCAAGCATTTATTTTTATTATTTTGATATATTTTATAAAAAGTTGTTTTCAAAATGCCAACACAGGGAAAAACTTTGACGCTAAACGAAAAGATAGATGACGCTAAAGAAAGATTACACGGCTGTTCTAATTTCCATTCGAATTCTATATCCTCACGTTTTCGAATTTTCGCTATTCCGAATTCCGTATTCGGAACGTTTTGCGGTTTCGGCAAAACTAACGGATCTACAATCCGCCAAATTGACGTTTTAAATTCGGTTATCTTTTTGTTGGCGGATTACAATTTCGTTTTTGACAGGTCTTGCATACAGCTGATTTCGAAAATGTTTTATTGATCAAGTTGGTAAAACTTAAAGTAAATCCGACTGGAAATCAGAACAATCGTTTTCAATCCGCACGGATTCAATTTTCGTTTCCATTTTCAAATCCGACCGAATATCAGAACAGCCGTATTAATTAGAGTTTCGGAAAAATATAAAAAAAACATACGTGGAACAGCAACAGAGTTTCAAGTAGGAAAAACCCAGGTTGCTGACTTATTAAAAAAGAAGAATGAGATTTAAAGTGAATTGCAATCTAATTCAACTGCAACTCACCTTAAAAGGCGTTTTGTTTCATCCAGCGGGAGATATTAGTTTCGAAAATTAATGTTTTTTTATTTGATTTCCCTTAAACAGACAGCTCTCTTAGACGGACAAAAAATTTTGCACCATTGCTGTGGGAGATTTAAATTTGTAACCAGGTTGGCACACCGCAGAAGTTGAACACCACCGGAGAATTATTCCGCAAAAAATTCGAAACAATTATTCCGCGTTTTTTAGATCGCTATAGTCCTCTTTCTTCAGCACACTTTTACTTTAGGAAAATAAGGAAAGATATGAAGTTGATGGAAAAATTTTCAATTTTAAATCATAGTATTAAAATCTTCGGAAAAGTATAGTCTGGTAATAAATAGACGCAAAAAAGATTTATATGCTGTAAAGAAAATCGATAGTTTTGAAAACCGTTTCATCACGAAACTGAGAGATGGAAGAATACTTTTACTTATATACCGATCAACCTATTCCTTTTATGTAAATAAATAGATTAAGAACAATAATCACAACTTTAAGTGGATTGTCGCGTTTAAAATCCATTAATCCAAATCATTAAATTACTGCAAAAGATGTTGAAAAATTACTGATACAAATTCAAAAGGCTGACCACACTCTAAATGTTTTTTTTTTAATAAAAAAATATTCAAGAAAACTAACTTCAATGCGAACAAATTTCTTAAAATGTTCACAAAAATAAAAAATGAAAAAAAATTTAAAATAAATAAAAAAAAAAAGAAGAACAACCAATGCCGAAACCCGGGATTGAACCGGGGACATTTAGATCTTCAGTCTAACGCTCTCCCAACTGAGCTATTTCGGCAGATAAAATTTTATGCGCCAAATAACGTATAGGTACAAGTCGAAATAGAAAATGAGTTTATTTTTAACCAAAGGATGGGTTTTAATATTACAGCAAAGCTTTTTATTCTGTTTCATGGGAAAAACCACACAATTGCTTGCTGTCATTATACGAATTCTCCATTTTCGTCGTTTTAATCGAAGTTCCATCATAATTATACACGAAAACGAATAAGAATGTGAGCATGGTGGGGAATTATCAAGGGAACAAGTAAAAAACCTTACAAATGCATATAAATTTGTGACGAAGATACATTTTTCTTTTCAAATGTATGGTTTCTTTATAATGTTAGTTTCGTATCGACAAGAAAGTTTACGCTAGAATAATGATACATACACAGTTTTAATAATAATAAAGTCGATTAAATATGCTCTTCTACAAGAATTAAAAGATTATGATTCAGAAAAAAAAAACAAAAACTTTTCAATACAAATTAATGATTTTAAGAAGTGCCCTTCTTCGTCGAAAAATTTGTAAAACAATCAGATGAGTTTGGAATGGTAATTATATAATTTAACGCCAACAAGTTGTGTTTTTCTATTTCAAAAAAAGTATAAAAGAGCATAACTGAACGCAAGCAAGTTATTAATTAGAATGCATGCATATAAAGGGGGATGTAAATAAAGAACCAAAGCGTACAAATGCCTTTTAAATAATAATTTTTTTTTACGTTTCTGAGATCTAAAGGGTGGGCCATCTAGTGATGGTTTCTTTTTAAATCATAGGTTATTTTGACAGTGACAGCTGTTTCCCGCTCGAAATCTTGACAGAAAGTCAGTATCATACCTCGGTGGAACGAAATGAATCGCTTTACGCTTGAACAACGTTGGGAAGTTTTGAAAACTTATTTCCAAAGTGCTGTGTAGCGGAAACAGATTTTGGGCGAAAAATCATCTTTTCTGACGAGGCGCATTTTCATCTCGGCAGCTATGTAAACAAACAAAATTGCCGCAACTGAGGCTCGAAAAACAAGCACGTTATTGTTGAGAAGCGAATGAATCCACAGAGAGTGACAGTTTGGTGCGGATTGTGGAGTGGTGACATCATTGCCACGACTGGGAACAACGTTTCGGTCAACGGTGGGCGTTATACAGAGCCATGTTAACTGAATTTTTTTTACTGAAATTGAAGACATGAATTTGGACGACCTCTGGTTTATGCAGGATGGCGACATGCCACAGAGCCTATGCCACAATCGATCTTTTGTGCATCAAATTCCCAAATCGTGTTATCAGCCGTCTTGGCGATATCAATTGGCCGCCTCGGAGCTGCGATTTGACCCCTTTGGACTTTTTTTTGTAGGAAACCGTGAAGAACCGATGTTATACAAACAACCCGGAAACGATTCAAGCACTTAAGACCAATATAATCCAAGTAATCCGTGAGCCAGCCCGAAACCATCAACAAGGTCTTGGAAAATTGGAGTGAAAGAATGCGCTACTGCGAAGCCAGTCTAGGCAGCCACTTGAACGACGTTGGGTTCCATAATATAAATGGGAATGTTTACTCTTACTAATAAAGCCACTTGGACTTGGCCCACCCTGTACACATATATATACATACCTACTGAAAATGATAGCTGATGACTTGTTTTGTCTTTACTGGAAGATAATTATGATCTTATATGTGCCGTTTTCATTTCTAAATGAATAAATCAAACTAAAAGGACATTTCTGGAGCTCCATTAAACGAAAAGTCTATCGATTTTAAAATGGTTATTTCGTGGTAAGTACAAATAGGAATGTAAATCAAAAATCCAAAACTATTCTGAATGGTTTTTAAATCGAGAATGTCGTAGTATTTACTATAAGAAATTTTATATTAAAGGAGTTAATGCTTACCCCGGTTAGGATTTATGTGAGTGAAATTTTATGATTGAAATTGATACGTGGGTGTTCAAAAAATTGGCATCGCTCTGTTGTATTTTATCGACAATTTTGTAATGAGAACCCCTCATAAGTTATTTCACCTTCTACTTGCCGGAGAATCAGGCAAGAAAAAATCGAATCTTCCTAAAAAGTCCAAAGAAGCTCGTAACTCTACTACTTTACTGTTCTTTGGCAGATCTCGGTACCTACTCAAAAATTTAAAATAAGCTCCGTGAGATTTTGTCGACTTCCTTGTAAAATTTTAAATTTGTGAGTTATACGAGGTGTTATAAAGAGGCTGACGATTTATCGAGAACATACCTACATATTGTGCAATACATCTGTAGCTACTTTTCTTTAAGGAAATGTGGCGTTGGCGTACTTTCAATGAGTGCAGTATGTTTTTTTAAGGAATCCTGAATTGGATTCCTGGTTACGTTATTCTCCAACGCTAAAAAAAAAACTTGATCCTAATCTCTCCGTCTGTCGATGAGATATGGCCTGTGACGCAAAACAAAAAACTTGAACTAATTGGCTTACTTCACTGAGTTTTAAGTCTTCGCACTACTTGTTAGATTTGCTGCGTATGTTTGTGAAATCCTCTGATTGTTTATCTACTTTCTGCGAGCAGCGAAGAGTACACTATAAAGTGATGCTGGAGCACCAACCAATGTCTTGAGAGTTTCGACCGTTACTGCGAATGGAATATCTCCGAAGTACATATTTTTGTACGCATCAACAATCGTACTTTAAAAAGGCATCCACGTGTTGCCAATCAAAAACCATGCTTTAAATAGGATACTGAGATGTTGTTCGACGTATCCCTGAGAAACTTGATTTTTTTATTCTGTGCACTCGATGGTTGCCCTCCTGCTATTAGCGAATGTGAAAGCTTGGATTGCACTTCCAACATTTTGAGAATCTAAACGGTGTCGTGCAGTTCAATCCTTATTAATTGTAATATTATTGGAAATTGTTCCTCATCGTCAATTATTGTTATTACGGAAAAATCATCTTCAAGTTCTGTAAGTTTAAATTTACGTATTTTTTTTTTTAAATTTAAATAATAATCATTAAATTATAATCAGTTTTTTTTTTTTAATTCAATCCTTTTGATAAAAGTTAAGACATAAAACAGCTCAGCTTTTTTTTGTATTTCCGTCTACAATCAAAACCATCAAAAACAAGCCCAACTAACACACGAACGAAAGCCCTTTGAACAATTTCTGCAGTAGGCTAACAAACAGAAAAAGTATCTTTTTTGTTTGAATGCGGAAAAGTAAAATCTGTGTGACCACAAAACTATACCTTCGTATTTCAATAAAAAGAGCACAACTGAAAATAAAAACCCTTTCGGGAACACTTTGAATATACCTATACATTCGAGATAATCCTTGGCCATAAGCCTCCACGGCAAACACGGCTCTATACTTTATCTGCTTAAGGCTGTTTTTTTTTTCTGCGATTCTTTGCGTCGCGTCGCGTCTTCGTTTTATTTTGTCTTTAGAATCATCTTTCATTTTAATTAATTACAAAAGTCTGCTTCTGCTGCTCCTTGCTTCTTCTCGTGATTGCTTCGTAAAAAACATCTTTTTTCTTCCTTTTATTCTTAGGTATTTGTGGAGAGGCACCTATTAAACTACCTTCCTGCTATTTCTCATACCAACTTATATATACCTGCGCCGCCATTATGATTCTTGGATTCTATCCTTATCTATTTTTATCCAACTACAACATTATATCCTTGACTTGCCTACTAATTACAATTCTATATACATAGTTATAATTACCTTCCTTTTCACAAGAGAGCGAGAGACGTGCGCGTCCTTCTTCTGCTGATGCTTCTGTTTGCTTATGTGGATTTAATTAAGATATACATTTATATTTAAAACTGGCTTTTCAAAAAAAAAAACAAGTTGAATATGAAGGAAAGAAGGACGAAAATAAAGAGCAACTGCCAAAAGCATAATTTTGACACACAATTCGACAGTATGGAGGCAGTTGACAAATACAAAAGAAACAAACTTGATAACGGCCATGTATTTAAAAAAAAAAACACTTAAACTTTCCTATTAGATTAGTTAAATTAAAATAGAAAAAAATGCCAAATGTCCTTTAAGCAGTGCATTTTTTCATTTATTTTGGCCTACACAATTTTTTTAGTTTCGTTTATTTTTTTTGTTTGTCTCTACTCTTTCGACGAAGGCCGTAATTAGCATCTTTTATTGTGATTTTTTTTCGTCCTTTCGTTTATTTTGTGTTCGTCTTTTTTCGCACCCCGTGCACCTTCCTGTGTAAATTACCAATGGAGCTTGTCTAAGGATTACGTTTTTATTTTTTTGGGTTGATAGAGGCAAAAATATAGTAGATGTGATTCTGATGATGAGGACGACGAAAAGGATGAAAACGAGGACGACAACGACAACGACAACGCAAACGAAGAAGGGTGTATGTCACTATGGACGAGATGTATGAGATGGTGGTAGTTAGTAAAGTACGTAAATAAAAGGGCTGTGAGGGAAATTTTCGTCCTCTATACGTCTATTGTTGACAAAAAGTATGAAAAAGGAGAAAAGGGTTTAATTAATTATCCAAAGAGTGAAGTAGAAATAGAGATCCTTCGTAAACGGAGGGACTATATTATATATCTGTAAAGTATATAGCTACTATACCTTTGTACTATCCAAAAGAAAAATTAAGATGGTAAGTTTTGAGTTTTTTTTTTTTGTGAAATTGAGAGATGAATAATACAAAAGAATGAACGAACGACCAAATGAACGAAATGAAAACGAACGAAAAATAATTGAGGTAAATTTGTCCTCGACGATGAATAACAAGTGGGTAATTATTGTAAAAAAAAGAGAGGATTCACAACGTGGCAGGGCTGTTTTTTTTTTTTTTAATTTTGCAATATGTATTGTCATTCATCTTCGAAAAGGACGATAAATTAAGAAGCAGACGATGATGTTGAAAGGATTACCTTAAGTCAGTTAAAACAACATCATTAAAAAGCGATAGCTATTTTTTTTTTGGAAGTAGTGTTTTTGATGGATTGATCCAATATTGTGTCACCTAAATGGCAATGAAGTTCTAAAGATTAGCCTTTTTTGGTAGGCGAATCAATGAAATAGCTTCAGTTTTAAGTGTAGTTAATTGGCGCACTGGGGATAGTTCCATTTGAACAATACATCAATATCAAAATTATCATGCTAATTAACAAAATGGGGTATTGGTAGAACGCATTCTCAAGTGGATCAAATTTATCTCGATCAGAGTTGTAAAGACTGCAGTCTTTTCCGTACTGCAGTTAATTGAATAAAAAAACTTTTTTCTTTAAGTCTTTTAACTTGCCAAAAGAATTTAACTGTAATACAATAGTCAGCAGTCAGTACTAACATTCCGACTGTGCAGTTAAAAAAAAAGTTAATTAACTTTAAGTTTTTTAACTGCAGTACTTTTGACTTGATTTTAGTCTTTTAGTCAGTTTAAAGTTATTTGTACTGCGATGGTTCATCTTTTAGTCAGTAAGTCTTTTAACTGCAGTTAATTAACTGTAAGTCTTTCAACTAAAATACTATAGATTTATACTTATAACACAACAGGATACAATGAAAATAAATTAAAATGTTTGCATTATTTATTTGGCATTATATGCGTACGGCGTGATGTACAAGTGTGAAATATTTTTGATAAAAAACAAAAAACAAAGTTTAAAGACTTACAGTTAATTAACTGCAGTTAAAAGACTTACTGACTAAAAGATGAACCATCGCAGTACAAATGACTTTCAACTGACTAAAAGACTAAAATCAAGTCAAAAGTACTGCAGTTAATTAACTTAAAGTTAATTAACTTTTTTTTTAACTGCACAGTCCGAATGTTAGTACTGACTGCTGACTGTTTGCTTTGCAGTTAAAGTACTTACTCACAGTATTAACTTGCATTCAAAAGTTAAGTTAATTAACTGGGACTGTATTAACTGCAGTACTGAAAAGACTGCAGTCTTTACAACTCTGATCTCGATCTATTTAACTGAAACTGGGACTTAGTTCGATGTCAAACTAAAGAAAACGTAGACTTGCTTTCAAAACTTTACATGAAAAATAATATTTTGCAAAATATATTGGAGTGTTTTTCATACCTCAAAGAACCGGCATCTGCTTTGGAATTCTAGTTAATTGTACGGGTAAACTTTCTACCTCAAACATCAACAAACAATTAACTCTAACGGTTTTAAAAAATTGTTTTACATTTACAATACCCAATAAAACGTTTTTGAATCCTTAATAGACCAAGATTCCAGAGCAAATATATTCGTCATTTTATAAAACCATTGGCGGAAATTTTTAAACAGTCTTCGTTTAAGGAATAAAACCGACTCTAGTTAACGCAGTCGTTTAGTTGCGAGCCCTTGTCTGACCTTTTCTTAATTTTAAACACTTTAAAAAACTCTTCTAATTAATGAAGGTTTTTAGCGCATTTGTAAGATTTTTTTATGATTTGTGGTAGAGCATTCGACTGCAGATCGAGAGGTCCCCGGTTTAAATCCGGATATCCACTTCGAAAAATATTTTTTTTTTCTTTTTTTTTTAACTCCCCTTTAGCTATTTCACCTTTCCAGCTAAGATGACGGGCGATTTTGTGAGCAGAAAATTATTTGCCGCGATATGGTAGTCCAACACTATGTACCACATTCGTTTTTGTTGGGGCAGTCGACCGAATAGAAGTTTGTATTGTATATTGTTTGGTGTCGTAGTCTATTGAATCGGGGTGTGGAGATGGTGTTGTTTTGTCATGGTAATGCTTACTGGGTGCATGCACCACAAATTAAAACTAAGACAGTTTTCGTGATTGTTGATTTACAAGCTCAAAATCTTCATCTTCAAAAAACATTTTTCTTTAAATTTTTATTATGAAATTACAAACATAGAATGGATTAAGTATACTTAAAAAAAGATAGAAGGCATTTTGCTGCTTTTAAAGTTAGACGAGTGCTTTAACGTTAAAGTATACTTTATATCTTTTAAAATTATCAAAGCGTCGAATCTCATTCTAAAACTCATTTTTAGAGTCGCCTTCGATTTTAAAAATGATTAAGAGTAGGTTGTAAATGTTTAAAATTGTGCGCCATTATCTTTTCTGTAAATGTACACAGGTAAAGAACGAATCAATGATGCGAACCTTAAATCACGACATTTTTATATTGGTATGTTTTAGAAGATGGTTTCATCAACTTATGTTGACACTTGATACTTGACATGCACCTACAGGGGGATTTACTGTCAACCTTAAAGAGGGGTTTAATCTCAAGCTTAAATCTGTCAAAATAATCGTATCTTTAAATTTATAGCCTAAAAGCTCACTATTTCCTATGTTGTCCCAGACACTTAGGCTGGTATTCATCGAGCGCTCTTAAACGGCTCTTCAATTTACGAGGCTCTTAACTTGAAAATTATTTGTGGTATTCACCAACCACTCTCATAAGTATTTTTCAAAGTTCGAAAATGAGAACCGCCCTCTCACAACCAGACATGCCCAAACTGTGAAATGAAGATGTTTTTTGTTGATTAAATTTAAAATCTTTTCACAACGGCTAAAATGAAATTAAAATCACTTTATATCATTGCAGTTTTGCATTTTTTTGCATACATTTTGTCATTTATTTACTTATTTTCATTTTATTTATTTCAATGGTGTGTTTCTTCACTGAAATTTGAATCAAAAACATTGAAATTGCAAAAAAAAAAAACTCAAGCAATGGGAGAGTTGACATGTGGACTTCGAACATTTTTTGATGAGAGCCCTCGTAACTTAAGACTGGACGGGACCGCTCATAAGTCTTATGAGCGCTCTCAAATATTCACTCTTATAACGGGTGATTTTTTGGCTGGTTTGGTTTTGGCAACACTGGTTTTGACAGCTGACGTGTGTTTAGTACCTTGTGTCACTGTCAAACAGCTTCAGTTTGGTTTGCAATTTAACCATGGATCGTCTTACAAATGAACAACGCTTGCAAATTATTGAATTTTACTATCAAAATTCGTGCTCGGTTCGAAATGTTCATCGCGCGCTGCTTGTGTTCAGCGATGAGGCTCATTTTTGGTTGAATGGGTACGTAAATAAGCAAAATTGCCGCATTTGGAGTGAAGATCAGCCAGAAGCATTGCAACAGCTACCAATGCATCCCGAAAAAGCCACTGTTTGGTGCGGTTTATGGGCCGGCGGCATTATTGGGCCATATTTCTTCAAAGATGATGCGAATCGCTACCGAGCGATGATAACAAACTTTTTTTTGCCCGAAATGGAAGTTCTTGACTTGCATGATATGTGGTTTCAACAAGACGGTGCCACATGCCACACAGCACGCGAAACAATGGCGCAATTGCGAGGCGAGTTTGGTGAACAGTTAATTTCACGTTTCGGGCCGGTCAATTGGCCGCCTAGATCGTGCGATTTGACACCATTAGATTATTTTTTGTGGGGGTATGTCAAGGCTAATGTCGATAGGGACAAGCCCGCTTCGATTGACGCACTGGAAGCCAACATCCATGCATTCATTCGTGAGATACCGGCCGATATGTGTGAAAGAGTATGCCAAAATTGGACTCAGCGAATGGGCTACCTGAGACGCAGCCGCGGTCAACATTTGCATGAAATTATCTTTAAACATTAAATTGCAAGGTTCAAACTATCGATTCAAATAAATATTTCATTCATTTTTTCGAATTTTTTGTGTTTTTTTTTTAAAAAAAGTTCTAAACCTATTAAAAAATCACCCATTAGCTTGGTGAATAGGTTTATGAGCCTATTAAGTTATGAGCGTTCGGTGAATACCGGCCTTTAAGTGGGGACACCTTAAAGCTACTAAGGTTAAAAGAAACAAAACTAATAATTGCACAAGCGTTGGTTGTACAGGTAAGGGCCTCAGGTAGGTATCCTCGTACTCGCAGCTGAACTTTTATCATGTCTCACTGTTTTTTTGTTTAAACATCGAAAAACGGAAAACAAAATCCGAGGAAAATCTAAGACACTATTAGGCATATAAGCATTAGGCATAGCAAAAATATTTTCCAAGGGAAAATAAATGATACATGCCTGGAAAAAATCACTTAAGTTTAGTTGAAGGAGTTTCAAAATTAAAACATGCAAGTTTAACTTTCGTCTCATGATTTTCTGCCTGTTTTTCGTATGATTAAACAATAAATTTCTCAAATTGAAAGTGGTTATCCATCAGAAAGCCGAGATTTACAAATAAAAGTTCGTGGAAGCAGCAGGAAATTATCAAAACATTAAATCGGAAAATAAAGAAATATTACAAATCTCCTGATCGGTAATGGTGCTGGACTAGTAACTTATACAGAGGCCTGTATTCGAACCCAACACTTATTTAAATAGGTACATCCGAGCGCACCTCACTGAAGTGAAACTGAAATTTGGTGAAATAAAAATGCCAAAAGGAGAAAGATGATTCCTTCAACTCAAGTGCATTATAGGTGACTTGTCCTTATAACGGCTTTGAAAGCTACTTTTATTTTGTAATTGTAATTATGACGAAATGCTTTTTTCCGGTGATGGGATTAAAGACGTCAAGAGTATCTAGTAAGTCCTTGAATGTTGGTTTGTTGCTTGAATCTTTATAATAAAAAGTATTTTTATTTCATGTGAACCCACAACGTTTACGGTAGTCCTAATGGATATGAACAATCTCTTCACTTTCATTAGAGTGATCTCTGAGCGAAATTTAAGGGGAGATCACGATAGGAGTATTCGTCACCTGGAAAAAAGTAGAATCCAAAAAGCTAGTCATAATGTTTCGGTGTTTCATTGCAAATAAACCAAATGCAGACAGAAATGTCACTAGCCATTCGCGAGTTTTAGCGCCAAATGTATTTATATTTAATTCGGTTTTTTGAGATGCAAATGATTGTAATAACACCTAACATCGTTGATGAAAGGTGGCTCTCTGCACCCCCTTAATAGCACCCATCCAAGAGAATGTATAAATACGGTTTAAATAACAGTATAGTTGTCATTTTTGTATGATAAAATATGTTTATGAGAATTATTCGCCATATTGCTTGTCAGTGAAACTAATATTGATATCCTAATTAACAACTGGGGTGATATTTTTTTAGAAAACCATTTATGTTAGTTCATAAATTCATTTGCTATTTTGGATATATCCATCATTTTGACCACACAAGTGACAAGTTTGCAGTACACTTACTAGTCATATAAGTTTTTCAGAAGTAAAGTAGCTCTTAATTAACACCATAACTCTGTGTAAACTGGGTGATAACAAAAGGTAAATTAAAGAATATGTATTGTTTTTAACTGGTCAATAAACTTAAAACAAATTATTTAAGTTGACAAATATATTATGCATTCATAATAATAAATCATTCATTGTCCGGTACCCACGTACTTAAAAAAATAAAATCGTAGTTTTTCGAAAAAAAAAGCTATATTGTATTTACATATTTTAAGTGTTGTTTTTTTTTAAATAATTTTTTTTTTATTATAAGTCAATTTTAAGAAATTTATTTCCAATATTAATCTAAACTATCTGAAATGAGCTCCAAACTGATCCCTGCTTCATTGGGGAGCTAGAGCCCCATCTGCCGAAATAGCTCAGTTGGGAGAGCGTTAGACTGAAGATCTAAATGTCCCCGGTGCAATCCCGGGTTTCGGCATAAAGTGAATATTTTTTTTTTTTATTTTTTACTTAGAGCAAAAAATATTTTGTTTATGAAAAAAAGAAAAATGATTGAGTTTGATTGTTTTAATTTAGTCCGCAAGTCTTATAATCTAAATCTTTTAAAATAAAAGTCAATATGTAATCAAAAAATAATCAAAAAACCCAATACTAATACATATGTATCTACATAAATTCAATTTGTTTGTTAAAATTTTATTTCAATTATAAAATCATATTTTAAATTATCGAACCATTTTTAAAATTGTCTCAATATTCAATGTAACAACATTATGATGGTCCGAATTGAATAATGTGTTCAAGTAAAAACTTTTGAAAAATTAAGAGACACTCGGGCGTATGTGGAAGAAAATTTATTTTTATTGTTAAAATGGTAACTCCTAAAAAATGGAAACTTATTATGTTTTCTTTTTTTAAATATAAGCCTGACACAGAGAAAGTTAGGTAGGCAGAAATGGCGGCCAACGAGCCTACGCAGAGAAAAGACTCCAGTAAAATAGATTTTGAGAGCTACTCTCTAGAAAAGTTCGAAGCTTCAGATTTTAATCTGCGGTTAGATGATATACATAATTATATGTTTATCTAGATAATAACTTCCGAAATCTCGAAGTGTTTTGAATTTTACTTCACATAATATAAAATACATATGTACAATGTACATACATACATAAAACTTTTTAAAATATATATCAAAAAAAAAAATTGTAAGGGAGATACCCGTTCTAGATGAATTAAAACAAAAATTTGAATTTCTCCTCTAGGCAATCACATAAAAGTACTCTGTACAAAATTTCAAGCAAATCCGTCAACCCGTTTAAGTTCTAGCTGGATGTACTAGACGCACATGTTCATCGACGGACGTCATGCCGAAAACCACTTTTTTGGACTCTTCGATCATCGCAATATTAGTTTTGATTAAAACCTTGAATTTTTTTACACGAAACTAATTCTTGTCCTAGAGTTCTCACTGTAATCATTTTCAAAAATCAATTAATTGTTGTTGCAGAAGATTGCAGTTAAAATATTTTTTTTATTTTTTGTCTTCCTTTGGGAAAAAAATAAACAAAATAATCCCTATATGCCGAAACCCGGGATTGAACCGGGGACATTTAGATCTTCAGTCTAACGCTCTCCCAACTGAGCTATTTCGGCAGATGGAGCTTTTAACCGATAAATGGAGGAGGTATGCTATAGGAGCCACTGGAGAAGTGGAGTCTGTTGAAGTGAATATGAATGAATACGTAAACAATTGCAGATAAGTAAACAATTTGCCGATATTTATGTACCTTCATTAAATGTTCTACTTATCAAGTTTTAAAATTGTGAGTTCTATTTAAGTGCTTATTTAGTGTTCAATAAACTATAGCAACGAAGTGGCATGGGAATACAATAACGAATTGATAATTGAAATGTATATTTGATGTTTTTGAAATGTTTCCTATTTTAACAAGAATATTTTCGATTATTACTAGGAATCAGTTAAATTAGTCAGATTTGATAGAGACTACACAAATGGAACAAAGGAACTTGAATAATTAGCACACTCATTGTTCGTAAGTGTGTGGCAATTATTTGATTTTAATGGTCTGTTGCGATTTTATTGATTTAGTGTGTAGAAGTTTGATAGATTGTTAGTGAACTTAAATGCTTAATTTGAATACATATTTTGTAAATACAGCGAAATATCTTTAAAATAAATTAGTTCAGGAGGGAAGGAGAAGGTGGCGGTAAAGGGACTATCAGCACATCGATTGTTGGTATTCTACATTGAATGAAGAGTTTCTAAATATTTGAAAATCAATATTAGTTATAAAACTGTTGGGCAACGGGTTCCTCTACAAAAAAAAGTATTGGCAAAACTGCAGATATGGGTAATTTTATGGAATTTGAACACAATTGATTATATTTTTATGAAGAAAAAAAACTTATTTCGGAGATAATTGCTAATTATTTTTGGCTTTTACCAATTTTTTTTTTGTATAAATCAGTCTTTCATTAAAGCTTTCACAGGGTTGTCGTAGTGTACACGATAACTCTTTAAGCTCGAAAATCAAAAGCACATTAACAGAAACTCAAGGAAATAAAAGCTGAACGAATTACCAATTGGACACGGGTAACTCTGAATTCACATCAAGCAGCAGCCAATCGCCATTGGTCACAGCAATTCAGTGCACACTCAGATGTGCCTTGAATAGGACGTTGGGTCTGTGTCAGATGCTAATGGAAATTCACGGGCGGGCAAACACTTTTTGTGGAAGAGTTATTTCAATTTAATATGGTGCAAAAATATGGCACGCTACTGATTTTGAAAAAGCTTTCACATAAGACGTGTACTGCCTATTTTTGTTGGACAGAGTATAGTTAACCTATTTTATTGCCCGACAAAATTCGCATTATTTTGTCGAATATAATTTGATCAAATTAACATAAATACCAAAATAACGCTGAATTTTGTCTCCTGAACTAAGTGTTAACAAATGGTCTTTCAATGTACATTACTCAAAATTTGGGTAATTGCACTAAATATTAAGAGGTAGTAACATTTGTAAGAAACAATGTGTAAACATATTCTATTGAGTGTATTTATTTTAACTCGATAGCAGTATTATGTAGGTCAAATGATAACACCACCATACCAACTATCAAGAAAATTTTTCTACTAAAGACTATATATGTACATACATTCAATTTCTGGTAAATATATGTAGGACGGTAATTCCTATTCTGAAGCACATTATCTCTTTTTCTCCCTTTCAAAATATTGTTTGAATATGAACAAGTTGTATGATCTTCTTCAAACTTCTGTATTTGTAATTCATTTAAATAAAATCAGGAAATTAAAAAAAATTACAATATATTTTTCTTAACAATTAAAAAAAAGATAAGGACCACAATAGTGAGAAAATGGACTTTTATTAACCAGAAGAGACCAAGAGGATGCTCAAAAAAGAGATGGGGTGACGATTTTAACCAATTCAACCATAACTGGTATAATGGTGCCAAAAATAGACTTATGAGGACAACAATGGGATAGGCTTATGCTGGATACATACAAATTTAATAATAATTGGAAAATATTAAGTTTCGTTATTAATTTAAATAATTATAATAACACGAAATGCATTATTATGCAAATCGAATTCTCTTTATTTTGTCTTTGTAACAATTTAATATATATTTTTTAAAATGGTAAATAATAGGGTGAGTTTGGCTGGGTTGCCGAAATCACCTTCTTATTTTATTTTAGTGGTTTGGCAGTGTTTTCTGATTGGTCCCACACGATCTGAGTATAGAGTGAGATAGCCCTACTGTGTTTGGCTTACGAGAAAATAAGACAAAAGCCAAAACGGCAAAATGGCCAAAGTCAACCAAAATTTTCCATCCAAATTTTTATTTTTAAAAATACACCTGTGCCTATGTTCTGAAACTCTCGCATGGATAAAATTGTTCGAGAAACGATGAAAAATGGAACAAAACTCATACGATTTGTTTCAATCGTTATCGTTTCTCGACTGATTTTATCGATGCGACAGTTAAGTATACTGCTTAATTGTTTTGTTTAAAACTTATCACACATATAGGAGGAGTAAAGTAGATTGAAATCTTCTTAAAACAAATATATTGCAAACGTAAAAACTGCCAAAGTAACCCGGGTTCAAGGTATGTACCTACTAAATTGTAAAATATGTACAATCTTAGTAAAGGAACCATCGATACTTAGAAAGCCAGTTGGAAAGATGGCGATTTTTTGACAAGTTTTGTCAAGAGAAATGCCAATTTATATACACGGTGTCCCATAATCAATGGTCAAATCTGAAACTATCGTTAGGCTAGCTCATGACCTCTCAGTATTTAGTAACTTGTCCATACCGAATCATAACGGTAACGGCTGTTTTTTGAAATTTGGGAAAACACCTACCACACTAACCAGTGTTTTGATCACCCCATTCATACCTAATTGATTTTTTTCACTAGAATATTGTCCGATAGTAAGACCAATTTTTGTCATTGAAATATTTTTGATTTTCTGCACTATGTATTTTGCCAAAAATTAATAGATAATGTGATATTTTGATTAAACCTGTTAAAAATTTTATCAGACAGGGTTCTTAAGCAAATTAAAAATTGATCGCACAAACTTGCTCTTGCGGTAAACAACTGTGTGTTACCACACATTGAAGATGCATGATGTAAAGGGTCCGCCATCTAACGTTTTTTTTTCAACTAGTGCTTATTTCGTGTATGGTAGGTAACACTTAGCTCATGCCTGATTTGACAGATAATTAGTTTTATCCTTCCGCTGAACGAATATGGTTGTGTATACGCTTCGCTAAGTGGGCCTATGATCGACTTAGAGAAATTGCCGATTTTGCCAAAAAAAATCATCTTTTCAGATGAAGCTTATTTTGATCTTGGCGGGTAGTAAACAAGCAAAATTGTCGCATTTGGTGTACAGAAAACCCGCACGCATACATTGAAAAGCCGATACACCCAAAACGAGTCACTGTTTGGTGCGGATTTTGGTCCAGAGGCATAATTGGGCCATCTTTCGAAAATGAGCAAGGAGTGGCCGTTACAGTCAATGGCGATCGTTATTGGGCCATGTTGAACGAATTTTTGTTCACAAAAATTGAAAAGGAGGATATTGGCAACATTTGGTTTCAACCAGGACGGCGCTACGTGCCACACAGCCGAAGCTACACTCGATGTTTTGCGCAATTTTCAAAACAAAAAAGAAAAGTTATTTGGCGGACCCTTTATATTTTTAATAAGAAAATATTAAAAGATTCAAAATTGATTTTTTGTTTGATTTTTGTTTGTTAATAAATCAATGTTTTTCATAATTTTTAAATGTAATATTGGCACGAAATTTGGTACAGAGCATTTTAATGTGATTCGCTAGAGGGGAAGTTAGAATTTTTCTTTTAGCTCACCTAAAACGGGTAGCTGCCCGATTTTAATTAAACTTCGTACCTGAAATAATTCGAGACAAAATGATATAACTGGCGAGGGTTTGCCAATTTCGAGATTAACCCTTGCTAGCCCCTTGTTGCTGCATCAACTGAAATTGTGGACTTAGAAGGAAATTTTTTAATCCCAACAAAAGAAAATTTGTCTTCTTTTCAATCTGCCATACTTTACGAACACAACCCCGAGCTTAATCCACCATTTTCTTGTTTAGATCTCAAAACAATACATTTTGGAGAGCCGATGGAACACCGCCAGAGTTCTAAAAAATGAACAAAGTTTTCCTAACCAGGCATTATGAATATGATTCTGCTTGTATAGCAAAGCTGTTTCAAAGAGACCATTGTTTGAACAATTTTCAAAAGGGCTACAACAGAGTTTTTGAAGACTTTAAATCAAAATCACAGTGCAATTATTGTTAATAAGAACAAGTAGGTACATACATTTATGTATCTATGTATATTGTATATGCGATGCAGTCGTATACACACTTTATTCTCAATAAACCAATTACATCCTTTCCAATTTGTATTCTCCATCACGAAAACAGGATTTTTAAATTCGGTCTTGGATACCATTTCATTGATTAATTAAATCTTCTCTCCAGAATCTACTTGCCATATCATAACCCCATGCTCAACAACAGGTGTAGGTACTTCAACGTTCATTCCTGTATAGGTATATACGTATCAATAAAAACCAACACAAAAATGTTAAAAAAATAAAGCAAGGAGATAATTTAATATCCTTGTTAAGATTTTAATTTACTTCCAAACCACGTCCGAAGGATTATCATCATTCATATATAAAATACCTACTGTCAAACATAAAAAGCCAACTCTACTATTTTTTATAAGTATCTTTTTTCCAAAAAAAAGAAAAGGATGAATAACACGTGCACACAATTGCAGAGAACAAAAAAAACCTTGAAATTTATTTCATTGACAATAATAACGTCAAGCGAAACAAAAAAAAATTAATATATAAAGCAAAGGGAAGGGAAGCAAAGCGAAGCAAACAACAATGGAAAACGAGATGCCCTAGCAAATTTAAATCCTCCAGACATTTTTTTTATTGGAACAAATCCCATCGTCCTTCAACTCATATACATACATACATTTATAAATATGTGAATGTGCGCGGATAACACATTACGTTGCTGTTCCTTAATCAAAATGAGGCACAAAGTACAATATAAAGAATGTCAAATACCCACACGCACACTAAGGCGCACATATTCCTTTCTGAACAGTCCTTAAAAAAAGACAAATAAGGGCCAACAAAAGTGAACCTATCCACTATCTATAATACATAATACAACAATATACGTATACTTTATGATAAAAGCCAGGACTTCTGTTTATAGTCCTTCACAATTGAATAGTGACGTTAATGATAATGAAGTTGATGGTTCAATGGCAATGACAACAACAAAAAAAATCCCTAAAAGGATTTCCAATTCGATTTCATTATATTGATCCCTGTAGCTGTACATATACAATATACATATAAAGGAGTGAGGATCCAAAAGAAAGAAAATTACTTTACGAGAAAATCCTTATTGCGCGTATCTGTGAGCATAGTTTTGTTGTGATAATGTGTTATAGGTTGTGTTCAGGCGGGTGATGTCTGTGTGTGTATCGTGTGTCGTGTGTCATTCTCAATTCATCGGCATTTATTTGGCCATAAAATATGTTTACAAAATTCTTGGTAATCCGTTTTTATCTGCTTATTTGCTCCTTTTTTTGGTCCGTCTGTTTATTTTAAACCATTATCATCACCATCATGATCATCAACAGGATTGGTGGAAGTTTTTATCGCGACCCCAAAAAAAAAAAACAAAAAAAAAACAAAAAAAAAAAACATTTTGTTTTCATCGTCGTCGTCGGTATAGTCTTCTACGTGCTCTTGCCAAGGACCTAAAAAAAAAAAACTCACTTAAATAAATATTTATTCTGTTTTCGGCTGAAATGTGTTCCAAGGATTTTGGACAAAGTTCCTGCTTTTCCATATACCCACTTTTATTTTCTTCGTCTTCTTTTTCTCATTTTGTAAGTCTTTGCCCAATTTTAATCCATTATAAGGATACACTCTCAAATGTCCTTATAGTTTGTTCCATCTGCTGCTGCTTCTATCACTCCCTCCCTCACACTGCCTTTTCTAACATCCATTCCTGAATCATGCTGCATAGCTAGCTACCCATGACTAAAAGTGATTTATTAAGAATTATAGTGAAACTTTCAAGTTTATGTCGCTCTACTCCTGTTTATATCTAATTTCTTGAGGTTTATCCTTAATTTTTTAAGCTTATGCCACTTTACATGGATATTATGGCAGTTTGTGTTGGTTGGGGTGTGTGTGTATGTCTTTGTATGATTGCTTTTTGTGGCCCTGAGAACGAACGAGCTGTGAATATATTTTCTCATCCTATAATATTAGTCGGAGGAAAACAAATAATTTTAAGGAAATAGAGGAGGAAAACAAACACGCATATGGCAAGCAGGGCCGGACTTGGTCCTGTTGGTATAGAAAGCATTTTATCTCTATTTTCCTGATCTAATTTTTGGCATTTTGAACTTAAATTATCAGTAAGTAGAACAAGTTTTGAGTTTATTAAATAAATTATTGACCCCCATACCATCAAACCTCTATGTTAGATTATGTTGTAAATGCTTCCTCCCAAAAGTTTGATGGATCAATGTCGGGACAACTTTTGAGACCGAATAATATGGGTATCTAGCTAAGATCAACAGAGGCTGTGAGTGCAAAAGTGCGGGGATACTTTTAAGTCAAGCGCATCACTTATTAAAATTCTATATGGGTGGACCATCAGTTTTTACTACCCCCAAGTTTCGTTTCATGCGATCGAAAAACTCTTTTTTTTCGCACTCGTTAAATTCACCTTTTTGCCGCTATCTTGGATTTTAGTTTTTTTTTTTTGCCCTAAACTACAGGGTGTCCGCCGGGAAGGTATACCACTTTGTTTGTTTATAATTTTTGATTAAATGAAGAGATGGATATTGATAAATGTTTTATTTAATGTCGGTAATTATGTATTGAATACAATATCAGGTAAATGTCCGCCTCTGTTAGTCTCACAAATGCAAGCCCTTTTGAGCACATTTTTCATTACATTCTCACACATTTCACGCGGTATTTCAATAATTTCATCACGAATATTTTGTTTGAGTTACTCAAGCGTTTCTGGTTTGTTTGCATACACCTTGTTTTTCAGATATCCCCACAAAAAGAAGTCCAGATCAGTCAAATCAGGCGACCGTGTAGGCCAATCAACATCACCATTTCTTGAAATAACTTGTTGTGGAAAGAGGTCTCGCAGTAATTCCATTGTAATCCTGGCTGTATGCGATGTGGCACCGCCTTGTTGATACCACATGTTAATCAAGCCCAAAGCATGCAGTTGTGGCGTTAAAAAGTTTTCAATCATATCACGATATCGCTCCCCATTCACAGTTACCGTTACTCCGTTTTCATTTTCAAATAAGTAAGGTCCTGATTCCTCCTGACCAAATTGCACACTAGACTGCAACTTTTAATGGATGCAAAGGTGACTGATTAATAATGTGATTACTTTATTTATGATTCCTTCAATAAAATCGGGGTTGTCATGGGCTAGCTGTAACATCCTATTGGCATATGCACGGCGGCGTAAATGGTCTTGTGGAAGAAGCTCTTGTGTCAACTGAATCTTAAATGGAAACAAATGCAAATCCTTGTGCAAAATTGTGGCCAAAGTTGTTCTTTGAAGACCAAGCTCCTGAGCACGTTGTGGTCCATGCTTGGGCCTATCATCTACAGACCCTCCTTCTTCGAAATCATTCACTACACGATAAATAGTGCGTTTTGTTGACACGTTTTTTCTCCCAAAAATTTCACCTAACTTTCTCATCGTCACAGTAATCGATGATTGATTTTGATAAAATGTTTTAACGATTAAAACAAGTTGGTTTATCGAATATTTTTCCATAATAAATTTGCCACGTGTCTACTTCACGACTGCCAAATATGAACTGTCAAGACTAATGTTTACCAAAATGGCGGCAAAACAAAGTAGTATACCTTCCCGAATAACCCAAAAATAAGACCATTTTCTCAAAAAACGTGGAATACCTAATTCCGTTGTGAATTTTTTGAGAGAAATTTGATACGCAGTTTTTTACAAATGACTTGGTTATTACAGGTACGAAGTTAAATCAAAATTTGAAGCAAATCGGTCCACCCGCTTAGGTTCTAGCTAAAATTATATGGACGCACAGAACGACGGACGGCATGACGAAACCCACTTTTTCGGACTTCTCGAGCATCGTAGTGTTAGTTTTGATTTTTTTTAAACGAAATCAATACTTGATCTATAGAGCGAGTAAAAATGAAAGAGGAAAGTAACATCTAAAAGGGTACAATTGTTAATATTTTATAAATGTTATCCTTTCTTAATGAGATTATTTCAAGACTTTAGTTTTAAAGTTAAAGATTTATAAGTGGAAGCATGTCTATTGAGTTATTAGTTTAAATCGATTTTACTAATAAGTGTTTTTTTTTTGGCAAAAAGTTTATAGCCTTGAACTTTTTCATCGACTTTTAAATTTGGAATGCAAAAAATCAAACTTATACTCTAATGCAGACCGACATTTAACCTTCATTAAAAGACCTTAAACTTGAAGATCCGATTATTATTGAAACTCTTGTTAAAGGTGTCTTTTGCTCTTTAGATTCTTTACAAATAAAAATGATTTTTCTCGCGATATATTCAAACAAACAGCTCGTACTACGTCTCCTATTGCAAAGTGGCCTATGAGACCCCTGAAATGTTTGTAGATGAGGTTTGTGGAAACATATTTGTAGAATATTACTTTTCAAAGTTTTAAAACTTTTGATTAACTTTAGCATATCGAAAAGCAAAATTCAAATTGATTATTACTTTTAACGCCCCTCTATAATGCATTTTTTGGTGCCTCCCAATTATTTCTATGCTCAAATTTAGCCTCACCCTAAACTTAAAGATAGGACCATTAAAATTCAAGTTTGGCTTTGTCAGCCAATTGCGTTTTTTGCCGATTTTGTTAAAATTTCGCAAAACAATAGGTAGGTACTTTTTAATTGTTCAATTAGCATTCCAAAAATTTCGATCTCACTTGGACTCATCAGTACATGTAAGTTGAACTGAACTTAATAAAAATTGCGTTTTGAGAAGGCCCTCACTAGTCAACTGATGGGTCCAAGTGAGATCGCCGGGGCGAAACGCCAATTTTTATGGACTAAAGGCCGTTAAAAGCTATTTCGAATCAATAATTCAACAAGTCCAATTAAATAGTGCTTAGTCTTCTACTTGGCTGATGTATTTCAGTAGTATAGAATTTGCATTATAAACCCTTCATATATTAACCATACTTAGCCACGTTAAGATCTTGGACCAGTAGCGGATGTTTGTGCGATCCAGTCTTGAGTTTCTATTTTGTAAGGTCAGTTCAAAGGCGAGTTAAACTGGAGTTAGCTAACTGTGAACATAAATAAATACACAGTAAAAAAAGCAGAAGTTTTTCAATGGTGGATATATCGGACGATAAAACATCGAAAGTATCTGTTTCAGTTAGTCAAGAGTTTACTCGTCAAAATAAGTAAGTTAGGCCGGGTTTAAATTAAATCTCGCACTGAAAAACTGGGCCTAAGTTGATTTAATGATTTAGCTATCTGCGATATTTTAATTCGAATGGATCGTAACTGTTTTTTATTTTATTCATTTTGTAAAACATAACAAATGTCATTTTCAAAAGCATACGAAGAAATTGATTAATACTTACGATTTTATAAATTATTATTAACACATTTTTTTTTTAAATAAAACTTAAATCTATAAATTCTTTACAATATATGAAACAAAGTCGGTTTAGTTACACCATTTATAACTCAAGAACGGCTAGACCGATTTTAATAAATTCTGATTTGTTGGATTCGCCTCAGCCCTAATAGCGAAATAACTATTAAAATATCGGAAAAACTCACTTTTTAGTGTGAAATGGGGTTAAATAAAAAAAGTATCCTAGTGAAAAAAATCTACCTGCGTTCAAAAGGTTATCCTCAGAAAATGGCTCCAGGGATATTTTTTTAAAATTTGCTATTTGTAGCGTGAAATGGGATAAAATGAAAAAAAAAAATCCGATTTATAAAATTCGTTTGGTGTTTGAAAGGGCATTCCTACAGAAATTGCGTTAGGTGTATTCTTTTGATTGAAATGTTTTTCCCAGGAAATGGCTTTTTTTTTAACTTTAAAATTTGTTCAAAATTTTAATACTGTTATTATTAAAAAAATAATATTTGTAGGGTACACTAGGGTAAAAATTAAAATAATAGTTCGATTTCAGAAATTCTTTTTTTGTTATTTCGAGTAGCTGGCTTTCGGATTTTTTTTTTTCAAAAACTAGGTATTTATAGAGTGAAGTGGGGTTAACAAAAAAAAGAGATATCCGATTTCAAAAATTCTATTTATTAAAAAGATCCTATTTAATGAGTGAAAAAGCATAAAAATAAAACAGTGGTTTTCCATCACAAAAATTCTTTCTGTGTTGGACATAGAGGATCATATTTTTTTAAAAATTAAGCCATTCATAACGTGAGTTAAAGCCCATAAAGTAGTATGTATTCGATTACGAAAAGTAATTTAAATATTTATTTATACGTTTTATCTTTTGTAATTTTTTTGCGAAGATTAGGTTTGTCTACCCGTTCGAAGCCGGGCGAGCCAGATAGTGAGATATAAAACTGGGAAAAATTATCCAAATTAGGGTTAAAATTTGTTTCGTTTGTGGAAAGTATGATTTTTGTTCCTGACCTGGATATAGTAGATATACCTACAAAATTCTATTGGGAAATTAATCATAAGTGTTATCATTCCTCGCCCGTAGTAGGAAAAACCTGAACTGAAATGTGAACTTTTTCTCACTTAAATTGGTAGTTTATCACATTTATCACTCCAATCGGGATTTATTCCTTTTTTTTTTTTAAGTGGGGGAAATTCCCACTAATATCGAATGGAATTTGCATATGGATGAAATTTCCGTCTATCTATCTATCTATCTATCTATAAAAAAACATAAAAATCATTTGATAATCAGATAAATTATGTTTTAAAATACCAACTATAAGCTTAAGGAGCTGCGGAATTCTTTAACTATATTAATATCATCCAATGCAACGATCGATCGAGGAAACCGATTTTGTAACGCCTGAAATTGAGGATTTGCAATTGGAGCTACGTGGCCCTGAAGCCGTCCATCTATCGATTTATTGCACACTACGTTCAATAAACGTGTAATCAATCGTTTTGGTGATTAAGCTTTGAAGGGTTTTTTTGTGAGATAGCATTAAACATCGAACAATAAATAGACGATCCAGGCACTGAAGATCAATATTGTTCAAGCTTTTCGTTAAATAGGGACCGAAACCATCAAGAATGTATTTAAAAATTGGGTTGACAGGATGGCCTGAATATATTTTTGTAAATTCGAAAAAGGAAAACTTTTGTTAGTGCGGCATCGTTCGAAATATTTTCCACATATTTTTTCTTCTTTCCACAAGCATTACCTATATATAGAGAAGCTTAGGGAATTCTGCCTGATGCTCTACTAAAACAGTGCCAAATCTATACAATGCGATATGCATGCATTGCATTCCTCAGTCCTGACAGAGTAGACGTCCTATTGGTGGGGGTATATAGGATATGGGACATGTGCTTGATTCCTTGCAGGGCTTAGAAGAGAGACACTTTTGACCAGTTATTGTAATTGCTCGTGGATGGGAAGGAGTTTCTGGCGAAGTATTTTGAATGCCCATACGATTTTATGAACAAATAAAAGGGCCAAGACACTTATGTATGGATACCTGGTAAAACATATGTGGAAACAGGAAAACTTTTGACAGGTAATTTTGTATTACAAACACACACACAGTTCCTGTGAGGAACACAAGATTTATGCATTTTTATGTGTGTTCTGTATTTTTCGTGAAAACAAAGGGAAGAGCGCCTTATTTGGTCGGGCTAGCCCTAACCAACAATCATAGAGTTAAGTTAATGAATGCTGTTGTGTTAAGGAAAGAAACAGAAGACAATTATGGGAACGCAACCATTAAACGAAGAGAGTGAGACTTAAGCTTTTATGAAGTCCTGTATACATATGTATCTTTCTGTAATTTCGGTTTTTGACAGTTTGACTTGTTATTTGGATATCCTGTGACAGGATGCTATCAAGCTGTTGGATATTCGGAAGTGCGTTTTGTTTAGGTATATACATATTGTCGAGGAAGTTCTACTGAAGAACATGATTGCTGTTGTATTGTATACATACATATATGTATATGTAAATGTGTTTTAGTTTTTTTTATATTTATTTTTTTTTGGACAGGATATTACTTGGAGTGCTGCTTGAGTGTTCGGGTTTCTGTGAATGAATTCTGTTGGCACTGATCACTTCGAGTGTGTGCTGTTGTCAGTTCTTTTTTATGACATTCAAGTCAATTAAGAGCAATATGATAAAATATCTTGGCAAAATGTTTAGGAAGAATATGTATCTTTTGTTGAAGGTGAAGACGACCTTTTAGACTCGACATTTTATATGTTGTTTCAGACATTTTGTGATATAGTTGTGCCAAAATGTCTTTTTTTTATTCCATTCATAAAGTAACGAGAATGAATAGTTGTGGGAATTTATTTGCAATACGACCTTAAGACCTATTATTCGGAGTTGCATGAGATTGTTCATTCTACAACTCTTCCTCCAAATATGTAAGTGGCTTTGAGAAATTTTAGTGTTTGGAGTGTAATTTGGTCTTTTCTATCTGTCCCAGATATCTGAGTATTTTATGCACAAGTGCTTCAAAACTATCTAATACATATATGGTCAGGTGTCTCCTCTGAGCGTTACAGAACTTGCAAGTGGCACTACTCACGAAGCAAAGAGTACCGAGGTGTCTTCATAGCTTACATTCGGCAGTGAGGAGGTGCCTTATTATTGTTGGGTTGATTCTACTAAAGATATTACAGGATGTGAAACGTTCTTAGTTCTAATTCTCTAGTAGAAGATTGGCCTATCTCAGCTTTGGAAGTTCATTCATACATACAGGGTGTCCCGTAATGAGTGGATAATACTGCAGCTGGTGATAGCTGGCCTTATGACTGCTCAGAAAAAAAATATAAAAAAAATATTTTTCTTGTGGTCTCCATGGTATAATTTATTTTCGAAAAATGTTAAAAAATTCAGGGTCTCCTAAAATACCTAATTACAACGGCCACCCATAAAGGATTCTTGTTATTTTTGTATTTTAATAATATTCTTGAATAACCGTTCTAAATGATGGGTAGTAAATTTTAACACCAGCTGATGCATTTTTTGTGTTATAATTTTTTAAAATAATTTTTTTATTCAAAAATAATTCAATATTTTTTTTCACCAAAGTTTGAAAATTAATAAAGAGAAAAAAATGTATGAGAACATAAGTGGCAAATTTGATAAAAATTGGCCTGTTTAATGTACTTTCCAAAATGGTATAACACATGTTTGTGTCTACAACCATGACCAATAAAATTGGCATTTAATCTACTAAAGTAGTTTTTTAACATTTTATCAGATGAAATTAAGTTACAAAGTTAAGTAAACACTACGACGACGAATGAAATAAATTTTAATTTTTATTGCATTTAAAAATAACCGTTATTGAATAAAGGCACTAACACATAACACATTAAATTGGCTATTAATCTACTAGAGAAGATTTTTAACACTTTCTCAAATAAAAACTGACTTGTAATAAAATAGGCATTAAAATGCATATAAAAGTATTATTTGCAAATATTGTCAATTCTCTGTCATTACGTAACGTATAACGTTGTTATACTGGTTTCGTCACTTAAACGAATTTTTGAATTTGATTAAATTAATACTGATTAAGAATGTCACAGTATACGCCGCTGGAGTATGCGAACATGCATTTAATATACGGGGAATGTAGAGGAAGCGCTAACGCAGCTGCAGCTCTCTATAGAGAGCGATATCCAAATGCGCGACATCCGGACTATCGAGTGTTCATCAGAGTCCACCAATGTTTTTCAGAAGGACGAATGCCTGGTAATGGACTGGGCGGTACTAGCGGAGGACGTTTACCGCGAGAAGAAATTGATCGTATTGTGCTGAATGAAATTGAAGCAGATTCAACTACATCACACGGGTGATTGCAAGACGAACAGGGATAGGCCGTCTGGGCCCAATTTTGTGGCCACCACGTTTGCCAGACCTAAATCCTTTGGACTTTTTCTACTGGGGATGTCTGAAAGAAATGGTTTATACTAAACCAATTACATCCATTACGGAATTGCGTCGTCGTGTTCAAGACGCTGTGATGAAAATAAATGAGCGCCAATATGCTTGTTTTATTGAGAGGTCCTTCATTAGAAGATGCAGAGCCTGTATCACAGTGAATGGGGGACAGTTTGAACATTTAATATAAATTTATTTAAATTACAAATATATCATAATTTTTAATACTGTTGTTTTTATTTATCGCATTTCCCATACCTAAATCAAAACCTTTTTGAAAGTGCATACTATTATTTTAGTTAGTGAATTTAGCAGACATAATAGTGACACTGGTATATCTATTGACTTTTCCTTCCAACTCAATTTTTGTTGTCATCAAACATCAAAATAAATATTTAATCATTTTTTTATTAAAAAATTAATTAAAAAAATTATTAAAAAAAAATCCAGCAACTAGTGTTAAATGTTAGTGCCTTTATTTAATAACGGTTATTTTTAAATGCAATAAAAATTAAAATTTATTTCATTCGTCGTCGTAGTATTTACTTAACTTTGTAACTTAATTTCATCTGATAAAATGTTAAAAAACTACTTTAGTAGATTAAATGCCAATTTTATTGGTCATGGTTGTAGACACAAACATGTGTTATACCATTTTGGAAAGTACATTAAACAGGCCAATTTTTATCAAATTTGCCACTTATGTTCTCATACATTTTTTTCTCTTTATTAATTTTCAAACTTTGGTGAAAAAAAATATTGAATTATTTTTGAATAAAAAAATTATTTTAAAAAATTATAACACAAAAAATGCATCAGCTGGTGTTAAAATTTACTACCCATCATTTAGAACGGTTATTCAAGAATATTATTAAAATACAAAAATAACAAGAATCCTTTATGGGTGGCCGTTGTAATTAGGTATTTTAGGAGACCCTGAATTTTTTAACATTTTTCGAAAATAAATTATACCATGGAGACCACAAGAAAAATATTTTTTTTATATTTTTTTTCTGAGCAGTCATAAGGCCAGCTATCACCAGCTGCAGTATTATCCACTCATTACGGGACACCCTGTATATGCATATAATTGGCCTAATTACATACACATATCCTTAAAATTTTATGAATTTCGGCTGGATAAGTTTAGCGCTAGCTGCAAGATGAACGTAAGAGAATTCAAATGAAAAAGGTGAGAGATCAAAGAAGGTAGACGATTGATTTCTGCATATTCCAGAGGATCAAGAAAATTACTAAAATACTCTATAGTGAGCTCTTCTGGGTAATCCTTATGTTCCTTTCTTTGTAATGTACTTTGAGATCTTTAAGTAGATTCAAAAAAGTTTAGTTAATAATTTTAAGTATTCGAATATTTGAGTTGACCAGCTGGTTTTAGAAGTTTTGACTTCTAGACTTGCTTCACCAAATATCCATGTTTCGCTGCAATACTTTTTCTTGGAAAGATCCACTTTGTCCATCCATTTGTTGCAGTACTCTAAAAATATGTTAGACAGGCACAGCCATTTCATCTTCGAATATTTGGACTTTGATTCAATGTTCAGCTGAATCTCGTGCTTCTCCTTGTGAAAACTCTTCAATGTTATGAATGATTTATAGAGATTCAGCATAATCGGTTTCGTGTTCATAGTGTCGAATGCTGCCTTAAAGACGAAAAACAACGGACCCATCTGGAAGTACAAGTTGGAAAAGATTAGAGAAATGCCTATTTATAACAGTTTTTCGCAATTAAAAAAAAACTCTGGGTGCTCGAAATATTCCCACCGTGGCCCCATAAAGAGTATTTGCTACAGCAAATAAACAAAAATGTTATAAATTGGCACGTCTGGAGTCACTTCTTTTCCCTTTTTTTAAAGGTACACATATCGTACTAGTTTTAGCCCTCAGACATACTTTTGTATACAAATCGTATGAGGTGTGTCTATTAGTATTGTTTGCAATTTCATTATGCAAAGACTCAGCTCGGTACAACGTCATTCTCTGGGTTTGGAAAAATTTGAAGAAGATCCTCTGTTTTCGAATTTTTTAGTGATGAGGCCTATTTCTAGGATAATGGCCGCGTCAATAAGCAAAATTGTCATATTTGGTCGGAAGAGCAACCTGAAGTGCTGGCATTACATCTAGAAAACAACAATCGGTTAATATTTCTTCAAAAATGTGGCCGGCCCAGAAAGTAACTGCGAATGGCGAGCACTATCGCGCTAAGCTTACGAACTATTTGTTGCTTAAATTGAAGCCCGTGATATAAATTTCTCCGCGACATTTGGTTCCAACTAGATGGCGCTACTTGCCACACAGTCTGTGGAAATAATGTACTTTATTGCAAGGACAATTTGGTGAATAATTAATTTAACGCTTTGTACCACCGTTGACTTGTTCCCCAAAATTATGTGATATCAAACATAACAGACTTGTTTCTTTTGGGCTGCGTAAAGTGCAAAGTCTACTTTGGATAAGTTGGATATTAGATTGGCTAATTAGAAGCCAGCATTGGCCAAACACCACAGGAAATGCTCGAACGTCTGCGAAAATTTATATTTCAGAATGGACTTTAGTAGCCGCAAATTCCATCAATATTTCAAAGCAATAGTATTTAAGAAATAAATCTATAAAAATTGTATATTTAGTAAATAAAATAAACTGTATACAATAATGACTAATTATAATAAAGATATTATGTTATAAGAAGATTGAAATGAAATGAAACATTAGAATATGACCTTCTTTAATATTTAAAGCTTCGATTTTAAGAAAGCATCCATTCTTGTTTTAATGAGAGAGATTTGCCCAATTATGCCTTGCCAATCACCCTCTATAAAAATCCAAACAACAAAAATCCCATCCACAAAAAGCAACAAGACTCCCATTCCCGTTCCCTTTCGAAAGAATTTGTTTCTTAGTCAAATACCTTTATTAGGGGTGTTAAGTCGCACAAAGAAAAATTCTCAACAGTTTATTTTATCAAAAATCTTCAATCAAAGATGTACACAACAATATCACCCATATACAACAACAAAAAAGTTTGAAAATTTATCAGATAGAAAACATCGATTTACAAGTCTAATAATATTCTTATAACAAAATGTTTCTATCTCTCGAAATTCCCTTGTGGCATGGCCTTTTCTTTTCATCCGACTCTAGTTGATGATAGATATATAAATACATATGTAGGTATGTACAAAGAGCATCCTTGTAGCAATTTCGCTCGTTTCTTTCCACAGAAAACCATTATAATCGCATCATCACTAATGGAAGGAAAACGCGTAAGCCGGTGCGCGATGCTCCAAATACTGAAAAATCAAAATACCAAAAAAGGGCAAAGAGATAGAAAAAAATCGTAATAGCTTAAATAAAAAAAAAGAAATAATAAAAAATAATGCAGAAAATAATAACGAAAAAAAAATCAACCCACTGTGCACCATCGATACTCTATGGAAGGCCAACGTTAACCTATTTTCGATCTTTCTTTCTTCGATTTTTATTATTTTTTTTTTCTATTTTTTTTGTTGAAAAATGAATAGCTTGGTATACCCGTTACTCATCCTTGTCATACATTTTAACTTAACTTCGACGACGACGTTACGGTTTTGAGTGATTTTTCCTTCTCAACTTTTGTCGTGGTTTGGTTGTGCTGTTGTTATTGTTGTTGTTGAATCACTTTTCATTCAGACGAAACACAATTCCTCGAACTTTTACAAACAGTGATGTGGGGCAAAAATAGTATTATTACCCATGTTTTACTTTTACATAGCTAGAGAGTCATGGCACGCGCTTTCTCTTAAAGTTAAAATACAAAAAATTTCTTTAAAGTGAATATAATGTATCTGCAGCCAAAACTTAATTTAACTCTGGGAGTTTAAAAAGTTTTAACAATCACGCGCGTGGTAAAGCTCGTCCTGAAGCAGGTCTTTTGTGTTTAGCCAGTTCGAACTAACTCCCAAAAGAGTTAACTCGCTTATGAACTAACTCCGACGAAAATTAGCACTTTGTTCATTTGATTTAACTCCCATTTTGTTTAGGAACTTAAGCCTAACGTCCAATCGAGGGAAGTTAGTTATGAACTAAGTCCCAATTTAACTAAATCTCAACTGAACTAACTGCCAATTTTTTGAAAATAAATAGAAAAATCCGGTAAGAATTTATGTCCCGAAATTCTTTAAGCACAAAGCAATCTTCATGAACATGAAGGGTAACTGACTTCTTTTCGGCAACGGTCCACCAATTAAGCCTATGACGATCGAGGAATTGCCGCCTGGTTGTCAATGAAGATTTCAAAATTATTATTCGTCATTTTTGTATTGCTCAGTTAGCTACTCATTTTGTTTATATTATCTGCAAAACAAAATGAAACACTGAGTATGTACTCCCATTTGTTTAGCGTTAAAATTGAGAATTGAGTAATTACAAGGCACTACAGCCTTGAAATCAATGCAAACGTTTGGGGCCTTTATTGATGGGTGGGTTATCTTGATAAGAGATGCCTGACCCTACCCCTGCGTTCATTTTGGAACCGTCGCGTCCACAAGACCGAAACCTTGTTGGAATTATATCTAACAGTGGAACTGGGATACAATCAATTAACGGCGAAATATTCTTTGTTTGAATGCCTATGTCAGTGAAGTATATTCTTTTCTTATCTTTTTATGACCGCAATGGTCCCCTTTTCCAATTTTAGACGCACTTGTGGTCAACAACTCCTTATTTTCCTAACGCTTGCACTGCGTTGAAACATTGTAAGGGTAGTCAATACCCTTTTAGTGAGCGCATAATTCTAAACAAAAAATCGATCGGGGCTAGTGAAAGGTTTGTTTGTTGGGGTGGGTGTAATTGTCATGGCACTAGTTGTACCAATGCACGACAGTCTGCGCATTTTTGTCATCGTTTTAAGATTTGCTGCTGTCTTACCTAGGAATAGCCACTAAGCTAAATATGCGTACGCCAGGATTTACCTTAAAATTACTGGTGTACATTGAATGAATTGTTTTGGGGCTGGATCATCTTTTTAATGTTGACAAAAGATGATTCTACAGTTCAAATTCGAAAGGATCCATAGAGGGAGGTTGTCCGCTGGGTGTTTCCCAATTTCACAACACCCATTCAAACTCGACTCCAAAAATTCTGGTTAAAATATTCGGACTGGTTTGAGATCGATGGGTTCTGATTTTTTAAGAGGTTTAGAACTTTTTTTAAAAAAAAAACACAAAAAATTCGAAAAAAAGAATGAAATATTTATTTGAATCGATAGTTTGAACCTTGCAATTTAATGTTTAAAGATAATTTCATGCAAATGTTGACCGCGGCTGCGTCTCAGGTAGCCCATCCGCTGAGTCCAATTTTGGCATACTCTTTCACACATATCGGCCGGTATCTCACGAATGAATGCAAGGATGTTGGCTTCCAGTGCGTCAATCGAAGCGGGCTTGTCCCTATAGACATTAGCCTTGACATACCCCCACAAAAAATAATCTAATGGTGTCAAATCGCACGATCTAGGCGGCCAATTCACCGGCCCGAAACGTGAAATTAACTGTTCACCAAACTCGCCTCGCAATTGCGCCATTGTTTCGCGTGCTGTGTGGCATGTGGCACCGTCTTGTTGAAACCACATATCATGCAAGTCAAGAACTTCCATTTCGGGCAAAAAAAGTTTGTTATCATCGCTCGGTAGCGTTCACCATTGACAGTAACGCTGCGATTCGCATCATCTTTGAAGAAATATGGCCCAATAATGCCGCCGGCCCATAAACCGCACCATACAGTGGCTTTTTCGGGATGCATTGGTAGCTGTTGCAATGCTTCTGGCTGATCTTCACTCCAAATGCGGCAATTTTGCTTATTTACGTACCCATTCAACCAAAAATGAGCCTCATCGCTGAACACAATTCACACAATTCAACACAATTGAACACAACAAGAGCCCATTCACCAAAAATTCGGCGTTGTGGTAGGTCGGCTGGCTTTAGTTCTTGCACCAGCTGTATCTTAAAAGGCTTTACGCCCAAATCCTTCCGCAAAATTTTCCACGTAGTGCTGTAACAAAGGCCTAACTGCTGGGAACGGCCCCGAATCGACATTTCGCGGTCTTCTGTCACACTAGCTGATACGGCCGCAATATTTTCTTCACTACGCACAGTACGTAAACGTGTTGGTGGTTTAATGTCCAACAAAGTAAATTTGGTGCGAAATTTGGTCACAATCTTCCGAATAGACTGCTCAGAAGGTCGAGAATGCCGATCATAAAATGGAAGCAGCGCGCGATGAACATTTCGAACCGAGCACGAATTTTGATAGTAAAATTCAATAATTTGCAAGCGTTGTTCATTTGTAAGACGATCCATGGTTAAATTGCAAACCAAACTGAAGCTGTTTGACAGTGACACAAAGTACTAAACACACGTCAGCTGTCAAAACCAGTGTTGCCAAAACCAAACCAGCTAAAAAATCACCCTTTAGAAAGGAAATTCCACTGTTAAAGTGCAAACAAAGCAGAGGTACCTGCACTATAAAGTAGTAGAATAACGAGCTCGAGAGTTGCTAAACCAAAACGTGGAGCCAATTTTCACGCAAACATTCTGCAAAATTTAGGCATTAGGTATACAATAACACGCAGTTTTAACGAGATAACATAAACCTGTTGAAAATGTCGGGTTTTTGAGCTTTAGGATTTAAGGACTTCTACTCTAAATCAGTCAAAAAAGTAAGGCCACACATTTAAAATTCGGCTTTATTCTACATTTGCAAACTTAAAAGAATCAAAATTCTGAAATTTGGTTTAAAGTCAATTATTGGTCTTTTTCCCACGAAAACAATCAAAAATCTTTGCTTCAAAAAGTGATTCGGAGTTAATAGAATCATCTTAGGAAATTAAACAACGATAATTTCTCTTTATTTTGTGCACATCACTGTCTGTGCTCATACGAGTCTATCGTGTGCTCCTCTTGTGTATCTTCACAAGCATTGCTGTCCAATATATTACATGAAGACTGAACTCTTCTTCTTTCATCAAAAGTTTGCCCTAGAATACTCATGTAAAAAGTGTTCCATATATAAAATGTTTGCCTCGACCTGATACTGGGGTCTAATGACAAAGCAATAGATAAAGTGGGCATATGGGTTGGAGAGCTAGAACTAGTACCCCATCAGCCTTAACGTATCTTGTATGAAAAAGGAAAAGAAAGAGAACCAAATCAATTTTCCTCATATTTCCTTCGATTTTCTTCTTGCTATTTTCCTTTAACTCTTTATGATTGCTTGGGTGGTTGGATGTTTTTAAGGAAAAACTCGGCACTATATACTTATGTATACTCAACATCAGCGGAACTAAAGATTGTAATTGAAAGGAACTACAAAATTCAAGAGAAACCAAAAAAAAAAATTAACAACTTAAAATGGAGATGAAAAGAATTGCACTTAAGTGGTAGTGCACGAAAAATAATAATGGAAAGTGTTTTCTTCAACGACGAACTCGACAACGACGAAAGGCTGGCTATATGTCGACGAGATGCTCTTCCTTTAGAAAATTCCCATCTTCCATCCTTTGTACTCTTGTTATGATGCCGAGAGACTATATCTACCCTATTGCACAATCTGAACCGTATTGAAGCAAAGCCGATATGGTGATGGTGTTGAAACTTGAAACTACATCATCTTACAAAAAAAGGTGACAGACAAACACACACACTAACTTGGAAAATCTGATTTCGATCAGAGAAGTTTTAGCATCATCTTTCTCATACTTCGCTGGTTACAAGGGGTGGATTGATAATAGAGCCGAAATTTTGACCTCATGCGGCATTTGCAGGATTTGTAATTGCAGGCGAAGGAAATAAATCACGAAATCGAATTGAATTTTTTGACTTTACGTTTAATTATGTAGAGAAAAGTGAAGATAGCTAAAGGGTTTTTCAACAGGGACGCTACAAAAGTAGAGCAACAGGGACAGCAAACAATGCCATATTTCTTGCCGCTCTTTTGACATTTCTCTTCAGTAAGGTTTGCCATTTCATGATGGAAAGATATACGAGCCAACAACGAGTCGAAATTATTAAAATTTACTACCGAAATTCGGAGTCAGTGGCCTCGACGTTAAGAGCGCTACGTCATCTGCAGCGATGAGGCTCATTTCTGGCTGAATGGCTTCGTCAATGAACAAAATATGCGGTATTGGTCAGGCAGCAATCCACACTACTCCATGAGTCATCATTGCATCCCGAAAAAATTACGGTTTGGGCCGGCGGCGTCATTGGGCCGTACTTCTTCCGTGATGATCAAGACGGGCACGGTACTGTGAATGGGGATCGCTACCGTTCAATGATAACCGAATATTTTTGGCTCCAATTGGATGATATTGACTTGGAGGACATGTGGTTCCAACAGGACGGCGCACAGTGGTGCGAGAGCGGAAAAAAGTCTTTTGAAAAAGTCATGTCTATCGTTTTAAACTTTATGTTTAAGTACTCTTAGATAACCCGAGCGTATGATTTAAAAGTATTTTTTAACATATATATTGTATGTTCTGATTTACAAGCCCTCAAAGTTGAAAAATAATTTTACTCAAATCGCGAACCGTATTTTCAACAAATTTTGAGATGTTTTTTTCCGAAGTTCCTGTAGATAAATTCTCTAGCTTCTTAAATAATTTAATTGGTCTATTTTCGATTATCTAAAAATAAAAAAAAATATTGATTATTTATAAAAGATACCTTCTATAAGTAGCCTGAAGCTTTAGTACTAAGAAAAAATGATTTTTTTTTAAACTTTTTGATTAAAAAAAACAGCTCCAAAAGATACCAAGAAAGTAAGTATGCCACCATATGCTCCATATATTCATGTTAAAGCACAGAAAAAATCAGCTGCAGATACGTGCAGATGTGGAAGTTATGCTCAAAAATGTTTCACTCAATCGGATTTCAAAAAACTCCGTCTTGACGGTGGTGTTTACCAAAAAGTTTGATTACTTCGGTATTAATTGTCAGAATGAACTGGTTAAGCCTATTATTTTAAGAAAAAATGTCAAACTTTATTTTAAAAATAAAACAAAATTAATACATTGACCCAGGGCTGAGAATTTCGATTTTTGCGAAACCATTTATTTCTGCCTGGAAAATTTTTCAACTTTCAACTAAATTTTATTGAAAGCAACACACGAAAAATAATATAGTTTTATGATATTTTGAATTATATGATAGAGCTTAATACAAAATAAAGAAAAGGATTAGGGATAATCTTTTATTTTTTTTTAATTTTTCGCTAAAAGTAGGGCAGGTAAAAATAAAAAAAGGTGTTTTTTTTAAGTTTTATTGCTTTGTTTTTGTTGTGTATTGCGTAATTTTGTATTACCTGTAAGGATTAGTAATGGCTTATTAGATTAAAATCTCTTACTTAAATCTATATATATAAAGGATTAATGAAAAAAAGTCAGTATTGAGTTATTGAGCATTTGTGCAAGGTGTGTAAGACAAATTTTTACTCTTTGATCAACCAATAAGTGAACGTGAAGTGAAATATAATAACAAACATATATAGTGAATTCAATACATTAAAATATACATAGTTAATAATAATATTTTATTCAAAATAAAAAGTTCAGGTTTTACTAAAAAAAACTTTTATTTAAATATAACATCAAAACCCTCAAATTTTATAAAAATGTCAATAACTTTTTTTCTAACAATTTTTTCTTGACCAAATTTTGACCAAGCATGTATAAGACTAATCTTAACATGTTTGTCAAATTTCATTAAAATTCGTTTAATAGTTCAGATTTTACAGACTTTTTTCCGCTCTCCCATACAAACATCAAAACACTCAAATTTTAGAAAAAAAGTCAATAACTTTTTTACTAATGATTTTTTCTTAGCCAAATTTTGACAAAATGTGTATAAGACTAATTTAAAAATGTGAATCAAATTTGATCTTAATCCGTTAAACAGTTCAGATGTTACAGATTATTTTTCCGCTCTCCCATACAAACATCAAATCCCTCAAATTTTAGAAAAATGTCAATAACTTTGTTTGTAATTATTTTTTTTCAACCAAATTTTGACCAAATATGTATAAGACTAATATAAACATGTTTGCCAAATTTCATTGAAATCTGTTGAACCGTTCAGATAAAACAGACTTTTTTCCGCTCTCCCATACAAACCGAACCACTGTGCGGCGCCACAAGCCACACAGCGAATGTCACAATCAATTTATTGCAAACCAAGTTTGGAGAACGTGTTATCTCACGAAATGGTCTAGTCGCTTGGCCGCCTCGGTAGTGTGATTTGACGCCGTTAGACGATTTCCTGTGGGGCCACGTCAAGTCTATGGTCTATGCCAACAAGCCAGCGACGATTGATGAACTTCGTACGAATATCGAACGTGAAATTGCAGCAGTATCGGCCGATTTATGCTTGAAAACCGTCCAAAATTGGGTTCAGCATCTGAACTTCTGCAAGCGTCTCGTGGCGGCCATGCAAAAGAAATCGAGTTCCATACATAATGGCATTAAACGTACTTTCACAGGAATAAAGAATTTCGTTGATATCCAAAACCGGTTTTGTTGTAAAGGGTTTTCCAATAAGAGGTGTTATTTTGATATTCAAAGAAAAATGGCATTTTTTGAGATAAATGATCGGATGTTTATTTCATTATAAAGAGGAAGGTATGCCGTTAATAATGGAACACAACATCAGCCAAATGGCCGCCACGACCACGCTTACAGGACCATATCCTTTTCATGAAATTTTCCATAACCAAATCGCAAAGTGGCTGCCCTATGTCCTCGATAGCCTCACGAATTCCTTCTTTGAGGTCTTGAATCGACGCTGGGCTGTTGGCGTAGACCTTATCTTTCACGTGGCCCCAAAGGAAGAAGTCGCAAGGTGTTAAATCACAAGATCTCGGTGGCCAATTGTGATCACCTCTTCGAGAGATAACACGGTCCGGAAAATTTTCCCGTAAAAGATCGATGGTTTCATTGCTTGTGTGGCATGTAGCGCCGTCTTGTTGAAAGTAAACGTTGTTCAGATCAATACCATCCAATTCCGGCCATAAAAAAATCATTAATCATCTCTCGATAGCGCAATCCATTGACCGTAACTGTTGCTCCAGCCTCATTTTCGAAAAAGTAAGGTCCAATGACCCCGCCGGACCATAAACCGCACCAAACAGTCACGCGTTGAGGATGGAGAGGCTTTTCAACAATAACTCTTGGGTTTTCCGAGCCCCAGATGCGACAGTTTTGCTTGTTGACGTAGCCTCCGAGGTGGAAATGGGCCTCATCAGTCAAGATTTTCGATGAAATTCCGGATCATTTTCATGCATTTCAAGGACCCAATCAGCAAAGACACGACGTTGTTGATGATCAGCCGGCTTCAGTTCTTGTGTTAACTGAACTTTATAAGCCTTAAGACCCAAGTCTTTATGCAAAATACGGTGTAATGAAGTTTGTGGAATGCCTAATTCCAAAGAACGACGAGGAATGGACAAACCCTGGGCTTTCTTCAACACTTTGGGCTACAACAGCAATATTCTCAGTTGTTCTTGAGCGACGTGCACGGGTTTTATTCTTCACATCACTAACTTGTCCCAACAGCTCGAATTTGTCCACCGGTTTCTGTATTGCGGTCCGACAAGGTGCTTCACGACGACCCAAAAATGTTCTAGTTTTACGAACCGTCTCTGCCAAATTTTCACCATTTTTATAGTGAATTTTAATAATTTCAATGCGTTGTTGAAGCGTGTATCGTTCCATTTTTATTAATGGCGTAGTTTCTACTTGTCAAATGTCAAAAAATGACAGCTTCAAAGTGACAGCTACCGAAATAGCGGGCTATTCAAAATAACACCTCTTATTGGAAAACCCTTTATTTAAAAAAACTTTTGTAGCGCTCTTATTGAAAAAACCCGATATATCCAAAGAAAGCGACTCCAGACATGACAATTATAACAGTTTTGGTTTATAAAAGTACTGTTTATGCGGCCCTCAGGGCCAGGGCTTGCGCCGGTGCGCATACTTCAGGCACCCAGAGTTTTTTTTTTTCAAGTGGCGCGAAGCGCGTTAACGCACGCCCACTTTTAATGCCGAAAAACTGTTATAAATTGGCATTTCTCTAGTCTCGTCCATATTCAAACCGATATCGTTCAATCGTTTTCGTTTCACGTGATGACAGATTAGGCGGAGGCCCCTGAACGTGGAATTGTGTAATTTCATTCTGTCGTAGAGAAATTAACTTAAGGCAGTTTGAAGATAGACAAAAACCAATGTTTTAAATGTTCTATATATTTTTTTTTTCTGATTCAATCAACCAAGAAACGTGATATCTAAATGGCTTCGAAGATTTTTTCAAAATGGCGGTGGAATCCATATGAAAAAATTACTATACAAAAATTTTGATTTTACACTTCTGACAACTTGTAGGAACATAGTCAGTCTTCATCCAGAATTCACTTCCTTCATATTGTACTATTAAAACATACCTTGCGCCCTACGTTCATATCCCTGTAGTCGGCCAATAGCTACTCTACTGTGTTTTGCTCTTTTTTCAACCTTTATAACGCCACCGTCACTTCTATAAGAGATCGAAGTGGTGGCGCGCTGTTAAAGGAAGATGGAAACGAATAGCAAAATTGAACTTATACCTCGATAAGGAGATATTTTCTAATATTGGAAGCAGGATATAGACGAGCAGTTGAAGTAAAGTTAAAGGTAAGTAAGTACCCAGAGGAAAAGCAGCAGACTTTCAATTGGGATTACATGAGTGCTTCATACTCTGTAATATGTTTTTAAGGATTTTTCAAGTTGTTTTTTTTGCGCACCCAAGTGACTAAAATGAAAATTCAACAAAAAACAAAAAATGAAAAACTAAATCTTATAAAAGTTTTGACATGAAGGTGAAATGGTATCGAAGAAGTTGTTGATGGTGTTATACCTTATACCGCGCGCCGCCCCGCCGCGTGCAAAAAGGATAAGAGTCGCCATTTCTTAACGAAAACAGAATATTATTCACATTTATACCATTATATGTTATGTATGTACTCGTAGGTATGTACAGTTTTGTTGAAAAGTAATTAATTGAGAGTTCAGCAAAAGATGTTAGGTTTTGTAGTAGGTATGTAGGTAGTACGTGTAATTGCATTTTGTAAACACACGCATTAATTGAAGAAAATCTGCTGAACTTAGCGCAACTCAAGACGAGTTCATTTCTTACTCGGTGAGTTCTAGGAAATTTAAGTTGTTTTTTGTTTTGTTTTTGCAAAAGTTTCTTCTCTCTGTGCTCTGTGCAGAGGAAAAGTTGTTTTTCGTGTAAATATTCTCGAATTTTATTTTTGTTTTGTTTGTTTGGCTTAGCTAATGCAAGGTGTTAACATTTGTCGCCTTATTTGGACTGATGGTTATATAAGAAAAAGTTAAAAAGATTAGAGACATTTTTGTTATTATATATGGAGTTTGGGCATTTTTCTCTCTCTTTCACTGTGTCTGAGGGGATTTAAGTTGGTAAATTGAGTAGTTTTTTTGTTTAATAATTAATTAGAAATTTCATTTAAGAGATGTTGGAAATAAATGGGGTATAAAAAGGCTTGAGCGACGACTCCGATCGTTTTCTTGTTGCGGTAAAATTCAGAACTGGACTTTCGGACGAAAAGAAATTGCGAACCGCCCAGAAGAAGAATTCGACGGCCGTCGTATGATGATGTTTTCGTGCAGCGGAAAAAATTGACAGAAGATGCAAATGCGCAAATGCTGCAGCAAAAAACAAGATCAGCGAAGAAGAGTATCGAACCAGGAGAAGGTTGGAAAAGAGGATCCTGAGTATAAAGAAGAGGGTAGCTAACCTAAAGGAGACAGAAAGAGTCTCGCGATCGAACGAATCCATAAAGTTTTATAAAAAAAACCCAAACAACTGGCTGCTGGTTTTAATACCGGGTCACAGGCACTTCGAAATAGTGAAGTCACCGATGCACAAGGAATAGTAAATATTTCCAAGCGGCAATTCCAGCTGCAGCTAAATAAAAATCATGTAGAGCAAGTGATAAGGCAAGAAATAAAACCAACTCCAATCAATGAAAACCTATCAGCTCCACCATCCACTATAGAATAGGAAGACTTAGCTTTACAAAAAGTTTAGGAAGAACAAGGTCACTGGTTCTGATCGATTATCAGCGGAGCTCTTCAAATGCGAAGGGGATGTTTTGTTAGAGCTCAGACATCAAAATCATCAACCGAGTATGGCTGGAAGGAAGCGATGACTGGACGATCAGCTCTATCTATGAAAAAGGCGATCCTATGTCTTGCAAAAACCTATCGAAAGTACTGCAGGTTAGTGTCTTAAACGGTTCTGCAACACTTTAATAGGCAAATTGCATAGTGTGGCCGGGAGATCGGCCATTGAACAAATTTTCACGAATTTCAAGTCGAAACCGACCATCTCTACATCGACTTCAAAACCGCAAATGAGGCATTCACTGTTAGGAGCTCTTTTAAGCGATGGCAGAACTTGGTATATCCGGGGAAAACTAATCCAGTTTTGTCACGTGACACATGACGGTGGCAGTGCAATTTACGTATTTTACTGAGGAGTAGCTCTCCCCAACGATTCCAAACATGTTCAGGATTTTGACAAGCAGATGCGATATCATCCGAATTCTTCAATCTTCTTCACGAAATGCATGGATTTACAGTAAACGAAGACATTCCCAGGGAAATTTTATTCACGATAGCCTTCAAGGCTATCAACCAAAATAAACCTTAGTGGAGATCCAACGAAAAACTATGTACATTAGCATATTGCTGCTACTTCTGCTTGGCGAAACAAATGGGTTCAAAACTTACCAAGCGTAAGAGACGAAGTGCACACTCTACAAAACCTTTATACTGCCAATTCCGCATTACGGCGCCGAGTACTGGATGTTGACTAGAGAAGCAGAGCTGTTACTAGGCTTTTTCGAAAGAAACATTCTTCGACGGATATTTGTGTGCAAGGAGGGTGAATATTGTCCAAAAAGTTGACTGAACTGGCTCGGCTGCATCGACCGAACGAACAACAATGTTCCAGCCGATTGAGTCTTCCGATCAGAGGTCCCAAGTTCGAGCCGAAAAGGGAGACCGAACTTCCGGTTTGGAGATCACGCCATGGCGGATGCCAGAGCGCTTGGTCTAGATGACTGGAATCAACGTACCAGGGATCGAGGAGGTGGTAAAGTTGGAATTTCATATTTGTGACAGAGGGATTTCTTATAAATTGTGATGTCATAAAAATCATGAATATGTATATACATAATTCTAATGACTAAAGTCTTGTTTTGCCAATTTGTTTAAAACACCTTCCTATATCCTTTTACAAATCCACAACATGTCTTAACAACACCGATACAAATTCGGAGGAATAGTCATGCTTTTCGTTCTCCAAGTGTTACGTTTTTGTTGACAGCGTGAAGTGTTTTATAAACATCAGAAAAAAAGCACGCTTCTTAATTTTATTTGATATATTTATAGTTTTAAAAAATACATAAAATTTAATGATACCGATTTGTATCATCACTTGTGATGGAAGTCAAGAAGAAAATCCACATTGTGAAGTTGTAGATAGGCATCAGCGATAAATCACTTTAAACATTTTGATTTAGATGCTGAAAAAGTGCAAATTACCCACAATTATTAAATTATACGGTGTAAACGTGTGCTGTCAAGGGGGGGGGGGGGTTGTTATGAAAATGTAGCAGAAATCTTGAACTCGTGTGATATCCTTTATGGAAATCTTGAACTCGTGTGATATCCTTTCTGGACAGTCCCTTTGCGAAAATCTAATACATATACATATAGAAAACTAAGCCAGGTCGTTCTGATGGTGATGTACCCTCAACTTTCTGTCAAAATTTCAATGAACTCCGATTTAACGCAAGCCACGATCTAACATTTCAGTAATGCAATGAAACTGATAGTCTTAATAGCTTCTTGCAAGATTAGGCATTGGTTTTTACATGGTAAACAGAAGGTATATTTCTAAGCCTTAAAATAATCTTAGATTCATAGTGCAGCTATTATTTATGGATCAACAAATAGCAAAGATGACCCGCTCCAGAGGTAATTCAATCTTAAAGCCTCGCCTGTTTTAGATTGATAGATAAATTTGATAAACGCTAAATATGTGTTCTTTTACAAAATTAAAAAAAAATCTTTGGATCGGGATTTTACCATCCATCAGAACACAAAACATGAAAAATGTAGCCTCTCCTTTTCTCTCTAGGTATACTTTTATTTCCGACAAATTGTTTTTTTTTTTTCGATTTAAGCTCCTTGGTAACCATTAGCCATAAGTACGTGCGACTCAGCCGTGCACATTATTTGAATTGAAATCCCTTCCTTATCAGATCCAGGAAGAAAAGTCGTGGCAAATAAAATGCAACTAAATCCAGCTGTCATCCTATTTTCCTGTGACTTGCACTATATTTTATTTCCTCAGCTCTAAAGCAATTGGCTGCAACGAAAAGGACTCTTCAAACAAAGAAACCTTTAGTATTAAATTGTCTCTTAAGCTTTGAAACAAAAACAGAAAAAAACAATTTGGTAAATAGACATGACATCAATTATATTTATATGTATGCATTTCGACCTGAAAAAAAACAATACTTTCTAAAGGACCTTTGGAATTTAAAATCAAACACTAATATTCTCATCTACTATAAAAAAAAAAAATAAATAAAAAACTAAACAATTATTCTCTAACTCTGAAAACCCAATTCCATGCCATTTGACATTCGTTATTAAATGATTCTGAAATTGCATTCGACAGAATAAATCCGAAATCCTATAACCTACATCCCTAGATCCTTTGTTTTTCACCTGTTCCACTTTTATCTGTATCTCTGTTATCCTCTGACCAGGATCTGTATACATTTAACATGACACTCAACAAAAAATATTGTGCACCATTTTGAAAAAAAAGAAAAAAAAAAACAAACAGGTAGAAAGGACGAAAAATGTCGATATATTCATTGTTGCATTACATGGGGCACTTGGGAGTAGATTTTCCGGGCAGAAGTATAGAGAATACAAAATAAAAAGAAAAAATAAAACAGGACTCTAACTTGAAAACCCTGGGTAGCATGACAGTTGTTATTTGCAACTCATATATAAATGGAGCAGCAAAACTAGAAGATTGTTAGTGCATTTCTCTATTTCTCCCTCTTTCTGTCTCTCTTTCTCACTGTTGATTCCCCGTACACATGTGGAGAACCTTCGATGTCGACGACAATGTTGTCGTTGTTGTCATTGTGCGCTTCAAGTCCTTGAAGTCAAGTGAAATATGCAAATACACAGTTAGTACCTAAATCACTTTTGTTGTTGGGTTTGGGTATTTCTTCGCCATGTCCTGGATAGCTTCTCATTCTGTTGCGTGGGTATGTGAGTGAATGGGTAAGTGGGAGTGGGAGTAGTAAGGATATTAGATAGATAGCTATATAGGTATCTATCAAACATGATAAATGAACCTATGACCCAGTTTCCCTTATAGGTTGTAGTTAGTGGGTAGGTAGCCTCCCCCCATTCGAAATTGTTGTTGATTTTAAATATTTATATTTTTTTTGCTCCTTGCCGTTTTATTTATTGAGAGTTTAATCTGAAGATATTTTGGTATAGTGGCAGCATGTTGGTTGGTTGGGATAGATGCGGATGCGATGGATGAGGATGACGGTGCCGCACAGAAGGAGTGGCAACATCGCAACAACAACACCGTCGCGCCACTGCCACTGATGCTGCTGATACTGGCGGAGGACACGATGAATGGCATAAATGAAATATTGAGAGTTACTTTGCATTCATTGTGTTTTGTATGGAGATTTATGAAGGAGCAGGCGAATTCACTATAAAATAGAAATACATACCAAAAAAAAAACAAACGATTCAGAGATTCCATCAGAAGGACGACGAATAGCTAGCTCACCGTTGAGAGTTGATCGTCGACCATTTGAAAGGCATTTTAAAATTTGAATCAAGTGAATAATAAATAAAATTTCATTGGGAAAAGTCCTTTTGGGGTTGTGCGAGGACGAGAAGCGCACCTTGTTGAGTTGAATTTGAGATGAGTTGAAAACTCGATGAAAAATGAAGAGGATATTTTTTTTTTTTTTTCAATTTATTCGTTGAAAGACGAAATAGTTTTGTGAAAGAGTATTCAAGTTGTAAAAAAATGCAATAAGAAGCCAAAGTTGGACAATTCGAAAAAAGTAGGCATGTAAGTACATTCATATATATAAGGTATTTCATTAGAATTTAAATAGGTTCCTCATTGATAATAGGGGATTGGACAATCAAAGGGAATATTTTAGAAAAGTGAAAGGAATTTGTTTTGGGAACAGAGGAAACAAATAATGACAATTTGATGGGGTTCAGCAGCCTATAGTTTTTCATACAAACGTTTCTTATAGGTACCTACATTTAAGAAACTTAAATGCTGCCTTTTTTATTTTCAGTTTAAGTACGCCATTTGACGTTTTTTCGAGTTAAATTTTTGAAATATTGTTCTCTGGAATGAAATCAGGGCCCATAAATTGAAACCGTCTGTAAGAATAACATCCAACCGAAAAATTAACATCACCATCTGCTTAATCTTTCGGAAATCGAAAACCCGTGTTTGCACTTAACACTTAATTAACGAAGTTGTCGAAGAAGAACTACAAGGTGGCGCAAAATTAATCATCCAATTTTGTTTTTGAATTACTTTTTTACTAAATTAAAAAAAATGATGATGATTTTGAGTGATGGGAATCTTTATTTGAACCTTTATAATTTTTTCTTTTAAGTGGAAAAGATTATATCCGTCAAGTAGCTGCCACCAGTGTCGATACACATTTGTGCCCGTTTTATCGCATTTTCCATGACTTTTCGCAAGATTTCAGATTCGCATTCCTGTCGAGTATTCTCCTTAAGGGCTGCGATTGTCTGAGGCTTTTTTTTTATTATTACAAGCTTAATAAATTCTGAACTTAAAATTAAACATATTGGGGCATATTCATAGTCAATTTTAAACTCCAGTTTATCTTAGACCTGGGTTTATCCTATCTAAATAACATTGAATAAACCCCAGTCTAAGATAAACTGGAGTTTAAAAATGACTATGAATATGCCCCAATATTTCTTAAATCTATACTTAAACATATAAAAGTAGAAATAATCAATGTGGGAGAGTTAGAATAAGTAAAAAAGGACAAAGAGAAGAATGGGTTAAGAATAGCTTGTTTTAAAGCAGGCTTACTTATGTTGGGGTTGAAGGTATTTATATTGTTGGCCTTGCGTTGCATTCGAATCAATGGTTCGTTTAGGCCACAATCGGTACGGTGGTAGGCAGTGAAGAACAGATCTTACCTGACGGGGGTTTGGGTTCAGACAGATTTTTTGGAGCAGATTAGGGCAATAAATGCCCCCATTTAATAAATAATTGGTTCACAAATACGATGTCAGCAGTATTACGGCGTAATTTTAGAAGTTGAAGGTTCAAAAGTTTAAGATGGTCTACATAAGAAGGGATTATCCCATCAGCCAAGACCCCGCACAACGAAGCGTAAAAATCTGCACTGGACGGCTTCAATACGTTCTATGTAAACTTGATGATATGGAGACCAGACTGGGGAGGCATATTCTAGGAGAGGTCTAACGAAAATCATATAAAGGGATTTGGTTACATATGGACAAGAAAATTCTTTTGACCAGCGTTTTACGAACCCGAGAGTTGAGTTGGCTTTGCTAATAATGCTGCCGTAGTGGGAGCGAAAATTGAGTTCAGTGTCACAAATGACTCCTAGATCGCGAATGGAGGTTACAATAAGGACAGGCACTCCATTAATCGAGTATTGTATTTGGGACAAGGAGGGGCGAGTGAAGGTTATGGTTTATCATTTCTTAATGTTTAACTCAAGAAAGTTTTTTTGGCACCAAGTAAAAAGGCTATTTAATTCGTTCGCAGCATGAGTGCGTCGTCAGGGGTGGAAATTTGTTTCGATATCCTCATATCGTCAGCGTAAATTTCCAAGTCAGATTGAGGCAAAAGCAGCTCACCATTATTTATAGTCAAAACAAAAACAAGAGGTCCTAAATGGCTTCCCTGGGGTACTCCAGATAATGCAGATATAGGTTTGGAGACACTCTCTCTAAAGAGCAATCGACACTGAGGCTCAACTAGGTATGACTGAATCCAAGAAGTGATGCTTTTTTAGTTTAAAAAGAATGATGTTGTGGGAAATTTTGTCATACCTTATTAAAATCTGTTGCAATGGCATCAACTTCTTAACCTTCTTCTGAGGCAGGCAGCGTTTTTAAAAGATCGTCGGGAACAAATTGATTTACAGTGAATCAACAGCGACTCGTAAACTATAATTTCAAAAAGTTTAGGTATACAAAAGAGTTTGACAATGGGTCTGTAGTTGGAAATTTCATTTTTGCAACCTTTTTCGTGAACAGGGATAATGAAAGAATATTTTCACATCTTAGGAAAAACACCATTTACAATGGAGAGGTGGAAGACTGCTGTGCTAATTTTTCAATACATTTTTTGAAGAACGATTGCTGGGCGACCATCTGTACCAGGGAAAAAATCATCTTTCAGCTGATTAATTTTACTCACCACTGAAGATAGGGAAAAGGAGGTTAGAGGATAATTGTTCAAATAACTTAAATAGTTTAAGTCTATCTCGGTATCTTAAAAAGTTTGCAAAAAGATTGAATACGATATAAGGGTCAGCAGACAAAGATTCACGAAGTCTTAACGTAGAAGGATAACCATTTTTCTTGCAATTAATAAACTGGTAGAAATTGTTTGGGTTTGAAATAAGATCAGCCTGTATTTGGTGGATATAATTGGACTAAAGGGAGTCACATAGGGTCGAGAAGTTGTTGTTTTAAGATGAGAGATAATTGGAATGGTCCAAACTAGACCTTGATTTCAGAAACTTTTGCCGAAGTCATTTCGTAGGCTATGCAGTGGACGAAGATCTTTATTGTACCAAGGAGGAGATGATGTGGTTTTTTTGAAGTCAACTAGGGACTGATATTGCCGAGGGCGTCCTCAAAAAAAAAACGGTCCCATCACTCCTCCCGCGTGAACGCCGCACCGCACAATTTAATAATTTTGTGTCCATACCAGCGATCACACGGTGTTTCGACTTCAAGAATTGTCAAATGGTCAATTTATAAACGAAAAACCAATATTTTCCGCATTAAACCTTGAATGACTTTTTTTGCGCATTAATTCTCATTCCAAAATAAAGATAATTGCATAGAAAAATGCTCACTCGGATTTGTTTAAAAGCAAAAGGAATTTTTCCTGGGTTACCTATATACATATATAGGGTGTCCCATAATCAAAGGACTAAACTGAAACTTGGCAAGATTTTTGCCAAAACATTTAAAAAAAAATATTATATGGCGTATTCACTCGGAATGGATACTTTGGACACTGTGAACAAAATTTTGTAGCTATGTTGTTCGATGATCGCCAAAATATTGGAGAGCTGGCTCTTCGCCGCGTTCTTAAAGCAAAAGAAAAAGTCAAAAGCAACACGATGAATACTACGAGGTAACAGATTGGAAGCAAATTGAAAAGACCCGTTTGACCTAACCTCCAATACACGTGGATTTTACCCACGAAGACCTTCGTCAAACAAAAAGTAAAGCAGTTGAAAGAGCGGTGAAGTTGGTGACCGATGTTTCTAGGTCTGTTTGTTGGTTTAGAAACAGCAAAGAATAATACAAAATTCGTTAATTTCTCGAAAAGAATTGCCAAATCTTTAGAAACAATAAACAAATTATGTTAAATAAAACTAAAAAGAAAATACAAATATTAAATTTTCTTATTGAAGATAATATAGTTGACTAATCACAAATGACTGCGGTGATTTTAAAAAATTAAAAAAAGATCTCAAAATTAATGAAAAGACCAAATGCATCTTTTTCAAGTTCTTCGTCTTTTTCTTTTTTAATTTTAAACTGCAATGAGCGAACCCTAGCGTCATTTTAAAATTAAAAAAAAACTTAAAATTATTTGTATCCTATACAAGAGCGCTCCGCCCTATTTCCACATGCCAATTTTTAAAAATGGAACTCAAAAATTTCGCATCAATTTGATAATGGTTTAATTATTTTAAAGACTGCTATTCTTTTAAATACCTTAATTCTGTATCGATTGATTCTCAATCTATTGGATAAAAAATAAATCAATTTTTGAAGAACAATGTTGGGTTTTCAATACAAATTTTGATTATATTTTTTCCCAATGATTATAGTCTTAACTTTTGACAGATTGAGCCTACTGTATGGTGCACTTCTGAGCTTAGTTGTTTTTATTTTCAAACGATACTTGCCTGTTTTTTTAGAATTTCAATTTATTTGAACGCTCAGTGTTTTTAACTTACCTGGAAAGAAAAAAAAAACAAACAAATTAGAAATACATACACGGTTAAAAATCTGAGGGTGTTTTTTAATACCACCTCAGTATTACAGGTGTATGCAATACCAGAAAAATTTGTTTTTAATATTTACAATTTATTAGACTTTTTTATAATAATTTTGTATTAATTTTCAATATTTCTTTCATTAAAATGCTCTTTTTAATACTAATTTTCTGAACTTTAATCTTACAAGATTATAATTTAGTATTTAATTCTAGAATCTAACAACATAGTTATTAAAACTACACTTTAAACAAGAACTTATTACAATTAAATAATAGTTGACTTAAAATATAATGTCTACTCTGATTACATTTTAATATGAGCTTATTTAAATTAAATATTTGGTATACTATTAATCAATACAATATGCATCAAGTGCGTAAATCTAGGATGTATTACTTTTTGATAATACCGGAATATTATAGTTTAATATAATAACACCATTAATTTTCAGTATTTTAGTACTTTAGTATTTTATTTTAATATTTCGGTATTACATTAGCTTTATGAAAACGCTACCCTCGGCCATATTATTTTCAATATACAAAGGTATTACTTTATAATAATTCAGTATTATATTTTAATATTCAAGTAGGTATTGTTTTAAGACTTTAAATACCTTCGTATTGCTTTCAAATACTGTAGAATTACGTTTTAACCCTTGAGTATTAAATTTAAATTTGTCGGTATTAATTTCAAAACCAAAAGATGTTATTTTGTCGTTTGGTTTTCCATTGCCAGTTTGTTTGAGTGCGTCATTTCCAATCAAGTTTATCTTGGATAACTTACTTGGAGTATTGATTAACATACAAAAATTGTGAAAAAATAAAAAAAAAAAAATAAATAACATAAGCGATTCATTAGTATCCAATAAGGATATTCTTCTAACAAAAGTAAGTAATTATAAGATAATATAAGTCCTAAGCGTTTTTTTTTTTAAACGCGATTGCCTCTAATCTTTTAGTTCTGGACGCCGAGGAAATTGAAAGTGGGTTTGTTCTACAATATGGGGACGGTGATGAGATTCCGCGTGATATTCTAATTGATATAGTGAGACAATACTCAAGCTGTGCCTGCTTTTTTCTTATTATTGATCCTGTTGTTTAAAAGCCGGTTGATCCTCAGTCTCCTTTTATACGCAAAGAAGTAAGTTAACTTTTTAATAGTAAATATTATTTAACTTCACTTCCTTCATTCAAAGGGTTTGGAATATATTAAGGATACTTCTCGAAGGACATTAGTCACAAGAGGATTGGAATAGATTTTATGTGACTTCGACATTCATTGCCCTGGAACAGAGCAACGCCTTTTGATACAGTGGCAAAACTATGCTAAGGTCGTGAAAGACATTTTTTCGAATTGTTTGCAGAAAAAGGCATAAAGTAAATCGAGGTTTGTTTCAATTGTCTGTAATAATTCGGCCACTTCAACTAAATGCATAAGATTTTTTTAGATTGGAAACCAGATGCTTTCATCCACTTCCGAAGGCCCAAAACCAAACGAGTAGAAGACATCATATTTCGAGAAATCGATTCCTAAACTTCTCAAGTTTCAAAACTTGAATAAACCCCCAAAAAATTCAGATCTATCCGAGAAACAGTCCCATTTAAATTCAGTTGGACCGAACAAACAAGCTTAATCATACTATTTCTTTCTTGTGGACAGAAATATCATTTCCTGTGCAAGTAACTATAACTTTTGTGAAACTTTCTATGTCTTTTTTAAAAATTTTCTGTGTTCGAAACCTTAAAACAAATTGACTACTGCATTGTTTTGCATACCGATAAATAGTTTAAAGAATATTTTGTTTTTCTAGTTTAAGTCTTTATTAATAATAAAATGTATGTATCTATGTATATGAAAATCAAGCGGACGATTTTTTATTTCCGAAAGTTTAATTTTTTTAAATAGGTGGAAGGATCACGAATACATTATACTTTTTTATTAAAATTTAATATACTTTGTATTACATAATAACCTGTTAATACATAAAATTAATCCAGTTGTGGGTTAAAATGTAATACATTTTGTATTAGTTATTTCTACCTTAAATTCAATATTTCTTCTATTTCATTTAAACCCAAGGAATATTAGAATATAATACAATCTTTTATATTTTAATACTAATTAAGATTTGATTCTAATATAAATTGAATGTGATTAAACACCAAATGTATTAAATTTTAATACAAATTTGTATTAATTTAAAGTATAGCGAAGTTAAATATAAAGGGTGATTTTTAAGCTGGTTTGGTTTTGGCAACACTGGTTTTGACAGCTGACGTGTGTTTAGTACCTTATGTCACTGTCAAACAGCTTCAGTTTGGTTTGCAATTTAAGCATGGATCGTCTTACAAATGAACAACGCTTGCAAATTATTGAATTTTACCATCAAAATTCGTGCTCGGTTCGAAATGTTCATCGCGCGCTGCTTGTGTTCAGCGATGAGGCTCATTTTTGGTTGAATGGGTACGTAAATAAGCAAAATTGCCGCATTTGGAGTGCCAGAAGCATTGCAACAGCTACCAATGCATCCGGCATTATTGGGCCTATTTCTTCAAAGATGATGCGAATCGCAGCGTTACTGTCAATGGTGAACGCTACCGAGCGATGATAACAAACTTTTTTTTGCCCGAAATGGAAGTTCTTGACTTGCATGATATGTGGTTTCAACAAGACGGTGCCACATGCCACACAGCACGCGAAACAATGGCGCAATTGCGAGGCGAGTTTGGTGAACAGTTAATTTCACGTATCGGGCCGGTCAATTGGCCGCCTAGATCGTGCGATTTGACACCATTAGATTATTTTTTTGTGGGGGTATGTCAAGGCTAATGTCTATAGGGACAAGCCCGCTTCGATTGACGCACTGGAAGCCAACATCCATGCATTCATTCGTGAGATACCGGCCGATATGTGTGAAAGAGTATGCCAAAATTGGACTCAGCGGATGGGCTACCTGAGACGCAGCCGCGGTCAACATTTGCATGAAATTATCTTTAAACATTAAATTGCAAGGTTCAAACTATCGATTCAAATAAATATTTCATTCATTTTTTCGAATTTTTTGTGTTTTTTTTTTAAAAAAAGTTCTAAACCTCTTAAAAAATCACCCACGGGTGATTTTTTAGCTGGTTTGGTTTTGGCAACACTGGTTTTGACAGCTGACGTGTGTTTAGTACCTTGTGTCACTGTCAAACAGCTTCAGTTTGGTTTGCAATTTAACCATGGATCGTCCTACAAATGAACAACGCTTGCAAATTATTGAATTTTACTATCAAAATTCGTGCTCGCTTCGAAATGTTCATCGCGCGCTGCTTCCATTTTATGATCGGCATTCTCGACCTTCTGAGCAGTCTATTCGGAAGATTGTGACCAAATTTCGCACCAAATTTACTTTGTTGGACATTAAACCACCAACACGTTTACGTACTGTGCGTAGTGAAGAAAATATTGCGGCCGTATCAGCTAGTGTGACAGAAGACCGCGAAATGTCGATTCGGCGCCGTTCCCAGCAGTTAGGCCTTTGTTACAGCACTACGTGGAAAATTTTGCGGAAGGATTTGGGCGTAAAGCCTTTTAAGATACAGCTGGTGCAAGAACTAAAGCCAGCCGACGTACCACAACGCCGAATTTTTGGTGAATGGGCTCTTAGAAAGCTGGACGAGGATCCGCTTTTTTTATCGAAAAATTGTGTTCAGCGATGAGGCTCATTTTTGGTTGAATGGGTACGTAAATAAGCAAAATTGCCGCATTTGGAGTGAAGATCAGCCAGAAGCATTGCAACAGCTACCAATGCATCCCGAAAAAGCCACTGTTTGGTGCGGTTTATGGGCCGGCGGCATTATTGGGCCATATTTCTTCAAAGATGATGCGAATCGCAGCGTTACTGTCAATGGTGAACGCTACCGAGCGATGCATGATATGTGGTTTCAACAAGACGGTGCCACATGCCACACAGCACGCGAAACAATGGCGCAATTGCGAGGCGAGTTTGGTGAACAGTTAATTTCACGTTTCGGGCCGGTCAATTGGCCGCCTAGATCGTGCGATTTGACACCATTAGATTATTTTTTGTGGGGTTATGTCAAGGCTAATGTCTATAGGGACAAGCCCACTTCGATTGACGCGCTGGAAGCCAACATCCATGCATTCATTTGTGAGATACCGGCCGATATGTGTGAAAGAGTATGCCAAAATTGGACTCAGCGGATGGGCTACCTGAGACGCAGCCGCGGTCAACATTTGCATGAAATTATCTTTAAACATTAAATTGCAAGGTTCAAACTATCGATTCAAATAAATATTTCATTCATTTTTTCGAATTTTTTGTGTTTTTTTTTAAAAAAAATTTCTAAACCTCTTAAGAAATCATCCGTTATTAGATTTCAATATGCAGTTTATTTGTTTCTAATACCAATGTATTAAAATCATAACAACAATTTTAATATGAAGGGTTTGATTTCAATACTTTTGGCATAAATAACAATCTTATTATGTGTTAAAATTTAATATTATATGCATATTTTGTAATAACAAACATTATTTAATTTCAATATGCGACTGAATAATTTTTCAAATTTAATATATCCAAAATATTCAATTTTAATATTTTTTCAGCGTTGTCATATATACAACCCCAAAAATATTAAAATTAATGCCAGTATTTTTAACCGTGTAATATCAAAAAGACATACTTTATAAGTACATAAAGTTTAAATGGTGTTTAAATGTATTTAAAAAAAAAGTAATTAAAATGTAATAAATATTTACACAAACTGAATGATTTAGGATAGCGAGTGTGGTTTTTTGAGCCAAGACCTTAATACCTGAAATTATTTCAATCAGAGCATTTTTGATACTTGACGTTTCGGTATTAAAATTGCTTCTTAAATTCGCCTATAATTTGTTTATATTTTTTTCGACAACTGTTTTAAAAGTGCCTCTTTAAGGTTAATAGCAACTCCGTATTATATTTAACTTCTCACAGAAGAATGATTCAACCATTTTATACTTTATACTTTTATTTTTATTTAGTTACCTGACTTCAAAAAATAAAACAAAAGAGAAAAACTGATAAAAAAGTAAACATACGTAAAAAAGAAAAGTACAACACTAAAACCACTTCATCATCATATTATGCCATAAATTCAAAATTCAAACAACCACTATGACTAGGATGAGGACGACTATATGTAGGTATAGGTATACCTACGACAAATATGACGACGCTGTTGTCGTCGTCGTCATCGTCGTCATTGCGCCTGAGGCATCAACTGTAGCCTAAACCAGCAAAGCAAAGCAGGCAGTCAGTCATCCAGCCAGCCAGCCAGCCAGCCACCAACCAAACACAAGTCAACTTCCGGAAGTTCTATGGTAATCCTTATGCAAGATGCATACCGCATACGTTAGAAAATAAAAACTAACAAAATAAAATAAAGACAAAAAAAAACAAGTTCCATGACCCCAATTTTGTTCTTAACTAACCCATTCAGCCCTCCCTTCCCCTCCCAAGCACACCCATTACTCCATCGCCCATTAAAAAGAGCATGAAAGAGTGTGAAGGATTGCAAACTATCGTCAACACTGCTGGCTGAAGCTCTGAGACTTTAAAGTCATAAATCTTCGCGACTTTCGTCCCTTTTTTGTGCTTAGATATATGAAAATGTATATATGTACAGTACATACCTAGATGCACACATATTTTCATCCTTAAATATGCCACACATGGTTTCAATTGAATTCCACACCCAGGGCACAGTTGTAGCTAGCGCAAGCAAAATAGAAACATTCCAACTCTTTGCGGAGTATGACGAAGTGGCAATGTTGCGGGTGAGGCGGTTGGAGGGAGGGAGGGTTTCACAAATGGGGTTGTAATTTCAGCCATGTCCTTATAATCCTGCTCATGTACCGTTTCAAAAATATTCTTCAGCTGAAAACCAAACGCAAAACCAGCCACAGGCGACACTAAATGCTGCTACTGCTGTAGTTGGCCTCTGGTGCAACTCAATTCTCCTCAAGCCGGCTTACTGTCATTCGAAGTCGCAAAATTTATTAACCTTTTACGCCCCTCGTTCTCGTTCTCGTTCTCGTCCTCGTACTAGTCGGATTCGGATCACAGAGTGCGGTATGGTGTGCCGAGGCTTTGCAAGCTTGGATAAGAAAGGACCTTGCACCACACATCTAGCTAGCTAATCTCGTCATATCGATTTCCCGTCATCGTTTCATATTTAAACGAACGTTCATTGCAGAGGGTGTTGGGTGGGTTTTGGGGTGGTGTGGGATGGGGAGGGACAAAAGGGGGCTAGATAGATGTATTTGACTCGCTCTGGTTGACTCGATGTATGCATGCGATTGGCCAAGTGGAAAGTGAATTCATTGAACATTGTTATGGCAGCGACATAACCTAATACTCCTCAGGACGAACGAACTAACAGAAGAAGACGATTACGAACGAGCGTTGCTGGCTGTTGGAACAAGCGAAATACTAGAGGCAGGTTAGTTGTTGGAGGATTGGCTATGCTACACTTTGAATGGTATTGGCCAAGGCAGCACACACACACAAAAAATAATCAATGAACTACTTTCCAAGTCGATTTATAGTTGCAGCACGTTTTTCTTGCACACAAAAGGACGAACTTAAAAAAAATTCTTAAGATATAAAAAAGAATATCAGATACGGATACGTCCTGCCAAGGCAAACCAAGAGCATTCTTCCTTTTTAGAGGTTTTGTGTGTGCATTGGCTCGGTATCATCTTGGTTTCGTGTTGAAACCACCACCCGCGGGCATACTTAGGTTTTCTTTTTTTGTATTCCAAGAATCTATATCGTGGAATCGTTTTTGAAGGAATTGGATTGTCACCCAGAAAATCACAAGAAAATCCACAGGAAATTACAAAACGATGAGCGCACAGAAGCAGTAGTAAAGACATGAAAATGTTTTTTTTTTTTTCTCTTCTAAGGGCAAAAAATACTTCTTCAACCCTAAGAAACAAATTGGCTTAAAGAATATGTATCTAGACAGGGCTATCATGGCAAGCAGAAGATAAAGCTCGATCGAAAAAAAAAAAAAAAAAAATGAAGAAAATATTTGGTAATGGATGAGTGGTGTGCCAAGTGCACACAGGACACACAGGAGTAACAGTCGAGTGGTGGTATATTTGACTTTATTGAGTTGTTTTACACAAAGGGGATGTTGCACACAGGCAGCTCGCTTGCTCCGAACTGGGATCGGGATACCTTCATAGAACAGAGTTCCGAAACCTTGAGGACATGGTAAAAGTCAAATGAAAGTGGTTATCATCGCACATAAATGGGACATGTACTTCATTTTACTTAACAGAAGAATTTTGACCCTATCACTCGTGTTGATCTAAGCTATTTTATATTTTTTTTTTCCTTCTTATTATTGAGTGCGTCTGGAGGAATATTAAGCAAGCAAAACTTTGCAGACGTTTCGGATGATAATGGTTGTGACGCGAGCAGAAAAAGTACCATCGGATTTTATGGACTCAAATCCATTTATATTATAACGGGGGGATTAAAAGGACATGGAACCGGACTTGTTCTGGTGGTTAAGGGACAACAATAATGTCTTCGTTGACTGTTCATTTTGAAATTAAATATTTTGTTTTTTTTTTTTTTTACGGGCAGCGAAGTCGTAAAGAGCTTTTGGGAAAGAATTAATGGAGGAATTTATCAAATCTAATCTCTTAATCTCAATTCTTTTTATTACTGATGACGATGATAAAATAGCCCTACAAAAAGTTTATAGGCAGCGAAAAATTTACAAACAAAAAAATAGAAATTAAATTTCGGTGTTTATTATTTGCGTTATTAAAATAATTGAGTCACATTAAGAAGATTTCATTTAAATTTTGAAAATAAATCAACATTTTTTTTTTAAATATAATTTTTGGGGATATATGGAAGGTTTTAAAACAAATTTGTGAGGAAAATAATTTTGTCTGAAAATGTTGAAGTTTTTCTTATATCAGCTTTCTTTTTCTTCCTGTTTTCTAATGTTACTTTTCATTTTTACTTGCTCTATAGTGCAAGTATCGGTTTCGTGAAAAAAAAATTTCGGAGTTGAAATCAAAACTAACACTACGATGACCGAGAAGTCCGAAAAAGTGAGTTTCGTCATGCCGTCCGTCGCATCGGTTTGTGCGTCTGTGCGTCCACTGTAATTTCAGCTACAGCCTAAACCGGTGGTCTGATTTGCATGAAATTTGGTACAGAACATTTTTATGTGATTCCCTAGAAGGGAAATTCGATTTTTTCTTTTAGCTCAACTAGAACGGGTAGTTGCCACATAAAAATGTTGGCTTTTTTCAAGTTTTCTCAAAAACGGCTCTAACGATTTTGATATAACTTCGTAGCTGGAATGATCAAAGTGATTGTATGAAAACTGAGTTTCAGGATTTATGCGAAAAAGGACGTTTTTTTCGTGTATATTTTCCATAGTTAGACCGATGTTGTTAGAATCAATCTGGTGCTTCTCAATAGCTGTAACAATATTGTATTAAAAAAAATCCATTTTTTGTTGTTTTTTTTTTTTTACTTTTTAACATTTTCTTGTTAAAGATAGGTTTCATAATATTGGGTGTGTTTTTTAGTACTCACTTGTAAACTTTAAATAAAGGAAGTGACTCTAAACATGCCAATTATAACAGTTTTGGTTCATAAAAGTACTGTTTATGCGGCCCCGCAGTGCCAGGCCCAGGGCCGTCCGCCTGTGGGAATACTTCAGGCACCCAGAGTTTTTTTTGTTCAAGTCACTCGAAGCGCGTTAACGCCCACCCACTTTTAATGGCGAAAACTGTTATAACTGTTATAAATTGGCATGTCTCTAGTCTCGTCCGTTTTTATATGCTCCTAGTTCATAAGCGGAGATGTTTATAATGTATATGAATTGGTGACCTTTTTCTTGAAAACATCATAAGTTTGCTAAATGGACTATAGGAGGGATTCATCGCCATTAACTAAGCGCAATTGCTGTTGTATTTTGCATGGAAATTATTTTTGAGCCATTAAAATTTATCTTCACGGTGTGTCTACATTAAAGTTGTTAACCACAAGAGCAAGTTCGTGCGATCCAGTCATGAATATTTTTTGAAATACATCCCGTCGTGAATTGAGCTTCAACGTGTCTATCCAGTCAAATTCTGTTCCACATGCCTGTAGTTTTACTCCTCTCATTCATCATCAAATTGGAATCACGCCTCGGTAGCGCTATCTATTGACTGTAAGGTTTCTTCCATTGCCGTCTTGGAAGAAAAATGAGGCTCTCGGGAATAGGCCACTCTTTCGGTAATAGCTGCGATATTCTCTGTTGAGCGCACAGGACACACACGGGAAAAAGTTCGGTTATCAAACAACCAGCCCCACCAACTTTCTTCAAAAACCTGTATACAGTTCCTGCAGTTAGCATTTTTTAAATCTGAGTCCTTGAGGCATGGAAGCTGATAGGTCGTTACTAAAATGTTGATGATTCTTTTTGATTTTCGAAAGAGACATGGTTCAAAGATTAATAGCTCAATAGCAGTATTTCTAGTATAACTCATGTATGAATCACACCTCACACAAAAACAGAGAACAAAATCTACTTAAATCATATAATGCTAGTGACTGACATAACAAATCTAAATATTCCGAATAGGACTTTTTTTTTAGCCTAAGTTAGGTAGTATTTCCCGATATCTGGTCGGTCAACTTTGTCTTTCATATTTTATTCAAAACAAACAAATATTAAACTCCCAACGGAATTTACTTCTAAGCCCCCTCAAAAACATTTCAATCTATCACAACTCAGCAAACTCCCATCATGAAAAAAAAAAAAATATTAATATTTATTCAAAACATTATTGATGACTCGACGCTTTAGCATCAGCAAACGGTGGTAAATCCCATTTGAATCCATTTTTGATGCAAAAACTGATTCAACAGTCAGTCAGTCAGTGTGCCTCTCTAGAGTCTAGAGTATTTACTCAAAAATCATCAAACACTACATCATCCCACCAAATAACCATCGCATCTATTTGAATTATATTTTTATATTTTGTTTCGTTTCCTATCTTTGGCGGCGGCGAGAGTGTGAATCCGTGTGGAAGTTGTTAATAAAACAGGACTTATCTATCATTCAATATTTACTTTGATGAACACGGAACTCAATCAAAAGTGAAACGGCCAGGCCGGCGGCGGCAGCGGAGCGGGGCATACAATTGACTCATGTTCCATAATGTGCAAACTCAAATAATTCCATGTAGAGCTAATCATCATCAAAGCGAGTGTTGTGTAAGCGGCAGATAGAAATAGAGCGTTATAGGAGGCAAAACAAGGATATCTCAAATGCAAATATTACATTTTTGTGCAGAGCATGAGTTAGCGTTTCTATATAATGTTTGAATTTCATTTTTCATATCCAAAACATGCGAATGATTTCACTCACCATATCCGTTGCTCTTCTCTCGCCCTGGCAGGACTCAGAGATTTGACTAATCATTCATATTTTGTAAGCTTCTGACATAATAACACGAACATACTATTTGTGTATGAATATCTACTACCAGACACACACACACACACTTATATGTATAAACATATTTTTCTAGTGCAAGCAGAAGGGCTCTTCTCTATTTGTAACATCATCCTCATCATCATCTAAGCATACAAAAAGAATTACTCCCCTCAGAACGTTCCTCAAATGCTTTTGTTTCTATGAATGCTGCATATTTGCTATTTTCACTTACAAATGCAGATTAGCAACAGTGGCGTTGAAAAGTTTGACATCAATGTTTGATTATTTAACAAATAAGATTGAGATAGGTGAATTTTGTGCCCTTGATGTGCTGGAAATGCAACAACTATTTCTACCATGTTTTTTTTTAACTCAATAGAATTTTAAATATAAAAATTTGCACATACAAAGCTATGTATGTCACCTTTAAAAACCTGTACCAACATATCAATCTCAAAAGATAGCTCAGAACATTTTTTATTGTGGTCGAACTTTTAATAACTTAATTGAAATTTTTTACCAAAGATCAGTACCTGCTAATAAATAATTTTACAGTTTATAAAAGACGAAATGTATGTCCCCCGATAATTTTGACAACAACTACTAAATGGAGTTAATTGAAATAAATTTCCAAAAATTCCTCATTTTAAGTATAGATAAATGATTAAAACTTATTAAAAAAACAAGCAACGTTAGCACGGGCGTGCTAGTTAGAAAATGTTATTAAATGCTTTTTTCGTTATGCACTAGAATTAGGGAGAAATTTAGAAGGAAGACGTACGGTCGTACATATATCAATAAAATACAAAACAGGTGAACGAACGAAGCGCGTTGAATTCATCAGATGCAGGAGCTTTCGGTTTTGGAGTAATTCTTACAAGAAGTGAACAAAAAATAAGGAAATATTTCAGAGAATCAGTCATAAGCAGACACTTCACAAGCCCCTCTTGTAAAATAAAAGGGATACAAATGCAGCTCGACGGCCGGCACCAGCGTGAACTTCAAAGCTGATGAAACAGCCCACCAGAAGTTTGAATGGTACCTATCGGGGCAGGACATAGCCAGGGTCGTTGCAATATATAGGAGAGCATGCGACGAAACTGGGTATTTCTTACAACACCCACTGTCAGGAAAAGGAAACATTAGTTCACTTCCTCTGTAAATGCCCTGCCCTAGCCCTTTTTAGGATACAATCACTTGGAAAGGCTTTCTTTGACGACCTGGGGCCTATAACACAATACATAAAGTGCTTGTTGAACAAGTGAAATTCAACAACTGTTGAAAATTTGTGTAACACGTAACAACAAGTCTCGGGGATTTATAACAATTGTTTTGGCATATTGCAACAAGAGGGAAATTTCACAAATCCGCCATTTCTGTAACTGGAAACAACAAGAGTTAAAAAAAGAGAGAATAAACTTGTTAAATTGTTGATAAATTTCAACTGAGGATCGGAAACTTGTTCGAAGTCAACAAGTCAGGGTTTATCAAGTAAAAGGGTCGGGTAGCTTGTTTAAAATTAATTTATGTAATGTAAAGAAGAAAATTTGAATATCTTTGCATTGGTTTGGATCTGGATCTCGACTTATAAAATCAAATACGAGATTATCACACGAGTTAAGTTTCCTGTATTAACCCCTTGATGTATTGTTTTTTTTTGGTGTTATCTACTTTGGCTTTCAGAAATATTTTTTTTTTACTTTCTGGAAATATATTCTTTATGTCTATACTTACCATGACATATTTCTTACAATTTTGAGAAGAAACATCACTTAAGTAGGTCCAATCTTTTCCATCAGGAACTATGTTCAAACTCTTAGACAACAAAATTATCTCCCACCATTAATCACTTTTGCTGGTTTTATTCAATGGCTCAGAGAAAGCACCGAAAAGAATATGTTCGTTTTCTCTTATCTTAGACTAAATGTTTAATTTTTTTTCTTGCGGAATTTTACGACTCATCATATAAGATTAATTATTCAACTGGTTCAACAGTTCGAGGGAAATTTTTGCTATTGACAATTGTTACTGTTTTTGTTGTGTTACAGAAATGATCTTCACTTGTTGAACAAACGTGGTTGAACAAGAAATTGTTGACTAGTTTACTTGTTGTTCTGTGTTATAGGCCCCTGGACGAACTTTCCGAACTGAAGACCGAAGACTTGATCTCTTTCTAAAACGTGACGAAATGGCTCTGAGACGATATTCGGCTTTTTGCTGTCTAACTCGGGGCTTTAGATTGTTGTTCCACAAACCCATTCCTCAACCATAGGTTCAAACGAGTTTTGGTATCAGAACGGCGCTTTTTGCGCTAATTGGGTTAGCGAGCTAATCGGCTCGTTGGCCGCCATTTCTACCTACCTACCTACCTATCGGGCGAGAGCAAGAGAGAAAACTGCGACTTCAAATGCCTCGATGAAAAGTTGAACTTAAATTTGCTGATTAGCATTATCGAGTAGTGATCACAGCGAGAAAATGATGAAAGTCCCCATCATGGCCAAATCTCACCATTTAAACGTAATTGGAAAACATACTTTGACGGAAGGATAGGTTAAGTTAGAAAGGGTGATGAGAAGGCAAGCCTCACTCGGATCCAAATGAATCAATTGCGCTTCGTCAGATGCAATTGTGATAGAAATAAGGAGGGGAAACGGAAGGGGAGCAAGTGGACCATTAGATTATGCTCCCTTGAAACATCGATGAATTTCAGAATGTTTCATATAGAGGCTTGATCGAGTGATCACTAAGTAATCGAAAAAAGTATGGTCCTATGGCTGTTTTTCTAGTCTGGGCTGTGGGGCATTCCGCCTCATCATCGTGACAAGTTTTGCAGAACTTAGATGTGCTCTTCGATGGAACAGCCAATTACTAATTCCTCCCGAAACTAATGAAATATGACGTTATGAGCCATGCTCCAAAAATATGTTCACTTTGATGGGATATTCCAACGTCGAAACTGGCACAGCCACTGTCGACCAAGTATTCCTATTCCTCTCGATTGCAACTCAACAAATAACTTTTAAACCTTTTAAAGGAGCACCTGTCTAAATGCGATCATTATTATCTAGCTTCAGAGATCATTTATGAATAATGAGAAAGTTTGAGACAAAACGGAGCACACCCAGGAGGCCGATTGACGTTTTGTGAAAAAGGTGAAACGAAAATAGCTTGTAAAAATTTTCATAATTCATATAAATAATAATTTTTCACGGCGCGAAGCGGCATCAACCCGAAGTGAAACGGTGAATACGAACAAAAAATGCAAACTTCAACCCTTTTTCCTGCTCTGTCTTATATCCATAAAGGTCGTTTGGGAATTGATAAATAGATAAAGTTCGTCCGACGGTTTCACTTATTAAACCAGAATATCTTTTTTATACCGATTGAACCGAAGAAGTGGAACCAAATGTGAAAACTATTTACCGATGGCAAATTTTCGCTTTTCCGATAAATTGAAAATGAAACCAGAGGACTTATTACTACGAAAGTCGTACTGCCAGGTAGTTAAGGAACTGTTGATCTTTCTTAAGCTGATTTATTACACTTGCTAAACAAAATTTTGAATTTTTATTATTTTTCTAAAAGTCCAAAAATACAATTTATTTGGTATGGAAAACAATCTGTGTTAACTTATGCTAAGAATCAGCATTTGAATGTCCTAAAAAAGAAGATATGTATTGTGTAGCCTGTGGTATGGTTTTGGTTTTTAGAATTCGACTAAAGAATGTTAAGAACATTAAATACAAAACAAAACTGAATTAGTACTTATTTCTGTACAATTTTTGAAAGCAACTCATTTCAAAACCCATACGACTTATTCATGTCTGGTCCTAAGCTACACCGCCTAGCTTTTGGTCAAATCGTATGCGAATGAAAATTTATAACAGTGAAAAATAATATATTAAGTCCATAACGATATAAACTCTTAGAATGCCTCTAAACGCGGAAACTTTATTTAAAAAAAAAGCTTAAGGAACGTTTTTATACACTATAAGCTAATCGCGTTAGGAGGCTGAACAGCTGAATATGCATATAAAGATATTTTAGTATCGAAATGACAATATGGCTCACAGCACCCATTCGTTAAATACAATGATATAAGGGTGGCGCTTATTCTGGGAATTTTTGAATTTATTTTGTACTCTCCCCTAAAATTGATCAAACAAACAAATATGTTTTTTTATTTATTTTTTTTTTAAACCGGCTAACGTGTGCAATTGAAGTCATTTACTTAAAATGTGGCTTAAAGTGTTAAAATTCATGGGAATAATTAAAACTTGGCAATATATCTTATGTATTATTAGGATAAATAGAATAAATTCAAACATTATACTAAAGTAAGCGCAATCTTATTCTCGATGAATAAGTGAACAGAATAATTCATTCAATAAATCAATAAAGAACATGCATTTTTGTTCGAAAATAATATTTAAATATATCTACTAACACTGACGATACAAAAACACATAACCAGAATCAATTTAAAGCAATTATATCTATATATCTTATATCTTTTATTGATTTTTCAGAAAAAAAAAATGTAATAGATTTCCCCTTTTTGGTAACTTATTTGACATAAACTCTGAAATAGGTATAGGAAACTGTTTTATAAATAAAGATTTTCGCAACGTTATATAGAGACAATATATCTGTTTAGAAAAATCTAATAGAAAAGGCTGTAAATTATTAACCGCCAAAAAACGGGATGAAAATCAAAATCATAAAAAAATAGAAACTAATTTTTCCATCTATCCAAAGTGATTATTTTAAAGACCACCCTAATGCATACCTACACAACGGTGAGGATGCAAACGCTGTGTGAACTCGAATATGTTTCTCGACCATATCTACACACAAAACGATGAATACAACAGGACGTAGGAACAAAAGTTCCGATAGAAGTTTTTTTTCCCATTTTAGTGGGACTAACGTCCCAAATTTGTTTATGGGCCTTTGTCCATACTTAGTTCTTAAGGCTATAACAGGATATCTACAATGTGGCATCACCCTATCAGAAGATGCCATAACTTTTGCAAATTGAAACAACTCTCATTTTTATTTTGACAGTGGTTGTGAAAAGTTGACAGATGCAGAATACTTTACATCCCCCTGATGATTATGACTATTTTATTGTTGGGAGTTCGCGACCATCCTGCACCAACTGGGCCAACACTGAGGCGTTTAGCCGCTCGCCTCGAAGATACTTTGGATCAACACGTGATTGTAGAGACGCCAGAAGGCCTCGTAATGGGCGTTCCGACGAGAACATCGACGCTGTGGGTGAAGATGTCGCGGATAAGTCGTCAACGTCCACCATACGACGCGACGCGACGCGCCATTCAATTGGCTACTACAGGTTCGTCTCATCCATCTCAATCTATCAACTATTGCCTGCGTCTTAGCTACGCCCACGCTTGCTTCCTTGTGCCTCGACGACGCAGTGGACGATTTTCGATACAAATTCCTTATGAACAACGAGGCAAATTTCAATCTGAAGGGGGACTGGAGCTTCTGCAACACTGAGAATCCACGTGTCATTCACAAAGAGCCATTACATTACATCCACTCAAAGTCACTGCATGATGCCTCACTAACGCCTTACTTACCATCGGGCCTCATTTTTTTGAGGACGCTGTCGTGAGATACAGAATCATGGTCAACAGGTATTTACGCTGCTAATTGAAGAATTGGGACTGAAGGGCATATGGTTCAGGATGGTGCAGTGCACCAGCATACATTACTCGCAATACAGTAGATATTTTGAAAGATGCGCTTCAGAGTCGCCTACTGTCTTGTTTTGGCGATCTGCACAGGCCAGCAAAATCACCCAATCTGACCGCTCCAGACTTTTTTCTTTAGAGTCACAAACTCTGGAAGCTCTCAAAGAGAATATTCGACAAAAGAACTTATCACCCGATGTTCTCACCCAAAACGATACAAAATGCGGTAAAAGTTTTTTTCCAAGGTCATATGTTTTACGAATCGCGAGTGCTTAAATTCCAAAGTTTTTACCTCTTAGGGATAAAATTTTTAGAGGCATTTCTGTATATGTTAAACAACCACTTTTCACTTTTAGAATTTAAGAAGAAAAAGTTTATTTGTTTGTACCCACCTGCCTAAGAGTGTAGGTAGGTAGGTGAAACTCAATTTATCCATATTTCTTGTCACAAAAAGCTTTATATACCCAACAACAACAACAACATAGCTTAAGATCTAATCTAAACTAATCAAGAACTCCATAAAAAGAAACTTTCAAAACAACAGCATTTATGACAGCTGAGCTTACGTTCCTTCATCATCAAAGAAGAAAAATACCATCGAACCATCTTTTTCTTCTTCTTCTTCTTCCTCCTAGTCTTCATGTTGTTAGATTAAAATCTTCCTTTCAATTTCCCTCATACTCTGCAACTTAGAATTAGAACCAATCTGCTTTTCATTTTTAAAGGATCACGTGGCAGACACACGTTCTGATTATAAGGCACGCGGTTTTTTATTATTTTTTTTTTTGTCAAGAAGTAGAATTTTACTTCGAGGCTTTTATAGTTTTACAACTGTATCTACCTCAATGTAATTCAATTTTTTTTGTTTTGCATTCCTCTCCATTTCCATCTTCACTCCACTGTGTGCTAAGCAAAGGAGGTAGATGTATGTAGGTAAACCAATCTACCTACCTACAGGTATCTTCACAAAGGGCTCTGAAAAACAGAATAGAACTTGGTGAATCTCCTTCATAAGCATACTCTTCTTCTTCATCTCATAATTCGTGATTACAAAATCCCTAGAGAGTTTGTCATTGATACACTTACATCACAACAACACTCTGTTGTAAAGGGGGCGTGTGTCCGTGTGTACATACATATTTATATGGATTAAAACTGGTTTACCCCAGGGCCGTAGCTTTAAATAAATTCATTTTGGTCGGAAGAAAAACAAATAAGTACACCAGTTGCTGACTATCTCAGAATGAATTCCCGCACAGTTAAAGATTCAATCAATTGGTTCATCATCATCATCGGCTCGACAACTGGGGTCCGGTCCTGGCCTCCTTCAACAAGTCTCTCCACCCATCCCAGTCTCGAGCCGCCGCGCCGCCATCCAGTTGCGCACCCCAAGGCTCCGGGCGTCCTGGTCTACGCCATCTCTCCAGCGCAAGCATGGTCTACCACGCTGTCGTCTACCATAGAATGTACCACAAAGAACTTTCCGAGTAGGTTCCTCATCGCTCATGCGAGCTAGCTACCCTGCCCACCCGAGTCTACCGAGCTTAATTTTTGTCACGATATCTGCTTCAAGGTAGATTGCGTACAATTCATGATTGTACCGTCTCCGGAATCGTCCTTCCTCACATATGGGGCCAACAATTCTCCTTAAGACATTTCTCTCGAACGCGGCTAAGAGGTCGGAGTGCCTTTTTCTAAGCACCCAGGTCTCGGACCATGCTCCTGTACAGCAGCAGTTTTATGTTATGGTGAGATTTCTGGATTTGAAGAGCTTTGACAGACTATAGTAGGCTCTGTTGGATTTGAGAAGCCGCCCGAGTATTTCTTCTTCTATATTGTTATCGGCTGCTACTATTGACCCAAGGTATTTAAAGGATTGCACCACTTCTAATTCGTGCTCCGCTACCTTGATTGTTTGACCAACTGTTCCTTTCGCATTCGACGCCACCATGTACTTTGTTTTACCTTCACTAATGTGCAGCCCCAGATTGTGTGCCGCCTGCTCGATCTGGATGAAGGAATCATGTACAGCTTGCTCGGTTCTTCCGATGATGTCGATGTCGTCTGCGTAAGCCAGTATCTGGCTGGACCTGTTGACGATGGTCCCTCTTGTTGCCATGCCAAAGTCGCGGATTGCTTTCTCCAACGCAAGGTTGAAGAGGAGGCAGGCCAAACCATCCCCTTGTCGGATGTCCATTAAAGATGTTGATTGGTTTGGATAGCAATTCGGCTATTTTTACTTGGCTTGATATGTTAGTCATGGTCAACCTACATAGTCGTGTCAATTTATTTGGGATGCCAAATTCTCTCATGGCTTTGTAAAGTTCTACCCCGGCTATGCTATCGTAGGCGGCCTTAAAGTCTATAAACAGGTGGTATGTTGGGATGTTAAATTCCATACATTTTTCCATCGCCGGCCTAAGGGTAAAGATCTGATCAGTTGTTGATTTGCCTGGAATGAAACCACACTGATATTGTCCGATGATGGTTTTAGCGTATGGGGTTATCCGGTCTTGTAGGATAGAGGAGAGTATCTTATAGGCGGTACTCAACAACGTGATACCTCTATAATTGCTGTACGTTGTGACATCTCCCTTCTTGCCCCATACATGCAAATTATACCTTTTCGCCAGTCTTCTGGAATTTCTTCATGCTCCCACACGTGCACTATAATCTCATGAATTGCTTGACGTTCGGCTGGTACACCATCGGCTCCCGGGGCTTTGTTTTTCTTTAGCCGGCCTACAGCCTTCTCAACCTCTTCTATGCTTGGTGGCGGCAACATAGGGTACTCTTCTTGAAGTAGTGGAGTCTCCACTTCTGCAGTGAGCTGACCATTTAGCAATTCATTGAAGTACACTTCCCATCGCTCCAGTATGCTTTGAGGATCGGTGATCAGATTTCCCTCTCCGTCCTTGCAGTATGTGCAGCGTGGTGTGTACTGCGTCATGTTTCGGACGGATTGGTAGAACTTCCGCGCCTGGTGCGGACCTCGCTCTCGGCTTTTCTCTATTTCACAGATTATGTTCTTCTCCCAGGCTGATTTTTTCTGGGTGTGAAGCCGTTTTCAATTCTTCTGAGCTCTTTATATTCGTCTTCGCGTGCCCGCGATCTATGAGATTGTTGCATTGCTCGGTACGCAACATTCTTACGTTCAGTCGCTAGTTTGCATTCATCATCAAACCAGTCGTTCCGATTTCTACGACTGCTGCCTAAGATGGAGTTGGTAGTACTAATGACGGTATTCTTAAGGCGTGTCCACTTCTCATCTACGCCCAGCATACTCGCTCCAGGACTTACTCTACCCAGGGCAAGTCCTAACGCATTACCAAAGGTGTTACTGGTTTTTTCATTGCGCAGAGCAGTCGTGTTGATTCGAACCTGATCGGCGGATGCAATACGTCTTCGCAAGGCAATCCGCTTGTGTTGTCGTCGTGAGATCAGTCCGTTTCCGAGGCTTGTTGCAGGTCTCAGAATTCTTTTAGTTTTACGGAACAGGGAATTAACCTGTTGCCAACCTGTGGAACCAGCCCGATCATATTAGCCATTATGATCACACTTCCACCAGTCCCGAATAGTTACGGCACGTGCATGTTTTCGTATGCTACATGTTATTCCCCCTATTCATCCGATGGCTGACCGCCAATCAATTGGTTAGCAATAATTTATTTATTTATTTTTTTTAAGCACATCTAACCCAAGTGCTAAGGGACATTTAAAAAAATCCCATCAACCAATTCGGAAATTTCTTTTTCTGCACCAACAATTTATTTTCTGCCTTTTGATTTCCCTGATTAAGCGTGCAAATTGATTAATACTTTAGTTTGTGTAGCATTGTATACCCATTTGTGACAACTTTAAAATCTGAACACAACGACAGAGATTACTTAAAAGCACTTGATTTCACTTCAGTAAAAACATTCTCTTTGCATCAGTATCGATAATTTTTTTAACTTCAATTTTGTTTTCTTCAGCAATTAGGTTATATCTAGTTCAATATATTGTAATATTTATATTGTATTAACATTGTTCACATAACGACTTAAATGTCAAACGACCAGCTGGTTTAGTTAAGTGACAAAATTATGAAATCAGTCCAAAATATGTCCGGAAAAATGGAGCGTTAGATAAGGTTATTTTGTTCCACTTAAAAAATTTCAGAAAACCATGTGCAATACACGCCTTTTTTATTCGTAGATACAAATTTCCTTTTTGGTGGAAATTCCCACAAAAAAAGAATTTCTTCTATCATCCCCCAGCACTGCGTTGCGGCTATTAAGATCTGTCAAAAAATTGGATTTAGTTGTTGTTGTTGGTTGAATAATTGTGATTATACTGAATTAGTGAAGTTTTTAAGTTAAAATTAGTCTTTTTATTTCGTAAAAATGTTATTATAAAGATAAGGGTTTGACATTAAAAATACCTAAATCGCACACTATTTAAACAACGTTGTTTGTGTCTGCCCAAAATATCGTATCAATATCATTTTAATGAGACCCTAGAAAGATACTTAGATATTGACAAGAGGCTAACAAGCGTGACTATCAAAGTCGGCTAGGCCAAAGCCAATTATGTACACTTTTGCCTCGAGACAAACAAAAGATTCTTCATTTGGGATTCGATTTTTGCTCAACAAGTTTATACTAACCTCCAAGGGCCTCACGAGTATTTGACATATTTTCCTTGTTTAGATTTTCCCCACAAAATAATTTCAAGGCACTTGAATAAACTTGCCAAAAACTTGCAATGCAATTTTTCCAGGCAGGTTACGTAAAGATATAGAATACATTGGTGCTCGAACGACTTCCAAACCTATTTTCTCTTGCTACGGCCCTGATATGCTATGGTATGCAGATACAAAAAAAAATACTTCTATATCTTTTGGATGAATTATCAGCACCAGAAGCATAGCAGCAGCAGTAGCTGAAGCAGAAGCAGCATCGTCATCATCATCAGCATTTTAGTATAGTATAACTCTGTGTATATTATTATCTGTCCTCCTGTGGCAACCGAATGCGTATCTCGCAGATAACAGCAGCTGCTACATCTCTAGCTCACTGAATACAGACGTAGCCGAGGCAAGCCAAGCCAAGCCTCCTTTTGCAGCACTTTTAGATGAAGCAAAAGTCAGCGTTTTTAAGGTGATTTGCTGTGTTTTTGCTTACACAAAGGTGGGTGGAGTTCAATGCTAGGAGGAAGCTAGATGGGAACGAGACACGAGGCACACAGTTATGGAAAGTATATATATGTATACAGAAGAAGGAGTGTAATTACTTTTCAAACTCTTGTGCATGTTTAATTGATTAAAAACGGAGAACAGAAAAAAATAAAAAAAAAAGAAACCGAGTACTTCTGCTGCACAGCACAGTCCATAGTGAAAGTATGTAGGTATATTATGAAATCTTTTGTGCATATGAATCTATCTATCTATCTTGTGGATAGGATATGTAGAACGACACGATACGGAGCTTCTGGTTGTAATGAGTTGAACAGAAAAACGAAAAGTTAACATTTTTCATATTTTCTGCTTTCGGCTCTGTAATAATCTCTCGCTCTGAGATATGAATTACTATTTTTTTTTTTCGTAAGATTTTTCGTTCTTTTTTTGTTTCAACACCACAATTCATGATGGTTCTTTCTTCTGAATGAAAAATCCGATTAAAATTCAATTCGAGTAGTTGGTTTTCTATTTTTTTTTTTTTTTTCAAGAAATGTACTAAAATGGATTTGCAAATAAATTAAATCGAAACTTTAATTACGATGAAAGCAAAGGACTCAAACGGCAGCAAGATTTTTTGTATCTAGAGCCAAACCACTCAACTGAGTTTGCCATCATTTAATATCTAATCGTCTGATGGATAATCTTTTTTTTTGGTGTTGTTGAAAAAATGGATGTTGCGATTTTGATTAAATTTATTGCTATGCACAGATAATTTAGCATTCGTAATAAGGGTTCATAGAGCTAAATTCTGTCCTGTATAAGGACTTGAAGTCGTTAACTGTGCTTTTAGTTTTTTTACTAACTTTCATAGGTTCGTCTTCAAAGAACTCGAATTTTATTTTGACTAACCAAACCAGTAACCTGCCAGCCATTTTCTTTTCGTGTCAAGCTTACCGTAGATCCACAAGGCTTTGGATTTATTGATCTTTGCTCCGAAAGTGGCGTTTGTCGTTTAATAATTGATCAAGTTTTGAAGCCACATCTGTAATTATATTGTATATGATTGACTTATTTGTCTGTACCAAGATAATTAATTTGATTAGAATAACTGTCCGAGTATTTCTGACTTGGTACAATGTTCTCCTGTAGCAGTTGGTGTGATTCTGGGTTTGGATGTTCTTCAAGGTTATTCAGAATTTGGCTGCTTAGCTCCGACTATATGCTGACCAATGGGGTTTACACCTGCTGACTCGTATAGAACATCTTCTTCGGCCAGTACTTCCTCGTGAGAGGGTTTCGATACAGTCATTCGAACATTCTCAAGATCTTCGTCTCGAAAAGTTGTTTATGCTGATGGAGATATATGGTGAACCATAACTTAGAACGGACCTGATCAGCTGCTTGTAGATAAGAAGCTTCGTCTCTCTTAGTCCGTTCTGTCTTCCCAGTAGAGGGTGAAGCAGAAGTTTGCATGCTTTAGCAATACTCCAACATAGACAACTTATGAATTTTTGTATAAAATCATAGATTAAGTAAAATTCGATTAGAATGTTTCATAAAATAATCAAGTGTTGTCTTCGGTGTTAATTACGGCTTTGGCTTATAGCCGTAATTCTTCAACGTGCTATCGTTCTTGTTTGTGCAGGCCATAAGCAGGTGTGGTCTGTTTTTTATTTTGGCGTTTATCAGCCAATCAGATTCCAGGTAGTTGTCTCTAAGGTTTGAAAACGTGGTACCCTACGATCTACAATCTTCTTAACGAAGAGGTCATGTTTTTGATGGAGTTATCAGCGTGTAATTTTGTCCTCGTCCTTGGTGTGTTCGCCGGTTAATTTGCAGTATAAAAGCGGAAGAAAAATGGTCCTAGCTTCGATAGATGTATGGTAATCCTTCTCTGGATGTGCTTCATTTCTGATTTGTTGTTTAGAACCTTTACCAAAAAATAGGGTATTTGTAAGAACAATTTTAAGTATAGTTACGAAATGTCCTGGAATACCAATTTCTATAAACTTAAAATGATTCCTCTTTTCCACACGCTAACGAAGGATTTCTCAATGTCTGTAAGGCATGCCACTGTCGTTTCGTTTGCGTCGCTGTGTATAGGTCCAGTAGAGGATCTATTGTCAAATGCCTGGTATTAAGTTTCTAGAACTGGAAAAAATCATTGCAGTTGTCTATGCTGCGAAAGGTAGCTGGCGTTAAGCAGTTTTTAAAGATGAACCTCAACTGGAGATGCCATCAAGTCCTATTGACTTCTTGGAGTTTTCTGAATTGATGTTGGCAATCACTTTCTCAGTATTGGTAAATACTTCATCAATGTTTCATTGGTGGCCGTGGGTAGGATTCTTCTAGTTGAATGTGGTTATTGCTGTTGTGAAGTCTTTCTTTTGTTTCCCTTCCGTCAGCTTTCGTCAAGAACTTTAGGAGGTTTACTGGCGGTAGACGATTGGTGAAATTGCTGGATGCCGTATTCTGCCATTCCTGATGGTCTCCGGTATATAAAGTTTGCTTTCTTCTTCGAGCGATAGTATTGACTTTCCTGAAGCAATCTGGTCCGGGTTTGATTTTTTTCTAATCCCTTTTGTTATTGAGAGTCCTGGAAATATTTTACCGCCTGACATGACTTGGGTGCACTTAAGCTGAGAGTACATTTTTGTTATACTCTTCATTCTTGGTGTTGTCAGTCCGATAAAGTCTGGATAATTATTCCAACTAAATTACTTCTCCTTATTTACAAAAGTGCAAAGATTGATTGTGAACTTTATTTATTTATTTATTTATTTATTATTTATTTGTTGGAGACCGTTTAAAGCTAACGTTACAGAAATTATCTCTTAAATCTAGTTATAATCTAAAGTTCTTAAAAATATATTCTTGAATGGTATACTTTTCAAATTGTCATTTACAGAACATATGAGAAAATAAAATTTATTGTATATTGCAATCAATTGGTTCAAAGGACTATTAGCACCAAAGTTTGATCTACTTAAAATTTAGCTCAAAGGTTGCCCTAATCTTAAGCTAAGGCTTTAATTCAGTCTGCAAGGAACTGACGAAGACGAGATCTTACCATTTATTAAACCAGTAATGCAACAGAATTGGATATATTTTCGATGGTTTTCAAGTGAAGGCTGATTTATCAAAACCAACCTACCTACGTGAATACAAGGGAAGTGCTGTTTCCTGAGACCAACGAAGAAAACGGAGACAGAATCGCCTTCGTTGAACTGTTTCAAGTCTCGATTTGTGAATAGAGTAGTGAGGTGCCCAGACCACACAGCCGTACTCAACAATGGGTCTCACAAACGAAATAAATAGAAGCTTGAGAACATAGGGATCTTTAAGGTCACGTGAGAATCGTTTAATAAATCCTAATGTTTCATTGGCTTTTTTAATAATGTGATCTAAGTGATCGTTAAAGGTCAATTTCGAATCTAAAATAATTCCTAGATCTGAAAACACTGAAACTTTGTCCGATTCAAATGAGTAGTATACGTAAGAACAAATCACAAATTTAAATGAATAAGAAACAAATTTGCATTTTTCTTTGGCCGTTGGTTAATTTCGAATTCGCTTGATCTTAAATATAAAACTGAAATTTTAACCGATGTCCTTTTTCATGTAACTAAAACTTTTGAGCTTGGTTGCAAAAAAACTTTTTTTTTTGAACACCCTAATAACAGCTGCAACTAATTTTTCATTCAACCTTGCTTCTAGTGAGCATCCTGAAATTCATCAAGAATACAGGATGGTACAGGGAGGCTCCGCACACCTAAAACTCTCTCTCACTCACTCACCTTCCTTCACAAATCCCAGGGAGCGCAATGGATCCACTGAGATCCGACTGAGATGATGCGGCTTGTCGTAGCATCATCCCTTCTAACCTAACCTAACTTATTCTCATACCAAAATGAAGCCTATTCCTTATTTTTCATTTTAAATCTCTCAACTATGAATTATAACTCAAGTTTATAAGCTTCTTAAGGTATTGATTTTCACACTTTTTCAAGATTTTGAACTTTTTTTTTTTGATAAAAAATAATTAATATTTAATGTCCTACTATAACAACTTAATCTATAGGCCCTAGGGGCAGCCAAACCGATTTTTTCCAAGATTTTCATCAGTTTTATTGTTTTTTTTAATCATTGCTTTATTTATTAAATCCTTCCAAGTTAAGACTGTTTTGCTACAAGAGCAACTATTTGCATAGTTGTGCTTTTAATTTCTTTTAATTTCTTTCCGGGTTGCATCTTCCTCGATTTTTTTTTTTTCAAACGTATGCTTCTTAGAAAATTTATCTCCTTAAAGCAGCTCAACGCGCCCGCCGTTTGGTTTATTTATTTATCTTTTCTGTTTGAAAAAAGGATAAATCTTATGGTGTTGACCATGACATGGATATTTTCAGATTTCTTGCATCTTTTATGTTTATTTTCCAGATGAAGTTCATGTTTTTTGTTATTATTTACTCAACACGCGTAGTTTATAGCTCAAGAAGTTTATCTGCAGAAGATGCTATCTCATCAGGTTGTGTTTAGTTAGACAACAAGTGAAGGTGGGAGGGGGCGATGATGCTGAATTATGGTAGACGGATGAAAATATAAATCTATCTACATTTTCTTTTTTTAAAACTACTAGACGTGACCTTCATCTTGAAGATGGAATTATGATTTGTTGATTAGTTAGCTCGTTCTATTTCAAGAAGTTCAGTTTCGGATGAATTTCATTACGGTGCCGCTGTCACAGCCAAAGGGGATTATTTTTGTGGCAGCATTAAAGCTTGTAAAGTTTGGCCTTTTCACTGTCACGCCGGCCGTCACTGCGCACCACCGCCGCCACCGCCCACCATCATGCGTTAGTCGTAGTCAGTCGTTTGAAACTTAGAGTTAGTTACGTTAAGTGGGAAAAGAAGTTTTTCTCGGAATATTTTACGGTTCAAGTTGGAAATTGAATTTCTTGTGGTTTGTTTGCGGCCGGCGACCAGAAAAGAAGAAAAGGTAAGAAAAAGTTTTTTCTTCGTTTCGAATATTTCACTCTTAAGGAAAATTCGTATTCGAGTTTAAATGTTGAATAAAAAATATTAAAAAAAAAGCTTGACTGGTTCCTTACTCCTTTTTGATTAAGGTTGGAATATTTAAATACGCTCGTCATGACTGATTAATACAGTAGGTAGTGGAAGGAGCGGCACGGCCGGCATGGCATGGCGCAGTGTCGGCGTAGACGGTGATGTAGAGTGAATTAAAAGCAGGAAAAATGAAGGATGATGTTTGTTTTGTGTTTCTTGAAAATGAAAAAAAAAAAAAACGACACCTCGAGGGGTGTTAATCTTGTTTTTTTTTTTTTTTGTTGTTTGTTTTTTAGTATCGATTTAGAGAAAATTGAAAGATACACAAACAAATAACTTGAGAGAAGTTTAAAAAGTATCTTTTTATTTTTGTGTGTGCTTCTTTTTGGTTTTAATGTCTATCATTCTTAGGCTGCTGTCACGTTCGGAATTGACATGCTTTTAGCAAAGGGATGGGTTTTTTTTAATGTTAGTGAGTAGGATTTGTTGATTTTCTTGGAATTTGATCTCTAGGAGAGGGTTCATTTTTTGTATCTTGAAGTGTTCCTCCAGTTAAATGCCAAGAATTCGAGACTTTTCTTTAAGATTAAATATTGTAGAACTTAACTTTGATTTTGTTTGTTTGCTTTTAGATAATTTGTTCTGTAGGATTTAATAGAAACGCTATTAGTATTTTATAGAAGGTTATTATAGATTTATTTATATAATATAAGGTACCCATACACATATAAAAATCTGTTGGATAGCTTTTTAATTAAAGATGTTTTACTCTGGCTTGTGTGCCAACATTTTTTTACGGCAAAATGTAATCAGGAAGAGTAAGCACAGTATAATCTCCAAAAAAGTCCTATGTCAAAAGAGCTGGTGACAGATGATAAGGATCTTATGACTAGTCGTCACTCATATTTCGTGAAAAAGTCTCCAAGACCATATCAGGGATCAGGCGACTACTCTCTTAAGCCACCTGACGCTTTAGGAAATGGTAAATTCAACGAAGCTCTTGAACAGAAAAGTAAACTAATAAGTATACTTCTAAAGTTCAAATTGGTCAAAAATTGCCATTAACGACGACCTTTTACACCGTGAATTCGTATTCTAGTTTTTTTTGCTCCATGAAGTCAGGTATTTGAGATAAATGTTTGTTAAAAATAACTGATTGATTGAAGAAATGATGTAAAATCAAGAAGTTATTATTGCAATAAAAAAAATTGCTGAAATTACTAATTTTTTCCTTCGCAATTCATTTTAAGTCGTTTGTTATAAAAGACAAAGATATTTGAAAAATAAAATAAGAATATTATTCATTTCATTGAATTTTCAACAATAAATTTCAATAAATATTAGAATATTTCAAATAATGAATTAATGAAGTTTCAAGTGTTTTGCAGTTGCTAATCCTCCTCAATTCGGCGGATAGAGAATTGCACAGAATAGCAGCGTACACAAAGAATTGTCGCTTAGAAACAGTGTACCTATACCTAAAACTCGGAGCAATAAGGACCCTACTTCTTAGCCACCCCGTTAATTCATCAAATTTGGTGAGTTAACTCAGGATTAACTGAACAGATGCTTTTAATGTTTTATCCACTGAGTTTGTTTAGTCGTTCCGCATGCATTCTCCACCAAAAAAAACGCAGTTAACTGTGGATTAATTTACTTCTAGCGTTAACTAACTCTGGTTTAAATCACCACTGAAAAACTGGGCGCAAGTAGTTCTGTAGCGACATATATAAAGCATTTCATCAGCGAATTCTGAGACATGTTATTCTTTCTTTAAATCTTCTTGCATTTGAGTGTAAGGCCTTATATTCATTCTTAAAATGCTTTGTTTGATCGGGTTATAAAGGAATGCAGAAGAACGAAAACAATAGAAAATGTAATTTTACGATGAGGCCAACTGTCGTACCCTGGCGAAACGCATTTGGACTAAAGGTCCATTCGATTTATTTCATCCGACGTATAGCAGAATACAAATTTAAAAGTGAAGAAATAGCAGAATAGCGCTGAATGTGTTTGTGTGTGCATCGGTACAACATTGATAGTAAACTTTACAGGCGTTAGTATCTTTTGGAAATACTCGATGTTATAGTGCCGTAGGAAAAAAAATTGCCACGTAGTTTGCCCTGATGTTGGGGGGATGGTTTGAAAAATTCCAGCCTATGAGACCTAAAAACATAAATGCTTTTTCACTGACATTGCCTCCTCCTTGTCTTGAAAAAGTGCCTTTCACCTAGGCCTTTTGAACTCGGCAGCAAATTGTAGGTCTCCTTCAGTCCTGTCCATAACATGCACATAGAAATGATTGACAGTTTTAAGTCACCACCCCCTGGTTACCCACGACTTGTCACGCCACCAAATTTATTTATTTATTTTTTAGATACTGTATCGGTTCATTTGAATACTGATGGGTTAAAAACCGATGACGGGGTCGGCGGAGGAGTGTACTCAGGCTGACTAAACTTAGCTCTCTCATTTCACCTTTCTAATCATTGTAGCGTGTTCCAGGCAGAACTTTTAGCAATTTAAGAAGCTTTATCTTGATGGCTTAATGAAAACGTGATATCAACAACTGATTTCCGTAGCTTCAGACAGCCAAACTGCTATTATATCTCTGGACTCAGTCTCTACAAACTCTAGAACAGCCCTTTACTATCGATCATCTCGTCGTTGAGATGGCGAATGCAGTTCAACATTCACCTTTGCTGGGTGCCGGGCCATAGGGACATTCCAGGAAACTGTTAAGATTATGAACTCGCTAAATAGGAAACCCAAATGCCTATATCTTAACAGATAGAACAGATATTGGTATACCCATAGCTACGTGTAAGCTAATGCTAAAACAAGATGCTGTAAAGAGAGCAAAACTTAGTTGGGACCACTTGATTGGCTACAAAACAGATCTGGCCAACACTTGACATGGATTTAATTTCTTTAAGCAGATTGCACATAAGCTCCGTTATAGATGTCACTACCGGAAACTCTCTAATAAGGAGGCACGCCACAAGACTTGGCGTCTACTCAAACGATTTCTGGAGAAGCTGTATGGAAGAAGAGGACGAGGAAGCGATTCCTCACCTACTCTGTACATGTCCTGCTCTTTCCCAAAGACGTAGAATGCACTATGGTGAATTCCACTACGACGATCCCAGTGATCTGGCAAACATTGACATTAGGTTTTAACGAGTAGGGAAAAGATTTTCCTAGATCTACATATGTGGTATCACAACGCGCCAACATTTTGACTTAGTGTGTCGACTCTCCGTTGACAGCCACTTCTACGTAACCTCATCTAAGATACTGCATTTTGAAATTTAAATTATTCAGACTTTCCAAAAGGGTAAACAAATGTTTAACAGCCCTTTATATTGCTTTCCTTTAAATATAAAATTCAGTCGTTTGTGTTTAAATTGAATGAAAAACTTTTATCCCTAAAAATGAAGTTTACGCACAAGTTAATTTACTCCAAACAGAGAAAACTTAAAACTTTTTTTAGAGATGATCAAAATCAAATCTTGTAAAAAGCTTCGTCCATAAAAAAAAGAATTGCTTGAATCCGAACATTTCAAACATTAAATCTACCCCCGAAGCTTGTCAAAAACATCTGTTTTTTTGTTACAAAAATCCATAGAAAATCCTTTATACCGGATATAACATAAATCAACGTCGTATTTCTTCTCTACAAGCACTGAATCACATACTTATATATGTATGTACGTGTGTACAAACATAGCTAACCTACAAAAAAAATCCTTGAAAGACTTAAATGAGCCAAAAGGAAATGTTCAAGAAATCCCAAAAAGCCCTCTACGATTGTACAAAAACATACAAAAAAAAGATATACTAAAATAATAAAAAAAAAACACATTTTCCCAAAAACCAAACGAAATGCTTTTAAACAAAACTTAGTCGACCCCGACATCATTCCAATTGAACTTTAAAAAATAAAAACTAGCAAAAAACACAACACGACTCGACTCCATCACCAACATCCAACGCCACTATGTCCTAAGTGAAATCAAATATCCGAATCAAAGGCCGCAGGATACTATTTCACTCCTCAACAGACATACACAAACACAAGAGGAAAACAGAAAAAAAAAAATAATTTCATGAAATAACAACATCTAAAAACTGAAAGGATTGCTTCAAGCCATAAAAATAAAAATTGTAACACAACTTTTTCCCTATGACTTCCTTGGTTTTGTTATAAGCACAAGCAGCAGCAGCAGCATACTTAAGACACAGGACGAAAAGGATCAACGACTGAGTTGGGGAGAGAGAAAGAGACAGAAAATCAACATGAAAAATGTGAAACGAAATGTGTGCTAAATACTATCATGACTAGGTTTATCGTAGGTACTTCTTATCCCCCGCTCCTTTTTTGCTTGCAATACCTGCGCCATACTTTCCGTACTTCCGTTTTTCCTGGATAAAACATGGTTTTCCATTTTCATAGCACATTATCGTAACAAACACCAAAGAGCTTGAGCAAGAGAGCGAGACAGAGAGAGAGTGAAGAGTATTTTTGAACGAGATTCTCTTTTTTGTTTTACTTAAAAACAAAAAAAAAAGGTTAAAGAAACTTCTTACAAACATACAAGCGCGCGTAAATGCATAGGAAAGGTGGGAAATCCGTTGAGTATGAGACCGACTCGACTTCTCCCCGCTGCTTTGTTTTCCTCCTTTACAATATTCGTTCTAGCTTTTCATTTGTTTTTGTTTTCCGCCGAAAACCCAATCGCCACTTGTCACTTTCTGTTCCAGAGCAGAACAAAAACCAGAAAGAACGAGCTCATATAATAAGAAGTCTACAGAGGAAAAGTAATTGTGCACACACAAGTCCTGCCTGGACGGGGGCTGGCCTAAGTGACAAAAAAAGGAATTCACCGTTCGGTGCATTAGGTATGGCAGTTATAAGGCCAGAACAGCACAGTAGGGCAAGATATGAACCTCTAGAAACTTGAGTATTATTATTCATTTGCAGATCTGTAAAATGTCAACATTCCATAAATAATGGTTATTGCTTACCAACTCTTTAATGTTTACCTTGAAAGTATGCAACTGTTTTGTCAAGATTCTCTATTACTATGGATGTATTGAACTGGACAACATTTCATGAGTTTGTATTTATGGCCTTTTCGCTCTCCTGTGAAATATGTTAGAGTGGACTTAAAAGTTTTACACATTGAGACCAGTGTTGCCATTTTGACTGGTTTCCAGTCAGATTTGACTGGATTTTATCGGCGTTAGCTGGAAATGAAAAATAAATCCAGTCAACTGTTTTTTTTTGACTGGATTTAATAATTCAATTTGCACCTGAACTTAAAAAAAAAAATGTTTAAATACACTTCCAAGTCAGTGTTTACCAAGTGTAAACGAGTAATTATGCAGTGAAATCAACGAACACATCCATTTTTGAATCTTTCTGACAAGACATCTGAGTTGACAACAACAAACAGTACGGCCAAATGCCAATGGCAAAGTTTTTTGTGTTAAATTTTGTTTTGAACTTCTGCTTGCTGGTTGTTCTATCCAATATTAATAAAATGTATTTTTGTTTTCATTAGAAAGAAAAAATTGTACAGTAGCCCCTCGATAATGTGAATTTCTCTAAAATGTGAACCGCCAAAACTTTACATTGTCATCTCTATAATGTGAACTTCTGAAGTTTTCGAACTTTAAAATGTGAATTTCTTTTGTTAAAGGTTTTATATTTCTCTTTTTTTCTCTCTTGTTAGTTTTGCGTGCGATATGAAGGACTAATTAACCGTTCTTTGCCTAGACATATTACAAGGTTTTTAATGCAACTGCAGGCCAAACAGTGTGTCCTATGAGTTGTGTAGAAACATTTTACATTGCCATGCTTTTGTTATGATGTTTTATGATCATTATTTTATTTTGTGTTTTTTCTAAACTTAATAAATGTTGAAACTGTGCTTTAGGAAATTATTTTGTGTTGTTGTAAATGAATACGAAAGTTGTTTCAATCAGTTTTCAAGAACTGAAATGTGTTCCAGTAATGTGAATCCCTCTAAAATCCGAAAAAAACTTGTTTTAATTAGTTCGAATTATCGAGGGACTACTGTATCTTCATTTTTGACTGTTTTTTGACTTGAAAACAGATTTCCTTATGTTTGACTGTCAGATTTGACTGGATTTGGAATTTTGAACTGGGAACACTGATTGAGACAACCATATTTTAATCCTAAAAATATGCAATTTAAAACTAAGCACGGAAGATTATCAGGCCCGGAAATATTGTCCGATCCACCAATGTTCTGGCAATGCATTGCTTATGAGCTGCTGTTAGCCCTTCTCAGATTTAGTACCAAAGCCTGACAATTTAATTATTTTGATTCGACGGAATTGGACGGATTGGAATTCTAAGCAATTGGATAAAAATCAATAATTAATTTGAATAAATAATGAATAGTTGTTAAAAATTGTCATATGACAATGTGCTAAAGGTTTGACAGTATAATATAAATTGTGTATTCACACGTCTTTTGACAATATTGTTTTCAGACCATTTCATTATCAGATCATCGGTTGGCAATTGCCTGACATGCTTTTAGTACTTTATATTTAGAAGTCTATCTTGAAAGTAAGTACATTTTTGGACAAGTCTAAGTCTGTTACTATGAAAATATTGTACCTACGGTTAAAAAATATATATATATATTGACAGAAAATTGAGCAAGAAAATAATTGTTTACTACTTTCATTTTGAAACTTGACAAAAATTATAAAATTCTAAGAAAAAGCTGAAGCGATTATTATCAAGGCCGTTATTTTTAAGAATACTCATATTTATTTCCTCCTGTTCAGGATGTTCCAAATCGAAAACAATTATCCGCTACGCTCGTTTCCTAACGACTTCTTCAGTGGAAATGTGGCAGTAGATGACGAGTTATCAACAGTAGCAGTGAGACTAACTCTACTAAGGTTTATTGCCTTAACACAATAGGCGCGACTTACCTGTCAAAGGTAAAATATATACAAATTTCTGTTAAGTGAATACATTGGAGCTGCAGCCACAAACGCGATTCTGGGAGATAAATAAATTTTAATAAGTTCGGACGCGCGTCTATTGTGTCCAGCCAGTTAGTTCTTACAGAGGGAAATGCATGTAAAGGGGGTTTGTTTTAGACGTGTGGTTTTCTATCTGGCAATACTTTTTCGGAGTTGGTCTGTTTGACAGCTGTCACTTGATTAATGCTCAGTTTGGTTTGCCATTTCATAATTAATAGACTTACTTCTGAACAACTTTTGCAAATCGTGCAAATTTATTACCAAAATAATGATTCACTGCAATTTTCACAAGAAAAGAAAAGAAAATAATGGTTATTGCTTACCAACTCTTTAATGTTTACCTTGAAAGTATGCAACTGTTTTGTCAAGATTCTCTATTACTATGGATGTATTGAACTGGACAACATTTCATGAGTTTGTATTTATGGCCTTTTCGCTCTCCTGTGAAATATGATAGAGTGGACTTAAAAGTTTTACACATTGAGACCAGTGTTGCCATTTTGACTGGTTTCCAGTCAGATTTGACTGGATTTTATCGGCGTTAGCTGGAAATGAAAAATAAATCCAGTCAACTGTTTTTTTTTGACTGGATTTAATAATTCAATTTGCACCTGAACTTAAAAAAAAAAATGTTTAAATACACTTCCAAGTCAGTGTTTACCAAGTGTAAACGAGTAATTATGCAGTGAAATCAACGAACACATCCATTTTTGAATCTTTCTGACAAGACATCTGAGTTGACAACAACAAACAGTACGGCCAAATGCCAATGGCAAAGTTTTTTGTGTTAAATTTTGTTTTGAACTTCTGCTTGCTGGTTGTTCTATCCAATATTAATAAAATGTATTTTTGTTTTCATTAGAAAGAAAAAATTGTACAGTAGCCCCTCGATAATGTGAATTTCTCTAAAATGTGAACCGCCAAAACTTTACATTGTCATCTCTATAATGTGAACTTCTGAAGTTTTCGAACTTTAAAATGTGAATTTCTTTTGTTAAAGGTTTTATATTTCTCTTTTTTTCTCTCTTGTTAGTTTTGCGTGCGATATGAAGGACTAATTAACCGTTCTTTGCCTAGACATATTACAAGGTTTTTAATGCAACTGCAGGCCAAACAGTGTGTCCTATGAGTTGTGTAGAAACATTTTACATTGCCATGCTTTTGTTATGATGTTTTATGATCATTATTTTATTTTGTGTTTTTTCTAAACTTAATAAATGTTGAAACTGTGCTTTAGGAAATTATTTTGTGTTGTTGTAAATGAATACGAAAGTTGTTTCAATCAGTTTTCAAGAACTGAAATGTGTTCCAGTAATGTGAATCCCTCTAAAATCCGAAAAAAACTTGTTTTAATTAGTTCGAATTATCGAGGGACTACTGTATCTTCATTTTTGACTGTTTTTTGACTTGAAAACAGATTTCCTTATGTTTGACTGTCAGATTTGACTGGATTTGGAATTTTGAACTGGGAACACTGATTGAGACAACCATATTTTAATCCTAAAAATATGCAATTTAAAACTAAGCACGGAAGATTATCAGGCCCGGAAATATTGTCCGATCCACCAATGTTCTGGCAATGCATTGCTTATGAGCTGCTGTTAGCCCTTCTCAGATTTAGTACCAAAGCCTGACAATTTAATTATTTTGATTCGACGGAATTGGACGGATTGGAATTCTAAGCAATTGGATAAAAATCAATAATTAATTTGAATAAATAATGAATAGTTGTTAAAAATTGTCATATGACAATGTGCTAAAGGTTTGACAGTATAATATAAATTGTGTATTCACACGTCTTTTGACAATATTGTTTTCAGACCATTTCATTATCAGATCATCGGTTGGCAATTGCCTGACATGCTTTTAGTACTTTATATTTAGAAGTCTATCTTGAAAGTAAGTACATTTTTGGACAAGTCTAAGTCTGTTACTATGAAAATATTGTACCTACGGTTAAAAAATATATATATATATTGACAGAAAATTGAGCAAGAAAATAATTGTTTACTACTTTCATTTTGAAACTTGACAAAAATTATAAAATTCTAAGAAAAAGCTGAAGCGATTATTATCAAGGCCGTTATTTTTAAGAATACTCATATTTATTTCCTCCTGTTCAGGATGTTCCAAATCGAAAACAATTATCCGCTACGCTCGTTTCCTAACGACTTCTTCAGTGGAAATGTGGCAGTAGATGACGAGTTATCAACAGTAGCAGTGAGACTAACTCTACTAAGGTTTATTGCCTTAACACAATAGGCGCGACTTACCTGTCAAAGGTAAAATATATACAAATTTCTGTTAAGTGAATACATTGGAGCTGCAGCCACAAACGCGATTCTGGGAGATAAATAAATTTTAATAAGTTCGGACGCGCGTCTATTGTGTCCAGCCAGTTAGTTCTTACAGAGGGAAATGCATGTAAAGGGGGTTTGTTTTAGACGTGTGGTTTTCTATCTGGCAATACTTTTTCGGAGTTGGTCTGTTTGACAGCTGTCACTTGATTAATGCTCAGTTTGGTTTGCCATTTCATAATTAATAGACTTACTTCTGAACAACTTTTGCAAATCGTGCAAATTTATTACCAAAATAATGATTCACTGCAATTTTCACAAGAAAAGAAAAGAAAATAATGGTTATTGCTTACCAACTCTTTAATGTTTACCTTGAAAGTATGCAACTGTTTTGTCAAGATTCTCTATTACTATGGATGTATTGAACTGGACAACATTTCATGAGTTTGTATTTATGGCCTTTTCGCTCTCCTGTGAAATATGATAGAGTGGACTTAAAAGTTTTACACATTGAGACCAGTGTTGCCATTTTGACTGGTTTCCAGTCAGATTTGACTGGATTTTATCGGCGTTAGCTGGAAATGAAAAATAAATCCAGTCAACTGTTTTTTTTTGACTGGATTTAATAATTCAATTTGCACCTGAACTTAAAAAAAAAAATGTTTAAATACACTTCCAAGTCAGTGTTTACCAAGTGTAAACGAGTAATTATGCAGTGAAATCAACGAACACATCCATTTTTGAATCTTTCTGACAAGACATCTGAGTTGACAACAACAAACAGTACGGCCAAATGCCAATGGCAAAGTTTTTTGTGTTAAATTTTGTTTTGAACTTCTGCTTGCTGGTTGTTCTATCCAATATTAATAAAATGTATTTTTGTTTTCATTAGAAAGAAAAAATTGTACAGTAGCCCCTCGATAATGTGAATTTCTCTAAAATGTGAACCGCCAAAACTTTACATTGTCATCTCTATAATGTGAACTTCTGAAGTTTTCGAACTTTAAAATGTGAATTTCTTTTGTTAAAGGTTTTATATTTCTCTTTTTTTCTCTCTTGTTAGTTTTGCGTGCGATATGAAGGACTAATTAACCGTTCTTTGCCTAGACATATTACAAGGTTTTTAATGCAACTGCAGGCCAAACAGTGTGTCCTATGAGTTGTGTAGAAACATTTTACATTGCCATGCTTTTGTTATGATGTTTTATGATCATTATTTTATTTTGTGTTTTTTCTAAACTTAATAAATGTTGAAACTGTGCTTTAGGAAATTATTTTGTGTTGTTGTAAATGAATACGAAAGTTGTTTCAATCAGTTTGCAAGAACTGAAAAATGTTCCAGTAATGTGAATCCCTCTAAAATCAGAAAAAAACTAGTTTTAATTAGTTCGAATTATCGAGGGACTACTGTATTTTCATTTTTGACTGTTTTTTGACTTGAAAACAGATTTCCTTATGTTTGACTGTCAGATTTGACTGGATTTGGAATTTTGAACTGGGAACACTGATTGAGACAACCATATTTTGATCCTAAAAATATGCAATTTAAAACTAAGCACGGAAGATTATCAGGCCCGGAAATATTGTCCGATCCACCAATGTTCTGGCAATGCATTGCTTATGAGCTGCTGTTAGCCCTTCTCAGATTTAGTACCAAAGCCTGACAATTTAATTATTTTGATTCGACGGAATTGGACGGATTGGAATTCTAAGCAATTGGATAAAAATCAATAATTAATTTTAATAAATAATGAATAATTGTTAAAAATTGTCAGATGACAATGTGCTAAAGGTTTGACAGTATAACATAAATTGTGCATTCACACGTCTTTTGACAATATTGTCTTCAGACCATTTCATTGTCAGATCATCGGTTGGCAATTGCCTGACATGCTTTCCCTATAGTACTTTATATTTAGAAGTCTATCTTGAAAGTAAGTACATTTTTGGACAAGTCTAAGTCTGTTACTATGAAAATATTGTACCTACGGTTAAAAAATATATATATATATATTGACAGAAAATTGAGCAAGAAAATAATTGCTTACTACTTTCATTTTGAGACTTGACAAAAATTATAAAATTCTAAGAAAAAGCTGAAGCGATTATTATCAAGGCCGTTATTTTTAAGAATACTCATATTTATTTCCTCCTGTTCAGGATGTTCCAAATCGAAAACAATTATCCGCTATGCTCGTTTCCTAACGACTTCTTCAGTGGAAATGTGGCAGTAGATGACGAGTTAGCAACAGTAGCAGTGAGACTAACTCTACTAAGGTTTATTGCCTTAACACAATAGGCGCGACTTACCTGTCAAAGGTAAAATATATAAAAATTTCTGTAAAGTGAATACATTGGAGCTGCAGCCACAAACGCGATTCTGGGAGATAAATAAGTTTTAATAAGTTCGGACGCGCGTCTATTGTGTCCAGCCAGTTAGTTTTTACAGAGAGAAATGCATGTAAAGGGGGTTTGTTTTAGACGTGTGGTTTTCAATCTGGCAATACTTTTTTCGGAGTTGGTCTTTTTGACAGCTGTCACTTGATTAATGCTCAGTTTGGTTTGCCATTTCATAATTAATAGACTTACTTCAGAACAACTTTTGCAAATCGTGCAAATTTATTACCAAAATAATGATTCACTGCAATTTTCACAAGAAAATTTTGTTCAGCGATGAAGCTCATTTTTGGTTGAATATGTACGTTAATAAGCAAAATTGTTGTATTTGGAGTGATCATAATCCACAAGCCATTGTTGAATGTTGATACGGCGTTACATCCTCAAAAAGTCACTGTTTGGGGTGCTCTATGGGCAGAGGGAATCATTGGTCCATATTTCTTCAAAAATGATGCCGGCCATAATGTTAAGGTCAATGGGGGACGCTATAGAGCCATGATTAATGACTTTTTCGTGCCTGAATTGCAGGATGTTGATTTGGACGACCTTAGGTTCGAACAAGACGGCGCTAAATGCCATACATCCAACGAAACAATCAATTTATTAAAGGAAACTTTTGGTGAGCGCAATTCTCGCGTCGTGGGCCTGTGGCGTGGCCTCCAAGATCGTGCGATTTAACACCGCTGGACTATTTTTTGTGGGGTTATGTGAAGTCGCTAGTCTAGGCAGATAAGTCCGAGACGATTGACGACTTGGAAGAGAATATTCGGAGCGTTATTGCTGACATACGGCCCAAATAGCTGCAAAAAGTGGTCGAAAATTGGGCCTCTCGGCTGGAATTTATTCGAGCCAGCCGCGGCGGCCACTTGCCCGAAAACATTTTTGAAACATAATGGCAAACCCTTATCTTTATAATAAAGCTAAATTCTTGGCCATATCATTAAATTATGTAAATTATATTTCTTCTTGAAAACCACACGTCTAAAAAAAACACCCTTTACAATTGTTATGTACGACCCCATCTTGAGTAGGTATGCGTCACAAGATTGGACTCCTTTCTATGAAATTTATAAAAGGCTTATAGAATCAATACAACATAAATTCATTCACTTTGCTCTGAAACGTCGTCTCCCTTGGGCTGATCCGTTCAACCTGGCACCATACGAACATCGGATCCAACTTCTACAGGTTCAAACTTTATACCAAAGGCGTGTTAATAATGATTTAGTATTTCTTCACCAACTTATTAATGGCCAAATTTACGCTCCCCGATTTGTTAACCTGTAATGGCATTAACTACCGTGGAGGATCTCACCACCTGCGAAGAAGGATTAGCGAATCCAGGAATTTAACCGGAAGAAGTGAGGCAGTTCTTGTCAATAATGAAATTTCTAATTTCCGCTGTTGAACTGAACCACTAGGATCAATCTTACGCCCACTTTTTTTTACATTTACATTAAAATTCAAATATTTAAATGATGAGCTATCAAATTGGCATGGTTGAGGATGCAATTGCGAGAATTCCTGAAGATCTGTTGCATGTTGTAGAATAGTTTCGTCAAACCCCTTTTGAAATTGGTATCAAATAAGTGTCAGGCTATCGTTGTGAGTAATACTGTGCTCAAAAAATCATACTTCCGAATACTGAACTAGATGGTTGTGTCTTAAATAACTTTGAAACATTAAAAAATGTAGATTATTTTTTATTCAAACTTTGTCATGGAAAAATCATATTACATTTGCTCTGGGAAATATATATGCTGCCTTGAGCGTTTTTCACATATCTACACAAAAATGTTAATAGCCAAAACATTAGCTCTTCCCATTTTACTGTATGGTAGCCTAATTCTCAGCTGTTTGGACAGTAGAAGTTCATCTACCTATATTAACATTGAATATTTTTAATGAATCTAAAACAACTTGTGTGCTACCACCAAGTTATGGCGGGGTTGAGTGAAAATTCGATCACTTTTTGGTGTTGCTTATTCAGGGTCTTGGCCATTTTATTTGAAAAATCTCGTATGTCTTCACTGAGATTCGAACCAAGCTCCTCTTCAGAAGCCAATGAGCTGAAGAAACACAATTCCTCTTAGTAGTTACTTGTTTTATTTGAAAGTGGTGTACAGACAATTCAATTCCCAACTGATTTTGCAAAGGCTTTCGATGGTGTACAGTAGAATGTTCTCGTAAAAAAACTTAAACTGTTTGGATTTCAGGGCCAGGGCCCTCCACCAGTGGGCATACTTCAGGCACCCAGAGTTTTTTTTTTTTTAAGTAGCGCGAAGCGCGTTAACGCACGCCCACTTTAAATCTTGAAAAACTGTTATAACATGCCAATATCTAATCTCGTCTATTTTTGCCCTTTAACTCGTAGTTTACGTTGCCTATGGGTCGCTTCTCATATGAACGAGTGTTTTTAATCGAGCTTTCAGTTGTACACGTTCGACGCGACGGACTCTATGGTTCAGCCCCTTTGCTCTACCAACAATGTTTAATGTTGGACGACAAGCCAGGAAGAGAAAGCAGATGATTCTGGGAGCATTCGAATGAGAACGAATAGAAGAGAATTTACAAAATGAACTCTTTTGATTGTATTTAGACGAGCATGTAGTCCAAAGAGTCAAAACACGTCTAGTACCTACTTCGACCAAACGTACAACTATCATCCAACCAAGAGTACTTATATCTTTGAATCGCTGCACCCAGGTAAGATGCGGTAAGAGGATCGAACCTACATTTTTAAGACTGGAGGCAACATTTTCGAGATAATAGGCAGATTTTTTGCAGGTCGGATCTGTCGGGACTCGGGAGCAACCCGTTAAGTAAGTATAATCTGTTTACTGAGTTAAATAAAAAAAAAAACACTTTTAAAGAGAAGTCCTTTCTTAAATTCAGTTAAAGCCTTTATTGCTTAATGCAATACACTATTTATGTGTCATAATGCAAAAAATGGCTTTCCCATTTCTCTTAACACAGAAACATTTTTTAATTCATTCCAACTTTGCCAAATAGTATGCCCCACTGTGGCAAGCAATGGATGGCTTTAAATACAAAAGGATACACTGTTCTTTATTTAGAAAAAAACGACTGCTGGCACAGAAGTAGAACCACGAAGATTTAGAATGGAACGGGCCAACAGGCAAAGAGGGGCGTGAAAGCCCTACTTTTGCCACAAAATCAAATTTCTTCCTCTGGCACTTACCCTACTACGTGTGAACCTTAACCAAAAAAAAAACCAAAAAAAGGAGAGAAAAAAAAAAAAACGAGAAGAAAAATTTGCATTCTGTGCGCTGTGGCACTTGAAAAAGTGGCCCAATTCTTTTTAATTTGTTCCCACGAGTGCTCAGACCCAGAGAGGCTGGTGCTGCTGCTATGACTTTGGCACTCACCTGCCAAACGAATGAAATTTAGATTTTTTGTTCTTTCCATATCCTCTCCCTCTCCCTTTATACCTGAAAGGAAGTCGGGACAAAACATTGAAATTAATGCACAAGTGTTCCTCGCTCATTAGTTCTGGGCCTTTTTGGGTGTTTCCTCTTTCTTTTTTTTATTTTTTTAAATATTTTCGAGGCCGTTTCTGACCCTGTGTTGGGAACATGTATGCTGATTTAAGGGCTTCACGTGCATCGACATGAAAATCTGCATCTGTTTCACTTTCGTTTTCATCATTTTTATGCGATGTGTGTACCTCTATTCTTTCCATTAAAAGCACGTTTTCCTGTGTACATACCCATGAGGACACCTAACTTTTATCCTTGTTTTTTTGCTTAGGATGCATTTTGTCGAATTGCATTCAAGTACCGAATGGAAAGTGTGAATGTTTGTGTATTATTATGTGCCGTATAGCTTTGCTCGTTGTCCTTGCAACAAGAGATTCTTTTCGTTTTTCTAGGATTTTCACTTTTTTTTCTTTGATATATATACGTATTCAAGTAAGAGGACGACGATGACGATGATGGGGATGTGGATGTGTAGAAGAAAGATGCATATAGGCATATACAAGACCTAGAGAGGACGAATAAATATGATGGTAGGCAAAGGAAGAGTGCGCTGTTTGAGGAATGAAAAATGAAAATAATTGAGGCCAAGTACCTTGTCGTCACGTATACATTTGTCATTTGAGTTGGCTGTTTGGGGATGGATGTGGAGCGCGCGCCATTATTGGCAGAAAAAAAGAAAAAAAAAAGAAGAACTTCAGCATACTTAGCCTTGAGTTGGAAAATAAATTTTCTTTTTATTTTGAAGTTGCTTCTTCGACTTTTTTTATGATTAAGTCGGGGTAAGGGCACAGATTGAGGTCACTGGTCATCATCATCTGCGATGGTTGAAATTTAATGGTTATTTCTTGAGTCTAACATCTTTCTTCTAAAGGACTCGTTTTTGTGCATTGTAACTTCTAGAGCCATAAGAGAGAGTATTCCAGTCGGTGCCTATTTGTAGAAGGTTATAGAAGAGTGCTTTCTTTTGGAATCCATTAGGCGATCTCTGAGGATGATTAGAGTGGGGGATGTTTGAGAAAAAAAAACTTATGTTAGACCGGGTGTTGGAGGTCACTCTTCTCGCATGCAAAATAAAAAATATCTTTATCAATTTTTAGCTCAGAAAATTTATTACAAAAAAGGTGGAGTTTGGAGATGAAAAAGTAATTATGTACCTACCTACTTCGGTTTTGAGTACGACAGTAATGCAGTTAAATAGGAGAGTCAAATTTTTGCCAAAGACTGAGATTTCATATTTGAGTTTCGTCTTGATTTTAACAACTCGACTAACTTAACCGACCTTCCTAGTTCGAAGTGATTGAAAAGTTCGTGAGTTCCAAACGCCAACGTACAACTTTTAGTACAACTTGGGAGGATCTGGCGTCTTGTTTCGGTAATAACATTCATCAGATCCTCTTCCTTCTTAAGCAAAGAAGACATATTGCATATGTTTTCATGTTTAAGTTTTTTCTTACTTTGTAAAGTTTATGAGTTATCTGGCATTTCTTCTAAGCTAAAAGGCTGTAAATTGTTAAGAAATAGCAGAAAATCATCATCATCATCAAGAAATAAGTCGTATCTTAAAAGTCTGTCGAAACCCTAACGGCCAATTTCTTCGCAGAGTCCTAACGCTAGTACCAGTACTAGTCCTAAAATTAGTACTCAAATCGGTATCAACTCATTTCTTCACACAAGTTCTAGTCCCTAGTCCTTTCAATTTGGTACCGAGTATTAGTTAGGTTTCGGTACTAGCTGACTCCTCAAAATCAGCTTGTACCTGGTTATTATACCAGTCGTTAGTACTCAAATCGGTACCAAATGATTTCTTCACATAAGTACTAAGCCCTAGTTCTGTCAAGTTGGTACCGAGTACTCCTTAGGACTCGGTATTAGCTGGGACTTTAAAATCAGCAGTCTAGTGGCGCTAATACCTGAATCAGAGTAATTTCTTTCATTTTTTCAATGAATTCGTTGCTGATTTTCGATAGTTTTTTGGTTGTAGTTTATTAAATAGGCAATAAATTCGGATTTTATTGGTTTTGTGGATTTTTCATTTTCTTATGGTGCCTAGGTACATATATGATGTATGTATTTTGTAATGACCTTATAAGTGTAGGGACTGAATCTAATTTTTGTTGGTCGCAATTTAAAATTTTTGTTTTTCAAGCTAACTTCGTACTGATCCCACCTTTACTTTAGTACTTTTAATCCACACCAACTGCAACTTTACGTTCAACTGCACAGTGAAGAATAAGTGGTCCATTTACATATTTACGTGGGATGACATAATGAGAACAAATATATGTATTGTACTGCGTGGACGTTAATGCAGACACAAACCTATCCTGATAACTCTGGATATTTCCCCGAACACGACCAATGCATTGCATGAACCGAACATGAAATGGACACAATAAAGGACATTACTCCAAGCCTGTCACACACATACGTACACAGAAAATTATCAAAAACTCCACGCAAAAACTAACACACAATCTTCTACCGATATCAAGTGCTTCATCTGGAAGCTGATTCACCACTGATCACTCCTGTAAATGTCGGCAGGATTTCATTGCAATTCTGCATCTTCCCACTCTCTATACTACTATAAAATTGACACAATTCATTCGAAAATAATTTAAAATAAAAATCGCTCAGTCAAAATAAACATCAAAATAATATTTGAAATGCCAAATTATTGTCAAAATCAGAATTAGACCAGTTTTAGACGTATTAAGTCCTAGTACCGCTTTGTGAATTTAGATCCGGTTCTAGTGATGTGAAGAAATGTATAGGTACTAACTTTTCGTTAGGACCGAGTACCAGAGCTAGTACCTGGTCTAGCTGGACTGGGTACTAGGCTGGCTTAGTACTTCTGTGAAGAAATTGGGCGTAAGGGAATTGACTATTAATCTCAGTTTCTTTAACCGAGAAACCAGAACTCAGAGTATTGGCTTACCACCAAAAGGTTAGAAGAACATAAATAAGAAACTATGAATAGGTATGACTTTTGTCTTTTAACCTATTATCTGCCAAGCAGATATATAAGGTTTGTTTGATGTTTCCTTGAATGATATTAATTAACCAATGCAACAACTGGGTAGGAGGCCACTTCGGGCATAGAACCATTTTGACTTTCATGGTCAAAGATGTTCAAACAGCCTATAACCTAGGGTCATTCATTTCGTGGTTTAAAGATGGTAGCGCTGGCATTTGACACCTATCAAACTCAGCTGTCATTTGAAGTGTCATAATATTAGTTGAATGTTTGCCATTAACGATAATGGATCGCTTAACAATCGAACAACGCGCGTTAAAATTATTAGTGGTGCTTCAAACGTAGCCACACTTCGCGCATTACGCGATGATTATGGTCGTCATAATCGATCGACTACGCAAGCAATCGGTTGAATTGTGAAGAAATTTGAAGAGAGTGGAAGCGTTACTGATGTCGTAAGGCCTGTGCATCATCGTAATGCACGCTCAGTCGAAAATATTGCTGCTGTAAGTGCAAGTGTTGCCGATGATCCGAATTTAAGGTTACAGTCAATTTGGAGCGATATGGTCGGATGATAACCGATTTGTTTTGCCAGGCCGGCGATTGAAGATCATGACTTGGACAATACGGGGCAACAAGCCACACAACACGACCAATTATGGCTTTATTGCGTGAGAAGTTTCTTGGTCGGGTAATTTCACATTTCGGCGACATCAATTGGCCACCAAAATCATTCGATTTGATACCGTTAGATTTTTTTTCTGTGGAGCTACGCAAAAGACCGTGTTTACGCGAATAATCCCCGAACTCTAGTTATGGCCGAGATACCACCCAAAATGTGCGAAAAACTGGTTAAAAATTGCCTCAAAAGAATCACATGCTACGAATCTTCCAGAGGCGGTTTGTTTCATTTAGCCTTACTTTAGGTAACGCATATTGATTTCAATCCAGTGGCCCTAATAGATATCCCCTAGAGGGACCTCTTATCATGTTTCGGTTTTTACTGATGGTTCCAAGACGGTTGAGGGGGTAGGGTCAGGCATCTTCTCAGACAATCTACCCTTTAATAGATCAATAAGACTTCCAAATGTTTGCAGTGTTTTTCAAGCGGAAGTGCTTGCAATTTATGAGGCGGCAAAAAGTCTTTACACTTTAGAACTTGTAAACTTGTTCAATCCTCCAGGGTATCACTAAGGATCTACTCAGGCAGCAATCAAAGTAATTTCTGCAATTTTGCAAATTCTAAACTGGTGGACTGTTGCCGCACAGAGTAAAAACTACTTAGACCATCAACAACAGTTAAGCTTCGATCGTGACATTTATGGAAACGAGATGGCGGATGAATTAGTCAAATTAGGATCTTCTCTTGATATAAGCCAAATTGAATCTTCCGTTTTTATGCCATTTGGAGAAGTAAAGAACAGAATTCACCAATGCTTCCTCGAAGCGGCAAAGGATAGATGGTCAGCAACTGATACTTGTCGGGTCTCGAGGGATTTATGGCCAGACCTCTCTAAGAAAAAAACAGACGAGCATCAGACCTCACTCAACTATCACTTTTGGATTGAATCCTAACGGGTCATAACTCAATGGCAACACACATGAGCAGAATACGCATCAGCTCATCTGACTTATGTAGAGGGTGTCTAGATGAAGAGGAGGAAGAGGGCTCTTATCACTTTCTTTTTGAATGCCCTAGCTAAGTAAGAACCCAGGAAAACAGCCCTCGGTGATTACTTTTTTTGCCACTGAGAAACATCTTGAAATTTAGATTTCAGGATGGTCCAGGGAGGCATCTCAAACCCACACCTAAGTTGAACTAACTCCAATCCATACCAATCCTTATCCTTACTTCGCACCTCACATGGGGGCCACAATGGACCCATTGAGATCCAAGTGAAACAGTCCGGCTTGCCGTGTTATCACCCCTTCTAACCTTCCTTCCCCGATGAGCACTGGGGAATGTCATTCAATTGTAATTAAAGAATCCCCAATATTCGGCAGGTGCAGTATATCAATTATTTTAAAGTTTCAGTTTTGTCTAAGCCTCAGACTCCAGCGCTTACAAGGGCAGTATTAACCCTTCTGACTTAAAGGACAAACAAAACATTGCAACAGAACATGAGTTGAACTACTTATGGAAGAGAGTAATGCACAATCTCCACCAAATAGAATGCTATAGACCCAGCTTAGTCGTATTATAACCTTCAAGAATGTATCTTCTCAAAGTACTTAAATTACTTTATTTGGAACAATATGATTAACCTTATATTTGAAGCAACGACGGGAGAAATAGTCAGTTTAAACAAACTACACTACTTTCCTACTCTCTAGCTCTGACCCTTCAATTCCATTCTACCCGATATTTATAATCTTCAGAAGACCCAGGATGTTTGCTATTTCACCACCATCTTGTCTTAAGGTCGTTCCGGTTGAGATACTTTGATGTTACTTCAAACTTCAACAAAAAAAAAAAAACTCTTGCATAAAAGTTTTATGAATGTATATTTTTTTCAATTTCGTCAGAAACATCAAAAAATTAATCAAACGGAAAAATAAAAAACCTTCGCTTTTGAATTTAAATACATACATATGTAGATACTAAATTGATATTTAGAATGTTCATTGATTTTTTTCTAAATTTAATATCATCAATTCTTCAAAGTCTTGAATGGCTGATGTATGTGTGTACCTATACATTGACCGAAAAATACCAAGAGGTTAGTCTCTGTTGTTGTTTTCTTTTTTAATTCTGGGTTTCTTATTGCACTCTTCAGAAGGTGGGCCATACCCTCAGTTGTTCACGGAATTTACTCTTATAAAATGGACAGAAATAATCCTTAAGATTATTAAATTGAAGCAACTTTGTATATTACACACATTCTAATATATTACACACTGCACGGCCGATAGATCCCAAAAGTTACCTTTATTGCTGACCACACGATAAATAAATACAAACAAAATATGACTTCAAGACACAACCTTTCACCACCCACTCACTCTTCATAACTCAGGATATTCTACCTATACCTACAACAAATGTATGCTCCTGACAAAAACTTAAGTTCTGCTTACTCACAAAGGTTAGTCTGATAAAGCTTTTCCAATAAAACATTCTTTATGACATCCATCTTTGAATGTAAAGGAAAAAAAAAAAACAAATCCCCTAAGAACCAATATTAGACTTTTGTGAGGAAATCTCAGGACAATAACAAATCCGAAAAAATAACCACAACCGCAATTTATACTGATATATAAAAACATAATCGCCATTATCAATAAAAAAGGATAGGTTACGCACTATATTCAGTGGACTCTAGAAAAACGAATACAGTACTGTGCAAAAAATTGTTGTCACACCTTTCACCACCACATTTCCACTTTATTTTAGATGGGACTTATACAACTAGGGCCAGTTTCACAGTCGACACTTAAGTTTCCCATATTAGCACTTAAGGCTAAGTTTCATAGCCAGCGTAAGTGGGACTTAAGTCACTAACATCGGAGACTTAAGTGACACTTATTCAGGTAAATATGCACGTTGATATTGTGCCTTAATCTTAAGTTGGACAAATATAAAATCGCCAACTCGGGCGATAAAATATAAATGTGTTTCTTATTCTTTCGAACTGATAGCCGGGTGAGTGTGAGAGCAGAACATCAGAGGGCAAAGGGAAGGTACGGAATTTGAGAAGATTATCAAATGACATATTCAATGCTAGAATGGAATAACTTGAAACGCGGGCACTGTTAAACGCAATATTGAGACTTCGTTTGCTTTCTTAGCTTCAAGAGCAGATTATATCCATATGAGAGAAGGGGTATAATCAGGGTTTTTACGAGCATATAACGGGTTTTTATGGGAGTGAAGTATTGAGCCGCTAGCAATGAACACAGGGCCCCATAAGTTTTATCAACAATCGAGTTAATGTGGTTATCCCATGTTAAACTAGGATTAAAGGTTATACCTATGTTTTTTGTGGTCTCAGCAAACTCTATTGGAACATTATTCATAACGATTGGGGGAAAATAGGATAGTTCAATTGGAGTTCTTGATATAACCAAGCACTGAGTTTTTGTTGGATTAAGCAGAAGTCCATTAATTTATGCATTCAATAAGACCAAGTGGACAGCTTAAATAAAGTTGCACATCATCGGCGTACATAGCTAAATGGCAGTATTTTATGTAAATTGGAAGAGAGTTTATGTAGAAAGAGAACAACAATGGACCTAAGATGGACCCTTGGGGAACACCTTTAAAATTTGAAAGAAAATCAGATACAGATCCATTGATTTCCACAGCTTGTGATCGGCCTGTAAGATAAGAAAACAATAACTTTACTGGTGGTGTCGATAAATTAAACTCATTGACAAGTTTTTCGCACAAAATTGTGTGATCTACTGTATCGAACGCTTTCGGAAAATTTAAGAGGATTAGAAAAGAGACATGATCGATGAGTCGTAAGTCTTCACATTGATTAAGGCGGTCACACAGCTATGTTTCTTTCCGGAAACCAGAGGAGAATTAGTTAACTTGAAGTTATCATAATGAAGTCGAGGTCGAGAATCGTTTAAGGCAGGTTCGAGGTGTCAATAAATGAAAAACTGCTGAGATAACAGAAATTATATGTTTTCTCACTTTACAGATCTGGCATTGACAACCGTCCTGATACGATCATAGCTGTCTTCCTTAAATTTTAAAAGTAGGTTATTTGTTCGATATTTATTATATAGGGTGACCTGATCTTCCTGCATATGACGCAGTTAGTCAGACAATTCCACCTGCCATTAGATGCAAATCGATAAACTTAGAATACATGGCCGTTTCAGCAAATGCTATGAAGGTGTTATACTTGCGTGGACAGTATCTTGCCGTTGATGTCTATCAATGCACATTTCTGAAGCCCAAATACCAGAACAATTTTTAGGTTAGAATTCAAGGCTGCGAGCTCATTTACCATTGCTGGATCAATCTTCAATCAAAGATGAAGCCGAATCAATGTTTTTCACAACGGCCTGACTGTAAGCATAGTGCTATTGCGATTATGGCTTGAATCCTGTTTAAGTATGTATATTAAGTGCTTGCCTTAAGGACACTCACTACTTTTTTAATCGAGTTTGGTTGTCTTTACCCCAAACAAAAACAATTCTGACTGGAAGTATTTTCACAGCACTGTATAGTGTATGTATTTACCCTAATCGATTATCAGTATAAAAAGACGACTAAAATAAACCACACTTACAAAAAACAACGTCATTTGGAAAGTATTTTTTGATTTACAAAACTAGGGCAATACGGTACATTAAATCGACTCGTTATAACAACCCCGTTTAAATAAATCAGTCTACAAATTTATGACTTACAATGAATTCAATTTACGTGCGTTTCCTTTTCGGGGTTTCGGGTTTTTTTTTTCTTTTCTCTCCATCCATCTTTCGGTTTATATTTTTACGAACTTTTTGTTTCCATTCCACCCACTAGATGTTTCCGCAACATTAACCAATCTATTGGTTAAAGTTAAGAAATAAAAAAAGGAAAAAAATTACGGGACGCAAAAAAAAACCCGGACCACCTCGTATCTCAGAACCGCAACAATCTATTCAACCATTCAACTGAGAAAATACATGATGTTGGGTCGGTTTAGAGAAAAAAAAAAAAACGATGGAAGAAAAGCAAAAATTCTTATCTGAACCAGTAAATCTTCATTTTAAATCGATTAACGTGCCGATTTAGATATTTCGTTCGTATATACATATAATTCTTCGACCCTGTGTTACCAAGAACATCACGTTTTAAGATTAAAGTCTCAGATGCAACTTAAACACAGTTAGATTTTTTTTTTTTAATCCGAATTTTTTTTTTAGAACTTTACATTTTCCTAACCCGATAAAACGGGTTTTAATTAAGACATTTTTAATATTCCAAAAAGGAACATCAGGGATTCTGCTTAATTTTTCTTTAAAATACATAGGGGTCAGGGAAACCCAAAAACAACCCTGCTGATTATTTCGTCGACGCACAGTGGCACCTAAATATTCCATTACGTGGGTAAATTATGAAATATTTTTAATTTTAAACATCATTTGATAAAAATGGAAGAACACAAATCGGTTTTTATTGCTTTTCAATTTATTTTTTTATAATATTTATGAGGACAAAGTCGCCTTTGTAGATATTTAAGAAGTTAGAACAGTGTCTGAGACTAAGATAGTATATATATAATAAAGGGTCCGCCATCTAACGTTTTTTTTTTTTCAACTAGTGCTTATTTCGTGAATGGTAACACTTAGCTCATGTCTGATTTGACAGATAATTAGTTTTAGTTTTTTTTTTGCGATCGACTCAGAGAAGATGCCGATTTTGCAAAAAAAAATCATCTTTTCAGATGAAGCTCATTTTGATCTTGGCGGGTAGTAAACAAGCAAAATTGTCGCATTTGGGGCACAGAAAACCCGCACGCATACATTATAAAGCCGATACACCCAAAACGAGTCACTGTTTGGTGCGGATTTTGGTCTATAATATATAATATTTTTTGTATCTATGCGAATATTCAAATATACAACAAACGTGATATCTGGCATGCGAATCAGTGCTGGGAGATCATGGGAGAAATCGCTTTTTCTGGGAATTTTGAGATCGAAAGGAACAAAGCAAAAAACCGACTCATTTCGTGGAAATTATTGTTTATTAAAATATTTTTATTTTCCCAATGGTGGAAGGGATTTCTCTTAAAAATGCTATACAGCATACTGACGTGGATAGAGAACTTTTTTGTTTGATAGGTAACTTTTTTGATTAATACAAATAATAAGTATTTGATTTATGCTATCTTACCCCACTTTGTTACTGAACGTAAGGCAACACCTCACCAAATAACACACAGATTTTGGAACATGGTTAACATTCAATCAGATGACGTTATCATTCATTCCAAATGTAAGTTTCATTTTCTTCATTTTGTTCATCATCTTCATTAGGCGCATTTCGTTCGTTTTCTTCATATTCTCCTTTTTACAATTTCTCCATTTTCATTTTAATCATACATTTTCTCCATTTTCTTTTTTATTAAATTTCTTTATTTTCATCGTTTTCTATATTTTCTTCATTTTCTCCGTTTTCTTCACTTGAGTCATTATTAATGAGTCTGATTACACGATTCCTTTTTTCGGTGGTTTCGTCCTTCGTCTTTTTTACGGATATGGTGAGGGGTGCAGAGATGTAGGGGGATTGAAGTAACGGAAGCAGGAATGAAAATTTCAAGACTTTTCCTTGATGACCAATGACGTTTATGATTTGACAACTGGGTAGAGATGGGCGATGATGATTATCGATGTTAGAAAAAATCGTAGTTGGGAGAAAAAACATCGATATTTCAGTATCGATTTTTAGATCTACTACAAAAAAATCAAATACAAAAAAAGCTACTTCGCAAAAATATTCGTTTTTGTCTATCAATCTGTGTGTTCATTTAGGAATTGATCTAAGAAAAAAAAAATCGAAAAGCTTGAATGAATAATAAAAAAAAATTGTGATCACAAAAAATTTATTCCAAAAGTTGTTATTTGCACTTAAAAATACATATACAATTTTCAAATTAAATTTGTATCAATTTAACAGGCTCAATGTTCGACCAAAACACATAAACTAATGACATCTAGTATTAATAATTTTTTTTTGAGATTATGAAATGCAATAAATTGTACACTTGTACTTGTTGACGTACCTCTTCTGTATGCAAATATTTAAGCTGATGACACACGAGCGTCAAAATGGTCGTATGCACATTTGGACGGTCATCCTGTATAAAACTTTGTTGATTTTACACGAGCTTCATTTTAGTTAGTTTAGATTTTTTTTAAATTAAAATAAAATCCGTGTATTTTTACAAGCACCGAGGAAATTGGTCGAAAAAAACGTCCATGCAATTTACATGTTGAATGCAACAACAACTAACCCCCTTCAGACTTAGCTAAGTGCGGATAAAAACTGTGTTACCGGTGTGTATTGCATACTTTTTAGCGATTTTTTTTTATGGAAACTGGGGTCCCTTAACTCCGATGTCATTTTTATTCAACCAAATCCCTCAGAGCTTGCAAAAAACCACGGCTAGAATTATTTTGTGATACATACTTCAAAAAAGGGCTCCTGCCGGCTCCCCTGTTGTAATTAGTTCCAGGAAAATGTAAAAACCTTTCTAGAAAGGGTTTGGGTCTAACATTTGGGAAAGGTGTTTTTGTAAATTCTGACACTTTTGATTTGATGTATCCCTGAACAAACAGTGAAATACAAATGGTACTGGCCATAGAACCGATTGTTTTTTATTTTCTTGTTAAGTCTTAATAATATTGCATAGCTTAGTTTAAAAACAAAAATTGAAATTTTTTTTAAATCAATAATTTGAAAGTGGGAACCTAATGGATTTTTTTTTTAAAACAACGTCTTAGGTGTAGCGTGTAGGTACATCTTTAAATAAAAAGACACAACAATTTTTTAATGTACCCCTATAGCCTATTATTATAACCTTGATTTCTCTCAACACGCAAATTAATACAAAAATTAATGTTATACATATTGAAAAATATAATAATGTTTACCGCAAGAACTTCGAAGCATCTTTCTCCTTCTCCAAATTAATTTTCTTTGAAATAAATGATGTCTTAAAAATTAGGATTTTTTTCATATGGCAATTAGCATTTGGCACCATAGTGCAGAATCCAAAAAAAAATTAAAAAAAAAAAACAGATAACTTAAAATAACAGGAAACAAAAATTGGCCGAAAGAAAGACCCAGAAGAATTTTTCCACTCAGGTTCAAAATTTTTGTTTTTGTTCCTATGCAACCTTGTTACTTGTAGTGTGCGCTTGATGTTTTCCTAAAGAGTGTACTTCAACAACAACAAAAGAACAGGAACAAAAATGTGAAGAGATGAGCTGGTGGTTTTTTACTGTTAAGTTAGGTCGGTGAAGGAGCTGGTTTCACTGGTGGTGCTTGGTTGGTTACTATAGCTAGCCTATCTTTGAATACCACAAGTTCATTCATAAGCATTTTGCGTACCACCATAAGTAGAAAAAGGATAAAAAAGAACAAATACTCATATATACACAACAAAAACCACACAGACACACACACAAACCATACGAAAAAAAGGATTCAAATTTATTCATTTTAAGAACGACAAAGGAGGAATAGGTATGTTGGTTATTCAGAAGAAAACCCACAACAGAGGTAAGTGGAATAAAGGGTATTTTGATGATTTTTTTGTGGTTTTCCCAACAGAAAAAAAAGATATCAAAGAATGACAGAAGGAGCAAAAAATGTAAAACCAAGAGGAATACATATCTTTATGATTTCTTTTTTTTTTTTTGTTTTACAAAAAAAAACATGGTTTGTAATTAATTGCCCCACTCAGAGACACATTTGAACATTTGGTTTTTTTTTTTGGTTCAGGTGTTTTCGTAAATAGTGTCGGATTTTTAGGCGGTTAGTGATGGGCAAGCCTTTGCAAAATCCATCAGGGCAGCAGCCAGAAGGGTAGCAAAATCAATATTGAATCGTGTGCGCGCGACAAGAATCGAGTGCAATAAACATTTGCTAAGGGCCGCCGCCGCACCACCCGCCCAGCGGGATGCAAAGGCGATACGATGGAAAAATAAAACTCAAGACTACGACTGGATGGCAATAAATTGCTCTTGTGGTTCTAGGCTAGAACGTGTGGCTAAGCGTTGATAAAAAAACAATTATTTTTCGGCTGCAGGATCTTAGCACCGAATATGTGGGTTATTCACAAAAAAAAAAATTCCATTTAAAAGGTCAGTAATTGGGCAAAAAGGTCAACTAGTTTCAGAAATTGGCCAGCCATAGGTTTTTTTTTGGTTTTTCCAAAGCCGTACAGATGTTTAAGCACCTCATTTATGGGATATTGGCACAAAAAAATATACAACTTGAAAGGTCTTAGTCGCATCATACAAGGTCAATTAGTTTAATTAGTTAGTATTTTCTTTAAAGATTTTTCAAGGTCAGAATCTATACGATATTGAAAAAAAAAATAAACATATCATAAGTTTTCAAGGCGTTAGCTGATCAATGGTACGATTCATTGACCAAAGTATACAAAAATCTCCATTATTTTTAAAAATAAAAATATGCACGACTTGATCGCACCAACTTGCTACTGTGTGTAATCCCACATTGAAGATGCATGATGTATATATTTAACGAGAAAATATTAAAAAAAATTAAAATATTAAAAAAAAATTTTAAATGCATTATTGTTTAAACTATTGAGAAGCATCAGATTGCAAAATTATAACAAAATCGGTCGAACCATGGCAAAGATATACGCGAATAACCCAAAAATAAGACCACTTTTTTAAAAAAACGTAAAATACCTAATTCCGTTACGGTATTTTTTTGAGAAAACAGGTACAACATTTAATCAAAATCAAAAGAGCTGTTTTCGAGAAAATTTGGAAAAATCAAAAAATATGTATTTGTATGGCAGCTACCTGTTCTGGATGAGCTAAAACAAAAATTCGAATTTCCCCTCTAGAACATCACATAAAAATGCTCTGTACCAAATTTGAAGCAAATCGTTTTGCTCAAATAACAGTGGACGCACAGACCGTCGGACGGCATGACGAAACCCACTTTTTTGGACTTCTCGATTATCGTACTGTTAGTTTTGATTACAATCCCAATATTTTGTTTGACACGAAAACAATACTTGCCCTATAGAGCAAGTAAAAAAGTGAATGATAACACATAGATCTGGCAACTCTAAATTTCAATATCACTTATTTGATAAAATACACCCATGACCGGGCAATTCAAATTAACTTGTTTATTGCTAAAATCCAAATTAGGGTTTCTGGTAAACATCCGTTACTTAACTTTATTTCAAACAACTATCGGTTACGTTAAAACAAAAACCGTGCCCATCGCTAGTAACATTTTTATATATTCTATGTTCGTCCTTCTATTGTGTTGTTTTTTTTTCTTCTTGTTTCCTTTTGTATATCTATCTGGACATTAGATGGGGCCAAGAAAAGAGTACAGGGTACACCTATTTTGGTTAATTGCTATGTACATATTGTTATTTTTTTATATTTTATTTTATTTCATTTAATTTTTTTTTTTTAACAAATTTAATTGGAGCAGAAAATTCAGAGCAAACACGGTAATAGTATTTTTCTTTTGTCATTACAATTGTTTGTTGACAAATGACTGCATATTTTTCTATTTATTCTTTAGGTTTAAAGGTTACACAACAAAAAAAAAAAACCCGAATTAATTTGATAGGAGGGACTACCACTCCCAACTACCAACCCAATACCACAACACCATGGCACGTCCTATCAAGGTAGAATTTTTGAATATTTAATTTGCAAGGAAGAGTAAATTGTATATTAATGTAATTGGTTACAGGATGTTGTTTTTTCGAGGAATACGCAAACCGAACGGGAGGCATTTTTTTTTTTGAAGAATTATTATGGGAAATTGGTGAGAGCTTGAATAGTAATCAAAATCTTTTATTGTTTTTTTTTTAGATAGAAAAAGGTTAGTCAACAAATTTAGGGAAACCTTTTTTGCAAAAATTACAGATACAATAAAATTAACAGAGGAATAACCTTTTTTAATTGGTATACAGTTGTATAATTCTGACATTTATTTTAAATAAATTAATTACTGTAACAATATGAGGGGGTTTAACTTTGTGATTAAGGTGCTATACCAACATTGGTAAGTTTTGCATTCGTATACACAAAATTAGAACTGGAGATTTTAATCAAAACCATTATAAACAAAGGTAAGATAGGGAAGATGCACAGAATATGGACCGCAAATTCTGTCTTTCTGTAAAGCGTACAGTTCTCACCCCCCGGAAATAATTATTAAACTTGTATGAAAATCTTAAAGATAAATCTTAAAGATAAAAAGACTATTCGAGTCAAATCTTAGAAGAAGATTCATTAGGTTCTCGAATGTGATTTTTAAGGGAACCGTCTCAAATCATTGAATCCTAAAACCCTTAAGCGCATTCCTTCATTAACCATGTTGAGATTAAATCGATTTTCTCAAGTTCTTTTAACACAAAGTAAAATATGATTTTTTGTCAAAGAAATTAAGAACTCATTTTTTTAAGTATAAAGTCATGGTCTGGGATTAAGTTTTGAACCATTCTTTTGACACAATATATCAAAACTGTTAATAATTATTAATATTATCTTGAAGAAGCTGATTTAATACTTTTAAAACTATTCATATCATCTGCAAAGATAAGTATTACGCTAATTACGTACATACATATGTACTTAAAGGTACATCATTAATAGCTAATAGATAGACAAAAGTTGTAGAGTGGGTAAAAACTGCTAAATAATTCAAGAATCGGTTACAGTTTGACAAAGTTAGAGCTAGTTAATAAAGAATGGAGACCAAAGATCATAAAAACCGTTGTAAGCAAGCGAAAAATATCTCTTAAGTTGGTCGGCTTCAAATGGCCTCAGGTCCTCAGAAACCCATGGTTTTCGTCTGCGGCGCGGCGGCGCTGACTATTGGACACCCTGTTTTAATGCAAAGATTTTCATTAACTATTAATCTATCTATTTAATGGAAATGTAGTAAGATTTGTGCTAAAATTATTTCGAACAGGGATTAGGATCCATCCTCCTACTATATACATTCGCATTGTCAACATGACAGTCACCAGTTGCCACAGCGTGGCAAAATCGCATCGTCACCTCCTCGCGGTGCCCGCTGGATATCCAACTAACGACGAGCGTTGGATCCATTCGATCCACGAGCTGAGTCACCTGAGTTATCTTTTCAGGAACTAGGAGCAAAAGAACAGAAATATCGCTCTGAATGCACCAGCTCACAATTAAATCCAAGAGCGTCTGACACATATTGTGCGGCACACTGGTCAGCGTCTGTACCCTGTGGGGCGGCTGAATATAAACTATGGATAGAAGTAACTGACCTATTTATGGTACGAAAACAAAGTTAAAAAAATTATGGCAATGAACAAAACGACTAGATTAAATACCCCAGGTGGCAATCCAGTTAAACTGGTAAATCCACTCTCTTTAGAGGTCGGTCCTATGGATTCTGGGGAGGACCAATTATTGCTTATAAATATTGAGAGACGGAGTTCAAAGATGTAAAGAACTCCCCCAAACAAATTTACTTCAGGGGTTACATCACCGACAACCCCAAACAATACTATTGATGTTAAACACATCAGCGAAAAAGGGACCAAGAAAAATGAAGAGATCGACATTACAGATCAACAGAGTTCCATCGAAAACAAAGAGATAGACCAATCAAAATCAAAGAACTACTTTGAAGAATGGCAAATGGAAATAGCGGCAAGAAAACAACTTGAAGTTCTAGTTCAAAGTCTTCAGCTGCAAGTGAAAAAAACTCGAAGAGAAAGTTTCCTTACTTGACAAGAAAGATTCAGAGTCCACGCTTCAGTTAAGTCCAAAATATATTGAGCGTGAATATCAAACTGATGAAGAAGAGCTCTTGTTTGAAACTGAGAAAAAGAAAAATAAGCGTATCACAAAGAAACGTAAACCAAACGGGAGTCCTGAGATTTGTTTAAGAAATCAGAAAAGCTCTAAAACCGAAAATAATAAAGAATTGTTAACAGAAACTAATGAAACGAATAATGTGGTAGCTGTTGTTAAATCAAATTCTCACGCTAAAGGCAGCAAAAAAATTACACCACCACCAATTATGATCTCAGGATTTCCAATTTTTGGAGATCTTAAGAAAATAATAGAAAATTGTACTAAAAAAGCTTGCAAATACACATCGTACAACAAAGACAACTGGAAAGTCACAGTCGAAGAAGCCGACGAGTATAGATCTGTCACTGAAGAACTGAGCAAACACCAAATTCAATGGCACTCATATGAGAACAAAGCTACAAGGCCAATAAAAGTAGTAGCCAGAGGTCTTCATTCCTCGTGCTCTCCCGAGGAAGTAGTGGAAGATCTTGTACAAAAAGGCTTCCAAGCCCTTGATGCAGTCAATCTATTTAAAAATGAGACAATTAAAAACTCCTCTGGAGAATCCACGTCAAGTAAAAGGTTATTACCTTTATTCATGCTAACTTTTGACAGTAAACAAAGTGTCGAGGAGATTTATAAAGTAAGATCAATCTTGGGCATAGCTGTTAAAATTGAACCACTCCGATAATCTAAAGTTGTTCCGCAGTGCAAACGTTGCCAAGCTTTTGGTCATACCCAAAAATACTGCAACCGCGAGTTTGCTTGTGTAAAGTGCGAACTAAAAATTGTCCGATGAGCAAAGATCAGAAAGCAAAATGTGTGAACTGCCAGGGTAATCACCCGGCAAGCTATAGAGGCTGCCCAGTTGCCAAAAAATTCCAAGAGTTCAGAAGCAAAAATACATCTGCTAGAGACAAACCCAGAAAAACAGTAAATACCGATTTAAATGCTGAAAACAATACTAAGAATGAACCGCCTAAAAAAGCTGTTCAAAGTAAAAGCGATGAAAATAAAGCCTATTCTCAGATTCTAAAAAAATGTGCGGAAGAATGAAGAGACTTCCATAAAAGAAATGCTACAACTCATTCTCCAAAGAATTGATAAACAGGATTTGAATATCAAACAGTTAAGCGAAAAAGTCGCTTTTAAAAAACAATGATGGACAGAACACTTAAAATCGCTACATGGAATGCAAACGGTCTTTTACAACACTATCCGAATTAAAAATCTTTTTAGATCTAGAACATATAGATATTTGCCTGGTGTCCGAAACTCATTTCTCCAATGGGCAAAGTCTAGATAATGTAATAGAACACTATTCATGTTACCACGCTCCACATCCAGCTGACAAGGCAAGAGGTGGATCGGCGATTCTTATTAAAGAAAGCTTAAAACATTATGAAGAAACCAAGCTTACTAATGAAAATATGCAAGTAACAACTATTAGTATTGGTATGAAAAAGAAAGAGTTTAAGATAGCAGCTATATACTGCCCACCAAGGCGATCCCCGACAGAAGATGACTATACAGATCTATTAAATCTTCTTGGGCATAACTTTCTTGTTGGTGGAGACTTCAATGCGAAACACACCCATTGGGGTTCAAGACTTATATCAACAAAAGGCAAAAGACTTTTCCAAGCAGGCCGTAAATACAATTGCGAATTCTATTCCTCTAGGTCGCCAACTTACTGGCCTTCCGATACTAACAAAATACCAGACCTTATTGACTTTTTCGTAGCTAAAGGAATTAAACGAAATCACATTAGTGTCGAAGGTAATTATAACTTGTCATCAGATCATACTCCAGTGATTCTATCACTAAGTGAATCGGAAGTAATAGAAAAAAGTAATCCAAAGCTTGTAAATAAGAAAACAAACTGGAGTGATTTTAGAGAAAGGCTTTTAAGTTTTATAAATTTAAGATCTCCCATGGATACAATCGAGCAAATTGACCATGAAGTGGAACAATTTATTGCTGATGTGCAACAGGCCGCTGAAGAAAGTACTCCAACATTTTCTAATAGAAGACAAAATGAAATAAAATATCCTTTAGAGATAAGAGAGTTGATAATAGAGAAAAGAAGAGCTCGAAGAAAATGGCAAAATACTAGATTTCCAGATGATAAAACAACGTTTAACCGTATAAGCAACAATCTTAAAAAACAAATTTATAAATTCAAAAATGATTCACTCAGTACATTCCTAAAGAATTTAACGACTGATGCTTCAACCGATTTTTCGCTATGGAAAGCAGCCAAGCGCCTGAAAAGACCGCAGTTACAAAACTCGCCCTTGAAATCTCAAGATGGGAAATGGATCGGTAACCCAAAAGAAAAAGCTAACCTTTTCGCGGAGCATCTTGCGAATGTTTTTAAGCCATACCCAACTAACGCGGCTGAAAATAGCTTACAGTTTGTTGATAAGATAGATGAAAGTGAAATACCAATTGTAAGATTAAAAGAAATAAAAAGTATGTGTTTACATCAACTATCAAATAAAAAATCACCAGGTTACGATCTAATTACTGCCCAGGTTATGAAAGAAATGCCTTTGAAAGCCTTCATAAAACTCCAATATATAATAAATGCATGCCTTAAGCAACGGTATGTCCCACACCATTGGAAAATTGCTGAAGTTATTGTCATACCCAAGCAAGGTAAGCCACCTACAGAAGTGACGTCTTACAGACCAATATCGCTTATACCAATTATGGCAAAAGTTTTTGAAAAACTGCTTCTGAAGAGACTTAGCAAAATTATAGAAGAAAGAAGGTTAATCCCAAATCATCAGTTTGGCTTTAGAAATAAACATTCCACGATAGACCAAGTTCATAGAATAACGGATGTAATAGAAAAAGCATTAGAAGAAAAACAAGTATGTTCGGCTATTTTCTTAGATGTTGCTCAAGCCTTTGACAAGGTTTGGCATGAGGGACTTGAGTACAAACTGCAAAGGGGTCTTCCCAGACAGTACTATGAAATATTAAAATCGTACATCTCAGACCGATTGTTTAGAGTAAGGTACGATCAAGAATATTCGGAACTGAAGAAAATAGAAGCCGGTGTACCACAAGGAAGTGTCCTAGGTCCTACCCTGTATTTACTATACACAAGGGATATCCCAGTTGGTAATCACACCATAATGGCTACTTTTGCAGATGATACCGCAATTTTGGTACCCGACAAATGTGTCTCTAAAGCAGCAGTAAAACTGCAAAATGCCGTCGACACAGTCAGAGATTGGACCGAAAAATGGCGTATCAAACTCAATGAAACAAAATCTTCACATATAAACTTTACAAATAAAAAGATAAACAATATTCCAATATTCATTAATAATCAAGCTGTACCTTACGCCAATACGGCCAAATACCTTGGAATGACATTGGATGCAAAGCTAAAGTGGAAAGAGCACATCAAAAAGAAAAGAGAAGAACTAAACTTGAAATATAGAAAAATGTACTGGTTACTTGGTAACAACTCTGATTTATCAACCCTAAACAAAATAATGCTGTATAATCAAGTACTAAAGCCTGTTTGGACCTATGGTATCCAATTATGGGGCTGTACAAAGAAAACAAATACCGAAATCATCCAAAAATTCCAAAACAAAGTCCTTCGTGGAATAGTTAATGCACCTTGGTACATAAGAAATAGCGATCTACATCGTGACTTACAAATAGAAACGGTTACAGAAGTTGTTAAAAAATACGCTGTATCGCACAATCAGAGACTGCAAAGTCATACCAATTCTGAAATGGTGTTCGTCTTGAATACAAGAAACCAAGTTCGGAGATTAAGAAGAACCAAGCCTCATGAGCTTTCGGTCTAAAAAAACATGGGAAAGTATTAAAAGTTTAAACTTCCCCCAAAGTGATTTTACAAAGTTAAGAAAGAAAAATCTGATGTCGATCTCTCAAGATTGGTCCTGATAAAGAGGTGGTTTTAGTGGTAAAGAGTCCCACACTACTTGGTGTCGAATACTGCCAAGTGTCTTTTGAAGATTTCCTCCCGTCAAAAAAAAAAAAAAAAAAAAAACATGACAGTCTTTCTAAAAATTAAGACCTCTTGATCAAAAAGTTTCGTGTCCAATATCGAGATGGAAAGTCAGGTTTCAGTGAAGATCAGAAAATCAAACGGAAATGCTTAAAAGTTTTGAAAATAGCAAAAGCTTTAGAATTATCATTTAAGGTAGTTCAATCGCTTTTTTTGCCTAGATGGGATTGAAAATACTTTTACCAGGGTATTAGTGGAACTATTAAAAAGGGGATAAAAGAGTGGCTGATGAGCAGGTATTTTGAATGAAGAGACGAAACTGTTGGATTTGCTAATAAAGGGGGGTCCAACCATAATGCACGATGTGAATTGTGAATCACACCTTAACGTCAAGTATTTTGCCCAGATTAATTTGACAATTCTTTGTTTCAGTGTTTGACAAATTCAACCATGGAGAGGTACACAATTGAGCAGTGCGTTAAGATTGTTGAAGCCTTTTACGAAAATGGGCGTTCAAATCAAAATACATTTCGTGCACTTACAAAGAAAATCATCTTCAGCGACGAGGCACACTTTTACCTCAGTGGATTCGTTAACAAGCAGAATTGCCGCATTTGAGCAAATGAGAATCTACGAGTGGTTGTTGAAAAGCCGATGCATCCACAAAGATTAACTGTTTGGTGCGGTTTATGGGCTGTCGGCGTCATCGGGCCGTACTTTTTCCAAAATGAGGTCGGCCAAGCAGTTACTGTGAATGGTGTTCACTATCGCGAGATCATTACGGGCTTCTTGTGGCCAGAAATTGAGCATATGGACCTGAACGATATGTGCTTCCAACAGGATGGTGCCACTTTCCACACAGACAACGAAACAATGGCTCTTTTGAGCGAGATATTCAATGGCCGTGTTATCTCACGTCGCGGCATGGCGATGTTAATTGGCCGCCACGATCATGTGATTTGACACCGTTGGACTTCTTTCTTTGGAGATATTTAAAAGAAAAAGTGCACGTCAATAAGCCAAGAACAATTCAGGAGCTAAAGAATGAGATAATTCAGCACATTAACGACATTTGACCTCAATTATGTTTCAGAGTCATTGAAAATATGAACCATCGGATAGAGGTATGCCACCGAAGCCGTGGCGAGCATTTGGTCAACCAGTTTGTGAGCGTGTCGGCAGGAATCGAGGGGACCCACAATTTTCTCCCGAATTCGAGCGGCTTAGATTGGAAGCACATTATCATCATAACAAAAAAAATACTTTGGAGGATTTGTAACTTTTTTCGCAAAAGGCAATAGGCTGGGATTCGATCGCGGATTTCCAACTTGATAGTCCAAAGTACATACCTACTAACCATTACCCAACAGTTAACGAATAGATAGGTATAAAAGAAAGGTCATGAATGAATGAATGAATTAGTTGGGATATAGTTGCACTGCGACCTATGGATCTATTGTGCCCCCATCTAGAGCTGAATGAGATTGCTCACTCTATAACTCTTCCTCTGAGTTTATTCCTTTGAGGAATTTGAGTATTTGGAGTATTTTTAGTGAGGGTAATTCCCTCTATTCTAACTGGTAATAGCCCAGGTGTCGTTGTCTTTGATGCACAAGTGCATTACATTTGCTTAATATATGGTGCGGTGTTTCCTCTTCCATGTTGCAGAATCTACAGGTTGGACTACTCACTAAGCCAAGAACGCAGAGGTGTCTTTTTAGTGTGCAGTGTCCTGTGAGAAGGCCCGTTATTATTCTAAGGTTATTCCTGCTACGGCTGATGCAGGATTTATAACGCTTTTGGTTGTAGCTTCCAAGTAGTAATTTGGCTTGCCTCAGGGTAGGGAATTCTTTCCAGATTATGGATCTTTTGGCCTCCTCTTCTGATTTGATCTTATTTTTGATCACATTTTCTCCTATACCGCAATAAGGCTCAGGCCCTGTTAAGGGGTTTGTTGCTCCTATTTTGGCTAGTGAGTCTGCCTCCTCATTACCATGGATACCGGGGTGGCCTGGTACCCAATAGAGTGTGAAATTGTTGTTTTTGCCTAGTTCATTTAACCTACTCATACATTCCCATACCAGTCTGGAGGTGATGGTGTATGACTTAAGTGTTTTTAGAGCCGCTTGGCTGTCTGACATGATGGCAATGTTTTGTTTTCTGTAATTTCTTTCGAGGTTACGTTCTGCACATTTTCCTATGGCGTTAACTTCCGCCTGGAAAATACTAGTTGACTGTCCCATCGGTATAGAAAGTTTGGTTCTTGGCCCAAAGATTCCTGCTCCAGTCCCTTCAGACGTTCTCGATCCATCAGTGTACCCTTTGATGGCATTTGCGTGTTGAGTGTAGTTCATTTCGCAAGAAAGGTCATAGAAAGGTCATAGTCGATATTTATGATTGAAGTTTATTTAATCAATTATAAATTGCGATTTTTCAAAGTCTTATTACAAAAAAGTATCAAATTTGATGCTAAAAGAAGCACGAATAACGTTTTTCTTATAATCATTATGTTTGGAAAGAAAAACTAGTTTTTTCAAAATTAATTTTCATAAAAAAAAAAAACTTACCTACTTATGTTTTTTTACTTAATTTACATTTTTAGTATGTAACTTCAACTTACCTGAAAAGAAAGAAGAAAAAAATAGTCGAATATTAACAATCATGTATTTAAAAAGTTGAATGATGAATAATAGCCGTGTTTTTTTGCAAGCCCGGAGGGATTTGGTTGAAAAAAACCACATCGGGGATAAGCGACGCCATTATAGAATCAAACAGAGTTCAAGTACAAACTATCGATAACAAGTATACAATCCACGCCGGTAAAACAGCTCTTCTGCGTTCTTAAGTTAAGCCGCGATAATTCCCCTCGCTTAGCTGAGCCTGAATGGGATTAGTTGTTGTTGCATTTAATATGTAAATTGCAGGACAAGACGTCGTTTTCTTCACCCGATTCCTTTGGGCTTGCAAAAAAACACGGCAATTGTGTTTTTTTTTAAAATATGTTGGTCAAAATAGGTACCTAAATTCGCTTTATATATTGCTTTTTGTAGATCCTCTCACTGTGGAACCACTTTTCAATTTTATGAACCAAATTACAAGCACTAACACAGGGTAGTTCATTTCGTGGTTTTAAGTTGGTAGTGCTGGAGTTTGACACCTGTCAAACTTCGCTGTCATTTGAAGTGTCATAATTATAGTTGAATGTTTGCCATTGACGATAGTGGATCGCTTAAAAATCGAACAACGAGTTAAAACTATTAAAACTTATTATACAAAAGTGGTTATTCAAGTGAAGGAAACAATTGTTTGTATAGTCTTACGCACTTGAAAGTTATAAATCACATAGGAGCAAAAGTGTTTTGACCCAGTTATACAATCTATGTATTTCAATCAAAATGAATTTTCAACTCTGATTTTGAGTTTTTTTTTCTTTCAATTCGATATATTTTAAAGTTTACCACTTACCTGCATCATTTGAATTATTTAATTTTACTCAATTCATAAAATTTTGACAACTTAATAATGCACATAACCTGTCAACGTGTCTGCCAAATGAAAATAACTCGAAATTCGAAAATTCATTTAAAACTCTCATCCTAATCCCTCCCAACTATAAAAGTTCTTGAATTATACAAAAAGGAAAATCTAAAACTTTTTTTGTCATACCCATTTTTATACTTCTCTGCTGTGTGTTACGTGAGTAAAAACCAATTACTGTCGTAGAGCGCGTTTGCAATGGATTCTTTTGTAAGCTGCAATGTTTTTGTACTCATACAGGGTGGTTTCTATTTAATCCGAACGACAAGGAGGAATCGTAGGATTCCCAAACGCAAAAGAGAAAATTAATGGGAGGAAAAAGATTCGTTTGAGAAGATTCTTGCCTCCTCCTTCTCTCGCTACCCATCTTTAGCTCAACCGATTTTTAGACCTTCATTTTTAAAGGGGAAAATATTTACAAACAACGGCAAACTTCAAAATGTCTTGTTCTGAAAAGCATATTCTCCATAGATGGTGAACAAGAACAAAATATACCACCTAACAGGTACTAATACTTCGTCCAACTCGCCACCGGACATGGTTTCTCAAACTTTCCCCGATTGTTCTTACTAACTGTTCTTTTACGTCGCACCACAAGGGGGCTATGGCTAATCCACTTCCATTTTGGCCCTGACTTGTTCTAGTGCCAGATTGGGCAAAGGATGTCATAATGTGAATATTCCATAATTTTGGAAATGGCGTCAAAAATGTCTACAGACATTTGAAAAACGAGTTTTTTGGCGAAAGTTGCTGAACAATAATTGTTCTAGCACAATGGAGCAACCGGTCATAGAGATCGGGCAATGATGGAGATTTTGAAACACCAATTTATGACATTATGGAATTACTTTTGCTCCACCTTGTATAAAGTTCATCATTAGAGTTAGTAAAGATGCTTCGCAGAAAACGTTATTAACACCTAAACTGTCCCCATACAAATTGATTTAAAACCACCCATACGTCCATTATTATTTCAAGACATCAACAATACGTCCCATGTATCATATTTGATACACACAATTTGTTTTTTCTCGTGCCGCCTACGTCCATGTATCATTTTTGATACATGAACAGAACTCGGCTTCACTGTCCCCATACAAAATCATTTAAAAACGCCCATACGTCCGGTACTTTTTTTCAAGAAAAAGCATTATTATTTAGTAGGACTCAACATAGAAGGGGTTGGTTGCATACATAATTGGTCACTGCTGTTAAAAAAAAGTTTTAGTTTTGTGGTCATTTTTGATGATGATTTTTGATGGACGTATGCTAACTAATTTTGTGTATCAAATTTGATACATGGGACGTATGGGTGATTATCAATTTCTATTGGTGTAGGATTTACTACTAATTAGATTTTGCAACTGCAAACCCATAAGAGTTTGCATCAGTCTATAAGCTTCTCCGTATCTCCATATTCCTGTTGCAATAGGGAAATGGCTCCATCATTACATGCATCGGAGGGAGTAAAACCTACTATGGTTTTTTCCGCATTGTCCGTTAACACCGATTGCAAGAAATTAAACTTTGCAGATCGAAAATTTTCCCAAAAGGGACGATCCTCGTAATTTGATTGTGAAAACCAACACGTGTTTGTATCTCCATTTTTTATTATAAAGATCGAGAAAGGAAATTTCGATATTAAAAAAACTTTTAAACAAAACTTATTAAATCTCATTTTCAACACTTCCCGGGTTTCGGCACCGTGAAGAAAAATTCTAAAAGTCCGGAAAATTAAAAAAAAAAACTCAAAACTATCCAATTTATAATAAGTTTTATCTTATAATATCAAAATTAATTCAATCATATCGGTTAAAAAGTAAATCGTTAACTTAACTCATGAATTCATATTTGCGCGGCTTTATATTGAACAAAAAATTCAGTTTTTATGTTCATATAGAGTTATTAAAAAGAGACGAATACAAAATCAAAATTAATTATTTTCCTAATAATTCAATTTAATAAGATTTACACAATTATTAAGAAATATCGTACTTTTTTTTTATAAATATGTTCATACAAAAGTAAGGATTTACTTGTGAAATAAGTTTTTTTACTTTAACATTTTTCCAATTTTGTTTGAACTTCCCTAAAGTATCAGACGTTACCTATACACGTTTATATGAAAAATAAGTTTTTAGGCAATTTTGTTCATATAAAAATGATAAATGTTTATGTATCAAAAATGATACATACATGGACGTAGGCGGCACTATAAAAAAATAATTGTATGTATCAAAAATGATACATTGGACTTATTGTTGATGTATTTTATTTCTAAGACAAAATAATGGACGTATGAATATTTCCATATGAATTTGTATGGGGACAGTGAAGCCGAATTCCAAAATGTATCAAATATGATACATGGACGTAGGCGGCACGCGAAAAAATTTAATTTGTGTATCAAAAATGATACATGGGACAGTCAAGGTGTTAATGATCTTTTGAAGATTTCCTCTGAGAGCGGATGTGATGACTTTCCAATTGCTGGACTCATAAATCAGCACGGATTCTGCATTTGAGTGGAACCGACGTGAGAAGATTTAAAGATATGTCTTTCAGCTAAAAGAATTGTTTTTCTCATATTAAGGACAGCATTCCGAACGGCCCTTATCTTGATATCTCGTGCAGTCCCGTTCGCAGTAGAGACAATACTTGTTGTCAACAACTCTTCAAGGTAATTTTTTTCTACATAATCTTCCAGTTGTCCACTGATAAGTTAATTTTAAGGCCAACACTTTTTGTTCTGCCAAATTGAACTTCAGTTCTTCAATTTGAGTTTCCCTGCCCACTCTTATTGCCATGGATGATGAAAATCTATGATTATGTAGAGAAAAAACCAATACTTCCTCCGCGTAGACCAAGTGTTTGAAATATGATTGCAGAATCATTTCGTTTAAAGTCGTCAAAGCAGCGTGCAGTATATATCACTTATAAAATAGTATTGGTCCTAGGATACAGCCTTGTCTTACACGACTTTTTTATTTAAAACCCTTCTAATAACGTTCCTCTGTGTTCGTTCCATTATAATATGTTGCTTAATAATACCCCTCTCGCCAATAGCAAGCCAGATAAATTCCCTACCGACACTTCAGAGACAAATTAATCTCAAGTTTTTTCTTTCTTCGGTAGTTTGATAAACAGGTCCTTACGACTTGTTGTTCTTCAGCACTCTTATGTGCACTTTGATGAGTAACAGAGTAGCAAAGAGCTCCTACCACCAGCTGACCCTATTCTGATTCGAAATTTACAGATGGCTTGTCGAAATCTTATCAGGTTGTGTTTGAAGCTGTGGACACCTGTGTGATTCTTTGTCATCGACAATTTATAACCAGTGTTTTTTTTTTGCAAAACTATATATTTTATTATTGGAATTGGTAGTGGTATTCAAAAAATTGGGGCGGCTGTAAGCATTGTGTTTCACCCGCCATTTTGAAAATAAAACTAGTTTTAACCATATCTCGAGAACGACTGATCATACAATCAATTTGCAAGGATCTTTCTGATAGGAAATTTAATTATCTTTCTGTTGTACATACAAGTTTGTTGTTAACGTCTTATAAAGGGTCCGCCAAATAACTTTTTTTTTGAAAATGGCGCAAAACATCGAGTGTAGCTTCGGCTGTGTGGCACGTAGCGCCGTCCTGTTGAAACCAAATGTTGCCAATATCCTCCTCTTCAATTTTTGTGAACAAAAATTCGTTCAACATGGCCCGATAACGATCGCCATTGACTGTAACGGCCACTCCTTGCGACAATTTTGCTTGTTCACTACCCGCCAAGATCAAAATGAGCTTCATCTGAAAAGATGATTTTTTTGGCAAAATCGGCATCTTCTCTAAGTCGATTGCAGGCCCACTTAGCGAAGCGTATACACAACCATATTCGTTCCGCGGAAGGATAAAACTAATTATCTGTCAAATCAGACATGAGCTAAGTGTTACCATTCACGAAATAACCACTAGTTGAACAAAAAAACGTTAGATGGCGGACCCTTTACTTTCAAAAAAAAGAAGCCCCGAAAAGTATGCTTTTTTGTCTCTGCCGACTGGCTTAAAAGTGTGTAAAATGCGCCGAAATAATGCTATTTTTTTAGAGTAAGTTCAACAATGTGGAATTTTATCTGAGGGATAAGATTCATCCTAAAAAGGGGGCTCATCGATTGTATTATGCTTTTGCCAGAACTATTACCGCTAAGTGTAATGGTTAACTTCAAACCACCCTGTGTCTGCCTGTTTATTACATAAAGTTTATATTTTTTTAAACATCACACGAAAAGAATAAATAACTTAACAGAAACTTTTGAGCATTTGCCTGCCTGGATTTCTTCCTCTAATATTTGCAAGGACTATATTGACTATATGCATGCAGCAAAGAATTGCCTGATTTTCTCCTTCCTCCATTCCTTAAAAGAAAAAATAGTAAAAAAAAAAATAGAAAAAAGTGTTGTGGTAACAAGGATAACGGTGGAAGAAGTTTCGTCATCAGTGAGGGAGGGAGGGAGTGAGTTTGGGAGGAAGGTAGGTTGGAGGGTGGCTTGAAGTGGAAGACATGGGTGTAAATAACAAGACTGTGCCTTCTTGATGTCCTTTTTTGTGCTTATTAAAAAAACGAAGCTTGCCTGTCGCCACCGGTCTTTTATTTTTCTGTGCCTTGCTCCTTTTTCACAGCTACACAAGTTTCTTGTTGTTTTTTTTTTGTTGTTTTCTTCTTTTGTTTTATTTTTTTCTTTTGCTAAAAGCTTAGCTTGCTTGTTAACATTTTAAACTTAATGATCCGATGGAAATTTAATGATGTCACTTTAATAGAATGAACTGAGCCCCTGTAGGGGATGTGCTGTGGTGTGGTGTGGCGAGAGGAGCGGAGATTATTGAGCTGAAATAAAACCAACATCTCGCCTACACATAAAATAGAATCCTTATACATCGACCTCCATATACATACATACATATGTACATATTCTGTATACCAACCTGAGGGTGTTCTTCTTTCCTATAGACGCTCTGGTGTAGCGTATCTTGTCGTCGACATACCTACATGAGTTTTATGAAATAACACGATCCGAGAATGTGATGGCGGTGGAGAGGTAGAATGGAGGATATATAGGAGTACCTAGTATTGTTGGGAGGTGGATGCTACTCTACACCTATATTTAGTTTTGCCATACTCATTGCCGCTTAACACTATAGAGGCGTATATGGATAATACCTAGAATACGAGAGAAGCTTGCAAACAAGCTTCGAGTGAAGTTTTATTTATATAGATCATATAATGTGTCATTTATATTTATACACACATTAAACGAGAACTAGTTGGCAGGCAGTGTTGCCATTCTTAGACTTTTAGTTTAAAAAAAAAAAAAAAAAAAATGTGTGCATGATTTTGGGTGGGCCATGTGATGGTTTCTTCTTAAAAAGGTGTTACAAAAAAAACTATGTTCAATATTTGTCAACGATATCTTGTTTAAACTAAAGAGTAAACCTTTCCATTTACAGTACTGACTATCTAGGCAGCTTGGCAGTAGGCAACCCAATTTTTCAATAAATGTTCGATGGTTTTGGCCCCTATTTCACGACAACTCTGACCAATATTGTTCTTAACTGCCTGAAACATCTGTAATTTGTTCACATAGCATTTATCTTTAATGACAATGCGCAAAAAAGTCTTATGGTCATACAACCAAGCAACAACACCAAACACGATTATTAAAATTAGTTTGCAATTGGATGGGGTTACGTGACACACACGTAATCCCATTCAAAATCGGATAAAACGTTTCTTCCATCATCAACTTTGAGGAAAATGGAAGAAAAATTAGTTTCTCGGGCAGTTTCGGCAACAGTTGCAATATTCTAAGTTGAGGGCACAGGACGTACACGGAAATATCTTTGGTTATCAATCAATAAACCAGTATTGTATTTTTTCACATACTTGCGTATGAAAACTTCTTCTTGAGTAAAATTTGGGTTAATAACTTCGATGGTTAGCTGACTCTGGTTTAACTTATTACCACAAAACTGGGCCTTAAGGAAAAGATCGCTCGTCTTGGAACTGTTCGTAAAGTCTGTTTGAATGTCAGTGAAGTTCACTATGATTCTATGACCGCATTTATCTCTTTTAAGTTGTAAAGTCTTAAAAAGAGCGAGGCTACTGAAAGGAACGATTCTCGAGCTGCAGTTGGTGGAGTTGGTTATCATATTTAAGGCTGGCCATCACGCCAACACGATCGTCAAAATTGGCCTTTTCTAGCTGTGAACATCTAATGAATGATTTTGTGATTTAGTCCCTATCTTTTATCAAAAATGTCTACTGCAAGTGTACGTAGAATAGATTGCTTTTGAAGTTTTTTCTTCATTTTTTTTTCAGATTACTTTACGATCAAGCACAAACATATTTTGAATTACCAGAAACCTGGAGCGGTATTCCATTTATTAAGAATGTTTCGCTTTCTTATAAACAAAACCAGTTCTGTTCTAAGTGGATTGACATTCTGAACCAAATGGTCAGCTTGTCAGTGGCTATTAAAGGCTTTAGCATCAAGCAAAATGCAAAGATAATTTATCTAAGGCCATTACCACGATATCATCAGCGTGTGCCACGTCATTAACAACGTGGATCTCTGGAAGTGAGTATAGAGCGGAATTATTTAAAATAGGGTGGGGGAAGCGATAGCCCTTGTTAAGAGTTGTTGCACGAAGGGTATATCGACAACTTCTCGAATTTTCTGAAACAGCAAGATAAGATTATTGGATCACTAAAGGCAGCGGAGGGCTTCAATTCTAACAGGATGGGAGTTCTGAAATAGTGAACACACTAGCTGGCTGAGGAATGAGAAGAGGGGTCTTTCAAAAGTAGCGTAAGGTTTGAGAATTCCTCAGACGAACGTTTAAAGAAGCCGAGAGGATTTGGCTGGTTGATTGATTTATTGATAACCGTTTAAGAGAAGTTTTGGAAATCGCAGAGTAGGAGTGAAAGAATCACAATTTTTCTTAACATTTTCCATGATTTGTCCGGATTCTGAAGAGTCGACCAGAGGTTGCAAGGTAGGTTAAACTCAAACAGTTGGCAGGTCGATCCAGTTAGTTCTTGCCAGCCATGTTAAGTGTTGCTTGTAAGTGAGGGATCTGTCCAGTATTACGCCAAGGTATTTTGGGTTTCGGCTGTGGTTAAGTGCAGTGTTGTTAAACTTAAAATTAAGTCTGAGTCTTAAGTCAGGTTGGTCGTTAGGTTTACCTAGCTTGAGAATAGCAATGATTTTCGTTCGCTGGAATGCAGTTGCGGGATTGTTCCTATTTCTAATATATTACTGTAGAATTCTGATAGCCACCGTCTTGTATTTTTACCGCTTTGTACCGCCACTTTCCCTGTTTTAACTGCGTGAGAGTAGTGCTGACCTCTTCTGTTGTAAAAGTGCTCGAGAACTGTGATGTTTGTGGGGCACGTTTGTTGATGATTGTATGTGCCTTGTCCACGTGGGAACGGGACACATCTACAATGCGGTTAGCCACTTTATTAGGGTCGATGGAGGAACATAACATTAATGAATCGATTTAGGATCCGATAAGAAACTAATCTGTATATTTAGGGTAGCGTGACTCACAAAGAATATAGAAGCTAGAAGAAGTATGCTGGTACATGAAAAATATGGAAGAAACAGTAGGGGAGAGTGGGTACGAACGTAACAGTTGGTCGGTTGTAACATTCAATTTTTACGAAAAACTAGGACTGTGTGCGTTCATTTTTTAATGCACAATTCTTTGCAATTAGGCCCTGAATGCACCCACAAAAATCCAAAAGTCAGTACAGTCGAATGTTTGAACAAAAGCCAAAAATGTGAAATTTTAGTGAAAACGTAATTTTTTTGGTCTTGAGTTTTTTCATAATTTTTCTTGAAAAAAATAAACAATTCATTGAATTGATACGACGACCGTGATCCAATATTTCTAAAATCGAATAGATTCAATATTTTTACGATAGGCATACCGGTTTCTTCTTACTTTGATTTTTAATATAAAAAAGCGTGGGGTGGACTGTTGTAACAATTTTCGTGTGGACGTTTGTAACATAATACAAGCACAAATAACTGTATAATTATTTGTGTTACAACCGTCCACACACAGTTTTTGGTGATTTTGTTTATTCAACAGCTGGAGATAGAGATCAAAATAGTTTTTTTTTTTTTAAATAAATTCCAAATAATGTTATACTACATAAATCCATTTGTTATCAGCACTGAATAAAATTGCCTTTTTATTGGCATTCATTTATTTTATAATGATACATAATTAATTTATAGTATTGGCTTAGAATTAAATTCTAAAGTCTAACCACCATTTTAGATTTTTTCGTCATATATTTATAAGGTGTTACGACCGTCCTTTCAGCGTGTTACAATCGACACACCGAAAAGGACGATTGTAACATTTGACCTTGTCTTCATTTTCAAGTCATACATTTAAATCAAAGACAAAGCTGGAAACCAAAGAAGTATTTAACGGTAGCTAAATGTTCATTCAATAATATGCACTATGTTTCATTTTGATATGTTTATTGGTTATCAAATTACGGCACAAAATGTCAAAAATGTTACTTTCGTACCCACTCTCCCCTACCCTTTTATGGCGAGGCGTATCTGGGACTCACTGAATGAGACAGTTAAAGATGAGTAGAAGACCCTATGTATATGTCAGAGCTGCAGGGAATGGTAAGTATTAAAATTAGAGAAGATGGTTGATAGAATTAAAAAGTACAGATGGGGAAATGAGGTCGAGTTACCTACATTAACTGATGATGACGCAACTTTTATCAGTTTCTTTTTCTGATGAAGTATTACTAGGTATAAAAGAAGATTCGTCCTCGAAGGAAGCCCAGAGACAAGATTATCAAAAGCTGGTACTCTTTGATAGGTTGAACAGTTCAAATTAATAACATAAATACTCTAAATTGCGTCAAGTCGATGGTGAACGGCCAGAAGAACACCGCGGCGAGAGTGGGCGTCGTCGTAGTATTGGCCATTATCGCGAAAAGCGGAAAAACCAGAAGTGAATAAAACGCCTCCTAGGAAGTCTGGAGAAAGGTTTGTTTCAAGGTCAAAAATGTCATAGGAAAACTTCGAAGACCTCTGAAATTTTGGTAATAGAAAAATAAGAAAATTAGTGTGGTGGTTTGAGTACGGAGCGAAAGTGGTAAAAGTAAAATCAAAAAAAAAAATATGTATTAAAATTTGATTTGGCAACTCGTTTTACGAGTGGATACTATCCGACATATGAGTACTGAAAGTATGTGGATATGGAGTTCTTCTGCTGCAGATGTTTTGCAAAAGAATCGAGAGTTTCATCTGCGAGGACTCGTTTTGCAATTCCGTGCATTTTTGTTGTCTATATTTATTATTTTACTGCTACTTCTTTTCGTTGCTTTAAACTCCCCAGCAGACTCAGTGAATTATGTGAATAGGAGACGAAGAAAAAGGAGTAGAACATTTATTTGAATTAAGTGTACAATGAGAAAAGTTTTGCAATTCATGTGTGTGTAGAGGCAGACACAAACACACAACCATACACCCACCCACCCCACCTCAACCACTCACACTTCATCCTCTTTGACAATAATGAAATAATGCAACTTTTCAAACATTTCATGGTTTTCCCATACAAAGTTCGCAAATAAACGATATACAGCCAGCGTCAGGTTAATTGCAAGCAAATTTATTTGCTTACCTGTATTCGAAATACAATACACATACACATATTTCAACAAAGGGAAGAGAAGTGGAAATAAATCACCAGAAAAATGTAGGGTGGTAGAACAAGTGTGCAGATGACTAAAGGCATATAATATATGTAAAAATCCCTATCCTCGTAGCGGTGGTGTTGTCCCGTTTTACTGGGATTAGGATTAATTCCGTTTTTCGATTGAGAGTTGCCCCGTATAGTATGTGGGTGTATATTGTATATACACAGCGATATCGAACCCCACCTGATCCTGACTGGGTTGGAGTATTATTAGGGCTTGTGTTTAATTTAATGACATTAATCTGTGTCCTGTTTCGAGAGGAGGAAAAGGGCGACAAAGCTATATAGCTAACCTGGTTCACAATAGCAAAGGTGCTACACTGTGCTGCGAAACAATATAGCCTCAAAACGAGTAGGTACTTGGGGGAGACTATCGTGTGGGTTGACTGTTGAATGTTTGGAATTAGACTAAACCGATTTTCAATTATTTTTTAAGTGCAAGTGAGAAAATTAATGTTCCTCCATTTACTTTTTCTTCTCTTGATAGCATTTTCTTTAGTTTTTTTTTTTTTTTTGGCTGGAAGTTAAGATTGCGATTTAGTTAAAGAGCGTTAGTGTTCGAACTTCGAGGGATGACATGAACATGCACATGCACAAGAAAAGGTTTCATTTCTTTATGACCTTTTTCGTGCTGATGATAGTAAGTAGCAGTAGCTGCTCAGTTGCTTTATGTTCTGACTGAAAATCGATGTGAAAAAGTCACGATTTTGCCTTAATGCATCAACCTTGTGATGATGATGAAGATGATGATGGCAGTGACGGAGAGAAGAAGATGTAAACCAATAGCCATTATTATATCCTTGTCAACGATTCAATTATAGATGGCTTTCGAGAGTATATGTATAAAGGGAAGCTTGTTGCAAGCTTGTGGTGCGGCTGCCTCGGCTATTGTTAAATTGAGAGAACAAGTTGGTTTAAGGATTAGGTTAGTTACATTTTCAATTGTTTAAGAAGCACGATCTCTGAGTTGAAGGATTTTTTTTATAATTTTATAATTTTGTAGAGGATTTTTTCCATCGTCCTTCCTATAGAGTAGAATTGTGTGATATGTATATATTTAAATTGCGAAAATAAGTAGTCGAAGGGACATTTTAAGACTTGAATTTGAAAAAGGGAGTCGAAAGATTTGTATTGGAAATTGATTAAGCTATGTAGATTGAATAAATTAAGTGGTATTGAAATGGAAATGGCTGAGAAAACCCTACGGACATAAAGAATTTTAAATTCTTCCACTTATTGTATGACATAATGTATAATGTTTATTTTAACGATAGGTACCCAACTTCTTATGCTCATCACTGTTTATAGGCGCGTCTTTGGCTGAAGCTAACTCTACTGCTAATTTGCTTATTGCCAATGCGTAGGAAATCGATTGAAAATTTACTGGCTTCTAGAAGATTAAAGTCCAATCCAGAATATGGGAAAAATGGCACAGATTTTTGTTTGCAAATGTTACAAAATCAATTGCATGCCAATTGGACTTGATAAAAAAGTTATTTAAGGTCAAATATCGGTTTTTCGCGATGGTTGTTACCGAAAAGTTTCATTTAAAATTGGTAGACACACACATTTATTTTAAAAATGAAGTTTAGTCTTAGTTTGGTTATTACAGTAAAAAATTGCAAATACAGTCAAACTTCTTTATAACGAACTTCTTTATAACGTAATTCTCTCTATAGCGAATTTCATTTTGTTCCCCTTGCAGTATTTAAAAGCAAAATAATTTCTATATAACGAATTTTGTATAAAGCTTCTTTATAACGAAGCAATTTTGTGTTCCCTTGAAGGTTCGTTAAAAAGAAGTTTGACTGTATATGTATGTTGTACGTCAGCAGTTTTCTAAAAATAATAAAATCAACAGAATTGATAGCAAAATTTTGAACATTTTTGAAAATGATCATTAACTTTTGACACGAAAGATGAGAGCCAACCACTTTCCGTGAAAATCTGCACTGTGTGATCTGCTAAGCCAAGTAAGTTTATTGATTAACTAATGGATATTAGAACCTTTCTTAAAATTTCGCCGGATTTACTGAGGTTCAACCTATATTTAAAATACGTTAATCACGGATAATTTCTCTTTTTTTATTTTTAAAATGTTATGTTTATAATTTAAAATGAAAAATAGCCAAAAGTGCAATTCGACTCAAAGAAATGGGCTTTTGGAAGCACAGCACCTATGGTCGTGAGTCTACCTGGCAAAGGCATAACACAATGGCACAACTTAATGTGACCACTGACTACGTACCACCGGTAATAGATTTTAACAAAGAACTTCTCTATTTTTATACTCGAAGGGCCTGCATGGGATGGAACTCACTTATATCAGTGAACAGTGTATCCCCTTCTACACTGATGGGTCGAAAATGGAAGAAGGAACAGGAGCTGGGTTGTTCTGTGAAGATCTCAATATTAGAGAATCATATAAACTCCCAGATGAGTGTAGTGTCTTTCAAGCTGAAATTTACGCTATTGAAAAAGCGGCTGAAATAGTGCACAAATTGAACTCCTCGGAGATCACATTTTTCGTGGACAGCCAAGTTGACAACAAAGCAATATCCAGTGAGACTATAAGATCCAAGGCGTCAGTAGCAAAATTCAGAGGCGTACTTAACAATATTTGCAACACCAACCAAGTCAAACTCTGCTGGGTTCCTGGACATAGAAATGTAGAAGGGAATGACATAGCGGATGAACGGGAAATGATGGTTAGTATCAAATAGGGAAAATAGACCAGATTAAATGGAAAATAGACCTAATAACGAAAGAGCAAATCAATAACTCCTGGATGTCCAGGAGTGACTGCGTTATCTCTAGAAGCTTATGGCGTAGAATTAATGAAAAGAAAACTCAGTATATTCTATCGCTTAGTAAAAAGAACATTAGAGCCTTGATAAGTGTACTAACGGGACATTGTGCCAATGGCTCACTGGCCACTAGATTAGGTGAATTAGCACCTGATTTCTGTAGGAGCTTTCAGGATGTCGAAGAAATAGTAACTAATAAACACCTGCTCTGAATATTGTCCAAACCTCCAAACTAATCGTCTCCGATACTTTGGAAATAGATTTGTTGGGGAACTGGACGATCTAGCGCAGATCTCAATGGCAAACATGAAAAAATTTATAGAAAGCACGGGCTGGTTCGTAAACGAAGCAGTCAATGTCAACCATTAGTTAGGAACATCACTGTTATTTCGCTTAGGGGATTACAATGGACCAAAAGGCCCCCATGAAGCCTCTGAGCTGTGCACGCCCTCCTAACCTAACGTAACCCCGATTAGTGGAGAGTTATTTCTACACCATTTTTTTTTTCAAACTGTTATATCTCTCGCTGTTTATTTTTTAAAATTTATTGATGTTATCTACAACTTTCTGTAATTTCAAATATCTATTGATTAAAAAAAAAAATCATCACACGAATGAACTAGTGAGTGACTGACCCCTCCTTACCTTTGGTTATTTAGGGTCAAAACAAACTCTTCACCAACTTTGAATACATATTGTATTGAAGAACTTCAAAGTTGTAGTAAAGCTTAGTATATATGTAATTAAGATAAAATATAGTTTTGAATTTTTTTTTATAGAACCGAAATTATTACTTTTTTCCTATTCAGTCATAGTTCAGATTCAGACCATGAAGCAGGTGTAATCAAATAATTTTCTTTAATTTTGGAAGCACTTTCCATTTGGAAGCCTTTGTCATTTTTTAATTAATCAACAAAGCGTTGTCGCAGAATAATCAAAACAACACAAAAACACAATAAAGGAAACACACTCACACAAATTACACACCACATCCGCCAACTTCATAAAAGCTTTTTTTATATCGCACTATTCTATTTGTTTGTTTTCATTTTATTTTCTTCTTCTTAGGGGGAAGCTAATATGATGCTCAGAATACCAGCAAGTCATATTTAAAAGTTCTTTTATCAGCCTTGAACTTGCTGTGACTGTGTGGTGTGCAATGACAGTTGGGCATATGTCAGGGTGAAAAGAAAACTGTACACATAAATAGAATGCATAATGACATTTTGTCATGATAATGAAACCTCGCCTCGTGTCGGCGCGGCTTGGCCTTGGTGTTGAGTTAAGATTGTTTTATTTTGAAATGAAATTCAAATCCTGGACTCAGTATGGCGAGCGCGCACTTAACGAACTTTGAACGGATGGTGCGAAATTTTAGTTCTGAACACAAGTAAATTATTTTTAATTGAACAGTGCACACTTTCTCGCTGGCTATATATTTCGACATAGGTGAGCCAACGTTGCGGACGATCCATGACTGGCTTGGTGGCGTTTTAGTTTTAATTTTTTTTAGAAAATTATCCATCGAGGAGGTCCAAAAGTTTTTAATCTTAACTAAACTGAAGCTGCAGCTAAATTAGTGCGAAGTATTTTTCAAAGCTTATCTGCGGCACCGTAATGAATGAATTTCGCACTTGCGGCTTCAAATACAAGTAAATGTTATAAACACATCATTTACTTCTCCAAAACTTGGTAGTATTCTTTGATTTTATTGAGTTTCTAGGTAACCAGGTCAGCACAGAGGGTCTAAAGCCAAACGAGACGGCTCTTATAATATCGTTCCTCATTCCAAACGATGTTCATGGTATTCGACAGTTCTTGGCGATTACAGGAGTCTTTCGTAAGTTCGTGAAGAACTAAGCATACCTCCTGTGAAAAACCGTTGACAGATCTCACTATCTCACTAGAAAACTGAAACGAATCCTACCGTTACTACGCTATTCAACCCAAATTGGGCATACGAAGTGCATGCCAATGCGGTTTCCTTGGGATTGAGGGCAATTCAACTACAGCGAGGAATTGAAGACAACCTACTATCAGAAGCGATAGTACCTACCACTCATGTGGCCTAGCAGTTTTTGGCATAGTATCGGGTTTTTCAATAAGAGCGCTACAAAAATTTTTTTAAATAAAACATAAACGGTTTTGGATATCAATGAAATTCTTTATTCCTGTGAAAGTACGTTTGATGCCATTATGTATAAACTCGATTTCTTTTGCATGGCCACCACGGGGAGGCTTGCAAAGTCCAGACGCTGAACCCAATTTTAGACGGTTTTCAAGCATAAATCGGCCGATACTGCTGCAATTTTACGTTCGATATTCGTACGAAGTTCATCAATCGTCGCTGGCTTGTTGGCATAAATCATAGACTTGACGTAGCCCTACAGGAAATAGTCTAACGGTGTCAAATCGCACGACCGAGGCGGCCATTTGGGGCCAAAAATATTCGGTTATCATTGAACTGTAGCGATCCCCATTCACAGTAACGTGCCGGTCTTGATCATCACGGAAGAAGTACGGCCCAATGACGCCGCCGGCCCATACACCACACCAAACCGTAATTTTTTCGGGATACAATGATGACTTATGGAGTACGTGTGGATTGCTGCCTGACCAATACCGCATATTTTGTTTATTGACGAAGCCATTCAGCCAGAAATGAGCCTTATCGCTGTAGATGATTTTTCGATGAAAATCCGAATCATTTTCAAGTTGCTGCTCAGCCCAATTCACGAACATACGACGCTTCTGGTGGTCAAGCGGCTTCAGTTCTTGCGTCAATTTAATCTTGTAAGGATGTAGGCCTCGCAAAATTCGCCACAACGACGTCACAAAGATGCCCAACGCTTGAGAACGACGTGTGAGTGACACATTTGGGCTTTCTGCAACTGAAGCCTCAGCGGCAGATATATTTTCGACACTACGAGCACTTCTTTGTCTCACTGGCACGGGAACATTTTGCACTGTGCCTGAGGATTCAAATTTTTCCACTAGACGCTCAATTGTTGATCGGCTAGGACGATTATGACGACCATAAATTAGTGTAATGTAAAGTGTAAATTAGATCAATGATGATCAGAATTTGTCGATTTCTCGGCGTTCGCAGCAATTGGTCGAATGATATCCGATTTCTTTTGGCCGCGATTGAAGAACATGACTTGGACGATATGTTGTGCCAACAAAACTGGGCAACAAGCCACACAACACGACCAATTATGGCTTTATTGCGTGAGAAGTTTCCTGTTTCGCTTTGGCGACGTCAATTGGCCACCAAGATCATGAGATTTGACAGCGTTAGATTTTTTTTCTGTGGGGCTACGCAAATGACTGTGTTTACGCGAATAATCCTCGAACTTCTAGGCACACTAAAAACCAACATTACTCAAGTTATGGCCGAGATACCGCCCGAAATGTGCGAAACAGTGGTTAAAAATTACCTCAAAAGAATCGCATGCTGCGAATCTTCCCGAGGCGGTCGTTTGAATGATATTGTTTTTCAGACTTAATGGCAAATTCCAAACAAAAATGTATCGCTGAGCCTTACTTTCGAAACCAAAAAATTAATGACCCTATACCAACCAGTAATAAGGCAAAGTCAATTCCTTGAGAAGGGTGGTTCAAACTGCAGGAGTTAGCCCATTATCAAAGTAGCTGCACATGTGGAAGCCTACCAGTGAAAAAGTTCTAGACGCGAAATCAGCATTAATCTGGAATGTTCACTTGTCTGACGAGGAGAAACTCTAGAGCGACTGTTATTCGATGTCAGAAGTGGGTGAGACCAATAAGAGGGTAGTACCAAGTGTCATAAGATGCACTTTTTGTAAACTATGTCACGATGACGTAGGACACCTCGCTAATGAGAAAACGCTCAAAATATTGAAGGAAATGTTTTGGTTTACGAGGAATTACATAAAATCTGGAAGTGTGCCTATATGCCAAGGGTAGTTAAGGATGATTATTTCGAAGGAGGATTTCATAATATACATTTGATACTATTCATTTGGACCATCTCGGAGCTTTGGAAAAGGAAAAGGGTGGTAACAGCAATATTGTCGAACCAGCGGACAACTTTAGGAAGTACATACCATCCTGCGAGCGGTAAAGATTATACAGTGCTGCTAGAGCTGGAAAGCCAACATAGATGCTCAAGAAATAGAGAGATGGCGTACGTGGTTTGATTATGCAAAACATCAAGCCAACCAGATTTTTCAAAAGGTAAAATAATGATGCAAACCATTGACGGCCGTCACGAAATGAGCAGGAGGAAATTGTACTAATTGAAGAGCAGCCAATGGAAAAGGGCGATTCAAAAAAGTTAGCATCACTCTACCGCGTTGCATTTAAGCTTACGAAGGTGTTGATAAATGAAAAATATGTATGTAGCGGAAGACATCCCCAACAAGCAGTGGAAATAGAGGAAGCAGAGGAAACTGAGTACAGTTATGACGTCCAGTTATGGGACTAATTGAAGGATGGCCGAAATCTTACCGAAGAGCTTACGATGAAAAGGGGAGTAATCGACGCGCATTAGGGCAAAACAGTTTTTTTTTTTTAAATAATGAGACTAATATGGAATTGAATAAACCGGACTTGGTCTATTTGTCCTATTTTAAGTATTTGAAGCGCGCGCCGCAGAGCCACCGAATATCAATAAATTCAAATGTTCTCCATTGCCGCTAAGGCATTGTCCATGATCGCAACGGCAGCAGTGCGGCGCGGCGGCGCATTGTGCGTATATATGTACATATATGTATGTATTGTGCATGTACGATACTTTTCTAACTCTATGTCTAAATCTATGTCATTTAATCAGTTATGTGTCTGTGGTATTTCAGTGGTTTCTGAGGAATTAAATATTCGATTTATATTTCATCAAATCAGAAATAACTTTCCTCCAAATATCCCTCTAACGAACTATACAAGCCTAAAGACCGGAAACCAAAATCTGTATGTTGTTAATGTAATTAGTTTCGACATGTCAGTTTATTGATAAACATAAGAAGGTAGGTATGCATATGTATATGGCGATCTGAAAAGTCACATCATTTACCACAAATAAATGAAAGACCACAAACAGAATTGGAATTGGAAAAGAGGATAATCTTTTCCTTTGACGAATTAAGAAGACTGGGCATAGATACATTCTGAGTAAACCAAAATAATGTAATTAGGCATTTCTGTCAATAGCTATACATAGATGAAGTGAAGTGAACAGTGCTGTGAATTAGCATCACAGCCTTTTGCTGGTTTCATCCGAAAAAGATATTATTTTTGATGTTTGTTTGTCCGAGATTTGAAAAGCGATTACTAAAACTTCTCCCAAATGAAGGATAGTCGGCTCGGGAGAAAATTGTTTTTTTTTTTTTGTTTGGAAGAACTACGTCGATGAAATTTAATTTAAGGGATGGATTACAACGTTTGTCCCTAAGTATTAAAAAAAAAGCAAATGAGGCAACTGAAAGTGTTGTGTTTCCACCGTCTTTTGAAAAACTTGTTTAACCTAATATCTTAAATTTATCTTTAACAAATTGCTCATATCTTTTCTGCAGGAAATTTAAAGTACTTTTTTTAATAGAACGTTTTTTCGTTGAGTTTTAGAGCTAAGGGAGCTGAATTTATTAATTCAGGGCTATGGGCTTCTAAATGGTTTTAAAATATGGACGGGTAGATTTTTACAATTTATTCCAACAAAACGCCAGATCTGACGAAAGCAACACGGCTGTCCGTGAGAATGAACAGGAGAGCCCAAGGCAGTCAAAATCAGTGCATTGGAACTCAGCCATTCGCAGCCATCAACTTGGCGAAGTTTGCTTGGGGACGTGAGCTTACATTGCCATCATCGCATCGTTGCAAAATCCAACTGACTCATGAAGCAGAAAGAAAACCACCATAGACATTGCCGTTTGTTTGCTGACTGGTTTCTGGAGCAGTTGGTTGTGGAGCCCAATTTCAGCAAAAATATCTTCTTCAGCGACGAAGCTCATTTGTGGATGAAAGTGAACCACCAAGAGGCAATGTATCCGCCGAATGTCACTTTTTAGTATGGTTTATGGGCCGGTGGCATTATCGGTACTTCTTCGAAAACGACAATGTCATTCCAAACAATTTCTGTTGACCCCAAGTGGATTTTGATGTGAACGACATGTGGTTCCAAAAGAAAGCGGCGCCAAAACAGCCAAACAGCCGATGTCACATTGGACATTCTGCACTAGCGATCTCTCGTGGACTGGCGACAGAATTTTTTGCCATTTCGCACCGTTAGTCTTACTATGGACTATGGAACTATGGTCTCCTATGGAGTTTCCCTTAAGTCACAGGTCTATGTGAATAAGCCGCGATTGACCGGTGGCCTCGAAGTGTGAACATAACTTGGGCCATTGATGATCATATTCAGCCTGATTTATGCGGCAAAGTCATCGAAAATTCGACCTCAGAAACGTTTTCATTTTTTTAGGCCTATGGGCAAATCTCCGGAGATCTATTTCTAAGACAAACAAAAATTTAAAAATTCATTAAAAAAAAAACCTATGGCTGACAAATTTCTAGTTAGTTGAGCTTTTATAAGAATACCTTATTTTCCGAATATTCCACAAATGAGGTGCTAAAAATCTTTACTGTGACCTTGAAAAATCTCTAAGAAAAATATTTAAAAAAAACCTATGACTGAGCATTTTTGGAACTACTTGACCTTTAATAACTAATTGGTGACCTTTCAGATGGCATAGGTACTTTTCTTCGAATATCCCAGAAATGAGGAGCTAAAAATTGCTATTGCCTTGAAGAACTTTAACGATTCATTAGAAACTGTCTACGGCTGACCAATTTCTGAAAATAGTTGGCCTTTTATACGAATATCCCACAAATGAGGTGCTAGAAATTTTTACTGTGAACTTGAAGAATCTCTTCTAAAAAAAAATATTTAAAAAACCTATGGATGACCATTTTTAGAACTACTTGATCTTTTATGACCAATTACTGACCTTTAAGATGGTAAAGGTACTTTTTTTCGAATATCCCAGAAATGAAGTGCTAAAAAACGCCTTGAAGAACTTTAACCATTGATTAAAAATTGTCTATGGCTGACCAATTTATAAAACTAGTTAGCTTTTTTTTGACCAATTACTGACCTTTTACATGGCATCCCACATATATGTAGGTTGCTAAGATCCCAGAGCCTGCATATATGGGCTAACATAAAACGTTGTGGAAACAGACACAAATTCCGCTTTAAGACTTTATATCTGCTGAACCCAAAATCATTTTCACAGCCGGATAGCTTCTGAAATATACTGTAAAGAAATTATATCAGAGAACCAAATTACGCACATCAAATATGGGTTTTCTTCATATCTGACCCAATGTGCGGCGAGTGGATTTTTTTTTTTTAATACTAAGCCACTTGAACGCAAAGAGCTAGTATGTGCGACCCAGTCACTTTATCGCCAGACGCTATTTGCTTCCCTAAAGCTTCGAATACCTAACTACTTCGAAGAGAAATGTGACTTTTTTGTATACTCCGAGTATTATGTCAAACAAAAAAACGGTTATTGGTGTCGTCTCCACATCTGACAGATTTACCATATGAATACAATATTTTTCTTATTTTTTTTATTTTTTTTTATTCCTGACAATGCATATGAAGATAATCCATATGAAAAATTGAAAACAAAAAAAAAGGACTTAAATATTTTTTTTATTTGCCAAAGAATAATAAATGTGAAATATATATAGACACACGACGGCGACGAGAAGGATACAATGTATGTTGGTGCGGGCTGCTTGCTCTCATTTGATCCTGAGGATGGGAAGGGAGCAGCAGCAGTGGCAGCGAGATGACAACTATACTGAGTACAGTAAGTGTGGGTTTCACTGTGTGTGTGTGTACAAAAAGAAGCGCATAGAATATTGAAAGGATTTTATTTGCGCAAATGTGTGCATAAAGAGGATGAAGGAGGAAAAGTCATTGTCGTTTATCGTTTGGTGCTTTGGATGTCCTGATGGCTGTAAGGTTTTGCTATGCCACGGCCTCCGACCATGAAGAGTCATATGTTCGACATTTTTGTTTGCTTTTTTTTTTTCTACAGAAAAACAAAGAAGAATAAACTTGGTTATTGCGGCCTAAGACCAAAACAGAACAGAGTGGAAAAAATAAACCACGATGAAATAAAAATGTCCTTTTTGGCACAAGCTTGATGTGTATATTTTGCTTCCAGGAAGATAGAAGTAGGTTTTTTTTTATGTGTAAACTCCCGACTTAGAGAGGAAAACAAAATATATAAAAAAATAAAATCCCACTAAACGCACCCGTTGATATACATGTCCTTGTATGTTAATACGCTTAGTCCCAGGGGATGGAAAAAAGGAGGGAGCGGCAAGCGAGGTGGTGTGGTAAAGAAGCTGATGAAAGTTAAGGCCTTTTTGCCTTCTTTTTTATATCTTTTGAGGTTAAGAAGGAATAAACCTATTTTGTTTATGTGAGTTCGGTTGCTTTTAATTTTTGCTCTTTTTCTGTTGGGATTATTATAAATATATGTACCTACGTATGTATGTGTATATATATTTTTTTGAGTTTGCTGATTATGCACAATCAGTGGAATTTGTTGAATCGGCTTTTGCGTTAGAAATATAAGAATGAATGTTTAAAAAAATGCCATTCGAAGGTTTATAAAGGTTCAATGTACTCGTAAAGGTATAAATACTAAAAAATAGTCAGAAAGTAAGTCTTCGGAATATGTATGTACATGTATCCAATTTGCTTTTCAGACGAATATACTCCTTAAAGATAGACGTTAAAGATAACAAGTTGGGCGCAGAATTCATAACGTGAAATAAACTAATATAATCAAGTCCTAAAAAAACGTCATACACCATCAGCAATTAAAAGCTCGTTTTGATTTTGATAAAAATGAATTAATAACTTAAACAGAATAATGACTTTGCAACTGTTGGCGGATTTACACGACCGACAAATCGTTATGTTAAGAGTTTTAGCATGAAGGCGACTTCGTGACGATTTATTATGGGTTTCTGAATTGACGAATTTTAATCGATCATCATATGGGGAAAAATCGGGCACGGGAGGCCGCGAAGGACGAGGCGAGAATTAACCGAAAACTACGAGAATGGGAATTGTGGAATAAGATTACTGGATCGCGGAGGGATCTTACAAAAATAACTAAGGTTCAGTTTTTCAGTGCAAGATTAAAGTTAAACTCAAGTTAGCTCATCAATTTTTTAACTAAACAGATGCTTTTGATGTTTTATCCACCGAGTTTGTTTAGTCGTTCCGCATGAATGCTCCCTCAGTTAACTGTGGGTTAATTTACTTTCAGAGTTAAGTTAGTCTTGTTTAACTTACGCAATGGCAGTAAAAAGCTTCACGCACCCACAGTGTTTGTTTTAGTTCGTACTTGTAATGGCGAAAAATTGTTATAACTGTTATAAATTGTCATTTCTCTAATCTCGTCCATGAAAAATATCATAAAAATTGCCTTCTAAAATAATTTGAGCTAGTTTTACTGCTTCATATGTTTACTATTATTGTCATCTCACTCTGTAGTGGCCGGTGGCGTAATATTTTGTGCGTGGGACTGTGATCTCTGAGGTCTGGGTTCTATTCCCAGCCTAGTCCTAGAGGAAGAGACAAATCGCCCAAGAGTATCTTTTTTAATTAATTAGTTCCGCTCACTTTAGCCGTTCGATTTCGTTAGAAAATTATAGGTCCCCTCCATTCCTGTAGACAGCAGAAGTGATTGAGAGTTATTTTCACTCGGTCCTGGTTGTCCACAAGCTGTCGCACCACCGAATTTATTTTATTTTATTGTTATTATCTTGTGTTTGAACAATATTTTTCATATTTAATTGAATTAAACACAAATATTAAAAAACAAAAGCAAAAATGGGAAACCTTGTGATTTGCATACCAGCATCCGAAGAAATGCGTTGGAAGGAGGTATTTGAAGTGACACATAATGAGGGATAAGTTAGATGTATATGAACACATATTTCTTGTATACCTACAAGTTCTTTTTTATGGGGAAACATCTATGCCGGCCGTATGGTAGACTAAGAACGAAGTTCACATTTAATACGTTCTGTGTCACACATCAGTCGAGACAAGAAAAAAATCGTATAGGAGAAGGTCTATACGACTTCTAAGACTAAGCAAATCTGATATGCGTGGGTTCGAATTCTAAGGTGTGCATGTAGAAAGTTTTTCATAAAAAAAATTGGATTAAAGCTCAGCACCACTAATAAGCACCACTAATAAGGAGGAGATAAGGAGGCGGCTTGGCACCCCTTGAATAGCCAGCCAAACAAAAATAAACGAATTATAAATTAATTCGCAAAGAATTGGTGGTAGCACCTTTAAGTTGTTGTTGTTGTTAAAAAATTCAATGAAATTGACGGAATAAAGAATGATCAAGTCTAATAAACTGACATTCTAGTATGAATAGTACAATAAAATTAATAATAGCTAAGATAGTTGTATCATCATATCATTGCAATAGACATATCTAGGCTATTCGGCAATGGAATGTGAAAGAAGGAAGTCCTGGAGGTAAATATTTAAAAACCACGGATCAAGTATTGATCCTTGGGGAACCCCTGAAGTCACAAGAAAATAAAGTAGGATTTCTCGGAACCAATGAAAATTGAGGTCATTCGGTCTGTCAAAAATGTGTGTATCAATTTTAATGGGTGATTTTTTAAGAGGTTTAGAACTTTTATAAAAAAAAAAACACAAAAAATTCGAAAAAATTAATGAAATATTTATTTGAATCGATAGTTTGAACCTTGCAATTTAATGTTTAAAGATAATTTCATGCAAATGTTGACCGCGGCTGCGTCTCAGGTAGCCCATCCGCTGAGTCCAATTTTGGCATACTCTTTCACACATATCGGCCGGTATCTCACGAATGAATGCATGGATGTTGGCTTCCAGTGCGTCAATCGAAGCGGGCTTGTCCCTATAGACATTAACCTTGACATACCCCCACAAAAAATAATCTAATGGTGTCAAATCGCACGATCTAGGCGGCCAATTGACCGGCCCGAAACGTGAAATTAACTGTTCACCAAACTCGCCTCGCAATTGCGCCATTGTTTCGCGTGCTGTGTGGCATGTGGCACCGTCTTGTTGAAACCACATATCATGCAAGTCAAGAACTTCCATTTCGGGCAAAAAAAAGTTTGTTATCATCGCTCGGTAGCGATTCGCATCATCTTTGAAGAAATATGGCCCAATAATGCCGCCGGCCCATAAACCGCACCAAACAGTGGCTTTTTCGGGATGCATTGGTAGCTGTTGCAATGCTTCTGGCTGATCTTAACTCCAAATGCGGCAATTTTGCTTATTTACGTACCCATTCAACCAAAAATGAGCCTCATCGCTGAACACAAGCAGCGCGCGATGAACATTTCGAACCGAGCACGAATTTTGATAGTAAAATTCAATAATTTGCAAGCGTTGTTCATTGTAATACGATCCATGGTTAAATTGCAAACCAAACTGAAGCTGTTTGACAGTGACACAAGGTACTAAACACACGTCAGCTGTCAAAACCAGTGTTGCCAAAACCAAACCAGCTAAAAAATCACCCGTTATAAGCCAATATAGACACTTAAAAATAAGACCATCATGTCATATTGAGACAAAAGCATTATGACTGACCAATTTCTGAAATTAGTTGACCTTTTTAGACTAATTTCTGACCTTTTAGATGGCATAATTTTGTTTCGAATATCCAACAAATGGTGTGCCAAGATCCCGGAGCATTATTAAGTTCCATATTGAAGTTTTCATTTATTATTTTGCTTAGACACTGATGTCTTGAGGTAAGTTCAAGATATTAGATATACATGTAGTCTCTCTAAATGGCTTTGGGAGTTGGATGAGTCAGTTAGTTGTTAGATCAATATGTTTCTCTATTTCATCATAGATATTGTAACGATTTAATAATTACTTGACTACTTTACATTTGAAACAAAAGAAAATCCTCAAACTGTCCACAGCGCTGTTTCTGAAAAAGCTAAACCCGAATCCTGCAACTGTGGTACAGCGCCATCTTGTGATTCAGCTAAACATAAATTCCAGTACGCCATCTGTTCGCAACTAGAATAGAAACTACTAGAAAGAGATACTAGAATATTCTAGTGGATACTAGTTGAGGCTAGAGCCATATAATTCCCTCTATAAGGGGATGTTGTCGAGCGAATGAACACAGTTCGAAGTTAAAGGTATCCAATCACTCAATGAGATTTTACAAAAGACGCGATTATCTAATTCAACTGCACTATTAGATTATCTATACATTTTGAAATATTGCAGCTGTTCCAAAACTGACGGGAGTAGGTATTCTAACTTAATAATTATAAACATCTAATTATACCAGTTACAGCATCCATTTTAAAAAAAATGTACCTACCTTCGATATTTTTCATGTCAAATGACAGAATGACTCTAATATGTCTATGGAAAATGGTCATCGTAAACTGATGAAAATGATAATGTAGGTACAAAGATAAAATATTTTCTACCTGTCTCTCAGGTAATGTTTCGCCGTAATATATCACAAAATAAATCTTCAAATTCAGCATCCATTTAAAGTTATATCTCATAAAAACATTAAAACCAAACACCTTGGAATTCGTAGGCATTTTATGCTGATGGTTTTATTAAAGTTATGAACCATGATGAAATTTCCCAAAAGTTTATTCTCTCATGAAACACACAAAAATAAGTTACAACAATGTATCAAATGTCAAACCACAAAGAATTTATATATATCTACAAAAATTCAAGCTTCTATCTCTTTATCTCTTTAAAGCTACCCGAAGCCGAAATTCCCATCGTACCAATAAACCAAATAATAACAACACACAAAGGCCCAAAACATAAAAACGAAAACAAAAATTCAGACAGAAAACGGGCTGCTTCCACCTAATCAAATCTCCCCGGAGTAGTTAGCTTTACACTTCAAACTGTTTTCGTCCTTTTTCTTCTCTGCGAATAACCCACCACATTTTCATCCCCTAGAATCTTTTACAAAGTGTTATAAAACTACGGCAGAAATGTCTCAAAAATGACCCCAAAAACACATACAAAAAAACACACGCTTCAGTTTAACTATACATTACAGTATAGTAGTCGCCTCTCTTGCTAGACTTTGCTGTAGTAGGGAACCCGAAACGACCAACAGGAGACACATCTTCATACATTTCACTTCTCTAACAGTACTTTTTACTCGAGTACAACAACTGAACTTTCCTATACCTACTTGCTACTTCACACAGTAAGTCCGTTGAACATCAGCTATCTTTGTCCTCATTTATCATTCAGTTTGTAAAAGAGGATACGTATGGGTGTGTTGGGGCATCTTCCCCAAACTCACTTCTGTCATAATCCAAAACTTATCCAAAGCCCAAAAATGCTTGTCGTTTTCTTTTTTTTTTATTTTGTTCCTGATGTCGTTCGCCCTTTTGCGTCTGTTTGAAGTATTTTTTTTATTTTACAAAAAAAAAAAATGATAAAAAAGTCGTTCCACAATTGCTGGTAGGGTAGTTCCTATCTGAAGGACCCTTACCCCTCTTCTCCACGCTCGTTTGGGGTCCCCCTTGACAGGACACAGAACTCTGTGTAGAGAAGGAAATTAAGTTGGCTAATTTGTTGGAAAATCATGGTAATCGCCAACGATTTTGTTGTTGGTGGGGCTGTTGCTGGGCATAACTAACTACGTATACGACCCCCATTTTAAAGCACACGCCGGGTATCGATTTTACTTAGAAGAGGGACAACATTGCCATAAAAAAGCATCCGATTCGAATATAAGGATGGATGAAGGAGCATCGGGAGCACAAATGGAGCTGTGACTGGCTGTGTGTGTGTGTGTGGTGTGGAGAGAGATAACTTTACAAAATGTGTCTCTTTTGGTGTCGGAATGTCTGAATTTTTCGAATTTTCTCCAAAAACTGAACTGCCAGGCAACTTTTAAGCAAAAGATTATGGATGAAGGCTCATGGCTATTTTTTTCTCTTCTTGAACGAGAATGTCCTTTGTACAGACGACGAAACCCCACTCTCTCTCTCTCTCGGTTCCCCCTCCCCTCACTATCACTCTTTGCCTGATACCATAACTTTTCATGTTCCAAGTCATAAAACAGAGTCGCATCAGCGACATATGCTAAAGTGCGGTCGAGCTCAGCGGGGTAGTCGCAATATATCTGAATAAATGTGAAAAGTTACAGTGAAGTCAAATAAAATGTACGACTGCGTGGATAGAACTTGCTATAGATTATTTATTAGTTTATCAATAGCTGTATGGAAATTATCGAACAAATGGAGAAACTATTGATTTTATAGGATTTCTTGCAGGTGCCATAAGGCTCCTGTATATAGAAGATAAATAGGAGCAAATTCTTTGGAAAAGTTTATAGAAAATACTATCTTCAGTAGTTATTATTGCTTTTTGGAAACATATTTAGGTTATATTTTTTTATTTTTAGAACTCAATTTTCTTATTAATTTACAGTCAAATTCTGTTGGTTTTTTTGTATTTTAGATTTTAATTAAAACAAATTTGTTTGGACATTTAGTACCGTGATTTTGAAATAAAATAAAATGCACGACTGGATCGCACGAACTTCCTCTTTCAACTAAAGTTGCTTAAAATTTTAGAAAATTTATATTGAAAACCCCATATTTATAGGAAATAAATTAGAGAAAATTGTAAATAAACATGAACCTCTTTATTTATTGGTAAAACAACTAATAAAAAGGTTTTATTCTCAAAATAAAGAACGTGGCCGTTTCAACTACTGCAAAAAAAATATGAATTTATGCAAGCAAAAAACTCCAAAAGTGTTGTAGCAATGTAAAAAAAAAATATAAAAATATAAAAACATTTTTAAAAAATATACAGTGTGTTTTGCATAAAATGCGACAGAAGGCTCGTGGCAATGGCGCAGTGGATGTAGTGCTTGACTCCTAACTTAGAGGTGTCGGTTCGAGCCCCACTCTTGGGAGCATTCTTTCCTTTATTTCCCCAGGTCCAACTGGACGCTACCCGTGGGATTCCATGAGATAATCAGCACCTTATTTCCCAGTCCACTGTGCCAGCAAAAATTCTTTCCTATCCTTCTATATCCATTCTAACTAGTGCCATGCAATTCAGGTTGCATTTAAAAAAACCTTAGATCTTACAAGCATAATAGTTATAGTTAAACAAAGGCTATGGCGCGCGTGTTGGTTTATTCGAGAAAACAAACAAAATCACCCCGTTAAGGCTTGGTATGGAAAATACCATTAAAAACACTACCACGGTGCACCGAAAGATTGGCATAGCTTAAAAACAAAATAGGAAAATGAAAAATAGTAAATAATAATTTACATACATATTTAGGTTAGCTTAGGTTGGGAGAGGGCGTGCACAGCCCGGAGGCTGTTGCGTTCACGGGGGCCTAGTGGTCCATTGTGATCCCCTTATAGTAAAAATGCTCCCAAACTAATGACTGGCATAGACTGGTTCATTTGCGAATCAGCCTGTGCTCTCTATATACTTTGTTTCCCATTGAGACCTGCGCTCGATCGTCGAGTTCTCCAACAAATCTATTTCCAAAGTATCGGAGACGATTTGTTTGGAGGTTTGGACAATGGCAGAGCAGGTGTTTATTAGTTACTATTTCTTCGACATCCTGAAAGCTCCTACAGAAATCGGGTGCTAATTAACCCAATCTAGTGGCCAGTGAGCCAATGGCACAATGCCCCTATCAAGGTTCTAATATTCATTTTAATCAGTTTTCTTTTCATTTATTCTAGGCCATAAGCTCCTAGAGATTACGCAATCGTTTCTGGACATCCAGGAGTTATTGATTTGCTCTTTCGTTGTTATGTCTGGCCCCATATCTTCTTGGCTACTATTTTCCCTATTTGATACTTACCCTTCCCTTACCAGTTCATCTGCTATGTCATTCCCTTCTATATTTCTATGTCCAGGAACCCAGCAGAGTTTGACTTGGTTGGTGTTGCAAATATTGTTTAGTATTCTTCGGCATTTTGCTACTGATGCCTTGGATCTTATAGTCTCGCTGGATATTGCTTTGTTGGCAACTTGGCTGTCCATGAAAAATGTGATCTCCGAGGAGTTCAATTTGTGCACTATTTCAGCAGCTTTTTCAATAGATTAAATTTCAGCTTGAAAGACACTACACTCATCTGGGAGTTTATATGATTCTCTAATATTAAGAGCTTCACAGAACACCCCAGCTCCTGTTCCTTCTTCCATTTTTGACCCATCGGTGTAGAAGGGGATACCCAGTTCACTTATTAGTGAGTTGGGCTCCCATCCTTGTATTTCGGGTTATAAAATAGAGTAGTTTTTGTTAAAATCGATTACAGGTGATACGTATAGTCAGTCCTCACATCAAGTCCGGCCACTCTGTCATACCTTTGCAAGATAGACCCATGAACATAGGTGCTGTGCTTCCAAGAGCCCATTTCTTAAAGTCGAAGTACACTTTTGGCTACTGTGCATCTTATGCACTCGTCCAGGACTGGAAGATTGAGAATAATTTCCAACCCTGCTTGTGGCGTAGATCTCCGTGTCCCCGTTATTTCTATGCAGGCTAGTCTCTGTACCTTGTTGAGGTTTTTGAGATAGCTATCCTTTTCTACAGCTTTCCACCACAAAATCGAACCGTAGGTAAGTATAGGACGAACAATCGCCGTGTTGGATGACTTGCGGTTGCATGCCCCACCTTGTACCGAAGGTTATATTGCATGTGTAGAAAGCACAATGTGCTCTTTTATTCTTTCATCTGTGTTCCGTTTCCAGGTTAGCTTGGAAACAAGGATAACGCCAAGATATTTAGCTTCTTTGGAAAGTTTCAGAGGAATTTCGTTAAGCATATACATATACATAGGTACATACTTACATTTATTTATATTTAAAACTCACACATGCTTTTCCACATATGTAGGTATACACACAAAAATAGTGAATAGCTTACCTGTAAAGAAAAAAGAGAAAATATTTAATTTAAAAATTTGAATATGGTGAATTTAAAAACATGTACAAAGCTAAACAAGGTGTATTAAAGGTTTAGTGAAAAAAAATAAAAGTTTCAATTCAAGACAAGTTCTTCTTTAATAAATTTCATAACTTTAACTGCTCTCATTTGCATACTACCTTATTTAAAAAGAGTTTGAAAAATCCTATGACTCTAAGGTTTTCCATCAGTTATACGTAATGCTGATATCTTTTTTTTCTGAAAAAAAAGGACGGACCCGCCAAATTTGGAGTTTTCGCGGGATATCAGAATCAGAAAAAAAGGATAAAAAAGGATATAAATATAATGAATTTTCACCACAAATCATATTCCATTCTTTTAGTTTTAAATTTCATTTTTAAAAAAATATTTGTTTTATTATGTACGCATGCTTATTATGCATTTGGCAGACCGAAAATAGAAAATAATTTTTAAAACACATTTGGATGATCAGTCGATGATCGATCAACATTGTTGTATCAATATGTCATTGTCACTAGCATCGGAAGCACTTTGTTGCATCACATATTTCTCTTTTTTAAAAGATTTGGCGAAGCAAAAATTCTCCGATTTTGAAAAGTTGTAGAATTCAAATGCTATAAAAAAATGACTCAGGCGTCACGCACTTTTTACAAAAAATATCACTCTTTGAGAAATGGATACTTTTCTTGAAGCTTAGCGTTCCAAACACATTTCTCTTTATTTGGTTTCGGCATTTTTTCAATTCGAAATTATTCAAAATAATAAAACTAACCAAAAGTGTCGCGCAGATAAAAACAATAAAGACAATGACAGCTTAGCTATACGCTAACTGTGAACATATACGTTTAATCGTCGCACTATTTGATTGATCGTTAAAGCGTTTTAAACTAAATTTGAAACATTTTTCGTTTGAAATTTTCCAAGGCTGCAAAAAAGGATATTAAAAGGATAACGCGGGGTTTTAATTAGAAGCGTTCACGGGATAGTGTTTTCGAAATCGGAAAAAGGGATAATCACGCGAAAAAAAGGATAGATACCAGCACTAATTATACGCCTTATCTCATCACTTGAATTTATGTTTCTAAACAAAATATAGCTAAATTCTAATAAACCCAAATACAATGAAAGTTAAATGTAGTCTGTTAATATATTTAAACTTTTCTAAAGCCCTTGAGCTACATCGTTCTCCTTACAAGCAAAACAAAACCTCAATCCTAAGCTCTATCACAAAAAGTCTCAAGTATTGTAAATAAAAGCTAAACAATAATAATCCGCAATAATTCAATTACAAATAATCCTCACTTTACAAACCGATTATGAGAAGTAGCTACACTCATTACCACTTGAAGGTGTTAATTAAGTTTTGACAATGATAAATGTTTGCACGTTTTAAATTGCCCTTCGGGTATTATATTATGTATGGTTTGTAATATCAAAATAGCATTAAAGCAACTATTTATGACAACAAAGTTACACCCATTTGGTATTAAATGATTGTAAATGTCAGACACAAAGTGTCATTCAATGTAATGTATCTCTGTTTCCCTTTTCATCTTTAGATGTTATATCTGAATCCTTGTTTTTTTTTTTTGTTTGAATCTACATATAGGATTATGTTTGTGTAGAAAATAGAAATGTTTTTTGAAAGTGCTAAATTTAATTTGATACCATAAACACGTACTATTAATATGATTCATCATCCTATCTCCCCTCTCATCTCATGTCATCTCTCTCATCCCATTCATCTCTCAGATTTTTGATTGAAAACATTTTCATTTTCATTATTTCTTAATCTATCATCTCTGTCTCCTTATATAATGTTCATATGAGCATTACGTAACATATCACACCATTAACATCTTTCTGTGTTTTTTGCTACTTCAAAAGGCGTCAATTTCACCGATTAAATTCAAACATATCCCCCTGCCATATAACACTTTGTGTTTCTTGTAGTCCTATGGTAGAACAGCAGCCGCCACGGACATGAAAGACGTAAATCAGCCCCTGGTTGTTGAGAAAAACATAAAAATCGACAGGAAAAAAATCCTACCATTTTGTCTATACGATAGGTCTTTAATATTTTTGTATTCTTTTTATGTGATCTTAATTTTTTAGAAAAAATAAAACCTACAACTGGGTACTTTTATGGTTTAAATGAATTTCGCAAGAAAATCAATTTTTCCTTTTTTTTTATTTTCTAGTGTAGTTTTGCTCCTTCCTTTTGCGACAACACTGTCTTTTCAAAAAATTTTGTTTATTTCTCGGTTCGAGTGGAATCAGCAAAAAGTGTTGTTGGTGTGAGTTTTAATATTGAATGGAGCTCGAACTCCAATTCAAAAGCAAATTTCTTTTTATTCAAGCTTTCTTATGACTATTTCATGCAACTTACAATATTGTATTTATAATTTACTTTGCAGGTGGTGAGATATATTCTCTCGCCTTGGCTTGGCTGAAACTGAAGAAAGGTACGGAGTCTATCACTAAATCCCTATAGACTTGACTGAAGTTAAGGAGGATGCAGAATGTGGGATTAAATCCCTTGCCTTGACTGACGTTAAGGATCGGTACGGAGTTTGGTATTAAATCCCTGGCATTGGCCGAGGTTAAGTCGGATGCAGAGGGTGGGAATATATCCCTAGTCTTGACTGAAGCTTAAGGCAAGCGAAGATTGGAATTAAATCCGTAGTCTTAGCGAAACCATGACCCGGCGTGAGTTTTTTGATACATAATTCCATCAATGTCCCATATGGTTTCAGCGGTGATAAGTAAGTGTGAATCGAGAAAACAAAAAAACATCATCCACATGTACTTTCGTATATGCATCCTTGATCGGTGTATCAGTAGTTGTGCTGTTGTGTGCTGATCGTGTTTTTTGTTTGAAGTAGAACGACGTCAGACGCCTAAAAGTATGTGATGTGTGTGTAGTGCAGGTAAATTCTCGATGGTAGCTGAACTGATGGTTCGGGGCAGTCAAAAAAAGGTCAAAGCCAATAGTGTGTGGAGGCATTCCTGGGTGATACAAATATGATCATTTATAGATAAGTCACCTGACACGAACCCAATTGAAAACCGGGAGATAGGCACAAAACTAAAATCACCAAGCGGCAACTGATAAAAACTTTCGTAACAGCGTTGCATCACAACCGCAGTCTTTGACAACATTCCACAACTGTCAGAATCTAATTTCGCACTAAGTAAAAAATAGTCACATCAGCGATAACAATTTGTTTTGCTTAAAAAATCATTTTAAACTTTAAACAGTAAATTTATACTGTCCCTTATAGCATGGCCTCTGTATACAAAAGCATCAGGATTTAAAGGATTAAGTACAAAGGGCAAAATGACTTCCATCTGAATGTTCCCAAGAAATATAGACTTATGCCGGTGTTACCTAAATGGGCAGTTATTTATTGGACTCAATAACATTTTGTTCGTATGAAGGCAGGCATCAGAAATGAAGGGGATAAGAGGACACTTACTTTCCTTTTCTAAAAAAAAAAGTATTAACAATATATTTAAAAATAAAAATCCCACAAAACCAAGTTTGTCCTTTTAACCAGAATATAAAAAACCTTTTCAACAAAAGGTTTACTATTTAAATTATCAAATGTATGGAAATATTTGGGTCTTATTTCAAATAGGTATAAAGCTAAGCTGGAAACTTAATATATAGGTAATGTAATATATGTAAAACAGAGAGATTTAAAAAGCTAAAGTACCTTTAATTTTGACCATGCCAAAGGGCTGTCGGAAACAGCTGGTGTTTTTGGTAAATTTATTTGTATTTTTATATTGAACTTTTATAACTCTTAAATCAAGGCACAATATCATAACGACTAGCCTAATAACGAATATCATACTGGCCCCTTGCGGGATCTTGAAGTTAAACTAGGATTCTGATGGTATATGCCTTTCGCATAACATTCGTCATTGCAAATAATAAGCTGTTCGTCAAGAGCATCGTTCTTGCAATGTGACCCCGAATCTGTTTTCAAGAAAAATAATCATATGAATATTCTGTTGTTGTTGGTCTGGTTGTAAAGAACATGGTTGGATTAATATTGTCTGTACTCCGACTCTGGTGTTTTGTGTAGTCCAAGGTAGTTACTAATAAACTGCCTCCCAAAAACCATAATCTTTTACATTTGATATACGCAACTTTGAACCACACAGCACATCAATGTAGGAAATCACCTTCATACTGCTGTCGAGCAGGATACTATAAAAAGCACAAACTTCCTCAGCTTTCTGGTCAGAGCAACACATCGAAATATTAAACCAGAAGCCAAGCTTCTTTTCTACACTCTTACTCGCCGATGAATGTCTTACTATAGCAAGCTTTAGATTTAATGCCTACAAATCGTAGCTCTAAATAAATAGTACCTAATGATTGTTTTATTTTAAAAGCTAAAAGCATTTTTATCGCTGACCAAACCGCTAAACTGCGAACAACCAAAAACAAAGCATACCCACTACAATATACTCCATATGTATGTATTTATGTATGTAGTAACATATCTGTTGTGGACATTGTGGTCGAATTCCATATATACGCCCCGCCCCAAGTTCCTTACAACAATAAATAAATAAAACTATTCAGCCATCTGCCTAGTAAATTTTAACAATAAATCATGTTTCACTCTCCAATTGGGCTTTTGTATCCAATTCCATTGAGGTAATAAATACCAAATTTTCAGCGAAAATTAATTGTTGTTTAACAAAAACAAAAAAAAAAAAAAACATCAAAAACAAATAAATAAACACTGCGAATTAATTTATCAATCGTCTGGATAAAATTTATTTCAATTTTAATTTCCTATAAAAGATACAATAAAGTATACTAGTCATGCATTGGTCGCATGAACTTGCTAAGCACACAGTCCATTAAGGTTTATGGAGGGCAAACACAATAAAAAGAATGCAAAAGAATTCAAACGAATGCTAACGAATGCAACAGATTCCAAACGAATGCAAAAGAATTCAAACGAATGCAAAGAATGCATGCATTCCCAAAAGATTGGATTCAATTGATTGCTGTAAAATGAATGGGGGAAAAATGATTGCATTCTTTTCGATGTCAAATGAATGGTTATTGCATAATTTCAAGTCGAATTCAATGAATGCAATCTATTTATTGAAGTCATTAAAAAATTACATTCACAAAAATATTACATTCTTTTACAACCCTGGCACTTGGTTTAAAGAACTCTTTAAGAGCTTTTAAAGCAAATTACAACTTTTTAGGTTAAAAAATTAAATTTTTTTATTTAATTTCAATTATTTACTTTAATGGGCTTAAAGTCTACAAAGAGTTGTTAAAGTTAAAGAAGAATTTAATTTGATTAAGTTTTTTTATAAATTCAACGTGGAAGATGACAAGCAACACATGAGAATTTTGTAGATTTTTAATTTTGTATTATCTATTAGATTTTTGTTTTTTTTTTCTGTTTTCTGAGATAACTTATTTTAAATATTAATTTACTAGCAATAGTCTGAAAAAGGCCGCATCAATTTGCCCTACCTTGTCCCAAAGTCTTGTATTCAAATAGCGTAAAAAGCTATTTGAATCCAGAACCCCGAGGAACGGCTGGTTTATTGGCCAATCTTTTGGCCACGTTTTTCCAAGAAAATAAATCGATTGTCAGGTAATTAAATATGCCAAACCAAAAACACAACGAACTCTTCTACGGCCCCAATTGGTAACTTAGGAAGATGGGACCAAGTGGGTTTGTATTTGACTGTCTGCTTATTCACTCTCTGTTAAATTTAAATTAGGCATTAGAAATAGAAAATGTGTCTACTTTAACAAATTTTCATTTAGGTTGAACCGCACTTAAGAATTTGAATTGAATAAATAGGCGCACTATTAAAATGAAGGGCTCATAAACTTAAAAGCGGTTTAAGTAAAATCGACGAAATCCAGATTTTACTGGAGTTAGATCACAGTTTAACTTATCAGCCCTATCTTCAATCATACCAAGTTGGTAGCTTAATCAAGCTTGAACAAATTTAGAGAAAATTATGGGACCTGAAGCGGGAGATCATTTATAAAATTGGTAAACAGCAGAGGACCAAGAATTTACCCCTGTGCAACTCCTGATAAAATATTCAATGAACCGGAATTTTTTAACCAATTACTTCTGCTAATCATAATTGGTCCTTTAATTTTGATGAGTATTCTAAGATTGACTGCATCAAAGGCCTTTTGAGAAATCTAAGAGCACTAGAAACGATTCCGGACAGATATTAATTGCATTTCTAAGAATGGCGATACAACTATGATTTTTTTTTTAAACCCGACTGTTCCTCGTCAAAGGTATATTTGCGTTTAAAAAATTTATTTTTTTTATTAAGGGTGTTTTTTTTAGACGTGTGGTTTTCAAGAAGAAATAAAACGCATATTATTTAATGTCATGGCCAAGAATTTTGCTTTATTATAAAGACATTTTGTTTTAAAAATGATTTCGGGAAGTGGCCACCGCGGCTGGCTCGAATAAATTTGCAGCAATTGGGGCCGTATGTCAGCAATAACGCGCCGAATATTCTCTTCCAAGACGTCAATCGTCTCGGGCTTAATCTGCGTAGACAAGCGACTTCACATAAAAAATAGTCCAGCGGTGTTAAATCGCACGATTTTAAAGGCCACGCCACAGGCCCACGACGCGAGATAATTCGCGATTATGTCGACCGAATATTAGACGCAATTTGCATTATGGGAGTCACCAACCCTATAGGCTTCATTTGTTACAACAATATACCTAGAGTGTGACTCGCGGAGTCAACAATGCCCCTCACCAGTGTTGCCGATTAAAAAAAAAAACGGAAATCATGATTTTTTTTCATGAGATTACAAAAAAAATCATAAGAATGCTTGTTTTTCGTTGAGCATACACAAATCAGGGCTGTGTCAATCAGGAATGATTCGATTTTTTTGATCCGATCATCGAAAAGTATTGATGATTGAAATCACAAATTTTCGTTTCAATCAATCCCAATCTCAATCACTTCGATGATTCTCGATTTTCCATCGATTAAGGAGGTGGATATCACTTTAGTGTCGCCTCCGACGTTCTGGGTCCACTAGAACACTTACTTTGACAGGTGTCAATATATGACAAGTTTTTTTGTACGGCGGATTGAAAAACGGAGTACGCCAATCGATTTAGGAGGTGGAAATTATGTACCTCATGTCACCCAGCGCTCTAGGCCCATTAGAATACTTTTAATTTGACAGGTGTCAAAATGTCAAATCATTTCCGAGAATACGCGCTACGTAACGTGGTACATCGTAACACCGCACAGAGGAAAGTCCACGTTCTTATTTCACTCCGGCATAGATGTTTACACATTAAAATCGAATCCGAACAGAAAGCACCGAAGACGATATTGCTGCTGTGGAGCAGAGTGTCGAAGAAGACCCAAATGAGTCCATCATGCATCGCGCGCAACAATTGGAGCTGTCGAAAATTGGGTCTCTCGGCTGGAATTTATTCGAGCCAGCCGCGGCGGCCACTTTCCCGAAATTATTTTTAAAACATAATGACAAACCCTTATCTTTATAATAAAGCTAAATTCTTGGCCATAACATTAAATTATATGCGATTTTCTTTCTTTTTTAAAACCACACGTTCTTGAAAAACGCCCTTTAGAAAAGAAAACGAATGACTTAAGATAACCCCAAAGAAAAAAGTGCAATAGCCTTTAGAACACATGTAAATGATCGAGCGTGAATCATTTTTGCAAAATGATTTATTTTTTTGCAGACGGCATTCTCTTGCCCCCACCCCATAATTGAAAATGTATTCTCCAAAACTGTGGGTGGCCAAAAAGAAGTTAATCGGTAGCCAAAAGTTTTCACCTTTGATACAAAGACTTAAAAAAAACAATTGCCACTATTTGGGCGACTGTTTAAAAAGCTGTTTTTGTTTCATTCTGTGCTTATTTTTATTAAAAATTCAATTAAATCAAATAAAACAAAATTTTAGTTAAATCATTTGACATATTTTTAAGTTGCTAAAATAGAAAACTTTTTTACTCTTACATCCAACTCTTTGTGTCCCCTCGTATCACCACTTAACAAGGTAAAATGTTTCTAAAACGTCAAATATTGTTTTGCGAAAATGTCAAAAGGCAAAAAGTAGTATCTACGAAAAACTACATACATACATACATACATACATTTATATATTATGTACATACTAATTGTCGCACTTTAAAAAGGAATCCCGGAGCATAATTAACAAATAACACACCCATCCAACCGTCCTCGTTATTGGCGGTCTACGTCGACATAAAGAAAGACTCATTCGTTTGTTGCGGGTATATATTATGTTGGGTTTTTGTAGTATTTTTTTTTTTTTTTGCATCTTGAAAGCACTTTTTTTTCCCTCACACCGTCAGATCTTTTTAAACAAAAGTCAAAGCCAAGACAGATATTTTACCCGAGAGTGCAGCAGACAAAATATTACTTTGTATATTATGTTCATCGACATCGTCGTCGTTGTTTGTGCTGTAAGAGGAAGGTTGAGGCAAGGATATGTATCTGCTGGCAAATAAAAAAAAAAATACATTTCACTGACGTGACACACACTCTGTGAAAAAAGTTATCTTATTTAACATTTGCTGCCAAAATGTTGTTAACACTGCTAATTATAACGAACCCATGCATCCACCATGAAAAAAGTAATTTTGTATATTAAAATGGATTCTGCTTCTGTAGAGATTCACGTCTGGAGAATCAGTAGTGAAGGCTTTAAGGAGAGTTTTTTTTATTTTAAATTAAAAAAAAAAAAAGAATTCCTCTTCCCAATGCAACTTTACCAAATTTCGTTTTAAGTGTCTTTGATTTAATAAGTTAAATTTTGTAGTAGAAAAACCAAGTTTTTTATTGTTTCAAAATGGCAGTTAGTCCACATAAAGTGGCGTTCCGTGCTGCGGCGATTTGAATTGGACTCATCAGTTGACTAGTAATTTCGCAATCTACAAAACACAGATTAGCCACATGAAGATGAGAATCTTTCGTACGTTTCACCCTCCAAAACCCATTTGTTTACATTGCTGTATTTGTATTTTCATCCCGCGTCGATGAATAGATGTGAATTGCAACAACAATTTAACCAGGTGTGTGAAGATCCCTACTGACTATGTGTGAGGTTTTTATACACACATTCTCATTTTGTATCTGATATCTGACAGTACAAGTTTTTAGGCAAATTAAAATGGCTGCCGGGGATTCTCATCTTCATGTGGCTAATATGTGCTACAAAACCTCAAAACACTCATATTACTTTTGGCCATTCATGTAAATGAACTGTTGAAATCGCTAAAATTCACATTTCGCACTTCGCTGGACCCGCCTAATGCACAAAATATAAATAAATAAACACTTAGAAATAAATTACAAAAAAAAAGTAAATAAATACAACTTCCCGGAAGCAAACAAAAATGCGGATAAAAGCTACGAATAAACGAACCATTCTAAGTTACTTACGATATAACCAAAAAGTTAAACGGATTCGTCTATAAAAACGAACAAAAAAGACACCCTCTCTCTTACCCTCAAACAAAAAAAAAAAAAAAAAAAACCAGTCCACACGAACACACCATCAACTACAAAAAAAAAAAACATTCATTCAGAGCGAAACCTACAATAAGGTTTGTTTGTTTGTACAATGTCGAGGAGCATGTCTGATTCTTCCGATCTCCCAATTGCAATTAGCTTTCTATAGCTCTTCCCTAAATATTCACATTCACAATGTTTGTAAAGGGTGAGGTCAATTACCTCTCAATCGAAGGTCGCATCCTTATTCAAAATCTAAAAAAAAAAGGAAAGAGAGGATAAAAAGGATGTGACTTCTACAACAAATACAAACCAAAGTCCTTAACTTTCCTTTCGATTTGGCAGCGCGGCGCGCGCGGCGTTGATGGTGTCGATTTGGTTTTCTCTGCATGGTTGCCATATACAACAACAAAAAAGGACGAAATTCGTTAACATTTTGAATCCCTATTTGAAAAGTGGGCAAATGGAATGAATTTATGGAGGGATTTTTTTTAAGGATCCTTATCTAGTTTTTTTTTTTTTTTTAGAGAAGATTCTCCTGTAATAGAATCCTGCGGTGGCGGCCGGAGAGGACAATAAAAAGGACAGAAAAGGAATAACAATATTTTATAATTTGTATTTTTGTTTACCGGTTTTTTTTTGGTGTTTCCGTTGCCTTATTTTCATTTTGACGATCTGACAATATTTGAAAATTTCTTGTTAAATACATTAAAGGACAACTCGTCGGTTTCGAGAAAAAAAAAAAAACAAAAGAAAAAAAAACGAAAAAACAAAAAAAGAAAAAACAAAAAAGAAAGAAAGGAAACGTCTGGAAAAGATTATTTTTCTAGGAACAAATTTACATAAGATGACAGAGAAATATTGTCAAGATTCGAAATGTCCCGTTATTCAAGACATTTTTCACAGGATATGTTGCGACATGGAGACGGTCGAGAGAGCGGTGTGGTGTGGGGGGGTAGGGTAAACAGGATTTACGAAAAGTAGATGAGGGGATATGCGAATGAGATCTCCGTTGACAAGTTTGATGGCTACGATAGGTATAGGGGTCGAAAAAATATAATACTTGACAAGTAGTACGGCTTTTTAGACAGGGATTTAATTTGAGATGAAAACAACACTTATGGATGTGAGAAGCATTTATTTTGTTCTCCCTAAAAATATATTATAAGGCGTTGGTTTTATGTTAGATAAGGTGTCACAAAAAACTAGAGCGTATAGGTTGGGTCGAGACAAGACAAAAATTGTATCGGAGGGGGTGGCCTATCCCCCCCCCCCGTTTAGCCAGGAGGGACAATTTTCTAAAAAAAAGAATGACTTAAAACAGAAAAAAAATAATTAAAAAACAACGGTTACACTAACAATGCCATGATACATCTTTTTGTAAAGCCAGAAATCTCTTCTTTTATTGTCTTTTTAAATAATGTTAATTTAGAGAATACTTTTTGAATAATTAATTTTCAAACTCAAAATTTTGAAAAAAAAAATTCAAACTATTTTTTTTTTTTAATTTTACGATTTTTGTCTTGTCTCGACCCAACCTACACGGTCAAGCTTTTTATCACACCTTATCCTAATCAACCTGTATATGTTATCTGATGCAAGATTATTCAGGAAGGTGAATGTTTTATAACTAAAAGGTCAGATCTTTCAGAAAAAAGAAATAAACTTGACAGGTGGAATTTTTATCTTATCTTTGGCGCCGTTGTAACGCTTCATGTCTCTACCTTTTCTATAGCTACTCTTTATAAACAGTGATTCAACGAAATTGCCAATTGCACTCAAATGCCCTACAAAATTAAACCGCAATACTCGTGCTTTTGGTTATGCCCGTCAGTTAACCCTTGAGCCCAATTATAGACGTACTGTAAAGTGTAGATATTCTTTTTTTAGCGACACACTCCACGAATGTGGCAAGCTCTATTTTTTTTGGAAGTGACCGTTCAAAATTATGTTTTCAAAACGCTGTTTCTAAAAGTTCTGCCTACAAAATGCATCCATATCGACACGTTTTGTTTTAGTTTCGAAATGCCTCCGATACTAGTGATGCCAGTCGTTGTCGACCCATTCGAACACCACTTGATTGCATCTGCTTTGAAAGTGTAATTAGCCGTTTTAAGGCAATTAGCTTGAGTAAGTGTAATAGTTTACATAGAAAATACAATATACATATTTAGCAATGCAACAATTAAAAATGTTCAATGGCTTCCATCCTTTGCTTAGCTAAAAAAAAACGATACTAGGGTAGACACGACCGCTTTCTTATGCTGAATAGGTCTTGCCAAACTGTCATCACTTCTAAGAATTTTGTTCGACGATCCCATGGTTGGAGTTGGAACAGATCATGTGTGCCTTTTAAACAATACGCTATGTTTACCTTAGGGTGCGGCGATAATCCACCTGATGGAATCAGCTATGCCCTTGCCCATGTAGCATGATCGAGCTTCTTGGACACGGCAATTTCCTTATGGCACAATGTGAATGGGATGGTCGAATTCCTTAGGAAAGTCGGTATTGCCAAGATGGATTGGCCGTTGCCAAGCATTTGTGCGACGAGCTTAACCGAAGGTTTAGAGCCAGAAATCCAGCTCCTGAAAAAATTAATTAACAGAAAGCGGCACTGGTAGACGAATGGGAAAGGATACCTTAAGAAATAGTGACTGATCAGATCAATGACAAATTGTTTAGAAGCCGTAATTAGAGCTAGGGGGTAAAACAAAGTACCTACTGAAACAATAAATTACGCTCGATTTGATTTAAATATTTAATTTTCCAACTACTGCCTGTTTCGATTTCAATTTATTTTTTTTTCATGTTTCATTTATGAGGATTAGGTACCTCTTAAGGTCCAGAAGTTATTGTTATGTTTTAAGCCTTTATTTAAAGCTTCCAGTTTTTTTTAACGAAACCATAATCATTCATGTATGTTATTTACATCGAGAGCTATTATTGTTTTTGCATAAAGCGTCTGTCAAAGTCTGTAGTCTGTCAAAGCTCTTCAAATCCAGAAATCTCACCATAACTTCAAAACTGCTGCTGTAGAGGACCATGGTCCTGCCAGTACTCACATATAGATCCAAGACTTGGGTGCTCAGCAAAAGGCACTCCGACCTTTTAGCCGCGTTCGAGAGAAAAGTCTTAAGGAGAATTGTTGGCCCCATATGTGAGGAAGGACGACTCCGTAGACGGTAGAATCATGAATTGAACGCAATCTACCTTGAAGCAGATATCGTGACAAAAATTAAGCTCGATAGACTCCAGTGGGCAGGGCACCTAGCTCGCATGAGCGAAGAGGAACCTGCTCGGAAAGTTCTTTGTGGTACATTCTATGGTAGACGACAGCGTGGTAGACCATGCTTGCGCTGGAGAGATGGCGTAGACCAGGACGCCCGGAGCCTTGGGATGCGCAACTGGATGGCGGCGGCTCGAGACCGGGATGGGTGGAGAGACTTGTTCAAGGAGGCCAGGACCGGACCACGGTTGTCGAGCCGACGATGATGATGATAAAGCGATTCCATTTTTTTGATCCTGAGTGTAGTTAGAATAATTTATGTACCACCTACTTATTTTGATAGAACTCACGGGTCACACAAGTTATGGCACTTCAGAGCTTTAATTGGTCCAATGGAGTTGCCTTTTTGGGATCGCCTTTTCTACCAATTTGTGCTAATTAGAAAAATGTTGAAACTCTGAATGAAAAATCTTCATTTGGGAAGGGCTGCTTTTTATCATCCAAAAAGTAATAACATTTGATAGTCTTGCCACACAAATATGTTCTAGCGACTTAAATATTCCCTTCCGAAAAGTCTCTTCCATACATTATTAAACTTTTCAAGCATTTACATACATATATATGTACAATCCGACCCTCAACCATGTCAGAAACTCCCGTTAAGTCTTATATATCCAAACCAAAAAAAAAAAGAAGTCAATCGCTATTTATATGGAAATGCCAGTTATAGGTAGATATATATTTAGTAATTTTGAAAAAGTTTATTTATTCATGGATATCTTTTGTGTCCGCCCAAAATCCGAACTGTCCATTCACAATGTCTCCTTCCGGTGGTTTATTTCCGGATCACACACAAATCCACTATTCTAAAAACCAATAAAGCTAGATAAATGAACAACATTAAAATGCCATAAAAATAAAATCACAGAGCAAAACTAAAAACCAAAAATCATCATCACCCAATAACACACATACATATATATCGAATATGCCTTCAAGACGTACTCCAAGCGCAAAAGAATGTTAGTTCTTTATTTCAAGATTCGAACAAAAAAAAGGATCAATAGAAGGGAATCCATTACTTAAGTCGGTCAATAGTTACAAATAACCATTAACACCCGCTGTTAACAGCTTCTACTTGGCCATGCCTCCTTCTATATGAAACGAGTATACTCTTCCGCCTTTATGTTTATTTTTTTTGTTATTTTGTCAAGCTAAATGTATAGTATATATGTATGTAGCCAACCAAGCCGACGCGACGTGTGGACGGATGGACGGACGAACGGGTTGGATTAACCATGTCAACGAACCATTTGTGCGATCAACTTTCATGCTGTTTAGTATAGAGAGACGTGGAGTTCCTTCGTTTTCTGGGACACGACAAGTTAATTCCATTCGATTAGTTTAGTTCACTTTCTTCTATGTGGTTTGTTTGCCTGGCCATCGCCAGCCGCCCTTTTGTGCCTCTATTCAATCTTTTTTAAGTACTAAATGGATTAAAAACCCCACATTTTGAGTTATATTTTGTTTTTGTATATAGCTATGGATTGGATAGTCCACAGCACATAGTGGTATTCCACTAGCTCCACCATTTTACTGTTGAGAATGGGGCGATGGACTCCTGCTGATATAGCCTCCAACACCCGCTCGCCCGTCACTTACCACCCGTTGCCGTCGCCGTCGCCCGCCACAACCCTATAATCGGCCATAACAATGCATGTGGCCATTTACTTACTCAACATTATGTGCCAAAGAGTGTAGGGTAGTGTAGTAGTGTATCAACCACACCACATCACACCACACCACACAGTGTACTCATAGTCATTGGCCCCATATAAGAACGTAGAATTCTATCGTGCTGGCTTCAGAGCTCCCCATCGCAGTGATGCCCACATACGAGGCTGCCGGGAAGCACAGCATATTTTATGTGATTGGAAGTCCGACGTTCGTTCGTTTTCGTTTTCGTTCGTCCCCTTCTTCCCTCATAGCTAGAAGTTTCTTGATTCGAAGGCGAACCCCACCCAAAGGTTTTTATTTTGTTTTTCTTTTATTTTTAATTGCAATATAGGAACTTAAAGGTCAAGTTATGGATTCAAAAAAAAAGCAACATAGTATTATAATTAGGGCTTAGGCGGATGTGATTTTTGTTTGTTGTTTTCTTAATAGTTCCTCAATTCTCTTTACTGACGTTTAAAAATTTACTTAATTTATATCGAAATAATTGAGTAAAATATCTGTTTTAAAGAAACAAAAAGGATTTTAGGCTAATGAAATAATTGCTTGCAGAATGCTTCTTACAAAATGTAACAAATTAATCATACAGACACAATAAATTGCATATTAAAAACAGTTTCATGGGAAGTAGGGTTATTCAAGAAAAAGGTTCAATACTTGTTTTCTAAATGGAAGTGACAGAGAATAGATTGTTTGTTTCAGTCGAAAGCTTTTTACATACAGGGTTTCCCGTAAATAATTAATAATGCTGCAACTGGGTAAAGCTGGCCTTAAGAACTTTCAGAAAAAAAATGTTGCCGATGTGACCTCAATGTTATGACGATTTTTCAAAAAAAAAATTTAAAAATTACGACTTTACTCAAATATCTGAACACTGCGACCACGAGTGAATGAATCTAATGTTTTTTTTTATTTTTATAATATTCTAGAATATCAAATAACTAGTTGTTGCAGTTTTTTTAAACTTTAATTTTTAAAATTATTTTTTTAATACAAAAATGATTTTTGATGGATAATGGTGGATTTACATTGAACTTCATGCGAGCTCTGCAAAAAAACAGGGATGTAAGATATAAAAGTTACATTCATTGAATAGAGAGAGAAGACCAAAATGCAGAAATCTTCATAGATGAAGAATAAATAAAGCGCCATAATGTAGATATGAAGACGTCCATGTTCATCTTCATGGTATACTCTTTCACTCATTCATTTTTTAGCATAAATCCATTCCGCTCAACTTTTCTTCAAATTTGCAGATGCAGATACATGTCAATCCATCATAAGTAGATTTTATTACAATTTTGCAATCTGGTAATTCTCAATATTGTAAACAATTTTGAATTTAAAAATTTCGAAAAACATATTTATCAAACAAAATCAAGCAAAAATTCAATTTGTTTAGTACTTTTGACTCTTTTAATATTCTCTCGTTAAAAATATCATAACAACATGCATCTTCAATGTGTGGCTACAGACACTTGTTAAGCACAAGAGCAAGTTCGTGCGATCCAGTCGTGCATATAGTTTTTAATACAAAAACGTATTTCAAACTTTAAATAATAAATTGCGAGAAATTTTAATTTCGAGATATTATTGTTTGTATGTCAAATGAAAAGTTGAAGAATTGTTTGACAAATAATATTCATTCACCATAAATCAGGAAGTAATTGATACCGATTAATGCATTACTTTCGGCCTATTGAATTTTATTTAAGATAACCTTTTTTCTTTTATTGATTTTTGCTATTTGTTTAGGTTTATCTTTTTAAGGGGCAGCTTAAAAGCTGAAATATTGTTAATGTTTTCCATTATCACCTTACCTTTTTGAAAACAATTCATACATATGTAAATATATGTCGGTGTTTGTAGAAAAAAAAAACATATATTTACCTATGTACATACGTATTAAGGATAATATATTTAAGAAGCGACTTAAATTATGGTTGGTACGGTAAAAATATCGTGGGCGCATGGACGCGATGCACCTTCATGTTCATTCTTAGATTAGGTACTCGGCTCCGATACACTAAACCCAAGATATTTACAGAAAACCAAAGTGTAGTTGTGTGGTGCACTGACCCGCCTATGTGCAATCACGGATTTCTCAGCTTTGGTTAGCCATTATTATTTTTAAATTGTAAAATATTAATAGGGCTATGAAATTTGCACAAACAAAATTAACCGTTAAATGAGCTTTTTGCTTAGTAATAAAGAAAAAGACAACACCCCTTAACTTTTTATTTATTTGTTAAAACAAAAAGAATTTGCATTAAAAAATAGAAAATATTATTACCAACAATATTGTGATTTAATTTTTATTGTGCGACTAACTAGCCTCGAGATATTCGTAAAAAAAAAATTGAAATACTAAAAATACATTTTTACGAATATCTTTCTTTGTTAAAACAAGTAGCTGGGTGGTGCGAATTTGGATTGAAGCTATTTAAATAATCCCCTATATCGATCCATAAAAAAAACAGACGCACCTCTGCCCCCAAGATCCAATGAACAATTTTATTTTTTAACCTCCCCATAATAAAACTTTTGGGCAGATAGTTTGCTTCCGAAAGCTCCTTGAAATAACATCAGAGGAAATTACGCCAGAATATTTTTTTTTTCTCAAAATTGGAAAAAAACTGAAATTATTTGGTATAAAATAAGGCAGAAACGTTGGAAAACATGTCAGACAGGCCCAGAAAGTAAAATGGAAACTAGGCCAGGAAATTAATATACAGGGTGATTCGCATAAGGTGTAAGAATGACGTAAGACTCACAATGACATGCTATACCTTTTTGTAAAGCCAGAAATCTCTTCTTTTATTTTCTTTTTGAAAAAATTAATTTTAAACTCAAAATTTTGAAAAATAAAATTAAAAAAGTTGTTCAAACTAATTTTATTCAAAATTTTACGTTATTAGATAGTATTTTTGTTTTTAATATTCAACGTTCTTATTCATTTTTAGTCAAATACCAAAAACCAGATGTTAAAATCTCTTATAGTTCTTTAGAAAATTGAAACAACAGAAATAAAATGTTCTTAATTTGACTCTAATCCGTTGCTTAAGTTGCTCTAAAAGATCGTACTTCCACTGCGTAGGTAGTAACATAGATTTAGATATTTTCGATTTTCTCAAAATGTACAAGACATTTAAGCATCCGGTTTTCTGTTTTTGACGAAAAACTAATAAGAGCTTTGAGTTTTGCAAACTAAATTAGTATTCAATTACGTAAAATTTTGAAAAAAAATAGTTCGAAACTTATGGTTTTATTTTTTCAAAATTTTAAGTTTGAAAACTAATTTTTCAAAAACTATTCCTTAAAAACTAAAAGAGTAGATTTCTGGATTTACATAAAGGTATATCATAAACAACGATAAGTTGTGTTTCCCGTGGAATTCCAATATGTTTTATACGTCATTTTGTTCAGTGCTTTGTCTTCTTTAAGAATATGTCAAGTTTTCTTGCTACAATTCGCTCCTCTGTGTGTAGCGTAAATTTATGTTGGTGACGTCATTTTCTTAAAATACATGTTTTTGACCAGAGTTATAGTATTTTTGAAACTTCTTAGGCCGAACAACATAAAAAACGTTGTCAGTAACCAGGCAAGACCTTTACAATATAATGAAGACGTCAGGTTGTCAAGCACTGGATAGCCAGATAAAGTTTTTGAAGGAAGAGTTTGTTAGGCGGACTCAATGCTCTGGTACCTTTGAAAACGATATAAATATAAAAATTTACAAATTCAAATGGCAATTCAAAACGCGTTGGGAAAAGGCTAGTCGTGTAGAGCCAATATTTTTAAAAACCAATAGAACTAGCCTTAACACTCCCATTCTCTTCATAAAAAATGTCCTTTAAAATCTAAACGTGGTCGTCCGTCTGTGTCTTTTGAAGAAGGATCAGAAAGGACATAAACGACAAAAAAACTGAAGAGCTGAGAAAATCAACGTCTCTTTCTGAATTAACATTCGGGACCGATATGAGTTTGCGAGCATCTGGGCAATCGGGAGTTGCGACACTAATTCACGATGTAACCACCAGTCCTGACAAAATTGAAACGTGTAGGAAAGCTTTAAGAGAGTCCATTGAATCTACTTCAATGACACGTGAAGAAGCCTCAGCTTTAATTATTGAATCAAACTTATCTCGCTTTCAATTTTTCACCACATATTACAATAATTTTTCGTCATATAAAATTATGCTGAAAGTAATTTAATTCGTAATTTAGTTCGTAAAATATTCGAGCTGACAAATTTTTTGTTTCAGTTTTTTTGATTAATAAAAAAAATCACTGCGTACACAGGCACACACAACCATTTCTCTTAAAACCATGGATTTAGATTCTAGGGACCTTGAAACGTCGAGAAATGTCACAATTTTCAATTCGACAAGTCGGACCGATTACAATAACTTCCTATGGGAAGTTAATAACAATAATAATAATACAAATAAAAAATGATAAAAATTTCAAAAGTGGCAACCCTTTTTTTATTTTTTTTTATAAATGCAATTGCATTATAATCAATTAGAAAATACCTAGAATAATAATCATTTATGATACACAAAGTTTTATTAACATTTTGAGAAATTTCGAAATCTTACAAATTTTTGTATGGGTGGTAACCCTAAAAATGGGCGTGGCCATTAGAAACTTTGACTATGCATTAACATTGGTATCAGTTGAATTTGTGCCAAATTTCAGGTTCCTAGCCCTGTTGGTTGATTTAATGCGCAAACTTTTCGTGATTCTGCCCCACTGTGCGTCGGGAAGAAGAAATTCATAAATAATTTCTTATAACTAACGCATTATTATTCGAATTCAGTGATTTTATCATCTGAAAAACATATAATTGTCAGTTTTGGAGTTACATAGTTTTAAAAGAAAGATGACGATATGTAAGTTAATATTGCATATGTCTCTTGGCAGCTCAAGATATCTCTTTGCCGTTATATTAAAATTGTGTGATTGATGTAACTCTCTTAAATAGAAGTGAATTGTCATTACCGACAAAAAAAAAAAAAATAACAGACAATAGCAACTGTTGGATGAATTTCTCTTTCAAGGTTGTGATTGGCTGCTGCTATTTGACTCAGTGGAGTTGAAGTTTTGCAAAAATCAAGATCCAGAAACATTTTGCGATATTTTTAACTCAATTGTTTATTTTCAAGACAAACAATTAGATGAACTATTATTAGAGTCAGATGAGATATCAGAAGTCTTAGAAATACTCTCCACAGTCAAGGGAAGTATATTTATCGGAAGAAAAAACCAGCGAAATCGAAGTATTTTCACCCAGTAGATAAAGAACCCCCTTTCCTGACTACATTTAGAATATAACTGCAAGTCTCTCCGACTCGCTCGTGCACTTTAATGTATTTTTTTTCTTCTTGTTCCAGCTGCCATTTTTTTCTTTGCTTAATTTTTTTTTTTTCATTTCTGCGTAAATGTTGCTCCTTGTTGTTTTGCAAAAAGCAGCAATTAAAATATAAGTTTTGCTCCTTTGTGCCATTTTCATGTAGGAGAACATCTCTCTTTAATAGGTATGAGTGTGTTTGTGTGTGTTCATGTTCATACACCCTGTTGCGTGCAGGATGACGATGAAAATGATGATGATGATGAAAGTTGTGTGTGAGTTATGATTATGACTTTTTTGTGTAAGGAGAAGACTCTCCTCTCCTTCCACACACATGTTGTGTCAGTTGATGACTCATTCAACTGGTGAACCCATCTCGTTGGTTCGTCTTTGTTTTTTTGTTCGTCCTCTTTTTTCGCTGATAAGACAGAAAGACAAAGGAAAAATTATATATCTGTTCAGAAATTCAATTTTTTATAACTTCATTTGAGCAAGAGAGAAAAAAAAAATAAACAATTTCTTTTCTCTTGTGCAGCACACATAAAATTTATAAAATCGAATCATCATCGTTGTGGTGGAGGTGGAGACTGAAGACTGGAGGTTGAGGGATGTCATTACGAGTATTGGGCTTCAGTGTATACAGGGTGGGCCAAATACAAGTTTCTTTTTAAAAATTCAAAAAAATGAACAAAATAAAATTTTTTCTATGTATTATGGTAAGAGCAAACTCCCATTGATTATGGAACACAACGTCGTTCAAGTGGCTGCCTCGGCTGTCTTCGCAGAAGCGCATTCTGTCACTCCAATTTTCCAAGACATTGTTGATGGTTTCGGGCTGTAGCTCACGGATTGCTTAGATGATATTGGCCTTAAGTGCTTGAATGATTGTTGGCATAACATCGGTCCTTCACGTTTCCCCACTAAAAAAAGGGCAAAGGGATCAAATCGCAGCTCCGAAGCGGCCAATTGACATCGCCAAGACAGCTGATAACACGGTTTGGTGCGCAAAATATCGATGGGCTGTGTCACTGTGATGCATTGGCTTCTCCACAAAAACGTGCGGGTTCCGAGCCCCAGATGCGGCAATTTTGTTTGTTAACGTAGCCGCCGAGATGAAAACGCGCCTCGTCAGAAAAGATGATTTTTCGCCCAAAATCGTTGTCCAATTCAAGCTTTAAAAGTTTAATAATTCCCAACGTTGTTCAAGCGTAAAGCCGCTCATTCGCTGACTGACTTTCCTCCAAGATTTCGAGCGGGAAACAACTGTCAGTGTCAAAATAGCCTAAGATTTAAAAAGAAACCACTAGATGGTCCACCCGTTATGTATAGCGTATAGTGTGTAGGGAGCCATAACTAATGTGAAACGGCAGAAAATGTAGCGAAAGAAAGAAAGGAGAGCCATCTGTGTGGGCGGAAAATGACATTTTCTCAACCACATTTTGAGGTTAACAACTCGACAAGAGCATTCAAACGAAACGTAATTGTGGACGACACCATGCCCGAGTCCAATGGACGATGGACAGAAACAATGACAGAAGAACAAATGAGTAAGCGGAATTCCTTATGAGTCAGATGAACCTACCTACCAACAGTAGAGGGTGAGATTATCGAAACAAAAAAATAAAATAAATTTGAATAAAATCAATGCGGACAATTTTTTGGAGGACATCATTTTTAGAATTTCAAAATCAAAAGTCACTTTAAGCTATAATTTGTGGGAGTTAACTTTGTTCTCTCTTATAAAAAAAAACTTTCATCTGAACATTATATTTATGCCTTAGGGGCTGTTATATGAATGGGATAGAATTTATTTCAACAGGTACAGAGTGGAGACCTCAAAAAAAAAAAAAATAAGAAGAAGGTAGGGTATGATTTATAATGAAAAACTTGTTCTTTCACATGCGGTAGAAGCACTATAGGTATGTTATTATATTTGATACGTACAAAAAATGAACTTGGTATGATAAAAGAATATGAAAAAAGTTAGCTAAGCAATCTTTTCTGTCTTTTTCTAGGTATCTAAAGTTTTAATATTATACGAGTAAAATATATGTTTTTCGTTAAATGCATCATTATGGAGTTTTTATGAAGTCCAAAAAGAATCAAGTCCCGAAAAAGTTAGATACCTTGGAAGTTTTATAGCAGCTGATTGCGGCATTAGATGTTAAAAGCCAAATAAATAATGCTCAAAATGGTATCATAAATTCAGTTTTAAAATAAATTCAACTATATCTCTTAAATCCGTAGGTACTTCTGTCGATGCTTTGACTCTCTGACGTCAAAATGACGTCGAATTCCGTCTCAAAGTTTTCTTGTCGTGTGATCGTCAACGCAGAATACTGTCCATGCGTGGACGGCTGCATTGACACCGACGACGTTGACATTGTTTTTACATTCAGCGCATTGACGTTTTTCTTTGAATGTGTAATCACCCTGAGCAAATGTTGACCATTCAATCAATCAACATTGTGATTGATACGACGTTCCACTTCAATATTAAAATGCTGCGAATCAGTATGGTTTAGAACAAAAGTGCTAGCGAGCAATTCAGCCGTCTAATCATAGCTTAACTAAGGTCCAGTTTTTTCAGTGCGAGATTAAAGTTATTTATTTGATTAAGTACACTTCATTTTATGTGTAATTAAAGGTAATAGAATAAGGTTCTCATTAGTACAAAGAAAAGTATATGTCAACACTGAAACACCGCCAAAAAAAGGGTTTTTTTTTCTAGAAGCTAAAACTGAATATCTCAAAGTGTGTTAATAAATTATCAAAATAATTTTGATTATATCTTGAAGAAAATACAAAAATACCTTTCATTTGATATAAATATCACTTCTCTACGTCAATTATTTCGCCCGTTATGGACAATTATTTGGAACAAAAACTGCAATCATTCTTTTGCAATCGGCAACTTCAAGCCCAAATATCTCGACTTTCCCATGAACGATTTTGAAAATATTTTACTTATGTATCAGGCTTCATGTCACCTTTCATTTGATACTAAAGTCGTTCATGTACACTCTGGGCTAGAAATGGGCAACTCCCTTTGGTGAGTTAACTCAGGATTAACTGAATAGATGCTTTTGATGTTTTATCCACCGATTTTTTTCAGTCGTCCCGCATGCAGTCTGCATCGAAAAACTGCTTCTTCAGTTAACTGTCGGTTAATTAATTTCCAGAGTTATAGGTTACTCTGGTTTAACTCACCACTGAAAAACTGGGACTAAATTAAAAAAATATTCAAGTTCAGCTCGCACTAAAATAAAATTCATGCAATTTCTAATAATTAACAATAAACATGGATATTAAAAATCAACGGATGTACGGAAACACGAAATATACGGATTCAAATCCGGATCATATAAGAACACGTGTATCCGTGAGTTTTATTATGTTCTTAATAGAGATCTCTACTAGCTAACAGCTATATTTACCTGAAACAAGAAATGTTCATAACTTTAAGCTAAATATTCCTTAGAAAGCAGAAATAATCGAAAATAGTGCCTAAAATGATTTAAGCCTTAAAAAGAAGAAAATAAGGGACAACATAACATAATTAAACACGAAAATTGCGATTTCTTCGAAGTAGATATAGGAAGGTAATGGTTGTTTTTCCGAAAAACAAAATAATTTATCGTCACTTTTATTTCCTGTTAATTTGATTCAAAATAAATAGCATTATCTCTAAAAAAAAAAAAACGAACAGAACACGAAAATTTATTGACACTTATCCTTGTCTCTACATTTCATTAACATCTCAATCTTCTGTTGTTGAAAAAACAAAAAAAAAACACATACACGCTTACTTACAACCTCCATAAAATCTTGAACATTGCTTTATTTACCCTAAAAATCTAATTAAGTGATAGAAAAGTGTAATCATTCTTCTTCCGCGCCCATAATAATTCTCGTTTGATTTATCAATTTAATTTTCTCTCCCGTTTAACCACAGCACTTTAACTCCTGGTTAACTCTGTATAGGTTAGGTATACCTACTTTTTTTCTTTGCTGTGCTGTCTTTGTAAGCCCCTCGCCGAGGGATCTACGGTTCAGTGGTTCAACGGATGTTCAACCATCCAGGAGTGTATTTTTGTACCAAAACCAAAAAAAAAAATCACAGCAACAAAAAAAAAGACCATCGAACCCTTAACCAAAGGCTTCACGAAATAAATCGAATAATAACAAAAAAAAAAAAAAATAGACGAAAATTCCCCATATTAAGTGAAGTGAAATCTTCTGCGAGCCAACTGAACACCCTCCTCCGCTTCTAGAACTCTTCACTCACTCACTCACTCACTCACTCACTCACTCACTCACTCGCTAGCTCGCTCGATCTTCTTCTCAAACTCATTCCATAACTAATAATTATTATCGTGATGGAATTTATTCCCCAGGAAACATTGTAGCCTCCCTAAACTTCCAACATCAAACCCCTATATCGGTTGAAGATGCTGCTGGAGCAGAAGGGGTAGCAGATGAGGTTATGAGGGCGTGGGCAAGGGTGGCAACATTGGTGACAGGTAGATATATATATCATTTTCCCATTTTCCGATTAAAATTTTCAAAAAGCAATTTCGAGCGGAAGTCGTCGTCGTAGTCGTTGTCGTTGTCGTCATCGTCGTTGTTGTTCCTGTTGCTCTGTCATCACAGCGCTATCGCTTCTATATATGCTTCAACCCCCTCAACTCCAACCATATCGCCTTGCATCAACCCCCGACCTTAGCTTCCTGTGTTTTTGAGTTAAATCGCAAAATTTCGACTTGAGAGGTTTTTATATCTAAGCTTGGGTCGCCATCGTCGTGGGTTTGTTGGTTCGCAGCTGAAAATGATAGGCTGCCTCCTGCTCCTACCCACCCAACCTACTGTGTCATTTCCGTAACGCGCCGAGGAGTTAGGGAGGACAACATTTCGATTTAACTGAGCGTGTGATTTGATTAAAGTGCAACACACCCCTTCCCTCTCTCTCACTCTCTATCACTATTTATATATGCTTCAACATACCCCAACTACAAATGGGTTTAGTTTATTTATAGCCTGATTGTTGGAGGAGTACCCCCTGCACGAAGACTCACACAAAGTCAAACAAAGCATGTTGTATAGGGGAATTGGCGGGCGTTGGGTTATAGTGCTGGGTTGTTATTATCAAAACATAATAAAAAAAAAACAGAAAATCATATTAAACAAACAAACCAACACAAGAAAAATAAATTAAATCATCTAACCAAAGCAAAGAGCGCGGATGTATCTCGTGTTGTCAACATGGTCGTTGAGACCTATCTCATAATCATAACCATCAACCAGGGACGACATACAGCCAACACCATGTCGGAAGAGTCACAGGGTCTAGCTTCAGGTCTCCCAAACCAGTTTCAGAGTTTCAAAAAGCATATAGGCAATCTCTATCTAGAGAACTAACGCCGTCGCCACCGCCAACGCCACCTCCACCAACACGAAAATGTGTATGAACTTAATATAGAATCTTATAGATACACTCCTGATCACTTTATTGAATTCAAAATGTTTTGTGCAGAAAAAAAAGTAAAAACTGGGAATACAAAACCAAAACAAACAAACAAAAAACAATGAAAAAAAAAACAAAAAGGCTTACGTATATAATTAATTGTTAAGTGAAAAATAAAAATAATAAATTAAGTAAATATTTTTATTTCGCAAAATTATTGTCTTCCTTCTAATCGTTAAGTCTTCAAATTTTAGTACCGCAACTTCATTGTTTAGCATTATTAGTTTTGAAATTTTCATTTCCCATGAAACCCTATATAATATTTTTTTTTTATTTTCATTTATCAACTTTCGTTTTCGCAATTTTGTTTTGCAGGATGTAATCTTTGTGCATTTGATTTTTTTTTTTTTAATCGCATTAAATTTACTCCAAATTCTTTTTTAAGCAAATTTTCATTTCGCAACTTAATCGATTTCGATAAATATCGCAATTTCGTTTCGAGAGAAGTAATCATTACGGATTTGGTGTCTTTTTTTATAATCGCATTCAATACTTGTGATTCTTCTTTAGCTAATTTTCATTACGCAACTTTACAGATTAGAAAAATGCTCCATTGGTTATTTCGGAACTTATATCTTGATATCTAATAAATTTGCATTATTTAATTTGGCATTCGAAATATCCAATTTTGTTTACCCTTCGTTATTTTTGTGCGAATTGATGTGCGATTTTATTGCGATTTATTTTAAGGCCTTGGCAATATTTGATGGGTTTTGATTAATTAATTTAGCTCTTAAATTGTTGTTTGTTAATTTCGCTATTAGTTTAACAGTTCTTTGTAAGGGCAAGTTCGCATTTTTGTAATTCGCAAAGAAAACCAATTGGTTTTAAATAAAATATTCCATAGTTGAGAAGTCCCAATTGTTATTGTGTGTTGCGATTCATTGAAACCAATAAGGATTTCAATTATTGGGGTTAATTTTGTGAAAATTTACATTTCGCATGGTTATTGGTTTGCAAAATTTATAATCAATTATTCGCATTTTTAGTTTTATAAAAGTTTTGCAATTCGTTTTACGCTTCGCAAAATAAAAGGGAATTAAGGCATTAACCTAACTAATTTGAAAAGCATACTTTTCTGTTGCAACTTAGTTTGACAAAAAAACAATATTTCATATTCAAATGATGCGATTTTTAAATTGAAATAGAATGCATTTTGCAATTGTATAATTGAGCGTTGCATTATTAAGCATTGCATAAAATGTACGCTGCAACCCACTTACAAATAATAATCGAATCTTGTTTCGTTCCATCCATCTTCTTTCACTTATGTGTTTTCCATTAAATTACTTGAAATCAAATTTATTTAATCAAGGTTGTTCTTTTGCAAATTAACATTTCACAAAATATTCGTTTCGCAAATATAATATTCCCCAATTTGTTATTTTTTTTTTTTTTTTTTAACGATACTTAGCTAGGGCTTTAAATAAATTGGTCATAAATGAACAATAAATTGGTAAAAAATGAGTCAAACTCAGTGAGTGTTGTACTCTGTTCTGATTTCGCAGTTTGTTTTTTTAAGCATAAAGAATTCAATTCGAAATTATTGCTTTAGAAAATTCTCATTTCACAACATTCTTCTCTTAAAAATATATCATTGCGAAATTATACTATTGCAGTTATCATGGAGCGTGTTTCGCCATAAATAAGCATTTAACACATTTTGCATTGTATATATAGTATGTATTTCGCAAAATACAAATTGATGCAATATTTTCATGACATTTTTTTAATTTCGCACGAAATTAATGAAAATTCGTTTAAGACCTCGATGATAATATCATTTTGCATTTTTCATTGTAAATAATTTAAAATGCGAAATGAAAATTTTGCAAAAATAAATATTTTCTTAATACCTATGCCATTGCAAATATTCACTTAACACGGTTTTGCAAAATTGACATTTTTTATTTGTAATCTCTCAATTTGTATCTTCAGTTATCAGTTTCGAATTATTTTTTTACTGCTCATTGGTCTTTCAACTTTACCTTGTTATAGGGAAAACTTCCACCAAAAGACTTAACTTTGTTATCAACCGATGTTAATATAAAATCCAAACGTATGCGAATTAGCAAAAAATTGATTTTTAAGTGCGTCGGCGTTTGCAAAATATATATGTAGGTAATTCTCGAAATGTTTGCAAAATAGTTTAAGAACACACAAGGAATTTTAATTGTGAAAAGCTTTGAATTTGAAAATATGTTGATGGCCAAAAAATTACATTCCGAGGTTTATATTTACATACATTTAAGATAGAGTGAACATGCGAAATTTTGCGAAATAAAAAGATAAAACTTGTTTTGTGAAATAATTTTAGTAAAATTTTCAAAACGATTTTTCACAAATAACCTGGCTCCGTGAAATTCTTCTGTTACAAATTTTACTTCACTTAACATTTTAGTCAAGTTAAAGAGGATCTTGTAACGTAGGTTCGCAATGACTTCAATCAAGTTGCATGGACATTTTGAGCAGGTGCTCAACATTTGTATTCAATTCAACTTGATTTTAATAATAATTTCGTTTATGTATTTATTTCAGTAACATTTTGTATATATCACAGAGTTCACAATCAGTATTTGTTAAATAATATGGATTTAATCATGAGATGCCAAGTGTATATTTTATACGTACATATATCTATGACGAAGATGAATAATGAAATCATAGCATAAAAGCTGCGGTGAATTGGTCGTTTCGCTTTGGAGCGACACGATCTAGAGGCTGGCCTTTCTCTATGGTCTAGGATTTCTGACATAGTCGTGTCGGTTGAGGCAGCGAGCGTTGGTCCGTAGGTGGCGGGCGGCGGGCGGCGACACGGCAACAGCGCGCGGTAGCATGCCAAGTTAGGGTGGGTTAAATGGGTTTCCCTCGAAAATTCCTCAAAAGCGACATTGTCTGGACACTGGAACAACATTGAGTGTTGTTATATATTTTTTTTTTGATGATGATACTCAGTCTAGAGAGAGAGAGGACGAACCTCTGTCATCTCAAGTGGAAAACATTCGGACTTGTAATGAATGTTATGGGTAGCAGAGAGGGGGGTCTCTGAAATAGGAGGTATCTACGGCTACACATTATTTTGTGTTCTTCATGTTTTTAGTTTTATTATTATTATTATTATTTTTTTTTTTTTTTCATTCTTTTGGGTAGAAGGTGTTAAGCCTTGAATTTAAGTTGGTTGTTATGATGAGTTGATGGAAAGGGAATCTCTATTTGGTATCTAGCTTGTAGCAAAGAAAATGACTTTTTCGGTTTCTGATTTATATTATGTAATAAAAAAAAATGAGATGGTGTTAAATAAATCAAGGGTTTTGAAGACACTTTTGAGTGTCCGTGACAATGGTTTTTTTTTTTTCTACTCCACCAGAATTCAACTATAATTTTATGATTGGAATTTGGAAGTGTGTTTATATCGATGTAGAAAAGAAAAAAAACAAATGGTTATGCCTGCGTCACTAGTTTGGAAAAATGTATCTTTGTTTCTGATCTTAAGAAAAGAAAGATAGATTGTGTGGATGATTTTATAATTTGTGTTGAAGATTTTTCGTGCTTAATTTGATTTAGGAGCTATGACACTCAAAAGCCTTTTATGTTTCTCATTTTATGCATATTTAAATTTATGAGTTTTTTCCAGTTTATAATTTATTTAATATTCATTTCAGCGAAATGGGTTAGAAGGAAAGATAACAAATATGGAAAATGTTCCATTGCTAACGCTAGTATAAATGGGTAGAAGTGAGTCAATTTATTTGTATGAACAGCGTGAGTGGATTTTTTTTAAATGGATGGAACGAAGTTATCTATATTTTTCAATAATTTTTCTTCTTTAAGATGAGTAACATTCCTGTTTATGAGCTAAGTGGAGATAAAAAAAGAATTATTATTAATGGGCTATTCATTCCGTGGAATTTAAGAAAAAAAATATCGATAGATTCCTGGGAAAAAACCGTCAGAACCGTCAGGCTAACTCAGAAGCACAAAAAATGGGTTTTCAGTTGTTTTTTGATTCATCCTAATTGAGGTAATGAGAACCATTTTTGCACTTCTTTTTAAAATGGCAAAAACCAATATTTAAAGTTACGAAAACAAACTTTGTTTGAAGCGCAGTTATATGCTTCATCAATCAATCGATATTATTGTTTTTTTTTTTTTTTTAAAAGCTGATTTTTGGTACAATAAACATAAGTTTTCGTCTTTTTAAAAACAAGTACGGAAATCAGTTAGGCCACTCTGCTTCTCATGGCCTCAATAATAGTTCAGTAAATAGAGGTCAACAAAAGGGGTTCGGGCAATTTCAAATGTTTGATATGTTATTAGGTAGTGTTAGTACATGAAAAAGCAAATTTCCACAACCACGCCCCTTCTTTACAATCCTAAAAAAACTCCGAAAATTCACACTATTTTTAGTCTTTCGCCTATAACTTCTTTCGGGTGTATTTTTATGAAAAGAAGTTATATAGCAACTTGTAGAAAAGGTAACTTCCTCCAAATATTTTTTTTTTTTTTTTTTTGGCAAACAATACCAAAGACGCTATGAAGCTTCCAAGAGGAGCTAAAAATTCCGTATTTTGAAAAATGTTCATCCCTGCGCGAGTAATTATAAACGATTCAAAAACATCCGATTGAATTGGTCGCAAAATAAAAGTGGTACATGCAATTTGGAGATCATCAAATTCTCTACAAGATTGATTATGAAGACTTTTGCGTTAAAATCACAAATTAAGGAGTTATTACGCTGTAGGGTGGGAAGAAACTGAGAATTTGTACATAGAAATACGGAATTTTAGCTTCATAGCGTCTTTGGTATTGGTTCAAAAGATTTTATTTCCCATTTGGGTCCTCAGTCCCGCTAGAGCAACTCTATTGCTCCGCTTAGGGTATTTTCGGTAGGGTGGAGCGTCAAATTTTTTCTTCGATTTTCCTATTCGAATAGCGTTAAAAAGTTTCAGAATTACCCGTCAAAAATAATAAAAAAAAAAATAATCTTTTGTTAGCCCTCTACCACGGCTCAAAGTTTTGCAAAACTGGCAAAAAAGGCCTTAGTATTTATTTTAGGCTCTATAAATCTGAAATTATAAATTCTACGAAAAAATGAAACATATGTGAAAAAGAGAAAGGTAAATCAATTTTATTTCAAAAAGTTTGAAACAAATTTTCCTACGATTAGCCGTTTTCGAGATATTTGCTTAAAACAGTCTTAAGCACGCCATTCAGACACTTTTTTAATAACAACTTCAATCATAAAATTTGACGAGTATATTTTTTTACCATGACGAGGAAAAAAATATTCGGTCATGGTTTTGTTGTTGCGCTCAGTTGCGGTCCTAGAACTTGATATACTTGACATTTGGAAGTCTGCAGCTCTGCCTTTCGTGGCAATAGAACGTGTTAAACAAAAAATGCAAAGTGTTTATATTATAAATATTTGCATTTTTTGAGATACCCCAAATCCAAACAAAATGAAACTATATAAGAATAACTTAGAAATTTGGCAAAATAAATTTCTCACTGAATTTTTTGATATTTGCACCTGTAAATGCGTTGATTTAAATAATCGAATTGTTAAAGGTAAGAAAGTTCCTGTTTTAGAGAGATCTTTTTTGATCGACCAAAGAAATGGAAGAAAAACGCCAATAGGCGGGTTGGACTTTTTGAAAACGAAAAAACTTGAAGAGGAAACAGAAAACAAGTGAAAACTCTGACTACGGTGTTGTTACTTGAACCAAAAGCAAGATCAAGATATCAGTCGAATCCTCCTTCTTTCGCATCTACAATTAAAAATAGCACTGATACTGACACCCAGCCAAGTACTTCAAAACGCCAAGAGAGTAGTGAGAGAAATCAGCTATAAGATCATCCAAATTTAGCAAGAGTTTATCTTGGATCGATGAGTAGCAGCATTCGTAATTGCAGTGTTACGAATGCTGCTGTTTGATAACCGCAATGAATATAGATAACGTCATAGATCGAAGAGAAGTTCATTGGGGCAGGAAACGGCAACGACAACTCCTCCAAACTGAAAAAAGTCTTTCGAGCATTAAAATCATTAATTTTTATGGAAGAAAAGACAAAACAAAAATTTATGTGAAAACATGGTCAACCAGTTTATAAAGTGATCAAAGTAAAGGAGCATATTTCACTACTCACAGAACTGGGCTCATATTACCTAGGACATCTTACCACATCCTCTGGAACAGGGAAAAATATAGCGGATACGATAAACTCTTTTCTTACGTGTCATGGAGTTGAACTTGGGGAGACCGTTGCAATGGGTCATATGTCAACTAAATGCTAACGAATTGCCACTGGCTCATTTATTTTTAAATTGGATGGAGCTACATTAGGCCCTCAGCTATATTCAGGACCCATTGGAAGGGCACTGGAAAATTGTGCTGATCTTCCTGTTATTGAGTTTTCACCAATCTCAGGGAATCTACCTACTTTAACCAAAGATATCCAAGATTCTCTAGTTACTGATCAAAAATATTTATTTCAAATGTGTGACATGCTACAAGCAAAGGATCCTGTCCTAGAGAGCTCTCCAACAGAAAGCCAGGAAAATTGCAAACTCTAGATGGTAAACAACCTCCGATCGAATTTTGAGGCTTTATGTAGCCACTTCTAACCCTACTGATAAGTTGGCTATACTTGTTAAATACATTTTAAAAGTGAATGGTCCAGTTTAGTATTTTTCAAGATGTTTTAGTTCCAGTGTAAGAGAAATAATAGATCCCGTTATTTAACGAAATTCTTATTTTTCACACCCAGAAAACATATTGATGGCAATGCTAAACGATGAAAGGCCACATATCAGAGAATTGGGATTTAAGAAGAATCATCTCGGCTAGGAAAAAACAACGGCTTGGAGCTTCAGTTAAAACCTTTACACTGCCGAAACTTGACTTAATAATATGCACCGAGTCACAAGTGACATCACCCCTATTATTAGAAGGGTTGAGTGGTCAGGATTTGAAAGAACTTCTACAAAAAAAAAAAACTATATCCTTGTCACACTCAAGCTGTTGAGCAATCACAGTAGCTGGTGAGTAAGCCAGAGATGGGCTTATAAGATCAAGAATACATATTCAAAATATATTGCCAATTTTCCACACATAAACCAAATTATACGGTGAAAAAGAAAATATGAAAAAGTATAATTTAGTTAGTTTTTTTAAATGAAAAATTGTGAATTTTGAAGTTTACAACTATTTTTATGCATAATTATAGTTAATTATCATAATTTGTGTTCACTTATTTTACGAATGAAATAATATACACATCGGTATTTCAAACTGATGCAACAACTTTTTTTTTCTCCATACATTGATGATCCGCCCTAATGTTCAGTCGTCACACAGGCGCCTATGTCAAGTGTTCTTGAACATCGGTATGCGCCATTTTTATTTCCGAGATTTGCGTTGATTTTTCCGAGATTTTCGGATGCGAGATGTAGATTAATTCGAGATTTTTAAAAACTGGCTTTTGTAACACCGAGATCAGAAACAGCAGGAATTTTAATTGGCTCGATTTCGGTTTTCAAAATATAACAAAAAAATGCGAGATTTTGTTATTCGAGATTTTGAATTGTGGGATATTGTAGTGCTCCCCTGCTTATTCACTCCTAAGTAAGTTTTTAAGTAAGATTAAGATTAAGCCAAAATTAAATTCAATTAAAATTCCTCTCTAGAAGAGTTGATTGCTTCAATTCACTAAAACAAATTCCAAAATCCATTAAAAATGTCACAAGTGTTATAAAATTAATGAAAATCAAAATCAAACTCAACGAAACAGTTTCTCAAAACAGATGAAAACACCAAACCATCCTCGCTCTTAAACGATTCATAAAATTTAATCTCAACCATCATAAAACTGATAACTATAATAATTTAAACCAATCCAAACTCAGATTAAACATGTCCCAAGTAATATCAAATTTATTCTTATACTTCCTTCGAATCCGCAAGAGAGAAAATGATAAGGATAAAGAATTACAAGGAAAAAAAATGAAAACAAAAAAAACTTTTAAAATTCAAGTTTTATTTAAAATATCTTCTTATGCAAATTTGACTTTAACAACTATACCGCACCAAAGAAGATGAGAGTGATAACGCCGAGCCACACAGTGGGAATTTTTTTATAATTGCTTGACGTAAAATAAATTTCCAACAAAAATTCATAAAATTATATTGAGGAAATTGTTTCAATTTGCTGGAACCATTGCAAAAATAAAAAAAATAAGAAACATTATAAAGGTTCAATCAGCATAACATAATTCAAATTTAGTCCAACCAAACCGTTATTTGGTCGTACGCGCAGAGCCATCCCTTGCACATGAGACACGACCTGCGAACTTGGAATTGCAAATGGCGCGAATTTTGATATTTCATTCGTTTGAGTGCTCGTTGACAACTGCGAATTGTCATAAAACATGCAGAGAAATGAGTGTTTGGGGTGAAATTCGAACGAATTTTCTATTCGCCGGTTCGAGGAATGCGCCCTGATTTTTTTTTTGATTGCGAATTTACGTTTACCAGTTCGCAGAAGACAAGTTTTTGGTTGCGTAGAAAACATTAAAATACTTAATTTTGCAATTTGTTATAATTTTACGCAGTGTTTAAATATACTTATAGGATGATTCGAAAAGTAAAATCAAAAAGTTTATATTTGTTCTGGAAATTGATTTATAAGATTTATTTTTCGCAGGTTGCAACTCACGTGCTATGCACTTCACTGTGTGTTTTTTTTATCAGGGATCGATAGGAGCTTATTTGAAAAGCTTAAAGCCAAATTTACACCACCTTACAACTTTTTTTAACCAAAAGTATTCGTAATAATGCAATTTTTGGTATTCTTGGTATTTTGAGAATATCTGGGTTACAGTAAAAAGCTAATAACAAAATTATTTGGAATAATATTCTATGTATTGAATGCAAACTCTTTGCATTTACTAAGAACAGTTAATATAAGTAGGTAAATGACAAGTTAATTTAAGTTTTGTGTTCTTCTTGCAATACACGTTTTTGTAGTTATTTCCGAAAAAGCGTATTTTATTAATAATAAAGTTTTAGTTTTAATTTTGTAGCCATCTCCTCTGTATCTTATCTTACAGTTGATTTAATTTTTACTAATTTTGTAGCCCTCCTAACCCTTCAATTTTATTTTTCATGATAGATGATTCAAAAAATAAAAATGTTAAATCACATATATGTAATATAAAAAGACGAGACTAGAGAAATTCCGATTTATAACAGTTTTTCGTTGTACATCAACGCACTTCGCGCGACTTGAAAAAAAAAAAACTCTGGGTGCATTGGCCAAGAGTGGACACGAACGAGTTTGGTATCAAATTAAAGGTGACGTGGAGCTTGTTATATAAGTGGAACATATTTTCAAAATCGTTGATGGGAATAGTTCCGATTGCAAAATAAAAATTTCAGTTTTTTTTGTCCAAATAATTGTGCGAAATATTTATATATTTGTTATTTTTATTAATAAATATTAATGGCATGGAGTGTTAAGGTGGGTCTGGTTTCAAAAATAATTTATTTTCAAATTTTGTTGCCAATTTGTTAGCAATTCTACCCCACTGTTCGCTACTGGATGATTTCTTCAGTAGAAAATCAAAACAACCGACACAGAAACAACGTCTCAAGCCCGAAGAAGACAAGTTCAATCAAAAGTAGGTATATATCATCAACTTATGTATAGTCTCACTCCTCACGGTTTAGGCATCTACTTGTTTCAAAATGCAAAGACCAACCAGCCAACCTCTTTCCGTAGAGCATTAGCGTCTCAGTTAATAGCAAGCAATACTAAAGGATGCGTTCAACACTGTTTCTCTATGTCTGGTGCTTAATTTCCATCTTGACTTAAGTTTTCTGGCACGTAAAAACTTTTTTACACCGCAGACAATTCATTAATTAAATCCTTGCGGCATTAAATTGACAGAGAACAAAAAGAGAGACTGAGTGAGATAGAGAGAAACTAGTTGGATCTCCCTATAATCGCTAGCTTTCTATGGTGAAAGTGCGGTCGTCCTTCTTCGGTTTATCTACTCTGAAAGTGAAAAGTGTGAATTTTACATTTCAATGGAATTCAATGGAATTAAAATTCATTCATGTATTTTTCAGCCCATCAAACTTCGAGCTATGCTCGCTCCACTCCAGAACCTCGCCCTCCCCAGAAAGGGAATTTAAGTTTGTCCTTGTTTCGTTTGACACTATGTTTGACACTAGGTATATCCTTTGGTTGTGAAAAATAAGAAAGCGACATAAATGTATACCTTTGGGTTTTTTTTAAATTTCTTGTAATTTTCGAACTATCGAACATTGCATTTAATATAATAATGGATTTCAGGGAACGAGGAACTAAATTCCTCCGAAGTCCATTTCATCGATTCACAATAATCCTTGTGTCGCAATTTTTTCTGAAAACAATCACCGAACTTACAAAACACTACACTCCCTACTACAGAAAAACAGTTCACTTCGGTGGCTGTGATGGCGATGGGTGTCAGCAACTCAGCACAGCTAGAGTGTATGTGTTTTAGTTATTTTTAGGTTAAAAAGCTATTCTCTTCGCATCGTGCTGCCGGAGGATTAAAAAATAAAAATTCGATGTCTTTTTGTTTGTTGTTTTTTTCTAAAAACAGAAAAAATCACAACTAAAAAGGACGCATTCAGATTTAATAGTCCAAGAGGTAACGTTTCAATTGATATAAACAATGGGTGATGACGATATACTATATTTTTCAAAAACTATTCCCTAAAACAACATTCCTTAAAAACTAAATAAAAGAAGAAATTTTTTGCTTTGCAAAAAGGTAAATCATGACGTTAGTGTAACCGTTATTTTTTAATAATTTTTTTCTGTTTTAAGTATTTTTTTTTTTGAAAATTGGCGCTTCCGGCTAAACGGGAGGGAAAGACCCCCTCCCCTTTCACATACGATTTTTATTTATTAAGTTTTAATCATTTTAACACGTTGTTCGATTGTTAAGTGATCCGTTATCGTAAATGACCAAACATTCAACTAATATTATGACACTTCAAATGACAGCTAAGTTTGACAAGTGTCAAATGCCAGCGTTACCAACTTGAAACCACGAAATGAACGACCCTGTACAATTAACTCTTTAGGCCAAAATTTTAAAAATTGTTGTCTTTTCTATTTGGCGGATTTTTTTTATCAAGTTACACATTGTTTTTTTTGTCACTGACATATTTTTCTTTGTCAAAAAAGTGACAGAAACACAGTTTATCATTCGGGGTAAATTCCCTATATTCCAATCAGCGGGCTTTCTCCGACTATAAGATATGAGTATCGATGTTGAATTCCTATTACGCGGAATGCAGGATACACACCTTGGTCTTGTTTGTTTCAGTATCCGTTGTCGCCTCTTCAAGCCAACCATTATTTGTTTAGAAAAAAATCAGTTTTACTATGTATCTGCAATCTAAAATCCCCAATACGAAGAGTAGGATTAAGAATAAAACAAAAAAGGCGTACGCTGGGGCGCTACTCTTAATAACCCCTTCAGGAACTTTAACCTGTTCGTTGGTAAGCACATCACTTGAGAACAGTTGGATTCGCCTATTCGGCTATTGCGAACATTTTCAAAAAATAATAGACAAAATAAGGTTTGTGCGGAAACAAAAAGGAAAAGTTGCCTGGAAAATTGTGAAATTCGGGAAAACTGAAAATGACTTTCCCAGTATTTACCTTTTCAAACCAATTCTCCAAAACAGTACTGTGAATTGTTCGCATAGCATCGGTCTTAAATGACACCGCACAAAGAAAATAAGTGTGCAATAAATCGATTGTAAACCAGTCGCGCGATTTTCTTTACAAACTTCTGTAAATGGTGCACTATTTCGACTGAAATGTCGATTCAAAATTCGAGCTCCCAGATCTTGGCAGCCCATACATGGGATATTCGCAAAAAAAGTATGCCATCTAAAAAGTCAGTAATTGGTCAAAAAAGATCCACTTGTTTCAGAAATTGGTCAGCCATAGAACATTTTTAATCAATGGTTTAAGTTTTTCTAGGTCATCGGCGATTTTTAGCAACTCATTGTGGGAGTTCTTATTGTTAGTGACCTCATGAAAGCTCAATAAGTTCCAATAATTATGATCAGCATTAGGTTTGTTTTAATGAATTTTTAAATATTTTTGCAACGTCACAATTTATACTTTTAATATAATATACACTAAGACCTTTTGGATGGTATACTTTTTTTGCGAATATCCCACAAATGAGATGCTAAAATCCCTTTTTTGCGAATATCCCACAAATGAGATGCTAAAACCCCTTTTTTGCGAATATCCCACAAATGAGATGCTAAAATCCCGGCGTCAAAAATTTACACTGTTTCGCAATATTTCCAAAAATTGTTCAACCATAAATCGATCCATTTCGTACAGCGGAGATACAGTAGGTACTGATTATCTGTCAATTTTTTTAGCGCTAAGGAGCTGTCAGTGCCAACAGGTGGTCCAACCGATACTAGCCAATTGTTTATTTTCTAGACCAGAGCAAACGGAAGGAATAAAAACTAATTTTAAGAGCAAAAATTAGTCTAAGGCCGACCTTATGTATAAATCCTACACCGCATAGTAAAAATGTAATCCCCCTTATTTCTCGAAATACGTTGGTAGGTAGGTACGAAAAATTCCTCAATTGAACAAGTCTCTGTATATTATGAGCAACAGTGAATTCGTATACCTATAACCAAGCAACAGAGCAATGCTCACAATTTTCATTTAACCTCGTCGTCCTCATATAACACCCCTGGATTTTGATTTCAGAAAATGCACCCCGGCGTCATACATACCTACATATTATGTACTTCGCGCACTGGATGGGGAGGAACATGAGGTCGGTGTATCTGTTTCTTTAGCTTGAGCTTCAGGGGGAAAAAACAGCAGTGAAGGTCGTTTTTACAGGAATAAAAAAGATAAACTAAAATACGTTTCAAATTCTGAAACTGAATGCGAAAAAAAGTTCTACTTTACGTATAGTAGGTACTAATACGAGACCGTTGTAGTTTTTTTTTTTTTTGGGCAGTGAGAGGGGATTTTTTGAATGGCGGAGGAATCAAGGGATGAAATTAAGAGAGGAAAGAAGATAAAAATGAACACATAACGAGTTTTGCTTCCTCTTTTTGTTGATATCGTAAAATTTTTTTTGCTGGTATTCGTTAACATCTCTCCGGCTTGACTTTATAGGTGGACGCTTGAATTCCGAAAAAAATTCCTCAATTGAAAAAAAGGTACAAATGAAATTCCATGGAAACACCCGGTCCGTTTTTCTTTTTGTTTGTTGTTGTGTTACAACGAATTTCTGCATTATAAACAAATGATTGACTTACATACATTATATACCTGCAGATGGCAGTGCAAACCTTCAAAAACAAAACAAACAAAAAACAACTAACGGCACGGATAGCGTATCAGGACGTTTACGGCAGAAGGCACAGGCTTAACATTAAAACACAAAATCCTGAACTTTTTTTTGGTCTGCTTATACCTAGTGTATAGGTGCTTTTTTTTCGTACAAAGCATTTTTCGAAGAACACCAGCCCCTAGGGCAGTTATTCTTCGTTTTTCCTTCACGGAGTTTTTTTTTTTTTTTGTATACCTAGATATTCTTCACTTAGAGTCGTCCCTATATACCTCTTCTTTTTCAAGCCCTTATAGATAGTCAAGGAGCATGAAATCAAAAATATTACGCTGCAGACAAAACAAAACCAAAAAAATTAAAAAAAAAATCACAAAACAACAATCGAGATGTGTAGAAAGAATTTACAGACAGCGATGAGAGGGTAGAGAAAAAAAAAAAAAACGAGAGATAGAGAAGACGAAGTATTTTCTATGAAGAAGGAGTAGATATTTGTACTTCGTACCTATACCTAGAGAAAGTTTGAAAATATTTTCTGTTTTGCGAATGTTATTATACCCTCTACGTTTGCTTATTATTTTTTTTTTGTTAATATTTTTCTGTGAATTTCTATATCGTTCCGAGACTATATTAATTTCTTTTGCGGTACGAAGGATGCGATTTTTTCTGTTTGTCTTTTAAAATCCTTCATTTTTCCTCGTTTATTTGAGTTTCTCCATTTTTTTTGTTTTCATTTTTTTTTTGTGAACAAAAATTTATAAACAAACAAAAAAGTGAATCGAGAAAGAGACTGCTCTGAACACTTACCTCTTTCAACTCCAGAGATGTCTTTTCCGTAACCTGCAATAAAAGAAGAAAAAAAAATTAATAATAGAATGTTTTTTTTTATTTATTTTGGGTAGGAGTGTATGTGTGTGTATGTTTTGTTTTTGAAGTTGTATGTATTTATAGTAGAGTTTGGAATGTAATTGCATGAAAAATTGGAGTAAATAATGGAGCTTTATAGAACGAAATTTTTTTTATTTTTATTTGTTAAATTGTCAACAAAAAAAATGATGGAGTACCTACTTTCTTTAGTCAAGCAAATGCGAAAGTAGTGGATTGAGTTCTGTTTATTAAATACAAAAAAAAGATTGATTAATATCAACAGAAACGGTGTGCATTGTTGTAGTTTTTGCAATGAAAGGGACGAGGGTTTGAGAAAGCTTGAATTATGCTTGCATAATTTTAAAAGCTTTCTTGGAAATTTTTTTTTGTTGAAATCGTGTTGGGAAACCGATGCTATCTCCTCAAAAATAAAGATTATATTCACCATACAGTGGTTTTAAAAACTAAGCTATAAGCTTATTAACTTTTAGATCAACCGTAAGAAATTTCTATTATTAACAAAAAAATTGTTCTAGGAAAATATTGACCATAATCTATAATGGTATTTTTGAATCAAAATTACAGTATGGCATTACTTGTTGGGGTGGTACTCATTTTAACATAATCGAGTCTTTATTAATTCTACAAAAACGTATCATAAGGATTATATGTAAAAACCATCGTACGCATCCTAGTTCGCCTTTATTTAAATATCTGCACATTCTTCCCACACGACATTTATACTGTTTCAAAGTGTTAAAAGCATTTTCCTTTAGGTCTGAAAATCTGAACTTTAGGTTTTTTGACGTGGTCTTAAACGTGGTTTCGATTCCCAGTTACCGCAACACTACGACTTCTGGCCGTATTTTTAACATTTTTTTAAGAAAATTGAAAGAGAATTAAAAAATTGGCCTTTAGATCTCCAGCCAAAAGATATTGAAAGCTTACTGAGTGTTCAACTGTAAAATTATCATATTTAAGAACTTATTCATATTTAATTTATTAGTAGATACTCACCGAAAAAAATTTAATATTTAATTGTCTATCTATCTCTGCTTTTTTAGTATCAAGGGTTACCCCACCCATGTTTTGTATTCATTTTGTTTTTTTCTATTTCTATTTCTATTTTGTTTTTTTCTTTAAATACAAATGTCACTAACTTTATTTTATAATTGTCTATATTGCATGTTAATACCTTATTAATTACATTGTTTATGAACTGTAATCAAAATTAAATAAAATAATATTAAGTAACCCCAATGGTAAGCGTCTCAAAGTGGTAAGCAGAAGACCGCAGGATATAATGCCCTATGTTTGTTTTGCCCGCCGAGGCAAAAGGGTACATAACACTGATATAGTAACCCTTGATAGCCCCTTGGCTATGTCTTTTTTTTTTGAATTCGTGGTTCGTGGACGTTAGCCAAATTTCAATTTCAAACTTGAGACAAAACATGTGTTATTGTTAGTTAGTACGAAATTTCTGGATAAATTATATTGTTTCTCTCGAAAAATCGTGTTTTTTTGAGTTGTAACGTTAATTGTAAGCAAAAACAAAAGTTTTTTCAGTTTGATGAATTCATTGTTGAATTAATTAATATTAAGTAATATTTAAACATATTTTTAACTTTTACCTCATTCGATTAATACGGTCTTTCAAAAACAAACCGATTTTTTTCACTTGCGACTTTTGGCTGAAGGTTCGATCGATTTTTGAAGCTTTTAGAAAGCTTCTGTCAAAATTTGTAGTCGTGCTTTGACGTTTAATGTGTCGCAAATTAATATATCTACCCATGGACACAAATTCAAATTAAAAAAATATATACATGTACATATATGTATGTATGTATGTATATGAATTTGAAGTTCAGCTTAATATGATTTTATATTATTAAAATGACTTACTAAGGTAAGATTAAATTTAAAATAATCAACAATAATAAATTTAAAATACAACACTAATAAAATTTGAAAACATTGTCTGAATCTCACCCAAAATAAGAGGACAAGAAAATTTTAAACAATTACCAGCAGTATGAAATTAAATTATTTAAATTTGAATCTCAACTCTACCTTTTTTCAACTTTACTTTTAACGAACAGCTGATTGGTTTAGCACATCATTCTTGGCGTTCGAGAATTTATCCGAGAGGGTGTCAACCTATCAAACAAATTTCCAAAACATTGAGTTATTTTTTTTTTACAAGGGATTACAACAACACAAACCTATCCGTATAATTTTGGATTGATCCCCGAAAAGAGGCGTTTATGAAAAATGTGTGGTAAAACAAACCTTTTTACCACCCACGAGGAAAAGTTTACGTCATTGCATGAGTATTGAGTATACTTATTGTTTTTTGTGTTTCAAAAAAACTTTATAAAATTTTGTTTACAAAAACTTTTCATCTACGATACCATACAAAAAAATAATAATAAAAAAAAAAAAAAAAACAACCAATGCCGAAACCCGGGATTGAACCGGGGACATTTAGATCTTCAGTCTAACGCTCTCCCAACTGAGCTATTTCGGCAGATAAAAATTAGTGTGCCAAAGACGGTAAACATTTATAATGTTATTATTAACTAACAATAAGTACTGTGTTTGCTTTAAGTCAACACTCGTTATCAGTTTTTAAATCAAACGCTGAAAAAGTGGTTTCCATGACCTCTGTCTAAATAAAAAAAAAACTCTACATATATAAATATGTATGTTTATACTGACATAGAATCTAAACCACTGACCAGAATAACTTTAAAATCTGTATATGTACATACAATCATTCTGTATGCTATATTCTACACGCGGCTTTCTGTTATTTTCCTTCTCTCCGTTTAGAAAATAATAGGCGTCTCGGTACGAAAGCCGCGGCAAAACGCTAGATTTATGATTTTGATTAAATTGAAAATTACAAACGCATATACAAATTAATTATTTTTGCATTTTTTTGTATACTAATAAATTTATATTTTGCTTATTTGAATGTTTTTTTTTTTAATTCATACCGATTATGGAATTCGCAGTGCAATGCACTCGTTCCGTTTTAATCATTTGCTATGAAAAGGAAAGACAACACAGCACTGCCAATCACCGCGATTCTATTATTGCGAATTCCAACATCGGCATGATTATAAATATGAATAATCTTCGTGAATATTAAAAAAATGATTTCTATGAAAACACTAGCTGACACGCCCGACTTCGCACGGGCAGACAAACCTAAGCTTCGCATAAAATTACAAATTTTGTAATTGAATACTACTTATACTGAGATTTGACCCACTTCACGTTATGAATGGCGAAATTCGTCCAACCTTTATTACTTTCCCACCGCAGAAAGAATTTTTGTAATCAAAAACCTTTTTTTTTGTGTTTATTCGATTTCAGTCTATAAATATAAAATTTTTAAAAATAACCTTTCCAACACAAACAGAATTTTTGAAATCAGATGCCACTTTTCATTTTTACCCCATTTCACTCTATAAACTCTGAAAAAATCCCTGAGGCCATCCACTAATAAACAACCTTTCAATTAAAAAAATAATTTCTTAAACCCGATTTTATTTTATTTTTACTCCCAAAACAAAATTTAAAAACGAATAATCCCTAAAGCTATTTCCTTAGAAAAACCTTTTGCAAAAAAGAATTTCCTATATCGGAGAATTTTTTTTATTTTTACCCCATTTCACCCTACAATTGTCAATTATTAACATTTTGAAAAAGAATATCCCGAAAGCCTTTTCCAGAGAAAAAACTTTCAAACAAAAATGAATTTATTTTTTTAATATTTTTTAGTTAATTTTTTGAAAAAGTTGAATGTTAGATATATATCAGAGAATAGCTAAAGATAATTCTCATCGGCTTTGTTGGTCGTTATGATGATACAATGAAAGATTAATTTATTCACTTTTTCCCAACGTTTCGACGGTGGTTGTCGTCTTCTTCAGTGGATTTTTATTTATTAAAAAATAAGCAATTATATAAAAGTGTAAATGTATGTAGGGCGGACATGATATACACTTACATAAACTTGAACAATATTGCAATAAGTTTTGGATCTACTGTTGGAAACTAAGGAGCAGTACACCGCTGAGATTTTTTGTATGTCTTGTTTAAGGTTCATGTTGCTCTTGTTATTGATTATGTGTAGTGTTTCTAACGTGTAGCGTTTGCAAGTGTGTTTCTCCATTGCCTAGATCTGCACACCATCAAAGTCCAGTAAGTGGCCACTTTCAACGCTTTGGCAAGCCAGTGCCATCTTTTCAGAATTTTTCGAACGAATGTCCGATTTGTGACCCGACCATCAAAGCCAATGAGAATCATCTTTAATTATTCTCAGATACACATCAAAAAAGAATTACTCGAAACGGACAATTTTTTATGTTTACCCCATTTCACCGTATATATAAAAAATAAAAAAAATATCCTTAAATCGGACAATTATTTTATTTTTACCCCATTTCACCCTAAAAATAAGAAAAGTTGAAGAAGAGTATCCCAAAACCCATTTCCCAACCGCCTACAGCTCTATTAGTTAAACGGTAATTGAATTGAACTGAAAAACGAAATGTTCGCTTATAGCGCCACCTATTGAGACTTTTTCGACTTTTCTTTTTTCCTAAACCTTCGCGGTACAATTATGAACAAACCCATAGAAGGAAGTACCCAATTTGGTGCAGTCGTTTTCAAGTTTTAAGCATCCGGACCCACCACGATTCATTTTTATATATCTCACAAAAAATATTATCAAAAAGAATTTAAATTAAATCAAACAAAAATTACACTGTCAGTAGCTGGTCTTCAAAATAGATAGAGTACCTTTCATCATTTTTTTTTTTTTTTGGGAGTTGTAGCAAAGACCAAGTACACCCATCCAGTAACGTCTTGGACAGAGCATTACTATAGACAGCTTTAATGTTGAGGTTGTTAGCTACATTGTCTACCTAGGCTCCGCTAACAACACAGACAATGATAGGAAGAATAACTCTTGCAAATCACTGCTTCTTCGGGATAAGACCGCTAAGAGTGCAATTGAGTAGAAAAGCCCTCTCAAATAGTGACGCTGACCTATAGCCGAATAACTAAAAAGACAACGACTTAGGTGGCTGGGTCAGGTCATTTAGACCGAATAGACACCAAAGCTCCAGTCTGAAGTCTTTGAATATAACCCTGTTGGTTCAGGTCCTAGGCCACTCTGGACCGTTGCGCCACCTTAAGTAAGTAATTGCGTTTTGAGACTTAGGGCCAGTTTCACAGTCGAAACTTACAGGAATAAGTGGCACTTTAGTCTCCCATATTAGGACTTTAGGCTTTGTTTCATAGCTAGCATAAGTGGAACCTAAGTTACCAACATTGGAAACTTAAATGTCACTTATTCAGATACGTTTACACTGTGATATTGCGCCTTAATCTTTCACATCGCCCACTTAAGTGCCACTTTTCTGACTGTGAAACTGGCCCTTGATCGACAATGTTGTAAGTTCGAAAATTAAAAACAACCCAGCCTTAATATTTTAAAAAAATATTCTATTTAGGTATTGGATTATCTTCACTTTTTATGTTGAAATAATTTATTTTTCGTTGTGAAAAAAGACTGGAAACGTTGAAACGTTTTTCCTTTTATTTTAATATTTATGAATATACAGGGTAATTAGTATAAGATGTGACAAAAATCTAGAGCGTGTAGGTTGGGTCGAGAAAAGAAAAAAATAGCATGGGAGGGGAGTCGATTCCCCCTCGTTTATCCGGGTGGCTAATTTGCTAAAAAAAAAAAATGAAAAATTATTTTTCTTTTTTTTTTTAAATTTTGGGATTGAAAATTGATTTTTCAAAAGCAGTTTACCATTTTATTTAAAAATAAAATAAAAGAATAGATTTCTGGCTTACATGGCATTGTAACCGTTGTTTTTTTTTTTTTTTGTAAGTTATGTTGTTGTTTTTTAATACGATTTTTTTCTTGCCACACCTTATGCGAATCACCCTGTATAACTACGGCACATACTTACTATAGCAAAAGAGCAAATTTTTGTGTTTTAAATACTTATATATCCGAGCCTAAGTTATCATTAAAACCACCGTTTTCTATTTTAAAGGAAGTTCGACATCAGACTGATAGGCTCTGAATATGTTGTGATCCTTGCTCTGAACGAATAGATGAATGAAATTTCGAAGGTCGCCACATTCTAAACATTTTTTGGACTGCTGTGATGCCTGATCCAAATATAGAAAAGCACCTTATGTACAAAGCAATAAATTATTGTATGTGTTACATATATCATACTCCAATAAAATTGTAAAAAAAGTTAGAAATATGTATTAACAAAGCTTTTGAAACAACAAACAACTCATCGAATAGAAACTAATGGCTATCAATATCAGATCACTATTAGCACCAAATCGAGCCCATTAGATTACACAAATGTACCTATATCTTGCAACATAAATCTGAAGTTGAACATATGAAATCCAGCCAATTAGTGAAACAAACAATTTTTTAATAAGTAAACAAAAATAAAAAGACACATTGATCTAGAATTGAAATATTTTTCTTATCCATATATATTATTCTATCCATGACATGGTTTTGGATGTCAGCAATATTTTCCACACAACAAATGACACAGTCAGTGTAGGGAAATAGATGTTGAAAATGTCTAACTGTACTCAAGTTACACATCTATGAATATATTATAGTGCCTTGGCTACGTGGCCTTCGAGTCTGTTCTATTGATAGCTGGGAACAACATTAAGGTTATAATTTTCAAAACACTCGTGTGTTTTTACTTGCAACATCCATAGGTTAACATACTTTAAGGGCAAGTTAAGGGTTTTTTAAAAAGTTTTGATATCGCTGTTTTTGTTTGAAAAGGTGCTCAATGTGCATATGAAATATTGAAAATATAGAGGGTTCAAGCGCTGGCCCTCAAAAGAATAAAACATGGTGTTTAGTATTTAAAGTTATTACAAAAACCTGATCAACCATTTGGCATTCACTTTCACAGTCCCCTTAGGTTGCTATGTAAATTTTAAGTCTCAAACCTATTATCCTAGGGAGCACAATGGATCCAGAGGGTCCGTGAGGGATGATCACCTCTCCTAACCTAACCTAAATTTGAAGTCCGTCAAGCTTGATTAGCCAGAATGGAGGGTTAAGTGCTAATTTAGGCTGAAAACACCCCGGATTAGTCAAAAGGTGTTTTTCTGTCTTATGAAACAAGAACCAATTGATTCTTATGAACCGAAACACACCAACCAGGCGAAAAAAAAATGTTTTTGTTTTTATGTTTTATATGAATGTTTGTCGAACCAACACACACCGCGTTTTTGTCGATTATCACACACGTCCCTATGGTGCAACCCACACCATACACAACAAAACAAAAAGCAAAGGCGGAACAGAAAAACATGTATCATTGTCGATGTTTTTCCACAAACAAAACAAATTTGTTTTTTTTTTGGTGTTTGTTTGCCCCTGATTTTTTAATTATTTGGAAGTTCTCGTTAAACATTTTGTTTTGTTTTATCTCAAAACACACCAAACGAAACAGAAAAGTGAAGTGATTTTGTTTGCTGTGTTGCGGTTGGTGTGTGTTAAAATAAAACATGTTTTCTTGCTTTATGAAACAAAAACGTTTCGTCTCAGCCGGTGTGTTTTCAGGTTGTGGTGCTGGTTTTCAAAAAATTAAGGAATCCTCACAAGATCATCCTAATACAAGACATACAGTTGAAATACCAAGATTTCAAGCTTTTTAAAAATATCACTTTGGGCCGTAAGATCAAGATCTTGCGACAAAGTCCTGTTCCTAAATTCGCCTAGATCTATCTATGGAAATGAAATCGGAGTAACATACACACATCACATCACAGCAAAATGAGTGTATAAAAAGTAAGAAGATGCATTATATCAGTAGGTATACCTACTTATCAAAAGGAAGGTACCTACCTACATAGGTTTACTGCGAAAATCATGAATGTATTTGTATATATACCTACTGTTATGTATCTATGTACCTAGTATCTATGATGATGACGAACTTATCAAAATAAGAAACGCAGTCAAAGGCATTTTCGTTGCCATGGTAGTTGATTGCTCCTTCCTTCAAGAATAAAGCTCCATCCATGCTCACCCCCACCACGCATCATCATAACTTGAAGTTAGTAGAAATTGCAGAAAATCTATATATAGTTATGCAGGTACATACTCGTATACACATAACATTTTAAACACTTGAAGGAAGAGTTTCTAGAAGTTGTAAACTCAAAGGCAAGGAGCAAAGTGTGAATTTAGTTTCAGTAGTAGCAAAAGTGGTAAAGGGAGCTCTCAGTATTCAGTCGTGTGTCGTTTACCAAAAGTCAACACTTTTGCTTTGACAATTTTGCAATTTTAAAATTATTATTGATGGTAGGTTGAATATTTTCCACGCACTTAACAGCATACATACATATATTATATTTATATGTATGTATTAAGGTAGCAATGAATGTTTGTATTTGTAGTTTAAAAGAATTGGTTTAGTTTTTAATTTGAAGGAAACTTTTGCGGAGTAAAAATGAACTAACGTGGTTTTAGTAATTGCAAGTTAAGAAATGAGGTTTGTGGGGTGTTTTGGTTTTAGAATTAGAAGTTTATAAATGGATACGAGAGAATTAACTATTATGGTACACAAATTTGAACAAAAAAATTAATCTTTAGGAGTAAGGCAATTAGGTACACTCAGATTAGTAAATGGAAAACAAACATGAGCACTTTTTAGACAAAAACGCTTTGAGTAATGACAGGAACAATTTTGTTAAGTTTATTACATTATATCGTCGTTTAGGTAAGGGTATTTAAGTTGTATGTATCTGATTTTGAAAATTAAAAACTGCTATCTTATGAAGGAAGTATTAATATTAAGTACCAATTCTGACACAAAAGCTTGATATCCAAGATTTTGAAACTAAAAAAACAACATGAGTCCTAAAAACTAAATAATGATCAGTGTTTAAATAACGCAAAGCCATCGTAACGTAATGTGTGTACTAAAATAAACTGTAAACGGAAAGTCTTGAAAAAGTCTTGAACTTATGTAAAACTCCACAAAAACACTCGCTGGATAGTACTTGACATTCTGAACTTAATTGGATTGGAGGTTTCAGAATCCGAAGCTTAAATTTTTTAATGTAAATATTGCGCAGTTCTAGATTCCAACTCTACAGTTCGACATTTTTGTCGACAAAAACATACAAACAAAATACTTCATTCGTCTTTTCATTTAATTGCTCAAAGGTGGCAATCTCTACCAGTTTTATTCGTTTGTCAAGAAATTCATATAAAAAAAGCAATTTTAAATTTGTAGAAATTGACAGTTTCGGAAAATTAACGAATAAACCTTTTGAAAGGTCTCGTGGACTTAATGGTTACTTGGTTACTTCTGGTTCGATTTGTATATGAAGCAAACTACAAAAAGGGTAAGATTGAATCTCACAGATCAATCTTTGCAAGGGCCTAAAATGACAAAGACAAAAAAAAAGAATCTTAAACCAATATTTTATCAGTAACTTGGTTAAGTCTCATGGAGTTTAATTGTCTTTCCGATATTGTACTTTATTATAAATATTTTTGTTCGGAAATGTTGGCAAAGCATAATTATTCTATTCACTTGGCAACCGTGGTCGTGGATATAAGTACATAATACATATGGTTTTTTTTCTTATTACCGGCAAACACAACAACCATTATCATTGTTATGCTAGGCTATAAACTACGAAGATAATGATGATCAGTAGGTGCCTAGGGGGAACGAGAACGACGCATATTCCAAAGAAACAAACTGTGGGGTAATTCATTGTGAATAAAGTGCCAATAAAAAAGGCGCAAAACAAAGAAGGTGTGACTGTACATGGTTTGCATTTTGTTTTTGCATATAAGTAGGTATATGTTCTTTCAATAGTTGTTCCATTAAAATGACCGACGACGGCGGTGTTGCTGTAGAATTAACATGCTTTGGCAGTCACACAAAAGATATACAAATAGAAACAAGAAAAAGTTACAAAAAGGTAGGGATTTATTAAACTTGAATGCCTCATGAACTTTGTGTTTAGGTCTTAATCAAGGTGACCATGATGACCATAATTATAAGTTGTGACCCAATGATTAGGTTTGTATTTTGTTTTCTTACCTTTTTTTGTCATTGCAATGGGCATAGTAATTTTCAACATTTTTAAATGACTGTTTGTTAAGGCTAAGGTTGGGTCACGGGTAGAAAGAGGTTTTTTTCAAGGATTAAAGTTGAGGATTGTGGGTATAAATACCCAAGCCATTTCAAATTTGATTCTTCAAAAATTTCTTAAATAGCACGACTTGACTTTAAATTACAATTATATATTCATACAATGATAACCGTTCTCTAAGGTAATTGGTTCGAAGGGTTCAAGGAGTACAAACTTCAATCTAGATTAGAACCCTTAGCGCGAGGAAGCAACAGCGAAAATTACGAAAAGAAATCCTTAACTTATGTATATCTAGGTACCTAAAGTTAAGTTTGAAAAGCCCACTCACTCATAAGTATATACATTATGGTGGATCCATTTTTTTTTTTTAATTTCGATTTTGGCTACTGACAGAAAGTTGTCACTATATAATACATTAAAAAGGATATACAATGCGAAAATTCTGAAATACATATTTCATTTTACACTGCCTCAAACCCTTTGAAAATTTGTAAAAAGAAGTTGTTTCTTTTCCAAACAAATCATATGGAAAAAATAAAGTAAAAGTTTAATTTTTTTTATATCTTTGTAAGACGAGCCACATATAATCATAAATTATGGAATTGGTGAGAACCAGGGCTTGGTGACTTGAAACTCTCAACCTATCATCTGTGCGTGCTGTCGGCACCGACGTACAATTTTCTGCCGAATCCCAATGGATTAATTAACAACAACACATGACTAAAGATTCTCTTGGAGGATTTGTCTCTTCCAGCTAAGAGATAGTACCCATGAACAAAATTTTTGTTTTTATGTGGAGAGGCTGCTCTGTCGTCACATTCCAACACATTTTCCATATTACGCCAGGAGCAACTACTACCTACATATGAGCCGTTCAGAACATTGTGATCCGTGGCTTCGCGGAGCTACTTTTATAACAAATAATAAATTTAAATACCAGTTGAACTGACTTCAAGAATTTGTTTCATGAAACTTATTTATTCGTATGCCAAGGTAATGTACTTCTGACCTATTTATATTCAAAAAACTAAAAACATCTATGGGTCCATTCTTAGTGAAATAATGAGCCTATGGCCCACGGCATATATTATTGAGTCAAAGATTTCTTGGGGATGACACTCGAAACCTTCTCAATCTTTGTGCCCTTAAAAGTCAAATGCGTAATTGTGAGAAGGGCCACTGTATTGGGCTTTGAATTTTTTGTTCTTAGTATCGTATCGCACTTCCCTTAGGTAGGCTTTAGGTCCTGTATTGACAAAAGTTTAACTTTATAACAAAAATAAGTTTTCGTAGTCAAAGCACAAGACGTAGCGTCATAGGTCCAGAGGTCAGGTGGCTAATAAATCCACAAATCAGCCTGGTCAAAAGACGTCATAAAATTCCAGTGGACTTTTGAACCATCCAACAGCCCATTTAAGCAGGCTTAAAAGTGTGTTAAAAAAAACATGTGTTTTTTCAAATTAATTTTTACACTGTTTTTCTCAAACTATATAACTACTTACATGTAATACGTTCTTTATATAGGTACAAAACTATATTAGGAACTGCCCAAAATAAAGGGTCCGCCATCTAACTTTATTTTTCAACTAATGCTTATTTCGTGAATGGTAACACTTAGCTCATGTCTGATTTGACAGATAATTAGTTTTATCCTTCCGCTGAACGAATATGGTTGTGTATACGCTTCGCTAAGTGGGCCTGCGATCGACTTAGAGAAGATGCCGATTTTGCCAAAAAAAATCATCTTTTCAAATGAAGCTCATTTTGATCTTGTCGGGTAGTAAACAAGCAAAATTGTCGCATTTGGGGCACAGAAAACCCGCACGCATACATTGAAAAGCCGATACACCCAAAACGAGTCACTGTTTGGTGCGGATTTTGGTCCAGAGGCATAATTGGGCCATTTTTCGAAAATGAGCAAGGAGTGGCCGTTACAGTCAATGGCGATCGTTATCGGGCCATGTTGAACGAATTTTCGTTCACAAAAATTAAGAGGAGGATATTGGCAACATTTTGTTTCAACAGGACGGCGCTACGTGCCACACAGCCGAAGCTACACTCGATGTTTTGCGCCGTTTTCAAAAAAAAAAAAAGAAGTTATTTGGCGGGCCCTTTACTTCCCAAATACAGTAAATATTACTGCACAATACTTGATACTGTTCATTAATTTTGCCAAGTAATATGTCTTTGTTTAGATTTCAAAGTTTCGGTGAAGTTATGTTCTTTTTGATTTCTTCAACCAGGCAAATATTCTATATAACCCACAAGAGGTTCAAAGGTAATTTAGGGACTTTCGGCCTATGAACTTATGACCCTGTGCTTAAGCACAACATACTGTATTCAAAATATTGACACAATATTCGTCCTAAAATTATATAGCACTGTATCAAAAGAAGGTTAAAATTTTAAGTGGCTTGGGCAGTATTGTGGATTTGGTTAGGGTATACCTACATCGATATAAGTTTTTCGCTTTTTTCATACTAAAACTAAAACGATCCACCTTAATATAGGTACATTACAAACATACATACATATAATTATAATATCTAAAATTTATAAATTTAATTTGAGTGAAGAAATGACTGTAACGCTTCGTTAAATGTAACAGGTACTTACATAACATATTTTACTGATAACATTGACCTCAGTTTAATTCTATTTTATACTTCTTTCAATATCAGCTAAAGCCTTGAAAATAATTTATTGATAGGCATATTTCTGCGGTAGGTCAAGTTTATTTTGCTTTTCTTCGCGGTAGAATGAGTTTTTTTTGTTAAACATGCACAAAAATCAGTGAGCATATCTAATGAAAACCATTTCAAGACCACATTATACAAAGGTATTAAAACAATCACATTAATTAAAGTTAACATCATGGTACAATAGATAACTGTGATGTCTGATAAAATTCAAGGCTAGATTTTTGCAGAACTGAATAGCCATAAACCAATACAAGGTTCAAAAACATTGCTAAAGAGAACAAAACAAAATTCTATACACGAGTCCTATAAGTTGAAAAAAAAGGATGTGGGTCGACAGAATTGAAACATCCTTTTCGGGATGAAACGTTTTGTATCAACTTAAATTTATACAAATATATGGACAGAGAAAAAGCAGAAAAGTCTGCAAAAAACAATCTATAATGAGACCCTAGCTTAAAAGTTTTACATAGACACTGACAAAGGGCTAACGAGTATGAGTATCAAAATTGGCTAGACCCTTGCACGAGACCTTCCGCTTACCAGTCAAATACGCTAACCACTGAGCTAAACTTGGCAAAAGCAAGCCTATTGTTCCAGGTGGGTTATGAAATGCTTTATGAGAGCATCTACACACACAAAATACTGACTACATTAGTACGCAGTATATTCGAAGACTCGTCGAGCTGGTACTTAGCTATCAATACCAGGGACTTCAGCCGCTGTACCAGAACCAGTTTAGTAAAACATTCAAAATTCTGAAAATTATTTAAGATTGGGATGACATGATTTTTGGCGAAGACAGAAATTTTACACATTTAAAGAATTGTAAAAAAAAATAACTGTTGGAAACGAAAACTTCCAATATAACACCTTTTCTGAATCAACCAAGCTCATATACTTCGTAGGATGAAAGTGATTTTTAGGGACTTAGTTTCACTTTTTCTATATTCTGTTGCACAAAATTTGACTCCTCAGGGCATATGGGGGAGCTTTTTTTTTTTGAAAAATTGGAGAGGTCCCTGTATACACTATCACGAAACAAAAAAATACCAAAGCACTGACTTATACCTACCAATAGGAATTGTTGTAATTCTCCAAAAATTTCATACTATAGGGTTTTTCAATAAGGACGGGTAGATGTTGAAATGGAACATTGGGGCTTTTGCTGTATGGCACGTGCCGTTCTGTTGGAACCACATGTCGTTCACATCCATATTATTCAATTGGACCCATCAAAATTTGGTTATCATAGATTGGTAGGGCTATCCATTGATGCTGATGGCAATGACATCGTCGTTTTCGAAGAACTACGGACTTTCACAGACAGAGACGATGTTTTCGGTTGATCTTGCGTTTCGTTGACGCAAGAACGTTGACTGATTGTTCACTGAACCGGTCGACTCGATTTTTTTAATAATAACAATAATAACTACATATAACTTATGCCTGTAAGACCTAAGGTATTTTTATATGCGACCTGAATTGGACGGCACTAGTTAGAAGGAATAGAAGGATAGGAAAGAATTTTTGCGGGCACAGTGGACTGAGAAATAAGGTACTGATTATCTCATGGAATCCCACGGGTGGCATGGCGTCGAGTTGTAACTGGGGAAATATAGAAAAGAATGCTGCCTAGAGTGGGGCTCGAACCGACACATCTAAGTTAGCAGTCAAGCACTACATCCACTGCGCCATTGTCACCCATTTGGTGGCACTAAACTTTGGATAATTGACTTGGAAGGACAACCATGCAAAGCGTAAAATGGGCGCAACGCAAATGATTTTGATATTTAAGTTTTATCATTTGGCCTTGCTGTTCAATTGTACAACTTGCCATGGTGATTTGGCATCAGTAACTGAATAATAAACAACAGATTTGACCGATGTCACCAAAACAACATGGCCGCCACAGGCCGCCAAAATTTACTCGCGGCAATTGCCAATATATTATGAACAGTCTGCCACCCAGGACTGCTGACGGACCGAGTTAACATTCGCAATTTACAGCTTTAGCGGTAGTGCCTTTTCAGTGTATTTTGTCAAGAGCTTGTGGGTTTTGTAGCTTTTTGAAGCTTTTGAGGGATTTCCGATATTCGGCGATTTATGATCATAAAACTACAGAGACCCTGTGAGAAGTTTAAAAACGTAAAGGTTATGCTAGCCAATGCAAGCAAGCTGAGAGGCAAACGTATTATATTGCCGGTAATTGCAATTTTTTGAACGCAGAGTAAATGAAAACATTTTAATAAACTTTTTTGCATCTTCGCAGTGAGGCAGAGTTCCATCATAAAGGGTTTTTCAACAGCGACGCTACAAAAGTAGAGCAACAGGGACAGCAAACGACGCCATATTTCTTGCCGCTCTTTTGACATTTCTCTTCAGTAAGGTTTGCCATTTCATGATGGAAAGATATACGAGCCAACAACGAGTCGAAATTATTAAAATTTACTACCGAAATTCGGAGTCAGTGGCCTCAACGTTAAGAGCGAAAAATCATCTTCAGCGATGCGGCTCATTTCTGGCTGAATAGCTTCGTCAATAAACAAAGTATGCGGTATTGGTCCGGCAGCAATCCACACGTATTCCATGAGTCATAATTGCATCCCGAAAAAATTACGGTTTGGTGTGGTTTATGGGCCGGCGGCGTCATTGGGCCGTACTTCTTCCGTGATGATCAAGACCGGCACGTTACTGTGAATGGGGATCGCTACCGTTCAATGATAACCGAATATTTTTGGCCCCAATTGGATGATATGGACTTGGAGGACATGTGGTTCCGACAGGACGGCGCCTCAAGCCAAACAGCGAATGTCACAATCAATTTATTGGAAACCAAGTTTGGAGAACGTGTTATCTCACGGAATGGTCCAGTCGCTTGGCCGCCTCGGTCGTGCGATTTGAAGCCATTAGACTATTTCCTGTGGGGCTACGTCAAGTCTATGGTCTATGATGCCAACAAGCCAGCGACGATTGATGAACTTCGTACGAATATCGAACGTGAAATTGCAGCAGTATCGGCCGATTTATGGTTGAAAACCGTCGAAAATTGACAAAAAGGGGGGTGGGGGGTGGAGATGGACAATGGAGGTGACAATAAAGCCAACCTCGTTACAAACTTCAATTCTAGTTTGACTGTTCTACTAAAATAATTCCAAAACAGAATTCATTATTCTGACCCCTGAACTATCGGTCTTAAAAATAAAACTATTACGCCAATTCAATTAAATTTTATCAAAGAAAGTCAGAATGCTTTTTAAATGAATTTCCTTTTCAAATTATGTAGCGAAATCATCTACATGTGCATATCTTTTTCTCTGCAACAATAGTTTCACCTAAAGATGAAAAAAAAAAAAAACATAACAAAACAAAAGTTAAATAGGTAAGATGGTTATAAAAAAATAAAATAATTGTTTTATCTTCTTCCACCTTGGCTATCTCTATTATATTTTTTTAATAAGCTTGTAGATTGCAAAACAACACTTCATAAGCTTCAAGGGATCAGAGCAAAGTGGCGAAAACAAGAACGACAGAGACAGACAGAGAGAGAGTGAGAGAGAGAAAGATAAAAGAAGCCATTCAAGCAATGACAGCCAGCAAGCACTTTAAGGTATTTTGCTCAAAATTTATACACACACAAACAACACAATGATTTTTTTTAAGCATATTTTCCATAATTTCCCAACACATTTTCATGATTTCCATGCCACCTTGTATGTTTTGAGGCGGCATGGCAGAGTCAGTGGCTGCGGCAAAGGCAACGGCAACGGCAACGGCAGCGGCAGCGACAGCCATGGATATTAATCTCGAAGGGCGCTGTTGCATTCACATATAACTGGCAGGAAATGTTGGAAAATGGAGGGTGTTGAGTGAGTTCTAGCATATATGCACAAAAACACACACATATACTAACTAACTCAAATACAATGAGCGCACAACTTCCGGTTTGCATTTTTATGGATTTATGGATTTTCATCATTTTTGTTTTTATATTTTTTTTTTTTGTATTTTTATTTTCCAACATCGACGACCCCCAACCACTGCCTTATTGATAACACCCACCATGCCACCCCCTAGCCTCTTTGTTACCAAACAATAGACAAATGATTTATTACAAAATGGAGTTTTTACGAGAGTGCATGCTGCTGGCTGCTGCTGTAGTAGCACATATGTCTTCTATGTGGAAAAATAATGTGCCTCTTTCTCTCTGTAACTGATGGTGACTGGGTTATATTCGTACATACATACATACATACATTCGTACTTACTTGCAAACGAAGGTTTTTTTAAATTTTTTTTTTGAATATACCGCCACGACTGCCCTGCAACAATAATGTCGATGGTGGTATTCACGATGATTATTTCCTCCTCCCTCTCTCTCTCATTCTCCTTTACTCTCTCATACTATTTTTCGCCCTCAAACTCTCTCATATTTTGTTGAATTTTCGTTTAATATGCGAATTGAAAACCCTCCAGCCCAAAAAAAAATACCATCAGCAACAACAACAACAACAAAATTCTATACTGCTGGCTGTGGCGGGCAAAAGATAGGCTTATATACATACTAGAGAGCCACATTGCGAGGGATACATGCCTGCAAACCGATTTTGCCCCATTACGCTTTTAAGCATTTGGAGCGGCAGGCAGCAATGATGAAAGCAGCACCAGCTGGAGGGAAGATGTTGACGGCAATGGTGAGGAACATTTGGCGCGCTCGTTTGGGCCAATAAGCAATACCAACGCACAGCATAACAGCACCAGGAACAGGAACAGGAGTAACAACAGAGGGAGGTGTGGGTGGTAGGGCTGAAAGAGCGAACATGAAAGCATGCAAGCATGCATGCAGACAGTTTACGTTTGCATAGAGAACATTTTTTAGCTCCGTGACTGTATTGTGTAAGCGGGTACGAGGGGGTGGATATGGTCCCTGGTGGCGGCGGCGGTTGGCGGTGAAAAACTTTCAAGGGGTATCGATTGAGAATTCCCAGTTTATTTATTTTTTTTTTTTGTTCGTCGTCGTCGTCGTTGTTGGTTGTGCTCTGTGTTGGTTTTAAAAGTTTACATGCAAATACCAGAGTTTGGGGTTGAATGGGGCATCATCTGAGCCGAAAGACGGGAGGGTGATGGTTTGCGTGGCAATGATGGTGTGGCATAGCATTAGTGTGGTGTGGTGTGGTCTGGTTTGGGGTGGTTCGTGGATGTGCATGATGTGCATATCTTTTTATTTAGTTCAATGGTTGGTCATTAAATTTAATAGAGATTTTTTTTTTCGTTCTTCTTTTTTCTGCTTTTAAATTTATTTTTGCAATGATTTTGCACAAAAAGCTACTTTTTTTTTTTTTTAGTTAGTTTTGTTGGCATGGCTTTTTGAAACTCCTTAATAGAAAGATCTCCTCGAGGGACTTTTAAAGGAACAAGGAAATTATACTTCGTATACACAAATATAAACGAGTATGTAGGTATACCTATATATTTGGTTAAGTGTTGGATGATACTATACTACTTTGGTGCTAGATTCTATAATATAGATAAAAATGATCTTCAGTTGGTATAGGAGAGTCTATTAAGGAGTTTCTTTGGAAAATTTGTTTTGGCACAAAGTTTCTAACTACGACGAGGGTGTTATTTTTTAGTTGTTGTTGTATGGGTTTTCCGGTTGAATTAGGTTTTTTGTTGCACTATCAGGAAGTTGTTATGTGATATAAAATAGATTTTCTCTTTACAACTTGAGATGGGATAAAAGAGCTAAGAAATAGCAGGAAGGGATTCTTGTTTTGCTTCCTTTCCAAGAAAAATATAATAGATACTATTGAATATTTTTTTTTTTTTGCGGGAAAAATCAATAAATATTGAATTTTTAAGTATTTATTTAAATAAAGCTTTACTTCGTTTGGTCTTTGTTAAGGAATAGAACGAAAAAAAACAACGGGAAACACAAGTTATACTTTTTTATGTAGTAGGTACCTACTTACTTACCTAGCTATACAAATTTATATTTTATATTTTTATAGCACGAGGGTGTGGCAACGATTTTTTTTTTTTTCTAATTCAAAATTTCTTCATACATTTATGTATGTACGTATGTATGGAATAACAACATAAAAGGTTTTCATAAGGTTAGTATTTTTTTTTTTAATTTTATAGAGAAATATATTTTTTGACACAGTCGAATCCTCTTAACTGAAACGACAATCTCAAACAGTTTTTTTCTCATAGTTCTAACAGCAAGACTTTCGTTTTAAAGGTATTTTCTTATTTTAACTCAGAAAATCTTAAAATAAGCAAAAAGTATTGTTTTGTGTAAACGTTGAAAGAAATTTTCAATTCCAAAAATTTAGACTTTTTTCGACAGAAAATTTTTAGTAAAGTTGTCGAACATTTTTGTCAGCAACAAAAAAAATGTTGCTTTACCTCACTAAAAAAAAAAAACTGCTCTATAACCAATAGAAACGAGGAAACCGAATTAAATTTTTCAAAAAATGTGTACAAAAGTGGACTTTTTGTTCGAACTTTGTGGATAAAGAGTAGGTATCTTTGTGAGAACTTAAAAAAATTGTGTGAGTGCCGGGACTCACTGTTAATATGTGTAAACATCAACGTGCGCGGATCCAAAACGGACTTGTTTTTGCTTGAAGGGGATCTTAAGATTTTTTTCACTGAACGCACCCATCCTAGAATGCAGATCGTAACGTTGCACACCGTAACGTTGCAGGACGTAACGTTGCACGACGTAAAGTTGCACACGAACGTTCACGTTTTTTTTCACTCTACCGCCAGCATAGATGTTTACACATCAAAAAACTAGGTTATATTTTTATTTTCAGATATTTGGATTCATTTTGGTTACTGTTAGATCATTCAAAACTTGTTTTTCGGTCTCATGAAACAAGAATAAACCCAACACACCAATCACACATAACAAAAGAACATGTTTTTTATATGACTAATAGTCGAACCAACACACACCGAATGAAAACATTTTGTTTTAAAACAGCGTTATCGATAATTACACACTTCCTTATGGTGCAACCCCACACGGTAAAACAAAACCAAACATAGGCGAAACAAAAAAAACATGTTTCTTTATCGATGGCTGGAACATAGTTTTTTTTTAGAAAAAAAATTTTTGGTGGTGGTGTTTGTTTGCCACAGGGGTTGTAAATATTTGGAAGTTCTCGTTGAAAACACACACCTCAAACGAAACAGAAAACTGAAATGATTTTGTTTGCTTCATTGTATTTCAGTTGGTGTGTGTTGAAACAAAAAACGTTTTCTTGCTTTATGAAACGTTTTGTCGCATCTGGTGTGTTTTCAGCCCAACTGGACATATTACTGGTCATGCCGGAGGTTGGGGATCGAATCCCAACCTATGCCACCTAAGAAAAAGGGCTTTTTTGTTTCTTTTCAGGGACACTGCCAGGCAGAAAATTGTAGATGCCTTTTACAAAGAGACAACACGCACACAGAAATGTTTGAGAGGATAAAGGCAATATAGGCATGGGCCGCCATCACTAGCTGTCGCACCACCAAATTTGTATTTGTTAATTTAATTGCTGCACTATAGTTATTGAGTTGGCATAAAAGGGTGTCTCGATACTGCTGGCTTCCTACAGGTCCGCTTAAAATGATTTACGAAAGGATGGGTTCCGAAAACTCATATTATTATGACAATTCACAGATTACAGTGGTAAGTCACAGATTACTTTAGAAAATCGCAGGTAACATTAAAAAAATCACGGATTACTCCAATGAATCACAGGTTACAGTGGAAAATCACAGATTATTCCCGCCAATCAAAGATTACTATGGCAAATCAAGGATTAATCCGGAAAATCACAGGTTACAGTGACAAATCACAGATTACTTTGGCGAATAAAGAATTACTCCGGAAAATCGCAAGTTACCCAGATAAATCACAGATGGCTCCAACAAATAACAAGTTACCTTGGTAAATCAAAGTGACAATCATTGCAAATCACCGATTACTTTAACAATTCACAGAATACTCTTTGCAAATTAAAGAACATCAGGCAGATCACGGACTTCAAATGACAACTAACCTAGACAAATCACGCAAAAATCCTTTCAAAACTATTTACCAAGTCTTTGGAGTTAGTCCTCTCTTACTAATTGCTGGTCCTTTGAATGCATTTTGCAGTTCAGATAAGGTCATAATAATTTTTCCATGTTCTCACTGCTGTAGCTCCTTTAGAGTCATGGGTTAAATGGTATATCTCAATTTACTTTATTATTGGGCAAATAAGCGGATTCGACTGTTTTCTTTTTTGTTTTCATGAACTTAATACAAAAAAACATTTATTGGAAACAAATTATACAAACATAAACGTGTGCCCCAGATATGTCATTTCATATTTGGTGTGGGATTCACGAGTCTCGTGTAAGCTTTTTGATTTACACCTACAGAAACGTATTTTACTACATTTTAGAGATAAACAAAACGAAGTGTTACATGACTGTGCTGGAACATCTCTCCTGAGAATAGGAAGGTGGGTAGGCATATTGTCATATAATAAAGACATTCTTTCATTGTTGTAGGGCACACGTTTTAACACAAGACATTCAGCTGATAGAAGTATAAGTTGAAAAAGAAAGTTCAATATAACGGGGATTTAAATTTAAAAACATTACCAAAGGATTTTGATAATTTGCTGACGATTGAATCATTTTATTGATTTGTTAGTTTCCGTGGATTGGTATATCGTCCCAAATCCGAGTATTTAGCTTCTTCACAAATTCATCCACCCGACATTGGGGCTCGATGCATCATACGTTTATCAACGCAATAACCTTTCATTTCCATGGTGAATTGCCATACATTAGAGAATCTAAGTTACCTTTTATTGCAGGCTTCCGGTGCCAGCAACTTTTGTTTGAACAAAACTTGCCTTAAGTCCGCAAGCAATTTTTGTCCACTCGTTTACGTGGTTTTGGTACCTAATACAAAATTATTAGAAAGAGCCAACAACTCTCATATACAAATACTTGACTAATGGGCGCTCGGAACACTCTCACTCCCATTTAACACCATAAATTCGCCGCAGGACCAAACAAAAGAATGCGAAAACAAATTGCCTGAGCCTAAATACTAATTTAGGAAATTCTAAATTCTCAAATTACAACTCAACTTGCTGCCAAAGTTTTTCAAAAGTTCACTTGGAGGAAAATAAATAGATTAAATTGTCCTTCATTAAAATTAACACATCAAAAGCTCACTTAAAAAAAAATGCCAAAACTTTAACTTAAATTGCACCTTTTGATCAAAGTTCCTTGCCTTCTTGATTGTTGATTACTTCAAAACCAGAAGACAAAAAAAAAATAAAAACAAACCGAATACGATTCAAGCCTAAGAGGAATATTATATTTCCTCCTCTCCATCTTCCTATAGTCCTATCCATGTATCTCTAAATGAACTTCAAATAAAAGCCAGCATAAGATCCATCATTACCAACCAGCCAACCAACCAACCAACCAACCAACCAACCATCATCATCATGAACATCAACAGCAGCAATTTCACAAATCCAACTCTTTAATGTGCAATAAAATATAAATAAGAAGACGAAATGAAAAATTCAAAGGGAAGAAAACACATCGTTTCTTCAGTTTGCACTCTCCCGATCCTCTGACAAATCATACGGAGGAAAAGTCAACAAACGATTTTGCTTCTACGAACGCAAATAGAAGTCCTTGTGGTCCTTGGTCTCAGGCTGTCTTTTGAAACTTTAGAATTTTGATTTTCTTTGACTTTCTCTCACACTCTTCTGAAGGCAAGAACATAACTCCCTGTGTTAAAGTTTTGTGTTATGTCTTTTCTATATGATGATGGTGCTACAGCTACATGCTATACATACCCACCACATCTTCGCTTCGCCTAGTCGGTCTTCAATGACTGCTGTGGTGACGATTGCGGCTAACGACAAGAAGACACACCGTTAAATCAGGATCTATTTGCTTTGGTTTTGTCGCGCTTTCCGTACACAACCAACGATGATGAAGGCTTGGCTTTCATGGTATTGTACATACCCCTAATAGCCCCCCCCCCCTCCCTTTCCAATACCCTCTCCAGCTTGTTGGACAAGAAAACTCATCAACCCCGATAGAAATTAGAAATACCCCCGACCTTCTGCCTTAAGCAGAGCAATCATCATTTCGTCATCAAGAGCACATGGTGCACCACATGCAACCATGCATGCTGAATGCATAATGCATGCAAAAACAGTTCCCCAAATGTCACACCGGAAGAACAAAAATCGAAGAAAAGAAGACGAAATACAGAAATGACAGGACGACGATGACGATGATGACGACTATACGGCTGCACTGACATTTGCCCCAAAATAAGACATTCACAGGCTGTTTTGCACTGGGTCCTAATGTGCAGTGGGGGAGCGGGTGCGGACGCTCTTCTAGACGTTCCATTCAACGAAGTTGTGCAAATATGTTTGCAAATTTAATTGGTTATACATAGTTTTGAAGTTTTGAGGGTTAGAGAAAGCGGAAGGCAGAACAGACGGCACACAGCGCCCCCTGTGGATGTTTTTCTTTTCTTTTCTATTTTTTTTTTCAATTTTTTTTATTTTTCCTTCTGTTTCATTCAAAACGACTTTGGGTTAGCAAATGCTGCGCGAAATTAATTTCACTTCCGCTCTGGTTGATTTGAAAAGACTACCTACACAGCACATACACCCACTCAATCGGATATTTTTGAAAATTCGATCAACGGAAGCAATGGCGACGGACGGTAACGTTAAACGGTAACGGCGGCGTCGATGATGTTGGAGTAATGCAAAAGAAGCGTGAGTTAAACGATTCTGACTTAGCGGTGTGTTTCGTTGTCGTGCTGCTACTGCAGCTGCTGCTACTGATGCTGATGCCGCCGGTTCTCGTTCACTTTCTTCCGATATGATTGCATAAAATGAAAATTCAATTTTCTGCCTCGAGAGCCAGCAACAGAAGAAGCACCCAGATGAGAGTGCAAGGTAAAGAGAGGAATCTTATGTGAGGTAACTGTGTAATTTGATTGTGGCAAAAAGAAACTGAAAAGTTCTTTGAAATATAATAATAAACAGTCGATTCTCTCTTAGTGGGAAGACACAGGTTGATGTGTTTTTTTTTTTAAAGTGCTTTTATATTACCATTTCATTCAGTTATATTTTAATATCTTTATTAATTATTTGTATGTTTTTGTAATTTTTACGACAAGAGGACAATCAAAATAAAGGGATAGTGGGAAAAATTATAATAACAAGATTTTATGTAGGCGCATTCATATTTTAGAAGGAACATTTTTCAAAGACGACTTGTACGATTTTAATAAAACTGAAGTAGATTACAGATTCAATTCCAAAAAACTACGAAATTCATAATTCTATCGAATATTTTAGAAAAATTACTTAATTCCGAATTTGCTTATAAGTTTGCAATAAAACAAAGCAATCGCATTGGCTCCAATATCTTCAACAAAAATTATTTTTACATTTAATATAGTTTTTGAAATTTTTCTGAAACACCACTTGTTAAGTGTGTTTTTTTTAGAGGTATAGAACTTTGAAATAGAATAAAACACAGATGATTTTTTTTTAAATTGACATGAAATTTACTTTATTCGAAAGATAGTCTTCTGGCATTATAAATTAAATATGATTTCTGGCGTAGGACCGCCAAGGCTGGCTCGGCCGTAGTCTTATCTGGAGGTTCAATTTTCGATGACTTTTTCCAACATTTGTAGCCGTATATCGGCAATAATGCGGCGAATGTTGTCCTCCATCTGGCCAATCGTTCCGAGCTTATCGGCGTAGACTTCACATATTCCCACAGAAAATAGTCACAGAAATAGGCGGCGTTAATTCGCACGATCTTGGAGGCCAATTCACGGGTCCATAACGTGAAACTATGCTTTTACCAAACGTTTCCTTCAATAAATCAATTGTGGCACGAGTTGTGTGACATGTTGCGCCGTCTTGCTGCATACCACAGCTCCTGCACATCATGGTTGTTCAATTGATGAACGAAAAAGTACTGACTCATGGCTCTAAAGCGGTCACCATTGACTGTAACGTTCTAGCCAGCATCGTATTTAAAGAAGTACAGACCAATTTCAGTGAAATCTCCCTTGAGCGGACAGCAATGGTGCAAAATTTTTTGTCCGCCTAAGGGAGTTGTCCGTTTAAGGGAAATCAAATAAAATAACATTAATTTTCGAAACTAGTATATATACATACATGTAGTAGGTGTTCATTTATTAACAGAAAATAAAAAAACTACATGAAACTTAGTTGCTGTTTCACGTAAGTTTGTTTTTTTTATATTTTTTCCGTTAAAGTTTTTATTTTTGGTTGAATCCCGAAAGCATCTTTTTATAAAATAAAGCAAAATAATAAAAAGAAATGCTACCTGAGTAAAAATAAACAAAAATTTGAATTTTCAGAACAAATCTTTCACTGCCGACCAAAACATAACCGCTTTCAACACACGAATGACAGGAAAACATATGCAAGAAGATCCAGTAGATAAAGTTCTTCCAAATTTGCATTCACCCGTTTAACAAAATTCACACATGTAATGCAATGTTTCTGGACTGGTAAACCTGTTTTTTTTTCCATAAATGAGAAAAAAATACTGTCTGTAGAATGCAATTACAAAAATTGGAAGTGGCTCTAGACATGCCAATTATAACAGTTTTGGTTTATAAAAGTGCTGTTTATGCGGCCCAGCAGGGTCAGGGCCCTCCGCCGGTGGGCATTCTTTAGGCACCCGGAGTTTTTTTTTCAAGGCGCGCGAAGCGCTTTAACGCACGCCCACTTTTAAGGCCGAAAAACTGTTTATATTATGAACTTATTGGCCATCCTTTACCACCTGCTTCAATCATCGCACCTACCTTTCTTCTCTATATTTTTTTGTTTATACTAAAATATTAGTTTTGGTTTTAAAAAACAACCACTGGTCAACAAAAAAAATTTTATTATTTTTTTCCGGTGAATTCGGTCTCAGAATTGCTCAATTTTATAATTTTCAAACTAGTGTAGTTATATATAAAATAAATGTATAAAAAAATAAATAATATAAATATTTACTGTTAATGTTATTTACTGTAGGTATATAATTTTAAAACTAACTTTTATTTTTGAATATGGCAACGCGTTTAGGAAATAACTTCTATCATCGAGCTTTTGCACTTGTCTCAAGTGTAATTAATGGGTGATTTTTTAAGAGGTTTAGAACTTTAAAAAAAAAAAAAACACAAAAAATTCGAAAAAATGAATGAAATATTTATTTGAATCGATAGTTTGAATCTTGCAATTTAATGTTTAAAGATAATTTCATGCAAATGTTGACCGCGGCTGCGTCTCAGGTAGCCCATCCGCTGAGTCCAATTTTGGCATACTTTTTCACACATATCGGCCGGTATCTCACGAATGAATGCATGGATGTTGGCTTCCAGTGCGTCAATCGAAGCGGGCTTGTCCCTATAGACATTAGCCTTGACATACCCCCACAAAAAATAATCTAATGGTGTCAAATCGCACGATCTAGGCGGCCAATTTACCGGCCCGAAACGTGAAATTAACTGTTCACCAAACTCGCCTCGCAATTGCGCCATTGTTTCGCGTGCTGTGTGGCATGTGGCACCGTCTTGTTGAAACCACATATCATGCAAGTCAAGAACTTCCATTTCGGGCAAAAAAAAGTTTGTTATCATCGCTCGGTAGCGTTCACCATTGACAGTAACGCTGCGATTCGCATCATCTTTGAAGAAATAGGCCCAATAATGCCGCCGGCCCATAAACCGCACCAAACAGTGGCTTTTTCGGGATGCATTGGTAGCTGTTGCAATGCTTCTGGCTGATCTTCACTCCAAATGCGGCAATTTTGCTTATTTACGTACCCATTCAACCAAAAATGAGCCTCATCGCTGAACACAATTTTTCGATAAAAAAGCGGATCCTCGGCCAGCTTTCCAAGAGCCCATTCACCAAAAATTCGGCGTTGTGGTAGGTCGGCTGGCTTTAGTTCTTGCACCAGCTGTATCTTAAAAGGCTTTACGCCCAAATCCTTCCGCAAAATTTTCCACGTAGTGCTGTAACAAAGGCCTAACTGCTGGGAACGGCGCCGAATCGACATTTCGCGGTCTTCTGTCACACTAGCTGATACGGCCGCAATATTTTCTTCACTACGCACAGTACGTAAACGTGTTGGTGGTTTAATGTCCAACAAAGTAAATTTGGTGCGAAATTTGGTCACAATCTTCCGAATAGACTGCTCAGAAGGTCGAGAATGCCGATCATAAAATGGAAGCAGCGCGCGATGAACATTTCGAACCAAGCACGAATTTTGATAGTAAAATTCAATAATTTGCAAGCGTTGTTCATTTGTAAGACGATCCATGGTTAAATTGCAAACCAAACTGAAGCTGTTTGACAGTGACACAAGGTACTAAGCACACGTCAGCTGTCAAAACCAGTGTTGCCAAAACCAAACCAGCTAAAAAATCACCCGGTAGATTAGTAATAGAATAGGGGATGAACCCTAAGCGTGCTTATTCATGTTTGCATGTTAAAGATAAAATAAAAATAAGAAAATTAAAATAAAGACAACAAATACTAAGAAAATGCAAATAATAATTAAGAAAGTAAAATTATAAAAAAATAAGAATATACAACTATGTAAGACCTATACAAAATAAAAAAGGTAGACAAATAAAACAACATTTGGAGATGGCTCCTGGAAATAACGACAGAAAATATTTTTGGGAAAATGTAACGCCATAAATTTTGTTTGGCTGAAAATTGGAATAAAAGTCAATAATATAATAAAATTAATTTTTTGTTTGATTATTATTTGTTAAAACTTATATTTTTTTCAAAAAAAAATTAAATTATAAATTATTAAAAAGCGCCAGAATGCAAAATTATAACAAAATTGGTAAAAACATTGAAATCTTGGTGTACGCGAATAACACAAAAATTAGACTTTTTTCTAATTCTACTTCTAATTTCTATTTCAGCTATGCTATTTTTGTTTGCCAAAAATGTGAAACGCAATTTGCTATGAACACTTTGTTTTATCAAAATCGTAGAAGTTGTTTTTGAGAAAATAAATATTAAAATAAAATCGTTGTATGTATTGTACTAGATAAGCTAAAACCAAAATTCGAATTTCCCCTCTCGAGAATCACATAAAAAATACTCTGAGCCGTAAGCTTTTTCTTGAATCTTCTCCTTCAAACTCCCTCGATACATCCTGCACCCAAAAGCACCCAAGCTAATTTTCATCATGAAAAATCCAATCACTTTATCCATTTAAAAATACCACGTTTCTAAAATCACAAGAAAACTTAATCAAAAAGTGTTTTTTTTTCACATAAAAAAGAAGCTAAATTAAAATGTCCAAAAAATACTGTGAAATTGTAGAAGAAAAACATTGAAGTTTTTATTTTCTATTGAAAAAATAATCCCACTTTAAAAATAATACTCTTGTTCTTCTTCTCGAATAAAAAAAAACCCAAGAAGTGACAAAAGCCGTGCGAAAATAACAAAGTTTTTGAAGAAAATGATATCTTAAGTGGCTTTCGCCTAAGAGGTGGACGACTGTTCATTTCTTATTATTTGCTTTGTATGTAGGTAAGGTACCTACATAGAAATGAGGTAAATATTTCGGTAGAAATAGAGGCAAATATTATAAAGTGGTTGCTGGTGGGTCGGGCCTTGCTCTGGAAAATGTAAGTTACTTTATGGCTGATTCAGCATGCCATATCTACACACACAGGTATATGTATATCTACACACACTTGATGGATGCACTCGTGCATTCATCGCACTCGGGGAAATCGTCGTCATCGTTCTTCGTTTCACACAGATTGAATTACTTTTGTGAGATATTTTTTATTTCTTCATTCGATATTTTAAACAATGTTTGTGGAAATTATTTTAGCCATAACTCAAAAAAAAACCAGGTGCATATTTATGTGTGTGCTATTGGTAAACATTTCATAACAAAAACAAAAAAAAAATCATAAAATAAATGGGATTGTTGAATAAATCAGAGAGCTTAAATGGCAATTTGTTAACGTTGCTTCGATTACGATACTCGAATCGAGTGCCTACATTATGTACTAGGTATGTAACTATGTACGTACCTACAGTGAGTCTGAGTCAATGGGATATAGAGAGTCAGTGAACTTTTTAGTTTTCTGTGATAAACTATGAACTCTTCCCTATTTTTGTAATCTTTTTGTTTTATCAAAGAAGTCTATTCATTTAAGCCCCAGAAAGAGGAATTTACTTTACCAAAAACTCATAGACATTAATTTATAAGGGCAATGCCCACGGATTGTATAATGAATTTGGCTTGAATATTTTGTTGTAATAAAACTTAATGAGTTTGACTCTCAACTTATACCTATAGGGAGAGCTAGCTAGAGGCTCGTTGCGGACTTATCATTTTCTCAAGGCCGGTATTTTTTTTTGTTTAAGTTAGGTATTCTTATCTTGTTGTCGATAAGGGTTTCAGTGTTCGTTATCTTAATTAGTCTTGCCTTTGACTTGTACCGATGTAGTTTTTAGTGAAAGATAGATAAAGCAAACATAAATCAATGTGCGTTTCGTCTTTTATTTTTAGATTCTGAGACATAAATAGTGGTTGATATTCATTTTTACGCCAAAAATAAAAACATGAATTTATTATTTAAATAAGCTTGTGATGGTTTTGAGTTTACTCAAGCTAAGGAGGCCTCAACTGTCCCTCTTGGTTGGAATCCTAACGGGTCACATCTCAATGGGAAGCCACTTGAGTTGAATGGGCATCAGTACATCCGACTCATGTAGAGAGTGTCAAGATGAAGAGGCGGAGCAGGGTTCCTATCACTTTCTCTGTGAATGCCTCAGGCTAGGAATAACCAGAAAAGAAGCCCTCGGCGGTTATTTTTTCGACGAACTGACCGACGACGCCCGTCTCGTCTCCGCCACTGAGAAATATCTTAAAATTCATTCCTAATTTCAGATGGTTCAGGAAGGCACCCCATACCTAAGCGTGCACTCACTCTACCATAATTCCTTCCTCTATCCCTCCTATACCTACAATGGATCCATTGAGATCCGAGTGAGGTTATGCGGCTAACCGTAGCATCACCCCTTCCAACCTAACATAACCTTACCTATGACACAAAAATCACACAAATTACAATTTTGTCAATAAAATACTGCTATAAGATTGACCTCAAGTGTTGACAGCAAAGATAGAAATGGAAAATGGTGAAACCCATTTTTGACGAATACCAGCATCACCAGCTATTTACGCGCCATTTTTATTTCTTGAATATTTTAGAGACTTTACCTTTCTCAATCTCAAAAAAAGTTGTATCAGAAATCGATTTAAAAGCGGAAATATATTTGTTTCACCAACATACCATAACTTTGAGACTCAAAGCGAAAAAAAGGTGATTTGATTTAAATTTTATGGCATATTTAAAGTTGACATTTTCAAGATAATACCATTACCATACCACAAAAAGTTTTTCATTTAGCTTTTAAAATAATTGACAAAATCATAATCTTAGCATTTCGTTGTTAGAGGGTCATAATATTTAACGGATAATAATCTCGAAATGTATATTTATTTCATACTTTATTTTTTTTTTAATTAAACCAAAACTTTACTCATAAAAATAACTTTTTTCGCTTAGAAAATAAAACCTTCTGTCTTTTCTTAATGACATCATCATAATTCCATTCTCGAAGAAAACATAGAAAGTAATTTCCCCAAGAATACGAGCGAGCATAATGGTAAAAAATGAAATTGAACAGCCCAAAGCTACATACCTATATATGTATATAGTATAAGAAGTTCATACCTGAGAAGAAATTGAAGAAGAAAAAGAAGCAAAGCAAAAATAACAACTTCACGATTTATTTGTAATTCATGACCGTAAAATCAGATTTCCACTTTATAATTGTTGCCAAAGTCTTTGATTCTCTCCATCTTCAGGTGTAGCCGCCTCTGAATCACAAAAACCAGAAGGAGCGAGTATTAAGTTCAAAAAAAAAAAATATATATTTATATACAGATATATTGTTTTTTTAAAGAGCCCACAAATAGAGAAAATGTAGGTTGGAATTGGGAGGTACATCTACTCAAAATGGACACCTGTTGCTTGATAGATAGGGAGGTATGTAGGTATATAGATAAATCAGTTAAAAGATCAATTTTAACTTTTTGTTCACTTTTCGAAAAATAAAATTTGAAAATAAAAAAAAAAAATAAAACCAAGCCAAGCCAACGAACGGCAACGACCTAACTTTCTGTGAGTATACTCTGGTGGATTCTTAATCACATTGACTGGTGGAATGGAATTATTGGGTGAAAAGTTTCACTACAGTTATCCCATAACAATTGAAGTTAAATGCCATAATTTAAGTGGCTCCTTTTGTGGTTTACTCTTCACTTATAGGTACCATACAATCATATATGCGCATATATTAAGGTTACCATCTGTCCTTTATTTTAACAAATCAGTCAGCCAACAAAAAACATGTTGTGGTCAGAATTATTTACTTGAATCAAGTATTAGTTAAGGCTGAAAACACACCGGATGTGACGAAACGTTTTTGTTTCATAAAGCAAGAAAACGTGTTTCGTTTCAATACACACGTACCGAAAGAAAATAGCAAACAAAATCATGACACTTTTCTGTTTTGTTTGGTGTGTGTTTAGATAAAACAAAACGAATTTTCAACAAGAACCTCCAAATAATTAAAATGCCTGGGGCAAACAAATATCAATGAATTTTGGTTTTCAGAAAAACTAAGTTTCAGCTATCGACAAGCGAAACATATTTTTTTGTGTTGCTTTTGCTTTTTTGTTTCGTTTTTATGCGGTGTGAGTTGCGCCATAAGTACGTGTGAATTAATCGACAAATCGGTGTGTATTGGCCGTAAACAAACAAAGGTATTTTCCACAACCAGCCATAAGAAAAAAAACATGTTTTTTTTGTTTTGTTTGGTTTGTTTTGTTTTGGTTCATAAGAATCAATGGATTCGTGTTTTATAAGAAAGAAAAACACGAAACACGTTTAGCAAAATTGTTTTTTTTTTTATTTTTCAGCTTTTTCTCTTTCGAAAGGTATACAAATCTAGAGCAACTTCTTCCTATAGAAATAAATTAAAAAAGCTGAAAGGCATTTTGCTCATAATACAGAAAATTTAAATCTCATATTCTGGAAAATCAAAAATTTTTGAGTTAAGGCTTTTTTGTCTAGAATTAATTGTTCGTACCGAAATTATGGACTTTGGTAGTAGCAGTAAGCATTGAGTGTGATTTAATTGGCATTTATTTAGAATAAATAAATAATTTCATATTTGCTTACCAAAAAAACAAACATTGCACAAAAATTAACGACTCAACTTTTCCGAAGGCTTAAAAAAAACCGTTTTCGAAATTATTTTTTTTAGGGATTTCTATGGGAATCATTTTTTAAATGTATCTTAAAAAGGAAGTTTAGTAATTTCAGCTCCAGTAAGGTTTTTTTTTTTTGCAAAAGCCAGACACTAAACATATCAAAAGTCTGTATTATTTAACTTTAATGTTAATTTTGATGTGAGATTCGAATTTAGTATAGATGCGAAAAGTATAGTCAGATAAAAAATCTTTGTTGAATAGTGTAACTGCTTAACGATATTTTAGTGCGAAATTAGTAGTTCGGATCGAGTTCAAAATGGTATAGATTCATTAAATTGGCATATGCCTGATCTGCTTCGCAAATTGCCAAATATGCATCAAACACTACTTGCTTCTATATATACGGCTTGTAGTATAGGTTTACGAACTAACCTCTGACTTTGAAGTATGGCTGGAATGTGTCAGTCTCGTCGCGGTCTCGTCTCAAGAAGCCGAAATGATATTGGCGCAAATTTTTAAACAGTCCTCGTTCAAGGAATAAAACCGACTCTAGTAAACGCAGTCGTTTAGTTGCGAGCCCTTGTCTAACCTTTTCTTAATTTTTAACACTTTAACCAACTCTTTTAACTAATGAAGGTTTTTAGGGCATTTGTAAGGTATTTAGCGCATTTTTAAGGCTTTTTTATGATTTGTGGTAGAGCATTCGACTGCAGATCGAGAGGTCCCCGGTTCAAATCCGGGTGTCCCCTTTGAAAATTAAATTTGTTTGTAATTTTTTTTTTCTTTTTTTACCTCCCATATAGCTATTTCACCTTTCCAGCTTAGATGAAGGGCGATTTTTTGAGCAGAAAATGATTTGCCGCGAAATGGTAGTCCAAGACTATGTACCACATTTTTGTTTGTTTTTGTTGGGGCGGTCGACCGAATACAAGTTTGTGTTGTATATTGTTTGGTGTCGTAGTCTATTGAATCGGGGGGTGGAGATGGTGTTGTTTTGTCGTGGTAATGGTCACTGGGTACATGCACCACAAATTAAAGCTAAGACAGTTTTCGTGATTGTTGATTTACATGCTTAAAATCTTCATCAAACATTTTTCTTTAAATTTTTGTTATGAAATTACAAACGTTGAATGGATAAAGTATACTTTAAAAAAGATAGAGAAGCATTTTGCTGCTTTTAAAGTTAGACGAGGCCTTAGGCGATAAAGTATACTTTATATCGTTTAAAATTATCAAAGCGTCGACTCTCATTCTAAAACTCATTTTTAGAGTCGGCGTCGAATTTAAAAATGATTTAGAGTAGGTTTTAAATGTTTAAATTTCTGCCCCGTTGACTTTAAAAATGTTTTAAGAAAACTAAAATGTAGCTACATCTACATCCTATGGTGCTGGTCCTTTGTTCAATATAGAAGTTCAGGACTTCAACTCGAAGAAAATAAGCCGATTTGTCATTCCAGATTAGTTGGGGTACATTAGAAATGAAAAAGCATTTATTTTAGAACTTTGAACCACAGATTAGCCACATGAAGATGAGAATCCCCGGCAGCCATTTTAATTTGCCTACAAGCTTGAACTGGCAGTTATCAGATAAAAAATGAGAATGTGTGTATAAAAATCTCACACATAGACAGTTGGGATCGTCACACATCTGGTTAAATTGTTCTTGCAATTCACATCTATTCATCGACGCGGGAAAAAATTACAAATACAACAATGTAAACAAATGGGCTTTGGAGAGTGAAACGTACGAAACATTCTCATCTTCATATGGCTAATCTGTGCTTTGAACTAAGCCAATTTTATTGTTTTGTTTAAAGGTATAAGTACCTACATATGTATAAATTACCAATCTGTATCAATTTTGTATCTTTTTATTTTTGGTTGAGGTCCATCTTCTCAATCAGAATCCGCATCATACATATTTGATATGATATAGTTTTTCCTTAAAAAATCAATTTCTTTTTATTTAAAGGGTTTTGTAATTGGCTCACGTTGATTTTGGCGACGTATGGCGGCCATGTTTTTTTGGTGACATCTGTCAAATCTGTTGTCTTTTATTCAGTTACTGATGCCAAATCACCATGGCAAGTAACAGCACGTCCAAATGATAAAACTTCATTGTCAAAATGAGTGTTCGTTAGTGCAAACGTTGCGCCCATTTTACGGTAGACGTGGTGGTCCTCACAGTGCACAAGAACTCGGCTTTTCGTAGTTGGAGAATTTTGCGTCGGGACTTGGGCCTTAATCCGTACAAGATCCAACTGACCCAGGAGCTCAAAGTTTAAGACCAAAGACAAAGCCGTTTGTTCGCTGACTGGGCTTCGGAGCGTTTACAAGAGGACTCCAATTTTTTCCGAAAAATCATCTTTAGCGACGAACGCGACGGGGCGAATTTTCGGATGAATGGCTACGGCAAAATGCCGTATATGGGAAAGCACCGACCCACACGAGGTTCACGAGGTGACTCAATATTCATATCATAACAATTGGCGGTTTTCTTTTTTGGCTCTGAGCAAAGCTCTGAGCAGAGGCTGAGCGATCAGATTAGAGCTCTGAGCAGATATGATCAGAGTCCTCAGATATAATTATGAAACACACTTGAGCACTGAACTGTCATTTCATAGGGAATGCATTTTTAATTTTTAGTTATGTGTGAAGTTGGGGATCGTTAAGAAATTCCGCAGTATGTTGGTGATTTCAAATATAATATTTTTTCTGGATTTCTGGACCCGGACAAAGGTGGTTCTGGACCTGGACAGAGATGGAAATTTTTTTTTTGCAAAAAAAATATTAAAAAAAGAATTAACTTTTCTTTTACAAAAATTGTTGTTTCCAAAAAAAAAATGTCTCCTTTGTCCAAGTTCCAGACCCACCTACAGATTTTTTTTTTAAATTGTAAAAAAGTTGTTTCCAAAAACAAAAAATGTGTCCTTTGTCCAAGTTTCAGAGTCACCTCCAGAACTTTTGTCCTGGTTCCAGATCTATGTACCTCCAGAACCTTCTTTAAAAAAAAATGTGTCCTTTGTCCAAGTTCCAGACCCACCTCCAGAACTTTTGTCCTCGTTCCAGATCCACCTCCAGAACCTTCTTTCAAAAAAAAAAATTGTTCTTTGTCCAAGTTCCAGACCCACCTCCAGAACTTTTGTCCTGGTTCCAGATCCACCTCCAGAGCCTTCTTTAAAAAAAAAAATTGTCCTTTGTCCAAGTTCCAGATGCGGGATTTCGTGATACGGGATTTTGTGATGCGGGATTTCGTACCCAACCCGTGAAGTTGGCTTCGCTCAGCGTTTCGCTCGATTTGCTCGGTCATTTTATTCCGAGCTAATTGAACAAGCTCTGAGCTAACTCCGATGGAAAAAAGAAACACACTTTTTATGCTCTGATATGTCTGAGCTAAAAAATAAACATAGATTTTTTGTTTGACAGTTCCAAGATCTGCTTTGAGTTAAAAAAGAAAAACGCCAAATGCAAGCGTATAGTTTATTTGACAGGACGTATTCCACCCCTAATGCAACTCCATCTTTCCATCCAGTAAAACTTACACAAATTTCAGTCTTAATTTCATACTGAACGAACCTCCAATGAATATCACTTTGTATTTTGAAAGATAGCCGGCGAATTATATATTTTGACGTTTATAGAATATTAAGTTGCAATTGTCAGTGGAAATCACTCAAATCGCTCCAACCTCCAATGGAATTCAACACTTAATGGTTTGACAACAAATAGGGGAAGAATTATAAGATTTAGTTTGAACTATCAACCAACTTCCAACCCTAAAGACTCTCCCAAACGGGTACGAAAAATTCGGAGCGAATGTGCGACAACCGAAGAATCGTCAGAGATTCCCATCGCGCCAGTGTGGGTACTCTCATTAACAACCATGTAAATTAATTAAGACAGGCGAAAGTTTCGTTGTCGTTGCTAAGTATTCGTGTTGGTTTGGAAGAGCCTTAATTGAATTTGATCTTTCGGTCTTGCTTTTACACGAGAGCGATTTTTTAGCTTGGTTTCCTTTTAATTGCAAATACCGTTTAAACGCTGCGATTTTTAATGAATCTTAGCTTTGTGCAAGTGCAAAAGTACCATCTCTCTGCACTCTTTACACCACTTTATTAAGCAAAGTTATCTGAGTGGACGACGAATGAAAATTAAACATACTCCAACAATAAGGAAAAGCAGAAAGAAGAATGAGCGATAACTCTGCAAATTGTTCAACCTCAGCAATATGTAATGCACGTTCCTCGCCTACGTGCTTAAAAATCGCAAGAAAAAATTGCATCGTTTAAAAGCAGTATATATATGTAAACGTAGGATAACGTTCAGATCTTCAGATTTTTATCATTGAACGTACCCAATATCCTACATCCTACAGCTGAATATTTATTATAATTTTTGTTTTTTTTTTTTTTTGTTTTCTTTTTAGTCTCTAGTTTCGCGTTCTCATTTTGCTCGGGCAAATAATAAAAATAAAAGAATAAAATATTAAAGTAAGATTTAAAATCGGTAAATACATAATAATGAATTTTAACTTCTTAAGTGGGCCCACTTAGGAGAAGTTCAAATTTTATATAAAAAAGGTCGCAAAAAAGGAAATATCATACCAATGAATAATTAATAAGTGGTTGCAATAAAATACAGATGTAGCTTCAACAATATGGCCGCTATCAACTACTGTCAAAGTTCGCAAGTCCCTATTGGAAGACCCTTTGGTTCGGCCCTCAAACTTTTTCGGTCGACTAACTCTGATGCCCTGATGCTAGCCTCACTCTAGGCAGGATAACTTTCTATTTACTCCTTCTTGAAGATAATTTATATATATTTAATCTTAGACAAATAATGTTCAAAAATAAATATCACTATATCCTATGCTTTTATTCCTTCTAACTTGTGACGTCCAATCAGAGTCGATTGAGAAAGACCAATTGTCAACCTAATGTCAATTTTTTATTAAAATGTCAAATTGAAAGGTAGTTGTTTTTCTTGAATCTATTACTTCTACCTTAATGGTTATTTATTAGCGCAAGTTAAAGGAGGAAAATTCAAAGGTGCGTAACGAGGCGAGAGGCAAGATATTGAAGATGGAAGATGGAAAGGCCATAAATATTAGGCAGCTTTATCGGGAAAAATGAAGAAGAAAAAAGAAAAGGTGGGGATGGGTTTTCATAATTAATGGCAAAACCAGTGTTGGTCTGGATCTGTTTCATTTGTATTACAAGACCACAAGGAAAAATCTCAGCAAGAGGCACAAACAACACGATTTGCTTGAACGTTTTTATGAGCGTGGTTTTATGTTGTTGTTTTTTTCGTGCTGCTCTTTTCAAAGTTTTATGTTTTTCTTTTTTTATTATAAAAAAAAACCTCGGAGCTAGACGACGAAGCAATAATAATAATTTGTGCCATTTGTGCAATTTGATTGCTTGAGAAGTTTTTTTTGTTTTGTTTTCATTTTTCAGTAATGCTTACTTGTGGTGAGGTATTTTTTATTAAAGAGGGGTAGTCAGGGGGGAGGGGGATGTTCATAGCTGATGGATATATCTACATAACAAAGTTGGATGAGTCACGTAGAACGTGTTTTTTGTTTCTGTTTGCAAATGGGAAGCAATGATATGCGGTAGCCACAGTTGGAGACGACAACGACGACCGACTGCGAACAAATGACCATTCGTTCGTTTGCCATGTCGCGTCGTCGTAGTCTGCCCTCCCGACAACGACTCCATCAAAACATTACTTGATTAATGGACTTAGAAAAAAAAAATACAAAAATTACATTTGAAGGAAAAATGTGCTTTTAATTGTGTTGAGGAATCAGAGATCTAATTAGTTAGCAGGTTTAATGACTTTGAGGTATTAATATATGACAGAGAACATAATGTTGTTTGTTTGTTTATCTCGTTTTGAGAGCATATGCAATGTATATACATAGATAGATTGCCATCGGACTATGAGTGTGACATTAATTTACGAGATTTAAAGAACAGAAACTGAAAGTCACACAGGTACACTTAGTAGATTCTAATAATTAATTATAATTCAAAACAGACTGTCTGATGGAGGAGAAGATCTTTGATAGAAATACAACGTGCAAACAGTTAAAACACTTTTCTGACTTTTCGTTTTAATGTTTTAGCTTGAATATATAAATGGATGTTGTATAAAATATTAAGTTAAAAGCGAAGAGATTGAAAAAACTGGGCCAAAAGTAATGTCATAACTTTGTGTTTAGAAATCTGCGTCGTTGCCCGAGAATTTAACATTTTACGACATTAGCCAACATTATGGTACATTCAAATATTATGACTTAACTTTTGCGTTGCCCCTCCTTGTACCTAAGGCTGAAAACACACCCGATAAGTCAATACGTGTTTTTCTGGCTTATGAAACAAGAATCCATCGATTCTTATGAACCAAAACAAATCAAACAAGGCGAAACAAAAGAAACATGTTTTTGTTTTTATGTTTTTTTTTTGTTTGACTAAATGTCGAAAATACTCGGCTTTGTATATGACCAACGCACACTGAATAAGAACAATTTGTTTGAAACCAGTGTCGCTTTTGATTATGGTCCAAGCCACACAACAAAACAAAGGCCAACCAGAAAAATATGTGTTTGTTTGCCACTGGAGTTTTTTAATTATTCGGATATTCTCGTTAAAAATTTTGTTTTGTTTTGTTTTATCTCAACACTCACCAAAAGGAACAGAAAAGTGAAATGATTTTGTTTGCTTTATTGCACTTCGGTGACGCCCAATTTCTTCACAGAAGTTCTAAGTCCTGTCCAGCCTAGCTAGACCAGGTGCTAGCTCTGGTACTCGGTCCTGACGAAAAGTAAGTCCCTGAGCACTTCTTCAAATCACTAGTACCGGACCCAAATACACCAAGCGGTACTAGGACTTATTACGTCTTAAACTGGTCTAATTCAGATTTTGACACTATTTTGGAATTTAAAATATTATTTTGATATTTATGTTGATTGAGAGCTATTTTATTTTATTTTCAAGTGAATTATGTTTATTTTAACAGGACAACATATTCATTGTACGATAACTGTCTCTCCTGACAGCAGCATCAACTATCAAATTTGTCACTCGAATGTGACTTCAACAATTTTCTGGTTTTCAATTTACGCAGTTAATAGCAAAATAGTCGTCCTTGCTACATAGGGAGTGATCAGTGGTTCTCTGTTAAGTAAAGGTGGGTTCAGTACGAAGTCTGCTTGAACACAAATATCTTAAATTGCCACCACCAAAATTTAAATTAATTTCCTACACCTTATAAGACCATTACAGAATAGGTACTTACACCTAAAAAAAAAGAAAAACCCCCCATACTTATGTGAAGAAATCATTTGGTACCGATTTGAGTAATAACAACTGGTATAATAACCAGGTACTAGCTGATTTTGAGGAGTCAGCTAGTACCGAGGCCTAACTAATACTCGGTACCAAATTGACAAGACTAGGATCTAGAACCTGTGTGAAGAAATGAGTTGATACCGATTTGAGTACTAACTTTAGGACTAGTACCGGTACTAGCATTAGGATTCTGTGAAGAATTTGGCCGTTAGTGTGTGATGAAATAAATCACGTTTTCTTGCCTTATGAAACAAAAACGTTTTGTCACAACTACCTATTTTTAGGTCAGGTACCTCCTATAAATTGCGAATTTGTGAAAAAATCAAAATTTGACAACAAATTCAAAGTAATTCCAGCTGAGAGCTCTTTTTATTTTCAAAGCTAGCAATTTCCAGGCTTTTCAAATAGCATTAACAATAACTATTCAACAAACGCTGTGCCTTTTTGGGTTAAGAGAAGGTTGAAGTCTTATAAGTTGTAAAAATCGAAAAATTAAAACTACTAAGAAAGCTGTATTCGATAATTATTATTTTTTTTTTTCAGTACGAAGTGGTGAGTAGCACGTTGACTCTCATATTGAAAAATACCTTGGTGCAAATTTGTCCGCTTCCATTGGTAAAGGGGTCAAAATTTTGACGGGTTCAAAATTCGTTTTTCAATATTCTTATTTCAAAATTTAGTTTTTCTAAACTTTGATTTGCAAATATGTAATAGTTTAGAATATCTTAGAAAGCTCGCACTCAAAATTTTATTTTCAATCAAGTACTTACTGAGGGTGGCTCAAATTGTATCAGCTTATCGCAAGCTGCTACAATTATTGCAAATGCCTTCAACCGTCAGTTTCGTTTCGATATTTGTGAATTAAACAGATGCAGAACACATGTCGGCAAGCCATAGAACGCTTTACTCTCAAAGATCGTGGAATACTCAGTTACCGAGTTCCCATTATGTCTCGTTTTGGATATCTGAACTCGGTCAGATCTCTGCAGACTTCTTTCTTTGGAGTTTATTGAAGTCAAGGGTCTTAAAGAACAAGCCACAAACTCTGTTATAATTTATTTAGTCACGACTATCACTATCACACCCGTAGCAATCGACTAACAGTAATAAGTTGATTCGGTGTGAAAACCCTATAATAAAATAATAAAAAAAAACAACTTGCTGCTTGAATCACCCTGTCTATAAAATTTGAAAGAAACATATGTGCAGTACTAAATGCTGCCCAAATCGTTAACCCTTGTCCACAAACAAAACAAATCTAAAACTCAACTAAAGTTTAATACCTTATTAAATGTCTGCCTAATTAGATCTTCATTAAAAAATATTAACAAGCTCTATATATACATAAGTATGAATTCTGCAAAGTTAACTTGAATAGCAATAAAAGAAAACAAAAAATAAAAGCCACATTTCAAGAGCTAAACAACACGAGCTCCACACCACAATCCTGTTGATGATACTTATGCAACATTAAAAAGTGTAAAATATGCGTAGACAGTGTTGGCTGTAAAAGGTGTATAATGTCGGTGTTTACTACCCGTAATACAATGACGACGTCATTAATGCAGAGTGAAAAAAAAAAATTATATATAATACACAAAATATTCGACCCAACCGCTTTTTGTAAAAGGAAGCTGGAGGAAGATCCCTCCCTACCTAGTATTAAATTTCGAGTTCATAAACCTACCTTTTTAAACTGCCTCAACTAGATGTGCTTTTTATTTGTGTTTTTCTTATTTTTGAAAAGGTAAAATAAGATGTGTAGGCATATTTCATATATAACTACGACACGACACGACCGACGTCGGAGGGTAAACCTTTTTTAATGCATGACGCAGCATACCAGCAATTTTTCTATAGCCAAGCAGCATTTAGAGAAATCATTTACTAAAGGACCTTTTTCAGGAATTATTATAAAAATGAATAAAAAATATTTAAGGGCATGGAGAAAATCATGTTCACCACGATTTGAAAAGGGTTGATTCTCGGAAGGAAATTACGTAGGTACTTTTTGTAGAAAAATATAAAAAAAAAACACAACAACAACTAGTTTGAGGGCTTGCAGCGACAAATGTAGTGTAAAGCAGCTTTGTTGTTAAACGTGTGTTTGTCAAAGGATTTACGAGTAAGTCTGTTGTGCTTGAAGGCTTTTAACATAAATTTGGACCTTGTGTGGCTCAAAATTCCTACTCTGGTTTCCGCAAAATTGAAGTGTCCAATAATCCCTCATCCTCCAGGGCCTCGCTGAAAGCCTTTACACAAATCTTGGAGAGGAAAAAAAATATATGTATATAATCAGATTATGCAGGGATCGAATTAAGTAATTGAATCACTGCGGGATACCCTCTACGCCGCATACAAATTTTATTACATGACAGCTGAGTTACTGAGGCTACTCTTTCGGTCTCTCAAGGCTTTTATCTCATCTTCGGTTGCCGCCGCCGCCGCGCCGCGACGGAGGAGAGTCCTCTACATGTCCCTTGAGACATTTTCAATATTTTATTTCAAATATTTCATTTTTTTGCATTTTCTTCCCGTGTCGTCGTCAATTGGGGAATTTCATATATATTTCTATTTGAAGTGGCTTTCTGGATTCAAGATAAGGCACCTTTCATTGATGGGGATAAAATATGAGAGAGATAGAGAGAGTTCACCAAACGCCAAACCGAAATATCTTCATGTTCCTGTTTGACTTTGCAACTTTACAAGGTCGTTTCGACATCAACATCACGAATATACGGCGTATATGTGTAGAAGTACCTATAGATATCAAATGTACGCCCTGTAGAGTAATTTTGGTTTTCGCTTATGAGCCGAATTACAAAAGGGAGGAAATTTAAGGATTTATTGAAAGAGAAGAAGCCTTTGGTCTTTTACTATGTACTTCCTATACCAATACCATCTATGTTTGTACGCGTATACAATACATTATGCAACACACCATTCTTCAATAAAACTTTTACTACTGATGCCAGCAACTATGTGGTGTTGCTTGTTGTTTCCGAAATACAAGTATTTTTTCCAAAAAAACGATGCTTTACTTAACTTTGTCTAGGAAACTATGTAGGTATACACGTAGGTACCTATGCTTTATACAAAAATTTTATAGCATTTTTACGACGCTTGGTTTTCTTTTTATGTCAAAGTTGTTGAGGTTTGTGGCTGTTAAAAGCAACGAAAATAATATATATGTACACATACACGAATACATACATACGTATAACAACGCTGTGCAAAAAGTTGTTGGTCTAAAATGTTCCTTTAATCTTGCGGGGGAATTCGATGGGAAAGGCACTTGTTTCCCCATATTTCCAGATATTGCTCAAGCCTTTGATACGATTTGGCGTCTGGGACTCCATGGGGACCTTCCAAGACAGTTCTATTACTGAAATCTACTATACATTACCGACCAACTCTTTAGAACATGGTACGAGCAAGAGTAATCGAAATTTAAGAAATTGAAGCCGGTGTACCCCAAGGAAGTGTCCTAGGACCAACTCTGAATCAAAGGACACACTTTTGCCCGCCAAGTTCTCGGCACTAACCCTTTTTACAGGAACAAACGAAAAGTTCAACTTCACAATATTTGCTAAGCTAGCCAGGCACAGGCGAGGCGCCTTTCCAAATTTCCTGAGATATATAGGACTTCAAAAATCGCTAAAACCGTAACTGACTGACTCACTGACAAAACCAACTGACAGATCATCAAAATTATGAGGACCTTCCCGAAACCGTAGCAGCTTGTAACTTAAAATACCGGTAGCTGTATTAAATAAGAAATCGAAAATTTCTGGTTTTCCAATTGTGGGGTGTGGTATCCGCCCACTTTCTCAGAATTATTATGAATTAATGAAGTAGGTATACTCTGCTGTAGGATGATGAAATTGGATAGAGCGTAAGGGCTGTAATGATTACAAAAAAAATCCAAAGTTGAAATTTCATATATTCAAAGGGCGTGGCATCCAATTGAAAAAAATTGTATTAAATGCTTTCAAAAAGCACTGAAATCACACCAACAGCATAAATGTTAACAATAAAGAACCAAGTTCCTCTACTTACAAAATAAACGTGTGCCGGGACTCACGGTAAATATGTGTAAACATCAACTTTTGCCCAAGCGCATTTTTGAGGAACCATATTTGGATCCGTATGCGTATTCGGATCCAAAACGGACTTGTTTGGATCTTCAGATATTTGTCGCTAAACGTACCCAATCTCCTACTATACAGATTTTAGTACCGTAACGTGCTTCATCGTAAAGTCTGACCTCGTAACGTCGCACAGAGCAAAGTCCACGTTTTCATTTCTCTCTACCGCCTAGATGTTTACACATCAAGCAATGAGATCTAAAATTAAGTTTATGAAGGTTTAATATCAAATTTTCAAGCAGAGTTATATGACAATAACTCCAGATTATGAGAGAAATTTTTTATTTCATGATTACTGACTAAAACATGGTAGGTTTAATTGGCAATTTAATTGAGTGTTTGTGGGTTCAAAAGCTTAAATCGGTCTACATAAGAAGGTAGGTTATAACGAACATCCCAGTGCTGAACGGCCTTAGTATGGACTTGATGATAGACTGACCAGACTTGGCAGGCTTATTCTAAGAATGGTTTTCTACGACTGGCCTTATGAAAGAAATATAAAAGGATTTGGTAACAAAGGGACAAGAAAATACTTTTGACCAGCGTTTTACGAAACCGAGAGGTGAATTCGATTTGCCAATAATGCTGCCGTAGTGGAAACGGAAAATTAAATATAGTGTTACAAATGACTCTCAGGCCATGAGTAGAAGTTACGACAATAACAGATTCACTTTTAATCGAGTATTCCCTTTGTGACATGGAAGGACGCTGAAGAAAGTTTTTTTTTTTCGCCAAGAACAAAATTTATTTAAAAACTTACTTACTAACAGCTATATTATTGAGTTGTTTCAAAACTAGTTTCATAGCAAAACTAGTTTAATAGAAGTTTGGAGTCCCAAGTTTTTTTTCGAGTTTTAGTTGTCAAAATATTTTTTAATAATACTACTTTGAACACCTCAAAACAACTATGAAACTAGTTCAGCAATGAAACTAGTTTTGAAAAAAGTCAATAATATGGCTGTAAGCATATCATTAGAGTAAGCAATTTATTTCGAAATCCTCATGTCGTAAGCATAGATTTCCCAAATCAGATTGAGGTTAAATTAGTTCAACATAACTTATAGTCAAACCAAATATAAGAGGTCCTAAATGACTTCCTTGAGTTACTCCAGACAGTGCAGGTATAGGTTTTTGAGGCACAAAATCGGAAAAGTAGTTGATTGGTAGTTGAGTTTTAAGTTTAAAAGGGGTAAAATCTGTTGCAATAACATCTACATTTGTTACCTTCTCTTGAGGCAGATAGGGTCTTTGAGAAGAATTCATTAAGATAAGTGGGTATTATGAAGGTAAAATAGTTTAGATCGACCTTAGTATTGCCGTTGTATTTTCACAGGCGAGGAACAGCAATGTTTCAGATAAAAGAAAATTAATGAAAGAGAGCCGGAGACAGAACCGAACCCTGAGAAACACTTGTTTTTTTTTTTCTTTGAGTTTCAGACTTGTAACCATTCAATACGGTTTGTTTTAAAATTTTTTTTTTAGTAAGACTTTTGCTAACCGTTTCTCTATTATTTATAGAAAAATCTTAAAACATTTTAAATTATTACTTAAACTGATAAGAAGAGTGTTTACATTATCTTTGAATGAAAAGACATATGAACACGACTTTGATAAGTGATGCTGTTCTCAATTCACTCGGAAAGATACCAGTTTAGCGACAGACAAACGCCTATGCAGCCGGCTTAAAAGAACCACTCTGCAGAAAAATGGGTATAGAATAATACAAACATTGTAATTAAACATATGTTGACCAACATTTTATGCACAGTACTGTATAACCTATTATATGGGTAATATTTTATGGTTAGAGTAAGTAATTTTATAAATTGCTGCAACCCTTGTACACATATTTGAGCCTCAAAGAACAGACTCTAATTTAAAGTACCTGGTAATTTATTATATTGTAATTTAATCACAATGACACACAAATTGTAATTAATTGCAAGCTAAAGTAACAACACAGCTTTTTGCTGCATTTTAATGTGTCAACGTCAGTTTTCTTATCTAAATTAAATACATTCGCTTCCATCGTTATCTCTCAAGCATCATCAGAAGGTATGGTATACATATATATCAAACAAAGTGGTATCGCCAAAAGAAATTTGGTGGATTTAAAATGTATACATTATATGAATGACATTGTAACGAAGCCAGTTTTAAACTTTTTTTTGTGGTAATGAACGAAATTCGTGTGTGGAATTTGATGAATTCCAAATTGAAAACAATCATTAATTGTTAATAAAAAAATTAAGTTTTTGTAACTTTTCTTTTTAAACATATCGAAAAATTCAAGTTTATTAGGCCAAAGATACCCAAACTTTTAGGTCAGGAAGTTTTATACGAAAAGGATTCCTTTTCATGAGACGATTAGACGGTCGTCAACGTTAACGGTCCACGTGTTGACATCCTTGAAGCCCACCAAAATGTCCTCACTATATGTACGTTTGTAGGTAGAGTCTGTCAACGTAGAATGTGTCAACACGCATGAAGCATTGTAGAACACCACACGAATGACACCAGTCAATGCTGTCCCCAAAAATGCGTTAGTGAGTTATCTATGACAACGACTTTGTTTACTTTTTGGTTTGAATGTTGACGCGGAATTAACAAAAGCACAAATTAATATTTGTTCGCGGTGACGATCACACTACGTTAACAACACGCAAGTCAACGTGACTCTTTCGACTCTCAGACTCTCAAGCAATAAAATATCAAATTCTGTTAATGGAAAGGCTGTTGATGGATTAAGAATCCTCTAAAAAATCCGAAATTATGAGATTACATTTTTTTGCTCCGGGAAAATTCGTTTTTAGAAATTTTGAATGACATTTGGGTCGAAATATTCGATATACGTCAGAATATATCTTGTTTGCTTATCTTTTAAACTATAATCTGTCAAACTCCATTTAAAGATAGCTGAAGAAATACAAATTTTGAGATTGAGATAAAAGTCAACGCAGGCTATGCTATGCAGAAAATTCTGCTTTGGCAACGTTAAGTAAGATATAGTCAACGCGCTGACGAGCAGTTTGTCAGTGTGTCTTAAAAGCGTTGACAGAGAAAATAGACAGTCAGACGCGATACATGGTCAACGCGAGTGTAAACGCGAGTGTAAACGCGAGTGTAAACGCGAGTGTAAACGCGAGTGTAAACGCGAGTGTAAACGCGAGTGTAAACTCGAGTGTAAACGCGAGTGTAAACGCGAGTGTAAACGCGAGTGTAAACGCGAGTGTAAACGCGAGTGTAAACATGAGTGTAAACGCGAGTGTAAACGCAAGTGTAAGCGCGAGTGTAAACGTGATTGTCAACGCGATTCTCAACTCAAGTGTCAACGAGAGAAAATATCATCCACCTAACTAAATATCAACCTAACCTAACCTAAATAATATAATAGGGTCATTAATTTTCGGTTTCAAAAGTAAAGCAATAAAACACACACAGCGATACATTTTTTATGGAAATAGTTTTTCATTATAAAGTTTGTACTTTGCCATTAAGTGTGAAAAACAATATCTTTCAAATGGCCGCCTCGGAAAGATTCGCATTTTTTTAACCACTTTTTCGCACATTTCGGGCGGTATCATGGCCATAACTTGAGTAATGTTGGTTTTAATGCGTCTAGAGTTCGAGGATTATTCTTGTAGGCACGGTCTGTTGCATAGCCACACAGAAAAAAGATCTAACGGTGTCAAATCGCCTGATCTTCGTGGCCAAAACGTGAAATTACGCGACCAGGAAACTTCTCAAGCCAAAATTGGTCGTGTTGTGTGGCTTGTTGCCCCGTCTTGTCGGAACCACATATCGTCGAAGTCATGATCTTCAAACGAAGCGCCGGCTAAAAAAAATCGGTTATCATTCGACCAATTGCTGCGAACGTCGGGAAATCGATAAATTCGGATCATCAGCAACACTTGCACTTGCAGCAGCAATATCTTCGACTGAGCGTGCATTACGATGATGCACAGGCCAGAGTTGTAAAGACTGCAGTCTTTTCAGTACTGCAGTTAATACAGTCCCAGTTAATTAACTTAACTTTTGAATGCAAGTTAATACTGTGAGTAAGTACTTTAACTGCAAAGCAAACAGGCAGCAGTCAGTACTAACATTCCGACTGTGAAGTTAAAAAAAAAAGTTAATTAACTTTAAGTTAATTAACTGCAGTACTTTTGACTTAATTTTAGTCTTTTAGTCAGTTGAAAGTCATTTGTACTGCGATGGTTCAACTTTTAGTCAGTAAGTCTTTTAACTGCAGTCAATGAGCTGTAAGTCTTTGAACTATAGATTTATACTTATAAATCAACAGAATAAAATGAAAATAAATTAAAATGTTTGCATTATTTATTTGGCATTATATGCGTGCGGCGTGATGTACAAGTGCGAACTATTTTTGATAAAAAACAAAAAACAAAATTCAAGGACTTACAGTTAATTAACTGCAGTTAAAATACTTACTGACTAAAAGTTGAACCATCGCAGTACAAATGACTTTCAACTGACTAAAAGACTAAAATTAAGTCAAAAGTACTGCAGTTAATTAACTTAAAGTTAATTAACTTTTTTTTTTAACTTCACAGTCGGAATGTTAGTACTGACTGCTGACTATTGTATTACAGTTAAATTCTTTTGGCAAGTTAAAAGACTTAAGGAAGTAAGTCTTTTTATTCAATTAACTGCAGTACCGAAAAGACTGCAGTTTTTACAACTCTGGCACAGGCCTTACGACATCAGTAACCCTTCCACTTATGGCGACCATAATCATTGCGTAATGCGCGAAAAGTGGCTACGTTTGAATCACCACTTTAGAATAGTAAGTTTTAATAATTTAAACGCGTTGTTCGATTGTTAAGCGAACCATTATCGTAAATGACAAACATTCAACTAATATATAATCTGACACTTTAAATGACAGCTGAGTTTGACAGGTGTCAAATGCCAGCGCTACCAACTTGAAACCACGAAATGAATGACCCGTTACCTTCAATTTTCGTTCAGTTTTTATTTTAAATTCATGAATTAACCAAAAAAAATACGAATTCTTAAATTTTAATTCACTTACAATCCCGGGGCTACAATTTCTGAAGAAATCAAAAAATCATATCAACCATGCAACAATCCCCATAGCCCATAGTGGTATAATTATTTGTCAATTCATGACTAAGTTTTGCATGATAATGAAAAATTTAAATGTGAAAATTTGCAAAATACAGAAGAAAAAAATGTAACAAAAAAAAAAAACATTATTATGTATTCACTTCTTCATACATATGGATTTCTGTCATCTTTTTCTCCTCGACTTGTTGGGATTCAGAATCAGATTCAGTGAATGAAAACAAAAAAAATAATGTGAATATTAATATTTTTAAAGGACATAATAATGACGAATTTTGTCATATTTTTTTCTTTATTCATTTTTGCATTTATAATCGGACAAATGACTGAAATTATATAAGGAAAATTGTGCGACATTTAAATCAATAAAATATTTCATTTTAAGTGGTTGAGAAGATGTTTTTCAGTTTGCGAGGGAATATTTAAATGTCTGCTATAAAACAAACAGAAAATAAAATAAAATAAATAATAAATTGAGATAAATTCAACAGAAAATGTAAAATTTGGGTTCTTAATTTTAATTGCACACAGATTGTTTGAACATAAAATTTATAAATTGTACACATCTTTGGGAAATGTTATGTTCGACGAGGGCTGATGATGGCGGAGGATGTGGGGGCAGAGCTTGGTTCCGAAACATTTCGCTGGATGACATGAACTTTTGTTCATTTGACATTTTAATAATATTCTTCATCTTAACACGACCGATGTTTATTTAAAGGTTTTTCAGTAAAACCAGATGGTTGGATCTGATTTCACTAAAATAATAAAAAAAAATAAAACATAAAGGGATCTTTTATGAAACTTAGTGACAATATAGCATTTTTTTAGGGTTTCGGATTGTTTAATATAAGAACCTATGGCAGTGACATGTGAAGTGGGTTCTGACGTTTGGTTTCTCCTAAAGTAAACAGTCAAAATTCATATAAGCTTAACAAGTGTGAGGTTTATGAGCGTTGAGAGGGTTAAGAGGGTTTAATAGACACTGTTTATAGAGGGAGATTTCGAGATAATTGTTGGAGGCGTGAAAGTAGGTACGATTCATAGGTTCATTGTTTTTATAGTTTGTGGCATTCTGGAGCAATGGGGGTACACTAGAATGAATTGCAGTTCACCGAGGGATTGCCAGGCTCCAACAGTAGAAGAAGGTCGTATATTGCTGAAGAGGTACAAAAGGCTGAACAAAAAAAACAGTAGTCAATGGTATACCAGCCGAGTTCTAGATGAAACAAATCACTGAATGTGAAAATATCAACATGAACCTCATAACTGTACCAGGATTTCTATTCCCTCTATGAAGCAGTTTTAAAACCTTGGAAGTCTTCGAGACTTTTTTGTATTTTTTGTTTGTTTATCCTGAAAAATGTTTCATTTTACGAGGCTTTGATAGAAAGGGGACGATATGTATAAGAAGAAACAGGATATGTTACAATAATGAGCCTTACGTGTGATGTATGGAAAGTCAATTTTAAAGACTTGCGAACTTACCTGAAAAAAGAGAGAAAGGAAAATGATTAGTTATATGTTAATAATTAAAGTAGGTAAATAGTAGAATTAAAGTTATTTTTTTTTATCAGCGTTTATGTTGTTTTATGGGTATGTGTAATTCTTCTTTTAAAAGCTTCTTTTTGGCTTCGAAAATGGCTCCTAACTAAATTTGAGAAAAAATGATCCACATTTGACTGTTTGTATAAATAACGCAACAATTTATAATTAAAATACGCAGCCATTTATTTTTAAAGGCTTTTAGGCATTTGTCTGGCTAAGGAAATGAAGCCTTTATTACGAAAATGATGGTCTGGTACGAAAATGACATTTTTGTATGTACTAAGGTAGTACTCAGATCAAGTGTAGTAAAATGTAGTCGAAATAATCGATGTACATGGAAATACGCTTGAAGAGTAATCTGCAATTATTACGGTGGGATGGTTTTAGAGAAGAAATTCAATTACCTATTTCAGTGGAACGTTGATTATAAAAAAGCGATGATCAAAAATAATGATATATGCATGAAAGTTGCCGCAGGATTCAAGTGATTTTTTTTAAGATCTGTATTAAAGTGTATCTAAGAAACAAATACAAGTTATAAGAGCACATGCCCATAATTAAGTATTGTAAATAAGAAAGCTTGATGATTACTCTATGATGCATTAACTTACATTCTTCAAAACGATGTAAAGATTGGTTCGAGTGCTCGGTGAGATATCACAAAAGGGCCAATTGCTACGAAAGTCCTACTGCCACTCATTAAGATTAAAAGCTTTTGGTCTTCGAGTTATTTCTTCTACTGAAAATTTATTAGCATTTGCTTTTGGTAAAAAGTAACGCAAGTGCATTTAGGCGATAGTTTGAGAGTGAAGAAGGTTCGTCCATCTTTTTTGGGGACAGGCTTAGCAGACGTAGTTTTCTTTCTACTCGAAAAGGGACCAGTTGTATATATAGGACTGGTGAAAAATTTACGTAGTGGTTCTGGCAGCGTTAAAGAATGCCTCTTTAGAACAATTATAGGAGGAATACTATAAGAGCCAGAGGATTTCTGTTCGTCGAGACGTTTTAAACTCTTACAAATGCACTATGCAATCATTTACGCTCTCAAGTAGGTACAGGAGGAGTCATAACACTCTCTCGCAACTTCGCAAGCGAATTGGTTCTAGACAAGCGTAGGAACCTATTGGCTCAATTTTTGGTCATGTAAAAATTTGATTGGTCGAATGTGACCGTAACAGATCTTTAAGCTTGTTTGAACTCATCCCAGATTTCCTCAGTGGAGTTAGCTTTATAACTTCGAAAATGTTCCTTTCCTTGGTGGTCTTTTAACAGCTTGATTCAAACTATTTCGCTGTGATGCTTTTTGTCCTATTCCGAACTAAACTTTTGATTCAACCATCTGATTTAATTTTACGGTCTGCCATTGTACTAAACAGGTTTTAAATGTTTGCCGACAAACTTGAAGGATTTTTTTAAAGAAGAAAAGCATCTGAAGTCATTTCCGTAACCGTATCGTCATTAGCGTAATTCAATGGATGGACACGGAAATGACGCTACGGAATTGACGAAAATCGATGTTTTTTTTAACTTTTCAGTTTAGAAAAATAGAATGTTTTTTATCAAATTAGGTATGAATTATTGTGCAACATAATGACACAACATTGTTATAAAATAATTGTTATGTACTATCTTTTAACAAAATTATGCTCCTTAATTTACAGTTAAATTAAAAATCAACAAATAAAACTTCCGATATATTTTTTTAAAAACATTAAACATATACAGAAAAAAAAACCCTGAAGAAGTCGTGGATAACGACGAAAAGTTGGATAAAAGATGAAATAAAGTAGTTTTATTTGCAATTCAACTGACCAAAAAAGGCTGATTTACTACTTATTAATATAAGAAAAATATAATTGGTCGAAGAACAAAACAATACACAACAAAAAGCAATACAAAAAATTAAAGATATTAAAATTTTTTAGTAAACTATTCATAACTTTTACCGGACTACAGATAGGTGTAAAGAATGCTCAGAGAAAATGAATTAGAGGAGCCACCAGCTTTTAATGCAGTGTGGCGCACGAATCGTACTACAAAAACAAAATTTAATAACTTTTTTTCGGTGTGAGTAATCGGCTTAATGTTATTCTTTTTTTTTGAAGGTTATTATTAAGATTTATTAAAGTGAATGCTTGGAACAACGAAACGAGGATTTGGATAGTGCAGCGGTTCCATAGTTTGTAGTCCGTCATTTCCGTCAATAGGGAGTTTGGCGGCACTTTTCCTAATAAATGGACCATTATCAGGCTGGTAAACATGTTTGCCGAATCTGGAAGCATCGCACGAAGACAATCTATGAGACAAAACTGCACCCAGGACGAGGCACTGTGTGGTGTGCCTGTCCAGTTTCATCAAGGTGCATTGTCGGGCGATATTTGTTTGAAGTAAACGGTGTAACAGTAACTGTCACTGGGGACCATTATTTAAGGTGCTGAAAGAGTCCCTTTAAGCAGAATTTGGTTCCGGCAAGATGGAGCAACGCCAGACATAGGTAGACCGGCTATGGCGGAGCTGCAACGAAAATTCCGAAACCAATTAATATCCAAAAATTCAACTTTCAGCTAGCCCCAAAGGTCACCTGACCTGACTGCACCAGATTTTTTTATAGTGTTATGTCAAGCAAGAGGTGTACAAAACTAAACCAAGGAATTGGGCTGAATTGAAGCAGTCGATTTAAACGATAATTGAAGCGATCCCGACTTCAAATTTATTTGCACTGCATTGGCATGTTTCGCATTCGTAAAAATATTCGAATTCAAGATTTTGATCATGGGCCTCACCACGTTAGGGGTCGGTTATAGCGATATGGAAAACACATCAGGAAACAATTTTCTTTTGGATACTTTAATGTGTTAACTTATAAATTGCAAAATAAAAAGAGAAATCACTTGAAATAATTTTTTCGTTTTACGCGATGAGGCCCCATCAACAAGATGGGCCCACACCCACAGCCCACTCAGAGAGGGAAGATATGCATGGACTTTTTGGCCCAAAGATTTGCCGGTAATCCGATCGCTCTAAAGTGATTTGCTCACGAGACCCGACCTGCAAACTGCGAATTGCAAATGGTCGCGAATTTTGAAACTTCATTCACATGAGTAGCCGCTGACAACTGCAAATTGTTATGAAAGATAAACAAGTAAAATGAGTGTGTGAGGTTAAACCCAAGCGAATTTTCTATCCGCCAGTTTGTGGAATGCGTTCGCGAATTTACTTTTGACAATTCGCAGAAGCTAAGTTTTTGGTTGCGTAGGAAACATTAATATACATAATTTTCCAATTAAAACATATTTTACGCAGTATTTCCTATTAAAATTTGTTCATTGCATTAATTTATTGTTTGGTTATCGAAAAGTAAAAACAAAAAAATTGTATTTGCTCTAGAAAATGATTTAAACGATTAATTCTCATACACTGGAATTGAATAATAGGCCGATTGCGGGTAGGAGCTGTACGGACTGTGTCGAACGCTGGTCTGAATACACTCCTACCGTTCTCGGAAGATGCCAGTCTTGACTATGTACTTCGACTCTAATGCACTTTTTAATTTTTATGTGCATGTATACATACATATAATCGCAAGAAGTAATTGGACGATGTGGGTTGGAGCACTCATTCTTTTACATACTTTTGGTTCGATCGACAACGCCCGATGACGAATTATGTGTACGCGAGCCGTAAGAGGCAATCTCACCTGGCCCACATGCTGAACTGAACTGATTCGACGACCCCTTGCAATATTTTTCTGAGGGGCTACATGAAATCCATTCCTTTTAATAATCGTCCAGGGACCCTCGAAACACCCGGACCAAAATCACACAATTTCATAACCAGAACTTCGGTGAAAAGCTGCAGCAATGTTGACTCATTAGGGTGTCACTTGACCGATATGCGGTATTTAAAACCATGTAAACTAAAATTCCCATATTTGTTCAATACAGTAAAAATAAAAAAAGGTTCTCATTAAATCGTACTGAGCTTCATACCATTTCAAAACGGTCTGTCGTGCTCCATCCGCTAGGTGATATATAAAAAAAAAAATATTTTAAAATTAATTATTTTCTTTGTGTGGGCCTTTGTAAGATTCAATCAAGATTCTGTTAAAATTTATTATTACTCATCAAAAAATTGTTTAATGAAATTATTTATTAATGTATGCAAAAACATACACGAAAGTATTCGAGTACCTACACATAATACATACACACGTACATCAATTTGTCCTTCACCATTCCCCATTACACTCTTACATTCTTACTCAGCATTCTAATTGACTGAGCTTTCTCGATACAATATGACGGCGAAGTGTTGCTAATTTTGTACCTTCTCCAACCGAATCAACACCCCCTCCCTCGAAGGCAATTGCTTGATTGCATTACTCATTAACTATTTTAATATTCAAATGGAAATCATAAAATTACTAAAACTCTCTTAACGCCTGCCGCGCGTGATTTCATTTGAATTGGGGTAGGTCAGAAATTGTGTGTACGGCGCGCGGCGGCGGCGCCGATAAACTCCACTTGCTGATATGGCTGCTGGGTTCACTGTTCAGTCATAAATCATTCAACAACCTGCAGACATTAAAGAAACTATTATACTATACACAAACTCTCTCACTTAGAAAGTAATAATTTTCCAATGCACTTGTAAATAAATAAATAAATAGAAAGACCGACCAAACGAAAAACTAAGTATCGAAGCAGAACTTTGAGCCTTCAGCATTTAAAAGGAAGCCCAATAAATTAAATAATACAAAAAAAAACAGTAAAAGCCCCCCAACGTAAAAAAGCAAAAATAGGTCAAAATCATCCGGAAGCAATATGGCAACAACTATTTTATTTATGGCTAAACCTGTGCACACTTCTGCCGAAGGTATAGACAAGAAAAAGGAACCAAGGTATTTAATATAGTTATGGAAGCCTTTATACATACATATACAAATATTCACATATATACTTATACATGCACCGAAGCCAAGTCAAACATTAGAAGTCCAGAGAGTGAGGTACCTCAGAAAACGGATAAAGTTAATAACACTTTTCCAGTTGATTGAGTATCAGTTTCAAAGGCGTTCACTTCATGGAAATTGCAATTTTACGTTTCGCACACAGAACATGGCAGGGCTGGCTCGTCGTGTATACACTATACAGTCTTCGGTTGTTGGCCATCGAAACCAAAGTCGAGAAGCTCCTCCAACTTCAAGGAAGCTCCTCCAAGCTGGAGCTTCGAGTTGTGTGGAAAATTAATTAAATTGCCTGTGAACGCTTTTAGTTGTAGGTAAGTATCTATATAGTCAGAAGGGATGAAGAAGAATATACATATACAACAGGGCACAGGGAGTACCGGGTATTTGGTTGAATCCGTTTCGGATGGCATGCGGACAAGAGGATGAATTGAATAAAGAAAATTTGACTCTTGGACATTTAAAATTGCTCTCTCCTAATGGGCGAGTTGTAAGTGCTTAAACTACCAGAACGATGACGAAGACAAAGACAACGACGAGGATGAGGATGAGGACGGCGACGTTGAGATGACAGTCGATTTAAGATTCTATAATCTAAGAACGTCTACCTAACCCTCACCCCCCGGGTAACCCCACTCTTGGATTTTAAAGTGGAATGAATAGCTGTCAAAAACCAATTTCCTTCTTTCGGGCATTTTTTCGAGGAAAAAATTAAAAATTTAAAAGAAATTTCATCGGAGATAGGTGAAGAGGTTTTTGTTCGTAGTGTAATTGAGCCAGTGCACACTTTATGCAGAGTTAATTAATACGCACCGTTTGGTAGAAAAGTTTTGGTAGATTTATCGCAAATTTTTTTAGTGGCTCATTAAGGAACAGTTGGAATTTAAAGAACATTCGGGGAGATTGTTAAACAATTTGCTATCCTGTTAAACATAAATGTTGGATGGTGAATTCGTGGTTCGAAGGTAGATTTGAGCATTTTGATTTTTACCATTTAAATATTTTCGAAAATTTACGATGGAATCACTTTGAGTATGGTGTTATATAAGGAATTAGGATACAGAGATCTCTAATTAAACGGCACTTCATGAATGTGGATCAATATCATCAATACAATATAGTGGTTTAGGTGTTATGGACGAGCGGTCAAAAATCAATAAAATCTGAACTACTGAACGGAATTTGATGATATTTTCAGACATTATAAAGGCTAGAATATAATGTACAATAATTCCACTCCATAACCACTTTTTTTCTCTAAGTAATTAGTAATCGTCACGGGTTGGGTACGAAATCCCGAATGCCAAAATCCAGAATGGACAAAATCCCGAATGATTAAAATTCTGAATGCCATAATCCCGAATCAAAAAATCCCTAATGGCTCAGTACTTTTTTTGCTATTGAAAACCAAATTCTCACTTCTAGCCTTCGAAATGTACTTCTTTATTGTTTATGTTTGTTTTTGTGCTTATTGGTAGATACCTACTCCAGATTCCAGATTAATTTTATCATTTTTGGAGCGATGGCAATGCTAACTTGACTGTCAAGTAAGCATTACCATAGGTGTGATTTAAAAAAAATGTTTTCTTTCACCAGAAATTGAAGACAAATTCACGACAATTATTGGTTTTCTAAATTTTGAAGTGGTAATGCTAACTTGACACACATTGAATAGAGGCGTTATAAGCTAAACGCGTTTGGGGTTGAATAGTGTCTATATAAGGAGTGTTTACATAAGTATCGAAACTAAACTTTAACTTTTAAGAAAAACAAATAAACCTATCAATATAAACAAAAAAATGCTCATAAAATATAAAGAATGTTTCGCACGGGATAGCTTTAATTTTTTCAATAAATCAATACAAAAAACAAGAATTTTTTGTTCTTAAATGTTTAACTTTATTTGCTTACACAATAATGACACAAACAAAAATTACAATAATACTAAAACAAATTAAAACCAATCCAATTAGCGCGGTGCGTGGTGGCGCAACAGAATTCTTGAATTATGTATTTTCACTTTGACCAACAGCTGTATTTTAACTATAATGGGTAGGGAAATATTTTATCAATAAAGATTTATGCAATGTTGAATATAGGCTACATAAATGCTTATGGACTAAATTTCAGCCTACTAGGTATTCAGCCGTTTAGAGGTGTTAAGCGAATTCTAATAAATAAGGCATCAGTCGTGTTTATAATCCCATTCCAAAGTATGTCTAACTTTTAGACAGCCGTCCAACTCCAAAATCTTATTTATAAACATTTTCTATTGATTGTCTAACTTGGACATTGCAATTGGTTGTCCAAACCTATTCTTAAGTGGGTAAGTTCAATGAACAAAGCAAGACATATTTATAGTAACGAATTGAAAAGTTATCTTGAAATTAATGAAACTTTCGTTCACAAAATTGACAGATTACAGGGATGTTTTTGAATATATGAGCACATATTCCAACAACTTTTGGAATGCGATTATAAATAAGGAGATGTCCAACTATTTAGACACTGTCCAGCTGGACAACTGTCCAGGAGTATTCTAAGGAAATCTTATAAATACGACTTTTAGTGTTTAAGTTCCAAACGAAAAATTGTTGTAATCTTGTTTCAAATTATAAAGCAAAGAATGAATGGATAATTAAGAACAATTTTTTTTTGAAAATTTTGTAGTGTCATTGGGACCACTTTTTAACTAACCAAAATGAGTTCAATGAATTTAATGTCGTAAATGTATTTTTTCAAAATTCAAACATTTTACAAATAGAAATACTCTACCGATGCTTAAATTAAACTTCTCTGATGTGTGTCAAGTTAGAATTACCACTTTAAAAATTTAGAAATCTAATAATTGGATTAATTGTCGTGAATTTGTCGTAAATTTGTCGTGAAAGAAAAAAATTTGTCGCGCTTGTTTTTTTAAAAATAACCCCTGGTAATGCTAACTTGACAGTCAAGTTAGCATTACCACCCCTCTAAAATGGGTAAAATGAACTCAAAAAAAAAAAGAAGTATGCCATTAATTGTCGTGAATTTGTCGTGAAAGAAAAAAATTTGTCGCGCTTGTTTTTTTGAAAATAACCCTTGGTAATGCTAACTTGACAGTCAAGTTAGCATTACCACCCCTCTAAAATGGGTAAAATGAACTCAAAAAAAAAAAAGAAGTATGCCAATAATTGTCGTGAATTTGTCGTAAATTAGTAGTAAAAGAAAAAAATTTGTCGCGACAGTTTTTTTTTTTTTATCAAAAAAAAAACCCTTAAAATTGCATTTTTCAGGGAATCCAGCATTACCACAACTTTGATTTGCTATATTTTTTTTCCTGAGTAGATTTTTGATAGGGAATTTGTTTAAACAATTGTCGCTCGATGTTTTTTTAATAATTTATACCAATTAAAAATTTGTCGCGCCCTTTTTACTAAAAAAATTCATATAAATATGAAAATACCTCAAAAAGGCATTTTTCAATGAATCCAGCATTACCACAACTTTGATTTGCTATATTTTTTTTCCTGAGTGAATTTTTGATAGGGAATTTGTTTAAACAATTGTCGCTCGATGTTTTTTAATAATTTATACCAATTAAAAATTTGTCGCGCCCTTTTTACTAAAAAAATTCATATAAATATGAAAATACCTCAAAAAGGCATTTTTCAATGAATCCAGCATTACCACAACTTTGATTTGCTATATTTTTTTTCCTGAGTAGATTTTTGATAGGGAATTTGTTTAAACAATTGTCGCTCGATGTTTTTTAATAATGTATACCATTAAAAAATTTGTCGCGCCCTTTTTTCTAAAAAAATTCATATAAGTAATTCATATAGGTAATTTTTTTAAGAAAAAAGGGCGGGACAAATTTTTAATTGGTATGAATTATTAAAAAACATCGAGCGACAATTGTTTAAACAAATTCCCTATCAAAAATTCACTCAGGAAAAAATATATAGCAAATCAAAGTTGTGGTAATGCTGGATTCATTGAAAAATGCCTTTTTGAGGTATTTTCATATTTATATGAATTTTTTTAGTAAAAAGGGCGCGACAAATTTTTAATTGGTATAAATTATTAAAAAACATCGAGCGACAATTGTTTAAACAAATTCCCTATCAAAAATTCACTCAGGAAAAAAAATATAGCAAATCAAAGTTGTGGTAATGCTGGATTCACTGAAAAATGCAATTTTAAGGTTTTTTGGGATTAAAAAAAAATAACTGTCGCGACAAATTTTTTTCTTTTACTACTAATTTACGACAAAATCACGACAATTAATGGCATTCTTCACTCAATTTTACCCTTTTTGGAGGGGTGGTAATGCTAACTTGACGTCAAGTTAGCATTACCAGGGGTTATTTTCAAAAAAACAAGCGCGACAAATTTTTTTCTTTCACGACAAATTTACGACAAATTCACGACAATTAATGGCATACTTCTTTTTTTTTTGAGTTCATTTTACCCATTTTAGAGGGGTGGTAATGCTAACTTGACTGTCAAGTTAGCATTACCAGGGGTTATTTTTAAAAAAAACAAGCGCGACAAATTTTTTTCTTTCACGACAAATTTACGACAAATTCACGACAATTAATGGCATACTTATTTTTTTTTTTGAGTTCATTTTACCCATTTTAGAGGGGTGGTAATGCTAACTTGACTGTCAAGTTAGCATTACCAGGGGTTATTTTTAAAAAAAACAAGCGCGACAAATTTTTTTTTTTCACAACTAATTTACGACAAATTCACGACAATTAATGGCATACTTCTTTTTTTTTTTGAGTTCATTTTACCCATTTTAGAGGGGTGGTAATGCTTACTTGACTGTCAAGTTAGCATTACCAGGGGTTATTTTTAAAAAAACAAACGCGACAAATTTTTTTCTTTCACGACAAATTTGCGACAAATTCACGACAATTAATCCAATTATTAGATTTCTAAAATTTTGAAGTGGTAATGCTAACTTGACACACATACTTCTCTGTGCATTAGACTGTCATGCAACTGGATACCTACTCATGAAAACCTATAATTTAATTAGATTAAGCGTTTTGTATTTCACTATAATTGGCCATGCAAAGCTTTAGTAGTTTCGTATTTAACGCTAGAATTTAAAATCAATATGTTTTCATTGTGGCGCTCGCTTTTGTAAATTATACAAAATTGCTTTAAGATTTCAAGAGACGTATAATTTTATTGAAAAGGGTATTAATGAATGAAAAACTTTTTTCCCATCTGTACGCATTTAAAGACAAAAAAAACAGAAGGACAAAAACAGAGATCTCAAATAAAATTAAAAGAATATAACTCTGTAAAAAAAAAAGCTTCAAATAAACACTCAATTCACAAACAAACAAAAATTAAAATTCGTAAACTGAAAGACAGCAGCTGCATGTGGGTAAATAACCCTCATTGTTCGAAATAACTGGTAAATTCAAAATAATTACGAGACCTACTCCAGACAAAATTTAATTGCGGAAGGTAAAGGAGTCGACTATTCAAACATAGTTAGGAGAAGGAGATGTCGAATTGCTTGATGGCTATGGTGATGGTGATGGGGTAAAGTAGATATGTATATGGTACGCTCACCCAATATAGATTCAAAGTCCACATTGATGCACCACTCGTTCTCTTTCGAACATGCAAACGCGTTCGATATATACCTACATATACATTTTTAACGAACTCTACAAGCACACAAAGTGTATAGGTACTCCGACTGGTCTGTCAGCTTGGAAACAGTTGGATTTTCTGTTGCAAAATTGAAGCCAGACACGCACAAAACAAATATATAACTATTGAAAAATATACGTTCAACGAATTGAAGTCGGGGATGCACTAAAGTATCAAACCCCCGCCTCTTTTCCATTCCAACGATGACGACGACGGCCGACGTTCCTCTCCATAAAGTGCAATATTCAAAATGCAAATAACCGACAGGCGAGCTCGAATTCGAGTTTGGACTCGAGTCGACATTTAAGTCATTTACTCCTGTCATTTTGTGTTTGCAACCCAGAAACACACCCACAAATAAAACATAATAGGGTGTCCTTAAATAACCTCCATTTTCAACGAATTTATATGCGAAATTGTTATCCGATACGTATCTGTGTTGGAAATTGGAACATCCGAAATGGCGGGTTTTTGAAAAACATGGTAAGTGAGATTTACTTGCTTTAAGAGACAATTTAACAAAGGCAAGAAGAAGTTGCAACGCAATTTGAGATAAGCTATTCAGATATATCAAGGAATGCCTTCTTATAATACATGTTGCATTCTAAAAGTTAAAGGAGCCTGTTTAGACTATTTTCGATTTTCTTTCTAAAAATCATTTTATCGACATATTTAGCTTGTAACTTTAAACAAAGGATTAAAATTAATAGAAATACCAATTCAATGAGGAGTAGCTCAGAACGAATCAATTCAATTTTGAAAGATGGTCAATCACTTTCAAGACAATCTCTCCAAAATATAGTTCTGAAATTAAAGGGTGCTCTCATCCACTTCGCTAAGTCGTTAAAGAGTATCTGGACACCTGGCAACCACCGCCAGGTTTTTTGTATACAGAATTTTTATACAGACGGAACACACTTTTTCCGCTACTCGTAGGACTTAAAGGAATAATGACAATAATTCTTCTTAAAGATAGGGAGGCAGAGGCAGTATACGGTGTTGATGACGCCTGTAGTTCATTAGTAGTGGCGCTAGAGGGGTTGTGAAATTAAACCTCTCCGAAACACGTTCGCATACAGGGAAATCCAAATCGTTGGTGATGATGATATTTAGCCGAAGACGTTTCTACAGAATAAGCAAAAGTGTCCGCGATTTTTAAAAATCTCTACAAGAACAGGTGGAATACTGCGAGAATTCTGAAGACCTTCTGTTACAAACTGAAGGTCGGAGCAAAATCGGAGTTTAACGCCAGGATAAAGTGGGCCAAGGACAGTATTGCCTATGCGCAGACAAGTGGCGAATATCATCAAAGCAAGACAACTTGCTCGGTATCCAAGTGACTCAGAGTGTGTAACAACATAGGCTCCAAAACCAGAGTTTGGACATGACCCCCTTCACCAAGTCTCTCGGCCTAACCGTATTGCAGGCTATGTCATCCAGTTGCACACCCCAAAGCTACGGGCATGCTGGTCGACAGCATTCTTCTAGCGTGAGCGTTGTCGTCTTCCATAAAATGAGCTACAAGGGTTTCCTTCTCGCTCATATGAGTTAGGTGCAAATAGCCGTGTTTTATTATCTACGGATCTGGAACAGGATCATCGCATGAAAGCAAAACGAAACGGATCTTAATGACAATTGTGTTGTATACCTGTCTCTATTTTCCTTACGTTTTTTTATTTTTCATGTATGTTTTGTCTTTTTTCTGTACACTACATTTCATACTACCTTACCATTAGAAGCCATCTACCCGCAAGAGTGGGAACTAATTTTCAGATCTTTAAAACAGATCCAGATAGGGAGCAGGATCCCGAGTTGTTGTTGTATTACGTGTTAAAAAATATGCACGACTGGGTCGCACGAACTTGCTCTTATGCGCGATCACATTGTGGTTCTATAGTCTGAAATAAATTAGCTATAGGAGTATATATTTTATCCATTTGCCAAATCTTAGTTTAGTTTCAGGTGGTAAATATTATGTGAGTATACAAAAATTAACAATATAGCCTAGTGTTGCACATATGCAATATACATAAAAGGAAATTATACTATTTAAACTAGTAAATTGTTTTAAATCAACAAAATTAGAAAGAAATTGATTAAAATACTTTGAATCCGTTTTAACCCACACGATGTACACCATCTGATTTCTTATATAAATCTTTATTTATGAGAAAAAAATTTTGAAAATCGTAGGAGCGGTTTCAAAAATAATTAATTTTTTATATATAAAATTTCGTTAACATTTTTGGGAAAAATAATTGGTACGCCAATTTAAAGCATTTATTAATGTTGCGTTAAAAATTGAACTTCACAAAAAAATCTGCTACCAGTTTTCGAAATATCGAATTTTCAAAAAATAATTTTGATTTTTTTTTTAAAAATCCAAAAATCATTTTTTAGAAAATTTTGATACGCACTTTTATTAATATTTATTGCAAGCTTCTGTATACAAAATCTAATTTTATTCGGTTGATCATATGTTGAGATAGTCGAAAATCAAAGAAAACGTTCGATGAGAGGTACTGTTAATAAACGTAAAATATAAACTTTAAAAATTTTAAATGGTAGATCGTACTAATTTTAACACACAAATAAACTTTTATGAAAATCGTAGGAGTCGTTTTTGAGAAACAAGATATTTTTCTTAATGGTTTTTTAACATTTGTATGGGAGGTACCGTTAGTTTTGGGTATTAGAATATTTTTTGTCAAAAATCTTCTAGATAAAGTTAAAAAACTGCTATTTACCAAGTTTAATAAAAATCGACCATGTCGTTTTTGAAATATTGAGTTTTCAAAAAAAAATATTAAAACTTTTTTTTAAAATCTAAAAAATATTTTTTTGAAAATTTTGGTACACAATATTATTTAAAATGTGTCAATAATTCTTCATAAGAAAATTGATCAGAATCAGTTTAACCGTTTTCGAGAAAATCGAAAATAAAAAAAATGGTTCTTTGGGAGGTACCATTAATAACCATTTTTCGGAACCATTTTTTTTATTAAACAGCAACTTATAACTATTTAAATTTATTGAGTTCTTAAAAACAAATTCGGTAGCGCTGGATTTGAGAAAAATAAGTTTTTCCTTTTTGGCCAAGAAATTTTGTATGACAGCTACTGTTTATTTTGGTCCTAAAAAAAAAGAGAAAAAAACGGGTGGGGGAAATGTCCAAAAAACGCTAGGTACCAAGTTTGAAGAAAATCGACCCATCCGTTTAGGCTGTAGTCGAACCGACAGACAGACAGACAGACAGACAGACAGACGGACGTTTTTGCGAGACCCACTTTTTTTGACTTCTCTATCATCGTAATGTAAAGTTTGATCAAAATCTCGAGTTCGATTTTTTGTACGAATCCATAACTTCCCATATAGTACCTATATCGCAAGTAAAAATGATCCTGATCCAGATCCGTTGATAATAAAACACGGCTAATCTCACTGAGATCTATCCAGCTTTATTTATGTCACTATATATCTGCTTCGAGGCAGATCGGGTTTAGTTCGTGGTTAGTCTCTGGAATCGACCTTTTTCACACATGGGGCCAACGATGGGGAACAAATCTATATATGTATATAAAAATGAATCGTGGTGGGTTCGGATGCTTAAAACTTGAAAACGGCTGCAAGAAATTGGGTACTTCCTTCTACGAGTTTATTCGTAATTGTAACGCGAAGGTTTTGGAAAAAAGAAAAGTCGAAAAAGTCTCAACAGGTGGCGCTGTAAGCGAAAATTTCGTTTTTCAGTTCAATTCAATTACCGTTCAACAAATGGCGCTGTAGGCGGTTGGGAAAAATAGCTTTTGGGATATTCTTCTTCAACTTTTCTTATTTGTAGGGTGAAATGGGGTAAAAATAAAATAATTGTCCGATTTAAGAAATTCTTTTTTGTGTTTGAAAGGTTTTTCGTAAGAAATGGATCAAAGGATATTTTTTTTTATTTTTTTATTTATAGGGTGAAATGGGGTAAACACAAAAAATTGTCCGTTTCGAGAAATTCTTTTTTGATGTGTATCTGAGAATAATTAAAGATGATTCTCATTGGCTTTGATGGTCGGGTCACAAATCGGACATTCGTTCGAAAAAATTCTGAAAAGATGGCACTGGCTTGCTACAGCGTTGAATGTGGCCACTTACTGGACTTTGATGGTGTTGGGATCTAGGCAATGGAGAAACACACTTGCAAACGCTGCACGTTAGAAACACTACACATAATCAATAACAAGAACAACATGAACCTTAAACAAGACATACAAAAAATCTCAGCGGTGTACTGCTCCTTAGTTTCCAACAGTAGATCCAAAACTTATTGCAATATTGTTCAAGTTTATGTAAGTGTATATCATGTCCGCCCTACATACATTTACACTTTTATGTAATTGCTTATTTTTTAATAAATAAAAATCCACTGGAGAAGACGGCAACTCACCGTCGAAACGTTGGGAAAAAGTGAATGAATTAATTTTTCATTTTATCATCATAACGACCAACAAAGCCGATGAGAATCATCTTTAGCTATTCTCTGATATATATCTAATATTCTTCAATTTTTTCAAAAATTTCACTAAAAAATATTAAAAAAATAAATTCTTTTTGGTTTGAAAGTTTTTTCTTAGGAAAAGGCTTTCGGGATATTCTTTTCAAAATGTTATTATTTGACAATTGTAGGGTGAATTGGGGTGAAAATAATAAAATTGTCCGATATAGCTTTAGGGATATACTTTTTTAAATTTTGTTTAGGGAGGAAAAATAAAATAATATCGGGTTTAAGAAATTTATAGAGTGAAATGGGGTAAAATGAAAAGTGTCAGCTAGTTGGGTTATAAATCTCTTTTTGTTTGTGAATTCCATAGATTCAAATTGTTCCAAAGTATTTATCGAAAGTCACGTTTGACTGGAGAAAAAACGTAAAGTAATAGGTAGCCATTTATTGTTGTTGCATTGCGTCTTTAATTTCAACTGGATGGGTTTGGTTGCCTTAACAAAACACGGCTATTATTATATTTTATTATATTCCGAGTGAAGAAACTCCTGAAACAAATTTATCAGTCAATTTAAATCAAAACACAATTTGGTGGATTAACCTTGGATGCTGAAATGACACTTAATATGCAATTCTGGTTTAATTCAATACTGCAAAACTGGCACTCACTTTAATCTGAATAGGATGATCCTAAAAATTTTGTTTTTGAAATTCCAAGTTTTTGAAAAGTGTAGTCAAGGTTCTGGAATGATTTAAGCTGTGAAAGTCTAGACGATTAAAATACTGGCGAGGGCCTAGCTAATTGTTAGTATTTATGAAAAACTTTCTAGGGCTCAGTAAAAACAAGGGGGATTTTTAAGCCAATATACTGCTGTTAGTACAGGCCAATCTCCAACACTCTATTAAGGCTTCGGAAATATTTGAACTTCTTCCCCTGACTTTTTTTTTACACAAAATTCATGCCAGATTTCGAGACACCCTTTATTTATAGAAGGTAGGGAATTGGCATACGAGTATTGTAGGTTTGCTGACAACAAAACAAGAACAGATTCAAAATGAAAAGAGGGGTACTTGAGTTTAAATTATATGGCCTAAGTGTAGGTTGAGGACAGATTAAATAATTGGACTCGTGTAATAATTCGACGGACAGTGTGCATTTTCGAATTCCGAACGAACTGGGTGGTGTTCCCTGAACAGCAGGGAGATAAGCAGCAATTTACTCAATGATGTTCGTTCATTGGGCTACTTCTAAAATATTAAAAGTGTAACCAACCACATGCAAAGACTGTGTCGTGTCGTTGCATTAAACATTGGTCACAGCATAAAACTGGAACAACGAAAGCGTATTCGTATTCGAAGCGAAGTACATTATACTTATGAGTGCTGTACGAGTATATATATCATCAAAACTGGACTATGAACTGGAACTCTCATATTCGACTTTCGCTTGGAGGCACAACAACTTCAACTCGACGATATAAAGAAACAAATATACAAGAGCACGAAGTTGCAGCAGAAAAACTATTTTTGCAACTCCAAATGTTGGCTTTGTGTTTGATTGTTGAGTGTAAATGGACCACAGAGCACAGACTTTATGGAATGGGAGGGGGAGAAATGGCGATGGTGATGGTGATTGTGATGGCTAAAAGCCTGATTCAGTTTAAAGCAGTCCAAAGAACAAGCATCAGAAGAAGTTTTGCAGATAGTTTTGTGTCGAGGGAGATTTTCTTGGCAAATACTTTTCTGCAGACATTAGCTTATTGTTAATGGAAAGTAATTTTGTGAAATTATGTAATTTTCTTTGTTTTGTTGTTGTTGTAAGTGTTTTCCCTCGGGAATTGGCATAAAACTCATTCAATTTCACAGGAAAAATATTTGAATAGATAAGTAATTTGATTAAATTGTTTAAAATAAGCCAGGAATGCTTCGTTTGTCTGCAAAAAAAACGTAAGAGGGGCAGACAAACTGAAGAAGAAGAAGAAAACACTGAAACACTGACATCGAGTTTGGTATCTTGTACTCAAATCTCTATAAACTCTTCGCAATGGCAGCGGTCGGTTGGTATGTATTTACTTTTCACAATTGTTTCGAAATATTTTAGCTTGAGGACAGATATTTGTTGATAACATACAACATACAACCAAGCAAAATCAGCCCGGACAGAATAATCATGATTTTGTGTATAATGGTGTCCAAGAACACATTTCAAAAATGTGATACACATTATACAAGAGTTGTGTGAATAATGTAATTTATTTGGAACGGCTCGGAGCAATGTCTGAAACAAATTGTTGGTTTTTGTATTATTGGAATTCTCATTGTACGATAAATTCTGTATATCTACATATATAAAATAAATATAAATATAAATTTGGGTATAGCGTTTTAGAAAGAGTCGGTGAATTTCCTTTTCAACCACTTACTATCCTATGTCTCTTCCACTACCATTCAGTACAAAACACTGATATGAAACCCACACACATTTTTGTGAATACTCAGCTTCAAATACATACCTAACTATTTACAAAAAGTTCCCACGGTCGATCCCCTTATAACTACTGAGAGTGAATATGGGATTTTTTATTTAGATTGGTTAGGATTAAAATTCCATAATTGGAATTTAAAAACATTTTGGTTGAAATTGTTTCAGATTCGAATACAGAAAAGTTACAATAAAGAAAAAAAATTTAAAAGAAACTGATTTGCTAGTAAAAACTTATAGAACAAGTTTTGCTATCTGAGCAAAATTACCCCGTATACAGCAAAACCAAAAACGTTTTAAGCACAATACCATGTTATGAAAAGTTAAGGTACGTTTATACTCATTTTCGACATCGTTATTCTGTAAGGTGAATTAGCACATTAGCTTATCGGGAAGGTAAGCGGAAGGTCCCAAGAACAAATCCCAAATGAACCAACTTTTTTGTTTGTCTTCTAGGCAAAAGGGTACGTAACTTGCCAGGGTCTAGCCAATTTCAATAGTCACCCTTGCTAGGCTCTTGTCAGCATTTATGTTTGATTTTCTAGAGTCTCATTAAAAAATATATTGTTTTCCCAGGCGGGTTGACATTCCAAAAGTCAAAATTATCAAAGCAACATTCGCCGACTGGAAAGGATAATTTGCATCGGTCAATGTTTTTTTCTTTTCTTCTAACTGGATATCAAGTTCTCAAAGCATCCTCACAAAAAGGTGTAAGATATTAAATTTTTGATTGTTTTATAATCTGCCGTTAATTATTCGGTAATTAGTTGTCACTTGCAATTTTGATAATGTTTTTTTTTTGGTTACTTGATATTAAGTAAGCAAAGCAGCAAAAAAAAAAAAAAAATGAAAAACATTGAGCGAGAAAACTGAAAGTGTCACAACTAATTATCGAATAATGAACGGAAAATTATGAACCAATCAACAAAGCTTTTTGTAAGACGCTTTAACTTCTTTGTAAGACAAATTTTAACGACAAGAATGTTCACAACAGATTCACGACTGTGACTAGTGAACCAACTTATCGCATTGCAAACTCGAGATTCATCTTGACATCAGTTGTTAAATATGACTTCATAGGAATGAGACTATATCCACAGTATTCTCAATGAAATTAATTTGTTTATTTGCGAAATTATTTACTATTGGAATTCTTCTTTCATCGTTCCTTGTTACCCTCTACGTCCACAGCAATCATGACAGCCAACTGAAAAAGGCGAAAATCATTTATGCATGTGACAGATAATGTCGTTAATAGTTCAATTCAACATTCAGCTTTCATTTTTGTATCTAAGCTTTTAACTACACTTTATAACGGGTGATTTTTAAAGAGGTTTAGAACTTTTTAAAAAAAAAAAACACAAAAAATTCGAAAAAATTAATGAAATATTTATTTGAATCGATAGTTTGAACCTTGCAATTTAATGTTTAAAGATAATTTCATGCAAATGTTGACCGCGGCTGCGTCTCAGGTAGCCCATCCGCTGAGTCCAATTTTGGCATACTCTTTCACACATATCGGCCGGTATCTCACGAATGAATGCATGGATGTTGGCTTCCAGTGCGTCAATCGAAGCGGGCTTGTCCCTATAGACATTAGCCTTGACATACCCCACAAAAAATAATCTAATGGTGTCAAATCGCATGATCTAGGCGGCCAATTGACCGGCCCGAAACGTGAAATTAACTGTTCACCAAACTCGCCTCGCAATTGCGCCATTGTTTCGCGTGCTGTGTGGCATGTGGCACCGTCTTGTTGAAACCACATATCATGCAAGTCAAGAACTTCCATTTCGGGCAAAAAAAAGTTTGTTATCATCGCTCGGTAGCGTTCACCATTGACAGTAACGCTGCGATTCGCATCATCTTTGAAGAAATAGGCCCAATAATGCCGCCGGCCCATAAACCGCACCAAACAGTGGCTTTTTCGGGATGCATTGGTAGCTGTTGCAATGCTTCTGGCTGATCTTCACTCCAAATGAGGCAATTTTGCATGTCCCTCAACTTAGCAGAGCAAAGTGGGCAGAACAAATTTTTTTTGATGGCATAATTAGGCGCTAATTAAGTGCTAATTAAGTACCCAAAAATAAAATTAAGTGCTCCAGTACTTTTGGTAAAAACTAATGTTCTGCTAACTTGATTTCAAGTTAGCAGAGCAATTACCTAAAATGGTTAAAACAAAAGCAAAAAAAAAAAAAATTTGTCTCAAATTAAAGAGCTATTTAAGTGCTCTAAGAATCAAAAAAAAAAATTGAAAAAAAAATAATTTGCCTTCAGAAAAAAATATTTTAGTAATTTTTGAAAAAAAAAATTAATTTAAATTATTTATCCAACTTTTTAATTAAAATCTATTTTATTGCTTAAAAGAACCGCTAGCTCGAATTAAGTACCCTATTTTCAGAAAGATTTTCCAACAATTAAGCCAAAAAAAAAATAATTCATTTTCCCATACAAAAGGCTGTTCTGCTAACTCAAATTCGATTTTTCTCTAACAATTCAAATTATTTTCACACAAATCTTTTTTAATTAACTAAAAGCTCCGCTAGCTCGAATTAAGTACCCTATTTTCAGAAAGATTTTCCAACAATTTAGTCAAAAAAAAAAAATAATTCATTTTCCCATACAAAAGGCTGTTCTGCTAACTCAAATTCGATTTTTCTCTAACAATTCAAATTATTTTGACATAAATCTTTTTTAATTAATTAAAAGCTCCGATAGCTCGAATTAAGTACCCCATTTTCAGAAAGTTTTTCCAACAATTTAGTCAAAAAAAAAAATAATTCATTTTCCCATACAAAACGCTGTTCTGCTAACTCAAATTCGATTTTTCTCAAACAATTCAAATTATTTTGGCACAAATCTTTTTTGTTTATTAAAAGCTCCGCTAGCTCGAATTAAGTGCTCTATTTTCAGAAAAATTTTCCAACAATTAAGCCAAAAAAAAAATATAATTCATTTTCCCATACAAACCGCTGTTCTGCTAACTCAAATTCGATTTTTCTCAAACAATTCAAATTATTTCGACACAAATCTTTTTTGTTAATTAAAAGCTCCGCTAGCTCGAATTAAGTGCTCTATTTTCAGAAAAATTTTCCAACAATTAAGCCAAAAAAAAAATATAATTCATTTTCCCATACAAACCGCTGTTCTGCTAACTCAAATTCGATTTTTCTCAAACAATTCAAATTATTTCGACACAAATCTTTTTTGTTAATTAAAAGCTCCGCTAGCTCGAATTAAGTGCTCTATTTTCAGAAAGATTTTCCAACAATTAAGCCAAAAAAAAAATAATTCATTTTCCCATACAAAACGCTGTTCTGCTAACTCAAATTCGATTTTTCTCTAACAATTCAAATTATTTTGACACAAATCTTTTTTAATTAATTAAAAGCTCCGCTAGCTCGAATTAAGTACCCCATTTTCAGAAAGATTTTCCAACAATTTAGTCAAAAAAAAAAATAATTCATTTTCCCATACAAAACGCTGTTCTGCTAACTCAAATTCGATTTTTCTCAAACAATTCAAATTATTTCGACACAAATCTTTTTTGTTAATTAAAAGCTCCGCTAGCTCGAATTAAGTGCTCTATTTTCAGAAAGATTTTCCAACAATTAAGCCAATAAAAAAAAAAAATCATTTTCCCATACAAAACGCTGTTCTGCTAACTCAAATTCGATTTTTCTCAAACAATTCAAATTATTTCGACACAAATCTTTTTTGTTTATTAAAAGCTCCGCTAGCTCGAATTAAGTGCTATATTTTCAGAAAGATTTTCCAACAATTAAGCCAAAAAAAAAATAATCCATTTTCCCATACAAAACGCTGTTCTGCTAACTCAAATTCGATTTTTATCAAACAATTCAAATTATTTCGACACAAATCTTTTTTGTTTATTAAAAGCTCCGCTAGCTCGAATTAAGTGCTCTATTTTCAGAAAAATTTTCCAACAATTAAGCCAAAAAAAAAATATAATTCATTTTCCCATACAAACCGCTGTTCTGCTAACTCAAATTCGATGTTTCTCAAACAATTCAAATTATTTCGACACAAATCTTTTTTGTTAATTAAAAGCTCCGCTAGCTCGAATTAAGTGCTCTATTTTCAGAAAGATTTTCCAACAATTAAGCCAAAAAAAAAAATAATTCATTTTCCCATACAAAACGCTGTTCTGCTAACTCAAATTCGATTTTTCTCAAACAATTCAAATTATTTCGACACAAATCTTTTTTGTTAATTAAAAGCTCCGCTAGCTCGAATTAAGTACCCCATTTTAAGAAAGATTTTCCAACAATTTAGTCAAAAAAAAAATAATTCATTTTCCCATACAAAACGCTGTTCTGCTAACTCAAATTCGATTTTTCTCAAACAATTCAAATTATTTCGACACAAATCTTTTTTGTTTATTAAAAGCTCCGCTAGCTCGAATTAAGTGCTATATTTTCAGAAAGATTTTCCAACAATTAAGCCAAAAAAAAAATAATCCATTTTCCCATACAAAACGCTGTTCTGCTAACTCAAATTCGATTTTTCTCTAACAATTCAAATTATTTTGACATAAATCTTTTTTAATTAATTAAAAGCTCCGATAGCTCGAATTAAGTACCCCATTTTCAGAAAGTTTTTCCAACAATTTAGTCAAAAAAAAAAAATAATTCATTTTCCCATACAAAACGCTGTTCTGCTAACTCAAATTCGATTTTTCTCAAACAATTCAAATTATTTTGACACAAATCTTTTTTGTTTATTAAAAGCTCCGCTAGCTCGAATTAAGTGCTATATTTTCAGAAAGATTTTCCAACAATTAAGCCAAAAAAAAAATAATCCATTTTCCCATACAAAACGCTGTTCTGCTAACTCAAATTCGATTTTTCTCTAACAATTCAAATTATTTTGACATAAATCTTTTTTAATTAATTAAAAGCTCCGATAGCTCGAATTAAGTACCCCATTTTCAGAAAGTTTTTCCAACAATTTAGTCAAAAAAAAAAAAATAATTCATTTTCCCATACAAAACGCTGTTCTGCTAACTCAAATTCGATTTTTCTCAAACAATTCAAATTATTTCGACACAAATCTTTTTTGTTAATTAAAAGCTCCGCTAGCTCGAATTAAGTGCTCTATTTTCAGAAAGATTTTCCAACAATTAAGCCAAAAAAAAAATAATTCATTTTCCCATACAAAACGCTGTTCTGCTAACTCAAATTCGATTTTTCTCAAACAATTCAAATTATTTTGATACAAATCTTTTTTAATTAATTAAAAGCTCCGCTAGCTCGAATTAAGTACCCCATTTTCAGAAAGATTTTCCAACAATTTAGTCAAAAAAAAAAAAATTCATTTTCCCATACAATAAGCTGTTCTGCTATCTTAGGTTCGATTTTTTTTTAAACTATTGAGTCGAGATTTGCCTACCGGCCGGCGCGCGGCGGCGGATGGTCCTTACCATGCGCGGCTGCATAAACAGTACTTTTACAAACCAAACCTGTAATACCTAATTGGCCTGCCTAGATTCACTTCCATTTGCATAATGTCATACCTACGTATTTATGTACATATGTACATATATAGGTAGGTATAGTTAGGTATATGTATGTACATATTATCTATGTATTATGTATTCGATTCTTCGATTTTTTTTAAGATTGAAAGGCTTGTCATTTACATGCCTACATATATGTAGGTACATAATTATGTATCATGAAACACAGGAACTACCTATGAAGGTATGTACCTAAGAGATGAAGTCCAATTTCAAAAACCCAGTAAGTAAGTAGGTATAGGTAGGTAGGTAGGTACCTATTTTATTAACTTAAGTTAAGAAAAATGATTTGGTACCTAGTAACAGTTAGATAAACCTACATAGGTAGGTACCTACCTACCTTGAAATACATTTTATAATTAAATAGTAATCTCATGTAGGTACCTAGGTAAGATACCTACATAGGTACAGGTACATATGAAACATTTTTTATAGGTACAGATAGATATAGGGAATAAGAAGATCTTGGTACCTGCATAGGTAGGTATGTATTTTTATCGACATAATTTTCTAGGTATACCTATGAACATTGTGTACCTACCTACCTACATAAACATTTAAAATCTAACTAGATAGTTACTTAGGTGTGTATGCTGTTTTTTGGTTTTAAATTATGTGTTTTACAAGGAAAATCGTCTTTTTTTAAATATAGGCACCTACACTGAACCAAAAAGGTACGTTATATTAATAAAAAAGTACATTAATAACGTGTTTTATACATTAATTCTCAGCCGATGTAAAAGTACATTGTTTCAACGTATGCTACTTCATTACTTAATACCGTCGTGTATTAAATAACGTTTTGTTCATGAATTAATGAATTTGAACGTTAAAAGCTATGTATTTATATACATGCGATATTAGTATATAATACGTCATTTAATGATTTTAAACGTTAATTAATGATACAGATCATTAAAAAACACATAAAATTCATTATTTAATGTAAAATGTTCATTGATTGTATGTCATCCGGACATTCAAATAATGTAACTTGTTCGTTAAACTACGTACAAAGTTCGTCATTTAATGTACAATATTCATTAATTTTATGTAATCTGTACATTAAAACAATGTATCTCGTTCATTAAATTATGTATAAAGATCGTTCTTTAATGTATAATATTCATTCTTTAATGTCACCAATACATTAAATCAATGTATTTCGTTCATTAAATAACGTACAAAATTCGTTATTTAATGTAAAATGTTCATTAATTTTATGTCAATTATACATTGAACCAATGTAACTTGTTCGTTAAACTACGTACAAAATTCGTCATTTAATGTACAATATTCATTAATTTTATGTAATCTGTACATTAAAACAATGTATCTCGTTCATTAAATTATGTATAAAGATCGTTCTTTAATGTATAATATTCATTCTTTAATGTCACCAATACATTAAATCAATGTATTTCGTTCATTGAATAACGTACAAAATTCGTTATTTAATGTAAAATGTTCATTAATTTTATGTCAATTATACATTGAACCAATGTAACTTGTTCGTTAAACTACGTACAAAATTCGTCATTTAATGTACAATATTCATTAATTTTATGTAATCTGTACATTCAAACAATGTATCTCGTTCATTAAATTATGTATAAAGATCGTTCTTTAATGTATAATATTCATTCTTTAATGTCACCAATACATTAAATCAATGTATTTCGTTCATTGAATAACGTACAAAATTCATTATTTAATGTGTTATATTGATTCTTTAATGTCCCCCATACATTAAACCAATGCATCTTGTTCATTAAATAACGTATTCAATTCGTTATTTAATGTATAATATTCATTGCTTTAATGTCACCCGTACATTAAACCAATGTATCTGTTTCATTAAATAACGTATTAAAATCGTTATTTAATGTTTTATATGCATTGCTTTGATGTCGCCTATACATTGAAGTAATGTATTCTATTTATTGATCCAACCTGTGTGATCAACTGATGCATATCTGCGAAACAATTCTGAAAAAAACAAATTCTATTAATTGGCCTCTGAAAATGTTTGTAGGTAATATAGTTTAAATGATTAATCAATGTAAAATGTTAATTAAATAAAGCCAATCAATAAAATTATTTTTTTTTAGTAGGTTTCAAAGCTTACTTAAGTTTTCTTTTGAGAAAATTTTGGAATAATTCAAAGAAATGTGAAAAAAACTAGAGAAAAACCTGAAATTAAAAGTTTGTCCAAAAAACAGATAGTTTAAATGAAAAAAAAATGTTTTTATCTTGTTATGGGTTTTTATTTATGCATTTAAATTGTTTCGAGTTTAAAGAAGTAGAAATTCAAGTAGTTTGAGAAGAGATACAAGTAATTTGAAAAGTCAAGTTAATATTTGAAAATTAAAAAAAAAATTTATTTGAAATGAAGAAGAAAATATTATAACTGATAACATATTATTATTATCTTCAATGGCTGAAACTTTTGAACATTTTGTACTACATTTTAATTTTAAGAAAATAGTTTGTATAAATGCCCAGATAGTTGAACAGGCTACAGGATATTTAAGGTTAAAAAGATGATAAATTTTAAAGCAAACTTAGAAATCTTGAAGGTTATTTTTTGATTGTCCAACAGCTATAACAAAAGGCTGCACGTTCATTGGTCTTTTCTGAAGATGCTGCAAATGACTGGATGGACGTTCCGATTAAAATGAACGCTTCTTGGGAATCTGTTCTTTTCTATTGTATGCACTTTTTGGGTAGGCACCAAAGACGCATTTCAATGAAGACAGCTGAGGAAAATCGCATTCCTGCTATCTGAAAATATCATAATAATTGCATTTATTAGAAAAGAATAAAAAATTAATATAAATTAAGAAAATAAACTTATAACAAATCTAAGGAATTATTTTTAAAACTGACAAATATATGGTCATCGTTTTGTATCCTTTTATCAAAATATCTTTTAATTGCAACTTTATAAATCCTAAGTGTTGGAGTTAAAATTATTAAATTCGTATTACTTTAAAATTGGACTAGAAAATGCTATGTATAACACGTTGATATATGTAAAATGAAAAGTATTTGCAAGCCACGGTTGAGGTTAAAATGCTATGAGATTCCATAAGTGTTATTATTATAAGTCATATATAATATACCTACTATAGCTTAAGTTCTTTTAAGTTCAATTACAGAAACTTACTCAATAACTTGGGTTAGTTCGACTTGGACAAAAACTGTGACCAACTAAAATGAAAATCGCAGCTAATTTAATAGTTATTTTCAAGAAAATTCAATAAATGTTGAGGTTTTATGGTAAACCGAACCCTTTAAAACTAGTCAAAACTATGGTTACTACAAATAACACCTATATCAAAATAGTGTGTATGAATCTTTTGTAGATTTTACTAACTAATTTAAAATTTCAATAACGAACAATACTTTTTTACTTCGAATATTTTGTAATAATAATGTATCGAATGGTACGAAATTAAAATTTTTAACCACTTACTTTCAGGAAGGTTGTTGTCATTTATGGATTGTTGAAGTTTCTCTGTCCTTAACGTGGTGCTTCGATGTCAAAAAATTTATATCTTCGCAAAATGGCCTTCACAGTTTTCGAAGGGGAAATAGGAGGTGTTAAACAACGCTTTGAAGTCCATATCAACCTAGTGCCAATATCTATCGAATTCCTCTGAAGTTAAGTTGTCAAATTTTATGTAATTTCAGCATTTGAACCAAAAATATCTGTTAAGAAAACAAAATATCAATGTTATCTGTGTCATTAAAGATAAGTTTTATATATTTTTTTTGAGTTACAGTTAACTGTCATTACGACAAAACTAGAGAAAAACGTGAAATTAAAAGATAATAATATATTCTTGTTATGGTGTTTATTTTTGCATTTAAATTGTTTAGAGTTATAAGTAGTAGAGTTACTTAAATAGTTTCAAAGGAGAAAAGACACAAGTTATTTAAAAAGTCAAGTTAACATTTAAGAATTTAAACAAAAATTGAAGTTTCAAATAAAGAAACAAATATTTCAAAGGGATATTACACAGTATCATCTTGCATGGCTGAAACTAATATTTGCACTTTTGAAAACTTTGAATTACATTTTAATTTAAAGAAAAAAGTTTAAATAAATGCCCAGAAAGTTGAGCAGGCTACAGGATACTCAAGGTTAAAAATATGAAAAATTTTAAAGCATATGTCTACAGCCCGAATGCAGCTTTTAAAAGAAAACTTAACCCCATCAAAATAAACGTAGAAATCTTTAAGGTTAGTGTTTGACTCTCCAACAGCAATAATGAAAGGCTGCACGCACTCTGATCTTTGCTGAAGATGCTGTAAATGATCTTCTGCCTCCTGAATGGACGTTGCGATAAAGATGAAAGCTTCTTGCGAATCTTTTATTGTGTACTTAAGGAAACTTTTCCTACCGCTTTTTTCCTTGGTAAGCACTTTTTGGGTAGGCACCAAGTATGCATGGAGACAGGTGAGGACAATCGCATTTCTGCTATCTAAAAATATGATAACAATGGCATAAATTAGAAAGGAATAAATAGTTACTATAAACTATGTAAATGAAATTAAAACAAATCTAAGGAGTTATTTTTAAAACGGACATAAATATGGTAGCCGTTTTGTGTGCTTTTATCAAAAAGTCTTTGAATTGAAACTTTATAAATCCTTAGTGCTATGGTAAAAAATATTAAATTCATATAAATTTAAAATTCGACCAGAAATTGCCTTTGCTATAACACGGTGATGTAAGTTATATGAAAAGAATTTGCAAACCACTATTAAGGTATGAAGGCTATGAGATTCCATAGGTGTTATTAGTTAGTCCTGTGAAGTTAGCAAAAGAATTGTTTAAAATTCAATAAAATTTGAGAGTTCCCGGTAGCAAACAAAGAGTTCTAAAGTTCCTCATACTTTTTTTCAATAGTTTTTTGGTTCTAAGTCAATGGGCACCTAAATTTGCGAATAAGTTTTGAAAAATTAGTGTTAGAAAAAAAAGTTGTTAGGAAAATGTTCAGAACTCTTTGTTTGCTATCGGGAACTCTAATCAGAACTCCTTTTTTTTGATTTTTGGATTTTGAAAATTTTTGGTTCTAAGTCAATGGGCACCCAAATTTGCGAATAAGTTTTGAAAAATTAGTGTTAGAAAAAAAAGTTATTAGGAAAATGTTCAGAACTCTTTGTTTGCTACCGGGAACTCTCAAATTTTATTGAATTTTAAACAATTCTTTTGCTAACTTCACAGGAATTTATTAGTTTTACAATGGTTCAGTTGCTTCAGTTCATTTAAGTTCAATTACAGAAACTAACTCAGTAACTTGGTTAAGTACGAGCTCAGAAGCAAGTATGCTTATCATGGATTTTGAACCTACGATTCGACAAAAACTAAAACCAATTAAAGCCAAAATCTCAGTTAATCGAAAAATTATTTTTCTAGAAAATTCTATAAATGTTGATGATTTATGGTTAACCGATTTCTATTAAAGTTAGAACTAGTCAAACCATGGTTATGACTAGTTCTAGTAGTAACTAGTAACCCCAGTATTAAAATAAGTGTGTGACTTTTTTTCTACAATATTTTTTCTCTTCGATAATTTTAATAATATTTTTATAAAAATTCTTTTTAAACGAAATTTCAGCTAAAAATTCGTTTTTGAATAGGCTAAGTATATGGGATAGGATGAAATTAAAGATTTTAACCACTTACTTTCATTAATGTTGTTGTCATTTAAGGATTGGAGAAGTTTAAGAGTTTCTCTGTCCTTTACGTGGTGCTCCGTAGTCAAAAAGTTGTATATCTTCGCATAATAGTCGTTCCAGTTTTCAAGGAGGGAATATGTGGTGTTAAACAACGCTTTGAAGTCCATATCAACCTAGTGATCAATATATTTTATTATTATAGCAAATTTTTAAATATCTGTTCTAAGGAACGTTTAAAGTGATAGGAGAACGTATATTGATAGGATAAAGATAAACTGGTCATCCCAAAAATAAATAATAAACCAAATAATAAAATCAACAGCTTTTTAAACTTGTTACGTAAGTTTATTTAATTCTATTAATCTTACCAATCTATGACCTTGGGGCATTTTATAATACGGCCATTTTTCTAACGTTTCCTGCGTTGAACTGGAGGTTCGCAATTCGCTTAATCGATATTTTGTGCAGGCCTGCCAATATCTATCGAATTCTTCCGAAGTTAAGTTGTCAAATTTCAAGGATTTTATGCACTCTTCAGCATTTGCTTCTGGAACTGAAAATATTTGATGATCAAGCGAAATAACAATGGGATCTGTGTCACTAAATATAAGTTTCATAATGTTTTGTTTAATGGTTGTAATGCTATAATGTATAGCTTAAAAGAGACACAAGTGGTTCGAAAAGTGAAGTTAACATTTAAAACCTTAAAAAGAATTTGTAGTTTGAAATGATGGAGACAATATTTAAACAGGTTTATTATTATTATTTTGAATTTTGAAAACTTACATTTGATCTTTTGAAAATCTTGTAATAAATTTAATTAAGAGAAAAAAGTTTGAGTAAATGCTCAGAAAGTTGATCAAGTTAAGGGATATTCAAGGTTAAAAAGCTGAAAAATGTTCAAGCAAATGTCTATTGCCCAAATACAGCATTTAAAAGAAAACTTAACCCCATCAAAATAAATGCAAAGATCTTTAAAGTTAGTTTTTGACTCCCCAATAGCAATAATGAAAGGCTGCACGCACTCTGACCTTTGCTGAAGATGTTGCAAATGATCTTATGCGATATGTAGTTGTTTCGAAAAATTATTGTTTGTATCTGTGTTTGTATGTTCAACTGAACCACATCCAGTTTTTTACTTTGTTGAAAACACAACTCAAATTATTAATTTAAGTGTATAGTTCTGTAGTTATAATAAAAAAAGAAAGCCTAAAATAAATTGGACTTACTAAGTACATTCTCCTTAGACTTTTCGTTTAATTCTGAACTCAATGGGCTAGGGCTTGATGCAGTTGTTCTTAAACAGGTTTTAAGGTTGCTGAATTTATTGTAAATTTTTCCCCTCTTGCATGTTCTATAGTATTCCTATCAAGCAGCATGGATAATATAACATTTTTGGTATTATTCAAACTAAATAATTTAAAGTCTTGAAATAAAGAAGTTAAATAGAAAAGAACGATTTTAGTTCAAAGAACTGAATTAAGAGAACCAACCCTATTTATATTTATAATTAAGGTTGCGGGATGTGGGCGCACAATTAAAGTTTTATTTTTTTTATCTGACTTAAAAGTAGGTACCTACTTTTGTCTAACAAACTTAACTTAAATGCTCTAAAAAGTTTTCGATTTGTAAAAATAAATTAACTTTAATCGTTCTTTTCTTGTTCGCTCCCAAATTATATGAGTCGTTGTTTGAAAGGGGAATAAGTCCATTTTTATATATTTAGGAGTTTTCATTTGAATAAGTTTAAAAATACTGCAAAACTTCAGAGGACGCTTTTAAGTCTATAGACATGTTAAATTATGTATGTAATAATTAAAATTGCCGAAGAAAATGAATAGCCCTAAAAGATGAAACATACTGCATACAGGAAATGAATTTTCAGTGTAAAATGTATCTCATAATATTAATTGTATAAAGTATTAAAACAAATATCTATAATGATTTCTTTCAAAATATTACATACCTACATACATACATGCATATAGTGTACTATTTAAGTTTAATATTCAAATGTTTAAATCCCGATGGTGTTGTATATTTTTAGTGTTTTAGAAAATTTAAGATTTCAATTGTGTTAAATTTTATAAAAAAAATTATTGGACTCATTTCACTTTCTAAAAAACCGCTTATATGAAGGATAAAATATTTATTTTTTTCTAAAATAAAAAAAAAGTTCTATTGCTTTACCAGCATTTCCGTTGGAAATCGTTCAACGATTTCCTGCTCGATTTGATAACTTGTTCTTAAGTCCAGCCTTACATTTTGTTCTTCAAAATAAAAGGCCATTTATCTTTTGTGGTATTATTCAGGATTTCGCTCAGTGTTATTCTATTTTTAATTGTACTAGATGTTGGTGAAGATATTGATGAATTATTTGAGCTGTAATTAATATTCGGTGACGAGTATGGAGTACTGCTTCTGCTAACCGGTGTCGATAGTAACATGGTATTTTGAATACCGAAGTTGTGTGCAAGAGGCAAACCGATGGAGTTTCTCCACTTTTCCAATTGATCTTCAAACATTATTTTGATTCCATCAGGAAAAACTTCTAAAATCATTGGAATGTGCCATAACTTTATTACTTTGAGAACGGATACCCATACTTCTTTTCCTATAATACAAAGATAATGTAAATAAAAACATATTGTATTTATACTATTGCAATTGCTATAGATATAGAAGCGAATAGCAAAAAACTGGGATGGATTTCGTATTTAAACTAAATTCAGATGTTTGAAATAAATATCCCAACTAACAAACTCTCAAGACCTAAGCACTCGAAATCCGAAAAAAACTCGCTTAAGACTTTTGTATATCCCATTGCTATACATAAACCTAATTATCTTGTTGTGAAACTTAAAATGGTCTCATAGCTTTTTATTTTAAGAGTTAAACACTTTTCTCTTAAACCTAAATTAATTTCTTTGCTTGGAATAGGATTTTATAAACTTATAGTCGTATAAGAATAATTTTGTGAAAATTCAGGTCTAAACATATATTCGTAGACTTCATGATCGCATAACAACACATATATTTATAAGAGTTTTAGTCATTTTATACTTCTATGAAAACCCTTACAGGATCTGAGTATAATACCTATTATATCAAGAATACCGGGAGTTGAAATGACAAAAGCTTTACAATAGGATGCTAATGAGACGATAAATGTTCGAAAATTATAAAGACAATAATTGCGTTGTTGTTTTTCGAGACAAAAGTTCAAATTAGTAGATACATTTTCAACGGCATATAATTTTTGGTTCCCATATGTGAAAAATAATAAATACATATATATTGTTTCGCCATTATATAGCACAATAACAATTGATTGACTTACAAAATAAATTCTCACACAAATCTATCAGTTTGTCTGACATAAGACATACACACTCTCTGAGAAAATGCTGAATGAGAAAGATATATATAACTTTTTAAAGTATACAAATGTGTGCTTTGTTCTCTTTTGAGCGAATCTCATTAGAAGAGACGCATTCTCACAGCAAAACAAAGTTGATGTGAGAGCCTCCCATAACTAGGCCATTTAACGCTTTTAACAGTGTTTAAACAATCTATAAGTATTCTTTAAGATTAATTTAAGCTCCCTTACATTAGTCTATTTAAACTCTTGAAGCTTCTTATGAGACCAAAAATGATACTTGGGATTATAGGAAACTACGTTAAAAAATATCATGGAACATTTAAACAAGTGTTGGCATAATATTTAAGAGAAAGATATATGTATATGTTCGTATATGTGCATACATATATAAACAAAGTATTTATAAGAAAAAAATCTACTTACCTATTAACACATCAGCCAAGCAGCACATTCCCCAACTATTCAGCAATGATACCAACTCTGCTTTCTGTATATCAAGGGCGTGCTGTAGAAAATCTGATGCTTCAGATACATGGCTGATCGTTTCTGTATTGGTATCATCATTGGGAACATTTATTATTATGATGTCTTCACTGGCACCTTCAACTTCATCAGATTCTCCCACATTAACTTCAACTCCATCGATTTGCTTGAGTTGATAAAAAGAATCTTGCTCTGCCTCTGTTTCCATAATTTACATTTAGATCTTTTGGAAGTAATAAAAAATAAAGACAGAAGTTATATATTTCCTGGGTAGTAACAATCTTTAATTCGCAGCATGTTTTTTCCTCTCGCGGTTTTAATAAGTGTGACAGGAGGTCCTAAAATATCATATATATCGATTATTGAAAAATCTCCAAATGAATTTGTAGAAATATCATATGCCGCAAAATGTGGATTGAATTGTATAAAATTTAGTTTCTGACAAAATAATAAAATTCCAGAATTATCAGTACGAAAAATATTTAAAATGATATATAATTCAATGTCGTTTTTTAAAACAGCTATGTAAAATCCATCTTTATATTGATATCCGTTAAACTGGACCTGATGATAAGATTGTATAGATTCGTTACTCATTTTTAACACTGTGCAGATAATATTGTTGTAGGAACTTAATGTTTTATCTGATTTCTTAAATGAAATTCCCGAATTATCATTGCTCTTGGACTCCATTAACGAAAAAGCAAATTGAAGCTGATACTTCTTAGCCAATGTGACGCAAATATTTTTGCGTGATGTTGTAGCATTCGAATATACTTTGAATTGCCTATGCTTGGCCTCGTATTTGAAACACCAAAAAGATTTAAGAGGTCCAGACATTTTGATAACAGTTGGATAATGAATGATATATGATATGAAATATAGTTCTCTGCAACATGGAAAGATGGTATTGTATTCAATAATGATTCTCTCCTGATTCCACTTCCTGAAGCTTCGTCAGCTTCAATATCTTCCGCATAGTTTATTCGATTACGCATTAAATTTTCTTTTTCCGCGCTTGCAACATGAGTTTCAAGTTTATGCATTTTGCAAAACCTGCAAAAACTATTGCTCACAAATGATCTATTAAAGTTTAAAAATGAATTAAGACCCAAATTGTCTCCCAGTATCAATCCTAAAATGAAATGTACATGCTGGGTACCATCTTCGTTTATAATGTCAATGCCATTTACTTCTAGATCCAATATGGTTTCAATTAAATTTTTCCAACATTTTTCATTCCCAAATAATTTCACGTCCTTTGATTTAATGACTGCTCCTAAATATATATTTTCCAGCTTTGATTCCTTTCTAGGCAGGCATGGAAAAGAGTAATATATATTACTTACAGAATGTTGCCCACTATGAGATCCTAAAGGATTGTTAATTTCAAATTCGTCATTATATAGAAAATAGGGAATAATTTTTCTCTCAGGATATAGTTTAGTTTTTTGTTTCCATAATTCTCCTTGAACAAAATTGGAAACTCGAGAATCCTTCTGATACCTGTTCATAGTTTCTAGAACATCGTTTAAGTAACCTTTTTGTTCAAATATTTTACAAAACTGAAAGCGCAGTGGCATACAAACGCCAGTAATATTTTTTTCATCATACACAAGAGTACCTTTATGGAAAACTTTATCGATTGCTCTGTCTATGGTAAATTCTTTGGTGTCCTCTAAATATTGGTTATTTTTAAGCCATTTAAATAATAAGTGATCAGTATTACAATTTTTAAATGGATTTCTGCATTCTGATACTATATTTATAATTTCGTTATGTAATTCTGGACAAATTGTATTCAATTTGTGTGTGGAAAATGTTTTGAATAGTTCTAAAAGTGGATCTGTGATGCACTCTTTCACGCTATTTTGTATTTCGTATACATCTTTTCTATTGAAATTGTTATTCGAATGCAATTTTAATGATAATTTTAATGCTGGTTTTAAAAAATTATCTAACTCAAGTGTGAGATTGTACTCTTTCGGAAAATGTTCGTATACTTTTCCATAAACTCCTTCAATGTGTATTTCGGAAAAAGTACAATTCGATTTATCAGTAATTTCAAGTTCGTTTCTAGGTATTTCAAATTCATTTTCCGCTTTGCATGCATGTTTTCGTATTGCATGTCTTTTGAAGCTTCCCAAATCTTGAAATACCTGATAACAAGAGTTTTCAATGCACCTAAATGTGCTCCTTGTTTTAAGATCATGAATCCTTTTAAAATGAAGTATAAGAAGTTCAATGGTTTGAAAATTTTTTTTACATACGTAACAGATCATGGTGTATCTAAAAAATTTTACATTATTATTAACAGTTCCCATTGGAGTTCTTTTAAAAGCATTACAAAATATTGCTATAGTGATCGAATTTTATAAACAGCCATGTTTTATGTTTTGTTCCAAAAGGTACTATCTTCTAATACATACAAATATAAACAGACTTCACAAAAACAAAAGGCTAAGATAAATATGTAGGTGGGTTGAATCTGTTCATGCACAGAAAAGATCAGGTACAGCATTGCGTGTACCAACTATGAGTAAAAACCTTGTCATAAACAGTTCTACATTAGGTCATTATCTGTTTATGAAGTTCTTCCCAATAATCTTTACCTGCTTTTAGGGTAGAACAAGTGAATGAGAAATTTTAAAGCTCAGCTGATTTTAGTGTTTGGCAAATAGAAATGCTTTAAATTTAAATCAAAGAAATACATATATATACGATTTTTGGATTTATAAAAAAGAAGAAAACAAAAAAATATCCAAAAAGTATATATGTATATATAAACTCAGTTCGAAAATTATTGTAAACAAATTTTAATATAACAAATTTTAGTTTTGAATTCTCACAGCTGATAGGTTGTAGTCAACCTCATAAAATAAGAAGCTGTACTTTTTTATTTTTTCTTGTTCTGGCAGTTTTCAAACACTTGTGTTGTTTTGATCTTTTCGGTTCAAGTTTTTCTTCATTAAACAGAGCTTGCTTTAAAAAAATTAACAAAATTAAGAAATTAATTGCAAAAAAAGGAAATATGTAACTATTAACTATTATGATAGATTTTCGCGTTTAAAATTTATTTTTTACTTAATATAAAGTTTCAGCTACCGCACTCAACAAAAACCACTTAACAAATAATCTGAAACTATACCAGCTTGTATTAGTTTGAGAATATAAGAATATTTCCGAAATTGTTACTAAAGAAAAATGTTCGAACCATAAACTTCACAAAAATAAAAGGCTGCGATAAATATGAATCTCTCTTGAAAATCAAAATTTGGAAATTTAAGTGAATATCTTACTGAAATATCACAAATTGGAAGTTTATAATAGTAAATTAAATGTTTGGCCTGTAAATTTGATAAAAACTAACTATTATTACAGATTTTTGCGTTTAAATTTGAGATATTTTACTAAATATCATTTTTTAAGTACCGCACTCAACAAAAACCACTTAACAATACAATACAATGTCTGAATTAACACGCGTCTTGCGAGGGACGCTTGGCTTTTAATGTTATTTTCCATAACTTAATGCAAAAATTCGTTGGTTTAATGTTATTTGTGCGTTGCTTAATGAAAAATCCATTATTTAATAATTATATTATTGTTTTGATTTTTTTTTTACGTTAAGTAATGCATTATTTTCATCAATTTAGTAAGAATGTTTATTGTTTCATGAACTTTTACATTAAATGATGTGTTGTACGTTAATCAACAAGCTTTGTGTTTGACGAATTTAAACAAAAAATCTAAAACTGTACCTACTTTTATTAGTTTGAGAAAATAAGAATCTTCCCGAAATTATATTACCTAATGAGAATATCCTCGAATAAATGTAACGAATGACCACAAACTTCACAAAAACAGAGGGCTGGGATAAATATGTTTCACTTTAGAAAAATTAAAACTAAGAAATTAAGTGTATCTTACCAAAATTCCACCAGCTAGAAGTTTATAATAGTAAATTAAATGTTTGGCCAGTAAATTTGATAAAAACTAACTATTATTACAGATTTTTGCGTTTAAATTTGAGATTTTTTACTAAATATCATTTTTTAAGTACCGCACTCAACAAAAACCACTTAACAAATGAATACAATGTCTGAATTAACACGCGTCTTGCGAGGGACGCTTGGCTTTTAATGTTATTTTCCATAATTTAATGCAAAAATTCGTTGGTTTAATGTTATTTGTGCGTTGCTTAATGAAAAATCCATTATTTAATAATTTTATTATTGTTTTGAATTTGTTTTACGTTAAGTAATGCATTATGTTCATTAATTTAGTAAGAAGATTTATCATTTCATAAACTTTGAAATCAAATGATGAGTTGTTACATTAATCAGCGAGTTTTGCTTTTTGATGAATTCACTCAAATCTCAATATTTGAGGATAAAATTATGATTCAGGATGGATCTTTTTTATTTTTAAAACAAATTGAAACATAAGATTCTTATCCAAATTTCACCTGCGAAGTACCCGTGGCCAGACACAGAAATTTTGTTTAGCACAATGCACAACGCACATGACGATTTTCGCTTGTCCATATTCGCCCGGAATGCTTTAAAAATCTGAAACTTTCTTAAAGATTTAATTTCAAAAATATTCCAGACGCTTCTGGATGTTGCTTATTGAATCTCACTAAGGCCCATTTGCTGAAACGAAACTTAAGGATTTATGTTCAACATAAGAGCTTATGTGACAGTTTACGCTGAGGAAAAAGTAAAACACAAACGTTTTAAGTAGAACATAAATATTTAAGTTTCGTATCAGCAAACGGCTCTAAAAAAACTAACTACGTTTTAAAATAAAATTACCACAATTTAAAATGGCCACCGAAAAATTATAAGCGTGTATATGGAAGTAGCTATTTGACAACTGACTGAATTAGATGGTAGAGATGGTTTCACATCTATAGTCAAAAATAGGTATTCCTGAATTTGTTTTCAGAAGGATTCCGGGCGCTTCTGGACGATGCTGACTTAATATAGTTTCAGAAACATTGCGGATGCTTCTGGATGACGCTTCTTGAATTTGCTTGTGAAAAGAAACATTATCTGTGGTCGGCTCGTACCATCGCTCGTCCAGAAGCGCCCGCAATTCTTCTTAAAGTTCTCTATGTCACTGAGAGGTTTATGCGTAGTTAAGTGAAAAATATTCCTGGATTTGTTTTCAGAAGAATTCGCTTCTGTGCGATGCATATTTTTCATTTTTAAACAATATTGAAATGAATATATTCATAAGAATCTTACCCAAATTTCATCTGCGAAACCGCGTGGCTAGACGTTGTTGAAGAAGCAACATCCAGGAGCGTCCGGAATACTTTTGAAATTAATAAATTTAAGATAATTTCAGATTTCAAAAGTATTCCGGACGCTCCTGGATGTTACTTCTTCAATCTCACTAAAAAAAACTCATTAAAATAAAATTACCACAATTTAAAATGGCCACCGAAAAATTATTAGCGCGTGTAATGGAAGTATTTGACAACTGACTGAATTAGATGATAGAGATGGTTTCACATCTTTATTTTATCGAAAAATCGATATTTTTTGAAAACTATATAGCGATGTTAGGCCGTCACTAACTTTTTCAATTTTTCGAAAAAATGTTGGATTTTAATGTAACTTTTCGTAGTTTAATGCAAAATTACGATTGTTCACTGTAGTTTTTTCGTTGTTTAATGAACAATTCATTTTTTAATTAATTTGTAATTGTTTTAATATATGTTTACGTTAAGTAATGAAGTATGTTCATTAATATGTTGGGAAGAATGATTAATATTATCCATCGTTTAATGAACATGTACATTATTAAAGAGTAAGTACAAGACTTAGAGGATATATAATATGGAGTGCTCGTTTCTACCCCTAAGTGCCTGATTACATGTGTCTTTTTACTGAAGGTGGTTTTACTGAACTCGTGATTACACGTTGAAGAAAAATCCCTTTATTTCAATCTCCCCTTCCCTATCTCACACCCTTAAAATCCATATGTATCTCACTCACACCTTTCATGCTGAATCCGAAAATATTAAATGAAACTGGCGCATCGGTGAAATTTGGGTGGAATCTACCTTCTCTTTTTTACGCACATAAAATCTACCAGTCTCACCGATGCGCTCTTCAGTAAAACGACCCATGTAGTCAGGCACTAATGCATTGTAATGCTTGAAGCCTAGATAGGGGGCGCTCTTTCACTTTCGGTAAGAAAAAGTCTTAGGGGACTGAGTGCCTTTAACTTACCGAAACTTGATCAGCGACCCCTATGAAAGCTTCATATTCGAATAAAAACGAGCACTCCATATTATATATCCTCTAAGGTACAAGAATGTACAAGCTTCCGTAATTGTTTAATGAACTCTAACATGATTTTGATGTTTTGATTAGTCAATTAAGGAAATTTTTTCATTACAAATATGACATCAAAATATTGTTTTGCAATTAAGGTGATTTATCGAATGCAATTTTGGTCGTAACTTATTATGGAAGTAACAAGACAAAACAAAGAATTTGGCTATAAATAAAAACATTTCATGCGTTTTAGCTAGTTATTTCAACTAAATAGGAATAAATATGACATTGAAATAAATGTCAAATAAAATATCGAAAAAAATATCGAAACGCATTTTTGCCGTAACTTAAATTGTGTTGAACTTTTGACCCAAAATAATGGAAAATGGTTAAAAATATAAATTTTATAGGCACTAGAACTTTCTTCGATCGACTTTATAGAAAAAATCGTGAAATTACACAGTGCAATTTAGGTGATTTATCGAATGCAATTTTGAACGTAACTTCAATATTATGGAAGTAACAAGACAAGACAAAGAATTTAGTTATAAATATAAGCATTTCATGCGTTTTATCTAATTATTTCAACTAAATAGGAATAAATATGACATTGAAATAAATGTCAAATAAAATATCGGTCGTAACTTCAATATTATGGAAGTAACAAGACATAAACACAGAATTTGGTTATAAATATAGACATTTTATGCGTTTTAGCTAATTTATTTCAACTAAATAGGAAAAAATATGACATTGAAATAAATGTCAAATAAAATATCGAAAAAAATATCGAAACGCATTTTTGCCGTAACTTAAATTGTGTTGAACTTTTGACCCAAAATAATGGAAAATGGTTAAAAATATAAATTTTATAGGCACTAGAACTTTCTTCGATCGACTTTATAGAAAAAATCGTGAAATTACACAGTGCAATTTAGGTGATTTATCGAATGCAATTTTGAACGTAGCTTCAATATTATGGAAGTAACAAGACAAGACAAAGAATTTAGTTATAAATATAAGCATTTCATGCGTTTTAGCTAATTATTTCAACTAAATAGGAATAAATATGACATTGAAATAAATGTCAAATAAAATATCGGTCGTAACTTCAATATTATGGAAGTAACAAGACATAAACACAGAATTTGGTTATAAATATAGACATTTTATGCGTTTTAGCTAATTTATTTCAACTAAATAGGAAAAAATATGACATTGAAATAAATGTCAAATAAAATATCGAAAAAAATATCGAAACGCATTTTTGCCGTAACTTAAATTGTGTTGAACTTTTGACCCAAAATAATGGAAAATGGTTAAAAATATAAATTTTATAGGCACTAGAACTTTCTTCGATCGACTTTATAGAAAAAATCGTGAAATTACACAGTGCAATTTAGGTGATTTATCGAATGCAATTTTGAACGTAACTTCAATATTATGGAAGTAACAAGACAAGACAAAGAATTTAGTTATAAATATAAGCATTTCATGCGTTTTAGCTAATTATTTCAACTAAATAGGAATAAATATGACATTGAAATAAATGTCAAATAAAATATCGGTCGTAACTTCAATATTATGGAAGTAACAAGACATAAACACAGAATTTGGTTATAAATATAGACATTTTATGCGTTTTAGCTAATTTATTTCAACTAAATAGGAAAAAATATGACATTGAAATAAATGTCAAATAAAATATCGAAAAAAATATCGAAACGCATTTTTGCCGTAACTTAAATTGTGTTGAACTTTTGACCCAAAATAATGGAAAATGGTTAAAAATATAAATTTTATAGGCACTAGAACTTTCTTCGATCGACTTTATAGAAAAAATCGTGAAATTACACAGTGCAATTTAGGTGATTTATCGAATGCAATTTGGTCGTAACTTCAATATTATGGAAGTAACAAGGCATAAACAAGTAAATTGGCTATAAATAATACTTTAAACAATCAAGCTTATTTACTACATTGAGATAGAAATTAATTAATTGATAAAACAATGAACGCTCTGCTTTTGGAACTAATGTATGGGTTTTCCAATAAGAGGTGTTATTTTGATATTCAAAGAAAAATGGCATTTTTTGAGATAAATGATCGGATGTTTATTTCATTATATAGAAGAAGGTATGCCGTTAATAATGGAACACAACATCAGCCAAATGGCCGCCACGACCACGCTTACAGGACCATATCCTTTTCATGAAATTTTCCATAACCAAATCGCAAAGTGGCTGCCCTATGTCCTCGATAGCCTCACGAATTCCATCTTTGAGGTCTTGAATAGACGCTGGGCTGTTGGCGATGTTGTGTTCCATTATTAACGGCATACCTTCTTCTATATAATGAAATAAACATCCGATCATTTATCTCAAAAAATGCCATTTTTCTTTGAATATCAAAATAACACCTCTTATTGGAAAACCCTTGAGAACAATTAAACAAATGTATGCGTTCTTTAATCAATGTACGACGAAAGAAAAAATAATGTATTTTTTTCATTAAATGATAATTTTTCGTCATGAAAATAATGTAAATTTTTCATTAAATAATGAACTGGTTCCTTTAAACAATGAACGCTCTGATTTTGGAATTAATGCACAACATTTCCATAAAACAATGTATGCGTTCATTAATCAATGTACGACGAAAGAAAAAATAATGTATTTTTTTCATTAAATGATAATTTTTCGTCATGAAAATAATGTAAATTTTTCATTAAATAATGAACTGGTTCCTTTAAACAATGAACGCTCTGATTTTGGAATTAATGCACAACATTTCCTTAAAACAATGTATGCGTTCATTGATCAATGTACGACGAAAGAAAAAATAATGTATTTTTTTCATTAAATGATAATTTTTCGTCATGAAAATAATGTTTATTTTTCATTAAATAATGAACCGGTTCCTTCAAACAATGAATGCTCTCATTTTGAAATAAATGCACAACATTTCTATAAAACAATGTAGGCGTTCATTAATCAATGTACCACTCAAACAAAAATATTGTATTATTTTTAATTATTACTATATTTTTTTCTCGAAATAATGTAATTTTTTCATTAAATAATGAACTGGTTTGTTGATACAATGAACGCTCTGATTTTGAACTTAATGTTCAAAATTTTCATTAAACAATGTAAGTGTTCATTGAATCATCACACAAATCTAGCATTTTTGTTATGAATTCAAAACATTGGTTAATGAATGCTCTCATTAAACACAAACATCAAAAACTGTTGCCATTATTTTGTATGGGAAGCGATTAATGAACGCGTTTTTATTGAATCAATGTTCTCACCATTAAACGCAATCAGTTTTTGATGAACAAATACGTTGAGACAATGTTTTTGTACGTTGAAACAATAAACTGCATTTAATGTACAGGTATTTATTGTTTTAACGTACGCTCGTTTTTTCAGTGTAGTTGCCTGAAGTAAAAAGACGATCATCCTTGTAAGTAATATTAACCGCAGTAAGTAGGTACCTATATATAGAGGATTGCCTTTATTTATAAAACAAATCCTACTCATATTCTCATCTTTGAAAATAAAACATCTAGGTAGGTATAGGTACTTTTTGTCACACCTTATGCTAATCACCCTTCCTATACCTATGTAGGTATAGATTTATTATTTATATGAAATACTGAAAAAAAAAAACATATACCTAGGTAATTCGTTCTTTGAGGTACCTAGGTAGGTACCTACCTACCTACCTATTGCTAAAATAACTTCTAAAATGTTTTAATCAAATGATAAAAAACGCCACCCGCATGAATTATTGAAACAAAAAATAATGAAATTAATGTAATAGTATACCTACCTATACCTAGTTGTAAACCTAAAACAAATGTTTAAAAAAAAAACTTTGACGCCATTTTTAAGCATTTAATAATATGTATTTAGGTATTCACCTACATAAAAACTTATTAGCTTATTAGTGATTTCATTTTTATCCTTTAAAACCGAAACCCCATTGTATACGACAAGAGCTTACAACAAAACAAGAAATAATTATGAGCAAGAGCAAAAGATCATGAAGGTTCATACAATATCAATAACGAGCAGGAGCATGAGACCAATGCAGAACCTTCGAAAAATAAAAAAACAGTGCTCAAGCGCACAGAAGCAAAATCCTAAAAACCAACCCCGTGCAGCGCAAACGATTCACAATTCACATCAATGTCTTTTCGGTCTGAAAATGCAACAACAAAATACATTACCGGACCCAGGACAAGTCACAGAGCAAACCATCTGAGTCCGCAAAATGCAAAAACAAAATACATTACCGGACCGTGAAGAAGTCAACGCAGCCAGAGGAATGACGATTAATATCATCATCGCCACTCGAGTAGCGGTTGTTGCGACCGAGAAATAGGAATTTCTCGTATAAGAGCTATCACAGGCAAACCAACCCTTTGGTATCCAGCGCAATGACGATGAGATCATCACCACCTGATGAACGGTGGTTGCGACCGAGAAATACGAAATGCCACGTATACTGCTAAGGATCGCAGCCATAGAGTACCTATATTACCTAGAGAACCGACTTAGGCGGTCGTTCTCTTCCACCCTACAAGCTGTACTGAGAGGAAAATGCCCATTAAGTTTTGTATGGGGTTGTTGTCCAATGCATTTTAAATGGGACCGAACCAACATGGCTTCAATTGAAAGGACTTCGCTCAAATTGCTCAAAGTGCTCAATAAGGTGGATAAGACCGCCCAGGGATTCAAAAAAAAATCCGTTAAATTCAAAAATTGAGAAATTTATTAATTTCGTAGTCAAATTTCTTTTTTTAACCATTTGTCAACCTAAACTATGAAGAATATCGGTCATTGTTGCTCCCGGGTAATAAATTAAATAATATTTTTGAATATTTATGTTTAAAAAAAAACAAAAACACCTACCGAAAATTGGAAGCGCACTCTAGTTTCTTAGCTCAAAAAGGTACGTGTCTACGATTTAGGTGTGCAAATCGTAGACACGTACCTTTTTGAGCTATTGCCACCACTTTGTTCACAATTAAACCGTAGACACGTACCTTTTTGAACTAATGCGCCAATTTGTTTTTGTATCCACCATTCACACGGATTCACGGATAAGGAAAAAAGAGTAAACTAAGAGAGTTTTCACTTACTCACCTCAAATAAAATTTGCGGGTGTTTAAGGCAAGAGGGGTACCGGTCGGTTCTCTAGGTAATATAGGTACTCTATGATCGCAGCACAGAGCAACACGAGCAACGAATTGTCTTGGGTCCGGTAATGTATTTTGTTGTTGCATTTTCAGACCGAAAAGACATTGATGTGAATTGTGAATCGTTTGCGCTGCACGGGGTTGGTTTTTAGGATTTTGCTTCTGTGCGCTTGAGCACTGTTTTTTTATTTTTCGAAGGTTCTGCATTGGTCTCATGCTCCTGCTCGTTATTGATATTGTATGAACCTTCATGATCTTTTGCTCTTGCTCATAATTATTTCTTGTTTTGTTGTAAGCTCTTGTCGTATACAATGGGGTTTCGGTTTTAAAGGATAAAAATGAAATCACTAATAAGCTAATAAGTTTTTATGTAGGTGAATACCTAAATACATATTATTAAATGCTTAAAAATGGCGTCAAAGTTTTTTTTTTAAACATTTGTTTTAGGTTTACAACTAGGTATAGGTAGGTATACTATTACATTAATTTCATTATTTTTTGTTTCAATAATTCATGCGGGTGGCGTTTTTTATCATTTGATTAAAACATTTTAGAAGTTATTTTAGCAATAGGTAGGTAGGTAGGTACCTACCTAGGTACCTCAAAGAACGAATTACCTAGGTATATGTTTTTTTTTTTCAGTATTTCATATAAATAATAAATCTATACCTACATAGGTATAGGAAGGGTGATTAGCATAAGGTGTGACAAAAAGTACCTATACCTACCTAGATGTTTTATTTTCAAAGATGAGAATATGAGTAGGATTTGTTTTATAAATAAAGGCAATCCTCTATATATAGGTACCTACTTACTGCGGTTAATATTACTTACAAGGATGATCGTCTTTTTACTTCAGGCAACTAGGTGCCTATATTTAAAAAAAGACGATTTTCCTTGTAAAACACATAATTTAAAACCAAAAAACAGCATACACACCTAAGTAACTATCTAGTTAGATTTTAAATGTTTATGTAGGTAGGTAGGTACACAATGTTCATAGGTATACCTAGAAAATTATGTCGATATAAATACATACCTACCTATGCAGGTACCAAGATCTTCTTATTCCCTATATCTATCTGTACCTATAAAAAATGTTTCATATGTACCTGTACCTATGTAGGTATCTTACCTAGGTACCTACATGAGATTACTATTTAATTATAAAATGTATTTCAAGGTAGGTAGGTACCTACCTATGTAGGTTTATCTAACTATTACTAGGTACCAAATCATTTTTCTTAACTTAAGTTAATAAAATAGGTACCTACCTACCTACCTATACCTACTTACTTACTGGGTTTTTGAAATTGGACTTCATCTCTTAGGTACATACCTTCATAGGTAGTTCCTGTGTTTCATGATACATAATTATGTACCTACATATATGTAGGCATGTAAATGACAAGCCTTTCAATCTTAAAAAAAATCGAAGAATCGAATACATAATACATAGATAATATGTACATACATATACCTAACTATACCTACCTATATATGTACATATGTACATAAATACGTAGGTATGACATTATGCAAATGGAAGTGAATCTAGGCAGGCCAATTAGGTATTACAGGTTTGGTTTGTAAAAGTACTGTTTATGCAGCCGCGCATGGTAAGGACCATCCGCCGCCGCGCGCCGGCCGGTAGGCAAATCTCGACTCAATAGTTTAAAAAAAAATCGAACCTAAGATAGCAGAACAGCTTATTGTATGGGAAAATGAATTTTTTTTTTTTTTTGACTAAATTGTTGGAAAATCTTTCTGAAAATGGGGTACTTAATTCGAGCTAGCGGAGCTTTTAATTAATTAAAAAAGATTTGTATCAAAATAATTTGAATTGTTAGAGAAAAATCGAATTTGAGTTAGCAGAACAGCGTTTTGTATGGGAAAATGAATTATTTTTTTTTTGGCTTAATTGTTGGAAAATCTTTCTGAAAATAGAGCACTTAATTCGAGCTAGCGGAGCTTTTAATTAACAAAAAAGATTTGTGTCGAAATAATTTGAATTGTTTGAGAAAAATCGAATTTGAGTTAGCAGAACAGCGGTTTGTATGGGAAAATGAATTATATTTTTTTATTGGCTTAATTGTTGGAAAATCTTTCTGAAAATGTGGTACTTAATTCGAGCTAGCGGAGCTTTTAGTTAATTAAAAAAGATTTGTGTCAAAATAATTTGAATTGTTAGAGAAAAATCGAATTTGAGTTAGCAGAACAGCCTTTTGTATGGGAAAATTAATTATTTTTTTTTTTGGCTTAATTGTTGGAAAATCTTTCTGAAAATAGGGTACTTAATTCGAGCTAGCGGTTCTTTTAAGCAATAAAATAGATTTAAATTAAAAAGTTGGATAAATAATTTAAATTAATTTTTTTTTTGAAAAATTACTAAAATATTTTTTTCTGAACGCAAATTATTTTTTTTTCAATTTTTTTTTTTGATTCTTAGAGCACTTAAATAGCTCTTTAATTTGAGACAAATTTTTTTTTTTTTTGCTTTTGTTTTAACCATTTTAGGTAATTGCTCTGCTAACTTGAAATGAAGTTAGCAGAACATTAGTTTTTACCAAAAGTACTGGAGCACTTAATTTTATTTTTGGGTACTTAGTTAGCACTTAATTAGCGCCTAATTATGCCATCAAAAAAAATTTGTTCTGCCCACTTTGCTCTGCTAACTTGAGGGACATCAATTTTGCTTATTTACGTACCCATTCAACCAAAAATGAGCCTCATCGCTGAACATAAGCAGCGCGCGATGAACATTTCGAACCGAGCACGAATTTTGATAGTAAAATTCAATAATTTGCAAGCGTTGTTCATTTGTAAGACGATCCATGGTTAAATTGCAAACCAAACTGAAGCTGTTTGACAGTGACACAAGGTACTAAACACACGTCAGCTGTCAAAACCAGTGTTGCCAAAACCAAACCAGCTTAAAAATCACCCGTTATTAATAAAGTTATCTTTGTGTTGAGTAAATAAATCGGTTTAGTATTATTATTCTTGGTTCATCCACTCGAAAGAATCCTCATCGTATACACTAAAGCCATGACAAAAAATGTGACATCCGTCACAATAAAAAAAAACACAAACTACAGATCAAAATCTGAATTTACAAAAGGAAAACCTCATAAGACTTTCTTATACCGTTTTCCTTTCCATTGATTGGATTTTTGTTTCCAATGGAATATTAAAATTCATCTTCCCAAATATTCACACACCTTATCTAACCTCGAAATTTTAACACGATGGTTTCTTCAAGCATACTTTGGCATGAAAACCGACGAAAAATATTATGTAAAATCTACTCTAGGCGCCAGTTATATAGCTTTCATTGAAAACCATCATTAAAAATTTTAATTTTTAGTTAAAATACAAAATCAGCCAATGTGAAGATGGTGACTTAATTATTAATTCTTGCCAAAAAAATTCATGTTGGCCCAACCTTCCACATAAAATGACTTAGGATTCTCAATGACCAATGATCAATACAAAATTAAACGCCATTTTATAGCGAAGTTGGGGCCCAATCAATATTATTTCACTACAGTAATAATTCAACCCATCAGCTTCATTTTTGCATTAAAATAATTATTGATTTTTCTTTCTAAACGTTTCAAAATTAATAATGAATGAAATAGCTAGCTGCATTCCTCCCCTTAAACAATTCAACCGTAATACTCGTACTTCAAGGAATGCCCATCAGCTTACACTTGAGCCCAATTTCGGACGTACCGTCAAATACAGAGATTCTTTCTTTAGTCGCACTACTAGAATGTGGAATGCATTACCCGCCTCAGTTTTTCCCTTCCATTTTAATGTTCAGAACTTTAAAACCAATGTGCATCGGTATCTCCTTTTACATCCCTTCCTCTTTTCCTAAAGCTCGCACTGTGTATCCCAAACCCCTTTAGTGCGCGCTCATTATAAAAAAAAAAAAATTAAAATTTTCAATGAAAGCTATAACTGGCGCCTTATATACATATATATGCATCTTCAAAGTGCACTCCTAAATGAAATCGAGGAGCAAAAAACACTAAGCCTATGAAGTGTTGGCAGTGCAAAAGAAATGAAAATGGAGTGCTTTGAGTTATCAAAAGAAAACGATATCATATTTTTAAAATCTATAAATTGCAAAAAAAATATAATTCTCTATTTTCCTGTCAAAAAAAAAAAATAGCGAAACCGAGTGGCAAAGGGTTGAAAACTCAAATTTATGCTTTCAATAAGGAACGATGTCAAAAAATATTCTTACCCAATAACATATTAAATACCCATCATAGGATTATGAGGTATAAAACTTTCTATTCAAATTGTTCTTATCGAGTCGATATTATCTCAATTTTGCCCTACCCAGTTAGCTGATAAAATTGAAGCTAAAATATTTGGTATGGTTGTACATGTGTTATTATTTGCTTGAAATAAAAACAGCTAATGCTTTATAGCTTAACACGTTTCCTTGTTTACTGATCGCAAATAACAGAGACGTACAGTTATTTAAGCATGCACAAATTCTCTATAAAAGATATCTTAAAAAATAAAATGTTTTTTTGTGAATACCAAATATTCTGGCAGTGGCAGTGTCATAAAATAAATAAAATACATACAAACATACATATGTTTTGTCAAATTGTTTAGCAAATTTTTGTATTTGCTTTTTGACATTTGCACCAAATAAAGTAGGTACCTACATACCTACATAGCAATAAATAGGCGTTTTTCTTTTTTAGTTCAGAGCAGAGCCTGAAATGTCAAACAAAAAATTGTGTTTCTTTTTTACCCGGAGGCCGCACGAGCAAGTACTGGCAAGCAAGTTACAATGCATGCACATTTTTTCACTAACACATATAAACCCAAGCAACTTGCTCGTCAACTGGCTTGCCTTTTCGAAATGTCCCTCAAGTTAGCAGAGCAAAGTGGGCAGAAATAATTTTTTTTGATGGCATAATTAGGCGCTTTTTAAGTGCTAATTAAGTACCCAAAAATAAAATTAAGTGCTCCAGTACTTTTGGTAAAAACTTTAAGTACCCTATTTTCAGAAAGATTTTCCAACAATTAAGCTAAAAAAAAAATAATTCATTTTCCCATACAAAAGGCTGTTCTGCTAACTCAAATTCGATTTTTCTCAAAAAATTCAAATTATTTCGACACAAATATTTTTTGTTAATTAAAAGCTCCGCTAGCTCGAATTAAGTACCCTATTTTCAGAAAGATTTTCCAACAATTAAGCCAAAAAAAAAAATACTTCATTTTCCCATACAAAAAGCTGTTCTGCTAACTCAAATTCGATTTTTCTCTAACATTTCAAATTATTTCGACACAAATCTTTTTTGTTAATTAAAAGCTCCGCTAGCTCGAATTAAGAACCCCATTTTCAGAAAAATTTTCCAACAATTAAGCCAAAAAAAAAAAATAATTCATTTTCCCATACAAAACGCTGTTCTGCTAACTCAAATTCGATTTTTCTCAAAAAATTCAAATTATTTCGACACAAATCTTTTTTTTATTTAAAAGCTCCGCTAGCTTGAATTAAGTACCCCATTTTCAGAAAAATTTTCCAACAATTAAACCAAAAAAAAATACTTCATTTTCCCATACAAAACGCTGTTCTGCTAACTCAAATTCGATTTTTCTCAAACAATTCAAATTATTTCGACACAAATCTTTTTTTAATTAATTAAAAGCTCCGCTAGTTCGAATTAAGTACCCTATTTTCAGAAAGATTTTCCAACATTTAAGCTAAAAAAAAAATAATTCATTTTCCCATACAAAAGGCTGTTCTGCTAACTCAAATTCGATTTTTCTCAAACAATTCAAATTATTTCGACACAAATCTTTTTTTTTATTTAAAAGCTCCGCTAGTTCGAATTAAGTACTCCATTTTCAGAAAGATTTTCCAACAATTAAGCCAAAAAAAAAAATAATTCATTTTCCCATACAAAAGGCTGTTCTGCTAACTCAAATTCGAATTTTCTCTAACAATTCAAATTATTTCGACACAAATCTTTTTTGTTAATTAAAAGCTCCGCTAGCTCGAATTAAGAACCCCATTTTCAGAAAAATTTTCCAACAATTAAGCCAAAAAAAAAAATAATTCATTTCCCAATCGTTTCTCCATGGCGATATCCCTTAGACTCAATTGGCTACTGAGGACGCCTTACCGCCTTTTTTGAATCAATAAGTCAACAAGTTTAATTAAATAGTGCTTAGTCTTCTATTTTTTATATTTATTTCAGTAGTAGGTGAAAATCTTGTATTCCAAAAACCTTTTTATAAAATAAGTTGAGTTTGACGTAAACTCGATAGATCTATATATGTCTTAAATGATCGTACCTTCATGGCCAAAGATGTCAACACAAGCTATTTATTTGGATTTAATAAGACGACATTTGCAACGATTATGCGTAACCTAACGTTTTCTCTGGCTGTGTGTAGATCCGGTATATGTACTGATCGGACAAGTAAAACATCTTATAAAAATCATTGATCTAATAAATCTATTGAGATGCTCCGAACAGAAAACCCGGACCACCACCAGTTGGAAAAATCAAAATTAGTATTCTTCTTTTTTGATACAATCATGAAAAAAATCGGCCTTGGTTAATTCTGAAACAAATAAATGGAACAGCTCCAGCATTTGTTCAGCCAGAGAGATAAAGTGATTCAAAAAACCGAAATGCCTGTTGACATTCCCTGTAGGTATATATAAAACCTGCAGGCGATGCAGCAAAACTTGTTAAAAAGTGTAGCTGAAATGTAATTCCCAATTTCATTTGGTGGTCCATTAATTACTAGATACATTATGTACCACTGTGTATATGGACAAACATAAAATTCATATTCTAGCAGAGAAAATACAAAAACTTCACATTTTGGAAGCCAAGTAGTACTAATTAGAATTCCAAATAGTGCCCCATCAATTTAAATCTCTATGACAGTTCAATTAATAATATCACGCTAATTCGCCAATACCATAGTAGTAGTAGGTACATATATGTATGTCCTTGTTCAATTATTACCAATCCACACATAAATGGCTTAAGTAGGCCTACATATTATGTAGATATATATAGATATATTGATCCCTATAAAACACTATGAATATAGCCTCTAACTAAAATGAATGTCCTTCCACGTGAAAGGCTACAGCACAGCTGCTTTTTTGGCTAAACTTTCCGCCAAATAAATATTTATGCGTTTTCATTTGAAAATTTTAGTCATTCGTTGTTTTACTTTTTTTTATTTTCCTAATAAAAATGTTATTTTTGACCCAATTTTCGAAAAGCTTGTACAATGAATCGAAATTGAAAAATATGAACTGCCATCGTCTACTGAAAGGGTAATTCTGGGAAGTTTGGGTTAAAAAATTAGAAACTCAATCCAGACTGGGCAAAAAGCGCAATAACAATCATGCGGACAGAGTGATGTAGAATTTTTCATTGTAAATCAAAAATAAATACAAAAAAAAAAACACAGCGACAGACTTCACTACACAAAACAAAAACTACCTATTTAGTTATGCCACGCACAAATTCAATTATTCAATTTTGCCTTGTGTCTCGCTTTAGTATCTCTTGCCTCTATTTCAAAGCTGCCATCCGATTCAACATGCGTGCAAAAAGGGAATTCGTAGGTAGTAGATGGATGATGACGATGAGTGGATTGGAGTGAAGTGATGTGAAGAGCTCTCTGCCTTTGCTTGGTGTGTGTTGGAATCAATAAAAAAAAGAACAAATGAAATGAAAAAAAACATGATTCCGCGGGGAATAAACCGAAGAACACTCTATGGCTTAATTCGAAATAAAGGTCAATGGCATAGAACCACATTGGGCCCAGACAATAAAACAACGACTACATATATCGTTTTTTTTTTAAACACCAACGAGATGGAAATACAACAATAATAAATAAATAAATAAATAAGAAATAATTTGCAGTTTCACAGAAATAATGATGCATTATTGATGCAGAACTAAAAGAAATGAAGTATTAATGAACACGTAGATTACCTACTTAAATTAATTAAATACAGAACAGACAAGTTTTTTTAAGTTCAAATTTTATAATTTTGAAGCATAGTCGAGTGTTTACATGGCATTTAATACTACAGGAAAGTTATTCAAATATACACATTTTATAGAACGAAATACAAGAAGGTGTCAAATTGGAAAATTCGTGTTTTTTAGTTTGTTATGATTTCTCGTTTCCTAAGAACCTTACGTTAATTGATTCCAGCATACAAAATGTAAAACACTGATTTTCGAATATTTTGATATGTAGGTATATATTTTTGAAATTGATGCGATATCTCAGTTCAAAATTGTAGCTCTGGACGTGGATGCAGTTCCATAATCGGCATGAATAACTACATAAATATAATCTTTATTTCAATTAGCATAGCAAAATACTTTAAAAATTATGCACCTACTTATCAATATATATGTATGTATTTGAAAACGAATGTGTGCATATTTGTACATGAAACCCTAAATACGTAACAAACAAATGAAACAATGTGATTAAATGTTCTTTTGATTTAGATTGTGCACATAAAATCTTCATTTTGGTGTCCTCTTAGGATTAGTTATTAAAAATATTTCGGCTGTAAAGGGGTCAAGGTAGTTACTTTGGTACAGCTGCGACAGTAGGTTGCACATGTTATGGTGCGGATTCGAAGTGCGGAATTAACGTATGAGCAAAGTTATTGACTTTAAGCCGAAAAGTGCTCCGCCTCAAACCCATTTTTTAGACATAAGCTTAAATATGTGCACACGCGCTTACGGATGCTTTTCAAAAAGATAAGTATAAGTGCATGTCAGCGAAAAGACCAACAGACTTAAGGACTATTCATATAAGAGCGACTAACGAAAAACGCATGAAGGAATGAATATTCTTCCATTTCTTTCACAATGCTTTTTTATTCGTCGCCACCAGAAAAAACAAGAGTGATTTTAAAGTTATTCGGCCGCGAACAATTTGTTTGTTGAAGTGTGGATCGTATGTTGAACGCAAATAGAGTTTGACAATTCGTAACAATCAGATTGCGATTCGCGATGACCAATTTGTTTTCGCAAACTTATCTCATTTTAGCAATTAAAAAGCAAATTTTAGTATCTGAACGTTATATGTACAGCCGGGCAAAAAGTTTTTTTTTTAAATTAACATTGAACGTAATAGACTAAGCACCACTAAAAGTAGTCTGATGTGGCAGCCGTGAAATAGCTATTACTCTAGTCTATAATGACGTGGTGGTAGCTCACATAAGTGCTTGTTGTTTCATCACATTTATTTGTTCATGAGTTGATCGCACCCATGTAGTAGTCCTTTAGATCATTAGTTGGTTTGTTGTGATAAGTCGAATATGAGCTTTAGGACCTAATGCTCTAAGCCATAGGAGCCTGCCCGGAGGACTATTTCGAAGTTGTGGTAAATGCAAAAGTCGTGAAGGAAAAGCGGGCAAGTGGATGAGAAAGACCTCCACGAAAGGACAAACATCTTCCGATGAATCGACTTTGCACCAACTCGGAAAACGCTAAAGAGTATCGCTAGGTTTCCAAAGCTACCCAACAATATTCATGCCCATAAAATGCACCAAGCTAAGTTGAAATTCCCAATTTTAAACTCCAGGTCAATGACATTGACATATCACACTTTTAAGCCAATACAACAACAAAATTTATTTTAAACCAATAATCGACAACGAGGTAACAAAAACAAAAGCAGTCTCAACATGAAACCAAATAAAATTTCCAAGAAAAAAAAATGACGCATTACCAAAATATTTGGCTTGAGAATTCAGCGAGTGTAAGAAATATACACAAAAACCTTATGTACACAGGTAAAACCACAAAGAAGCAACACAAAAATCTGGCAATGTCCCAGATTTTGTTTGCATTATTTCTTTTTTGTCATTACTCCTCCATATTTTGAGCAAAATAACAACCACAGCAACAAGCAAGGACACAGAGGATAGGCAACATCGACCTGACCCAGCAGCAGTGAGCCAACCAAGAAAACCACCCAATAACAACAAAAAAAAGGAGAGAAATTAATGCAATTTGTCTGGAAAGTTTTTTTCGTCAAGATTTTCTTCTTAAACTGTAAAAGGTAACAAAAACAATATACAATAACTACAATACAGAAAATAAAAAGATAGACAAAAACTAGGTGGTAGGTACTTACCATTTGCGATGAATAAACAAATCGTTGACGATAAGATGAGTATTAATCCACATTGTAGGGACATTATATCGTATAATCCACAAACTTAAATTTTAAATATAAAAATAAAAGACGGGACTGTGGACCAGGAGGACGGAGAATGATCCTTCTCCTTGTTTCTGTTTTTTTTTTCTTCTTTGTGGGGTTGTTGTTGAGCAACAATGTTGTGCGTTATCCTTTACTTCCACACTTGATGCGCCGTTGAAGTTTTTTCCCCGTTTGCCTTTGTTATTCGAACGAGAGCAAGGACAAAAGAAATAATATATAACGCGTATGTTGTTCTGCGTTAATGCTTTTTATGTTTTAATTCAAATGAAATAGAAAAAAATAATTTTACATCCATCTGCTGGACATCATAGTGTCGTCATTTAAAATTCACCACTTTCCCGCGCAATTTGTATCGGTAGATATACATTCAACAAAAATCAATCTAATACTCATTATATTTTGTTCTCGACAAATTAGGATGCTTACCGGGATAATTGTTATTTTATCAAGTTTTTTTTTTTTTTAATTCAGTGATAAAGAAAATCACAGACCCCCCTGGTCAACACAGGATGTAGAGGAGAGCACACGAAACATCAAACCGAACAGAACCAACCACCGATGAAAGAAAAAACCGTAATTTCTTCTCACCGTTTATGAGTAGGTGTATGGATATCCTTTCCAATAACAAAATTTTACTTGAGTTTGTGTTTATTGGAATTTGTATTTATGTCCAGTTTATCGTGGTAAGAATAGATTGCAACATCACACCACTAGAACTGGAAGAGAAAAAAAGATACTTTGGAATGAAAATAATGGTTGCGGTTTGTTGTCTTTTTTCTATTGAGTTTATATTTTTTTGCCGAAATTTAAACAAAAAGAAAACAACAAATTTCTTTGTTTTTTCATGCTTCTTCTTTTTAATTTGTTTGTTGGGAAAAAATAAACAAGTTTGCATACATCACCGCGAACCGGACAACGAGTCTCATACAGATTCACCACAAAACAAATTAGAAAACGTCATCGAAAAGCATAGTTTTCCTTCTCGGTCTCTCTTACTTATTGGAATGAGGAAGGAAACATTAATCGAAAATGATTTATGGGCACAAAGGAATTTAGCTATGTATTTATATTTCACCACACTTGCTTGGCAATATATTCGAATGAAAATTTCAATAGAAAATTGAAAAACTAAATGGAAAATTAGTAATACAATAAGAAAAACGCATAATTTCCGTATGGAAAACACAACCGATGGTATAAAAGATGGAGGGGGTCAAAAGGGGCCACACACAAAGCAAAGAAATTACACAAAAAAGGAACTTGGAAATTTTTCCAAGACACGACAGAGAGATGCAAATGTTTTCATTTATTTATATATGTACGTTGAACAGAGATGAAGGGATATCCTTTTTCATTTTCTAACTTTACATATACACTAACACACGGACAAAGAAACGAGCGACACAAGAGGAAAAAAAACCGAATTGCTTCTATTTTTTCACCGTATCCACTTTTTAACTAAAAATTACAATGCGACACATTTAAGTGTTTAATTAAAATTATTATTTAAGTTGTTTATGCAAGTTGCACCGCACTTAAATGAGTAAAATGCAGAAAAAACGAAGACGCCGACAAATGAATGTTGTTTTACCGATCCTCAGCAACAACACCCTGATGAAACAACCAAACACCATGGAATTTCCGATTGAACTGAGGAAATTCATGGCTTTATGTGGATGGAGGAGCAAACTGGAAAATGGTGAATTCACCACGGATATTTGGAAAGTATTAAATGTTTGCAGCTGCAAGTAAAAGGGAGACAAATAGTTTAATTCTGTATTATTCGGTTATTATTTCCAGTGTTCCAGGGTGTGTTTGGTTTGGAACTTTCAGTAGCGCAGTTTTGTTATTCTGTGACAGGTGAACTAAAAGTGTTTCCATTGCTGATTTTAGTTTTTCCTTTGGCCCTAATATGTCGAAATGTTAATTAAAATCACAATAGCCGTTTTGTATTATCAGAAGTGATCGATATAGTTTATCAAAAAACTTGCTTTGGTCACAAATTACTGAAACCATTATTTTGCAATCGGTAACTTCAAGTCCAAATATCGCGACTTTCCTTGAACGATTTCGAAAATATTTCTTATTTTCAAATATTATTTTTTTATGATTTTTTCAATGAAAGGGATTCGGAATTATGATCTTACTTGCTGCCACGCCCGGCTTCGCACACGGGTAGGCATCACTTCACTGTGTTTCCCAACACAGAAAGAATTTTTGTAATAAAGTAAGCCATTTTTATGTTTATCCCATTTCATTCTATAAATATCAATTTTTCAAAAATAATCTTTCAGACACAAACAGAATCACCCTATAAATATCAATTAAAAAAAAAAAATAACCCCTAAGCCATCTACTAAAAACACCAAAAGAAATTTCCCTAGAGCCATTTTCTAAGAAAAATATTTTAAACAAAAAATTAAATGCCTTAGATCAGACAATTCTTTCACTTTTCCTACAAATAGCATAAATTAGAAAAAAAAAATATCCTTACAGACATTTACTGTCAATAACCTTTTAAACGCAGGCAGAGTTTTTTTCAATCGAATACTTTTTTTTTCATTTTCCCCCATTTCACCCTCCACATAACAAAACTTGATAAGAAGAGTAGCCTATGTTCATTATTGTAATGATCCAATGAATCTGTTCACCAAGTTTCGTGAAAATTAGTTTTGTATTTTAGACGGTACAGTGGAACAAACAGACAAGCACATTTTCCCATTTATAATATTACAAGCTGTCCCGCCCCGGCTTCGCACGGATTGACAAACATAAGCTTCGCATAATTATTACAAAAGAAAATAAAATATAGATAAATATTTAAGCTCCTTTTTGTTATTAAATACTACTTTCTGGTTTTAACCCACTTCACGTTATGAATGTCTAAATTCGTAAAAATATGATCATCGAAGTCCTCATAGCAACGTAGGAGTGGGATTCCCAGTGGCAACTGGCAACAGTAAAGGCCTAACTTTAATGCGCATAAACTACCTTATGCGCGTATAAGTAAACGACCGAATGCATACAACCCCTATTCAATAACTAAATATAATGAAGTCCAGCTCTGATTCGCTCACTTAAGCAAGCATAAGCAAGAGCGATCCCAGTCGCTTTGCGCATAAGTAAAATTGAAATTTTGAAAAATTTCACGTTACCAAGCAGACCTATTGAAAAAAAGACGCGAAGTGACGATGATTTTCATTTAACAAATAAAATTATTGATAAATCTATTCTTTTGTATGTTTTTTTTTTTACAAAAATTAGTTTTTTGTCGAAAAAAACGATAGAAGTATTGTGATTTGGAGAACGATTTCATAACGAAGACAAGTTGGCAGCGTTGCTCGTCAAGCTGACGTCTCGTTTTCTAGTCGGATTTTGATGATAAGGAGAGACGTGTGCTGGCTGAGGGTATTTTGTAGGCTGTTTGGTAACAACTTTTCGCAATTTGCTGTCAAAACCCATAGGAAAAAAACCCAGTTTTCGGAAACTTGGTAAAAGTTTTAGTTACATTGTATTTTATATGTATATTAGATAAAAAAGAGAATTATGGTTACTCTGACGCGGGGGCCGGGGTGTGGGTTAGATTTAATGAGGTAATGGAGAATGACGCGTATTTCTAGCTTTTATTATTGAGTTAGTACATGTATAGTCTAGAAAATGGACATTTTATCAAATGCAGTTACGAAAATATAGCTTAAAAATCATCACGCCATATTTGGCTTCTTAAGCAGTAACGAAAAAATAACAACTATGGCTTTGTCAAATAAGTGGCCTTTTAATGGCATCAGGGAGTGTTGAATAAACATCGAAAAATTTCACTATCTATAGTATCGATGTTTTTCGCAAAAACTACCGACAGTTTTTTTTTTATTATTTTATTTCTGAGCAAAATGAACAGAGAAAGGATTTTTTATTACGCAAGTGTACTTGTGTGTTCATTTTCCAATCGTTAATGGTGAAAAAATAGTATCCTTACAAAATCAAGTCGCATTTCTTACCAAAAAGTACCTCTTTTTGCTTGTTTGAAAAAGGGAAATATAACCATAAGGTGGTATAATAGTGAGCAGCATCTTTAATAATTTTAATAATGAGAATTATTTCTTTTCAGTTCCAAAATTCTCCATAAAAAAAACAGCTCTACATGCCCAATATTCGCACTTATCTGCTAAACTAAAAACAAAAACTAACAGTTCTGTCTGCATTTCAATTTCCATCACCGTGTGAATGGAAACCTATTGTAGGTTTTTAAAGTGAAGTAAGCAAATTTCAAGTTGAACACTTAAATAAATAAATCAAAATAAAAACCTAAAAATAAGCAAATATCTTCAAAACTTAATTAATAATAATTTTTTCGCTGAAAAAGGTAAAATTTTTAAAAATCTACGTATATTCTGATTTTAAAGAAGAGGAAAAACTAAATGATAGTAATAGTTTGTTTTCAAAGAAAATATATAAGGCATATTTTTTCGATAGTATATCGATATTTATATTTAATTTTTAGTAACGGACATACCGTGTTTAATAAATTTATTCAAATTAATTGAATATTTCGCCCGACGTTTCGACAAATGTAACGGGTCAGTTGACCCGTGACCACGACAAATGTAACTTTGTCGAAACGTCGTGCGAAATACTCAATTCATTCGAATAAAGTTATTAAACGCGGTAAGTTCGTTACTAAAAATTAAATATAAAAATGAATTATAATCGCGAATATAAAAGTTTAAAATCCAAAAAAGTATATCGATAGTTTTAAACTATCGGCGATAGTATCGATGGTAAAAAAAACTATCAATACTATCGATGTTTATTCAAGACTCCATCAGCGAGCTCCGTTTTCCCAACCAAAAGCTTTTATTCAATTCACCATGATGGCTCGGAAAGTTAAGAAGAAATACCGGAGTCACCTTACGCAGTAGCCGAGCATTTCTGCGATTCCAGTCCATCGACCCCGACTTCCATTCAGCTGTAAAAAGCAAAGAAATCTTTGGCGCGTCCTACCCCTCTGAATGAAGTCCGTAAAGATTCAGTGGATCTCATTCCAGAATGGAAATGCCATAGTGATTGCAAACTTCGTAGTTTCGTATTTTGTCCCAAATGCTGCGTTTACCTTTGCTTGGACAAAGACAGAAATTGTTTTATGTCTTTTCATACTGGATAATATTTTGTTATCCATTACCTTTTTTATTATGATTTATGTAAATATTGAAGTATAAAAATAAAAATATTTGAATCAATAAAAACACAAACTAAACTTTTTGTAAAAAAATCGTTACTGTATAAGGCGCCATATATGGCAAGGAGTTTTAAGGTGGAAAAAATACTGACTGCGTACAACGCCATTTATGGCTACTTTTTTTTGAAAATTGACATACTTTATTGAAATTTTTTTAAGTGGGTCATAATGCATGCAGTATAGGGTTAAACAGTCCATTTCCGGTCAGTTAAAATAAAACGGAAGTTGGCATACAAAATCTAATAAAAAATAGTTTTTTTCCAAGAATTTGTAGCACTCACCCGAAATTTGTAGCTGTACCGGTTTTTTTTTTTTATATTCAAGTTTTAAGTTAGCTCAAACGTGAGCTGCCAAAATCTTAAAAAATGAGCAAATCCAAAATTTTGTTTGCTAGAATTTGAAGTTACCGTAAACAAAAATTAAGGCAAAGCCCCCGATTTTATAGCTCGCATAGTTTTTTCGTTATAAAAGTTTTCGCTAAAATAAGACGGTACACCCATGTGTGGTGGTCAAAATTTTCAAAAAAAAAAAAATGAATTTTAGAAGTTTCTTACCGGAAATTGTAGCTTTTTAAATGCAAATTTGTTGCGCAAGAATTTTGTAGCTTTCATATCATTTTTACTTGCGATATATCGCTACTATATGGCAGGTTACTCTTCTTCTGTCGTTTTTTGGCGGGAAAAAATAAATATATCCCTTTGAAAACAAATTATACATACATATATCTTTGATGTCATTTGCAGAATATATAGGAGATAGGGTCATTTTAAGTCAAAAATCAAGTGCTTTTAACTTTTAAAGTAGATTGATTTGAAAGAAAAAAAAGGATGTCATCTTATAAAAACGAAAATGTTGGTATACCGGACTCCATATTTTCAAAAAGGTCGAGATAGGTCCGTTTTGATTCTGTGTCATAATAGTTTAACTGTCCAAATTTTATTTCTGTTCTTATAGTAAATGCTAATTTCTGGTACGATCGGAATTGAATGATAAAACATACAGCCCAATTCTGCTATCCGATTCGATTCAAGTTAATGTTATGTTGCATTCAATTTGCCTCAAGTTATTAATTTAAAACTTATGCCTTTCCAATGCAAATCTTAACCAGTACTTGTTTTTGAAATTCTAAAGAGAATCTTATGGTCTTAATTATATTTTTATCGCAATTAATACGCATTACGGAACAATCATTTCCTTCCCGCGGATAGCAGAATGCAAATGTTCACGCGAACGTTTAGCAGAATAGGGCTGATAAAGGTGATAACTAGGTAATTAATTTTTGCCAATATTATGGCCCAACCGTCCATATAAGATACTTTTATTAGCCACATTTTACTATCGCTAATGATCCATATCGATCATTTCATGAAAATATAACGACTGTCTTTTTTCCTTCATTTGGTTATTTTGTATGTATAAGTTTTCTTTTTTTTTACACTACATTACAGACTAAATTGCCATTTGCAAAACTGAGATGCCATCTGCCCGCATGAGAAACACTAAATTTTTGATTCATGAAACGTGATCCCGATAGAGAGCAAGATCTACACCCCTATTACGACTATCAATTATCAATTGATAAATATTGAAAATCGATATTTGACAACCCAATTGATAAAAGTTTTGATCATTGAGAATGGTGCAGGCCGTCGTGAATTGCAAGAAAATTAATAATTATCACCGAATAGTTGTTCAGTTTTTTAATAAATTAAGTTTTAATGTACGAAATTTCAATATTTATCAACTATCAATTGATAATTGACAGTCGTAATAGGGCTGCTAGGGTTGTTGTTGTAATTAATGTTTTTCAATGATCTATATGGATGGGAATTAATAAGGCGAAACGCAAATTATTGTGGACCCTCGCGATAAGCGCCGTTTTGTAGCGAATCGGGAAGGATGAATAAAATGGGTCAGTATCTTCAAATGAGAGTAAGCTTTCAGCTGCGTAATACCATTGGGACCTTTATCTGATTGAAAAAAAATACAAAGTTTGAGTATGGACCTCTTTCTGTCCCGTGTGTTTATGAATAACTTTATTATTTTTCCGATTTGTTGTTCTCTTCTGTATATATTGTCTTGCAAACAAAATATTAATATTAAAAAGTAAGAAAAGGAAAATAAATTAAAAAAAAAAACTGGTCACCAATCGATGAACTAAAAGAAAATTTTGAACTTTACTTGTGGAGAAAAAATTAAATTAATTAAATTCAAAAAAAAAAAAAAGAAAAAAATGTCTCAGCATGAAGTTGTTGTTTACTATTGAAAAATAAAAACACGTCTCTTTAGCGTTTTATGCCCCAGGCATTGTTGCTCGGCACTGGAACACGTCTTTGTCCACTTTCACGTTGAATAACTTCCATGATGCTCTGAGCTGGCAACCAGGACTAAAAAAAAAAATTATCCTTAAGGTTGAGGGAAAAATCAACTTGAGAAAATTCTTACCTTGTCCTTATAAGCAGTAGCGACTACATTTCTGTTCGGTTCGGCATCATAGGCCACCGACTCTACACCAAACATCTCGCACATCTCATGCACCAACTGGCGTTTTTCCCGTTTCATAGTTGGAAATGAATGGCTACGCGACTTTTGCTTGCTCTCCTTGGCCAATTTGACGAGAGTCGTGAGCGAATCATGAATGCTCTTAACAAGTGCTGGGTCTTTCTTGGCATATCCACGGATGAAATCAGAATATTTGGTTGTTAGCTTCTGTGGCAGATCGGGATTACGGATTTGCAAGCCGATTGCAAGACGACGATTGCGTTCCAATGTGCGGCACTCGTCACTGCATTCAAGGCTGAAATAGTTGAGGTAGATGTTATTACACTTTTGTTTTAAGTCACAATCGTCTTCATTTTGTACTTACGCCTTGTTACTGTTGATCTTGACGGGTCCTAGAATGTCACTCAGTTCGATGGTGTTGCCTCGTTGCACCTCAGCCATCGATGAAGCCAACTGGGCCGTAGCTATACGTCTGTACTCCCTGGAGAAGTCTTGGCAAGTGCGCGTCTGCTTCCGGTTGCCACACTCACATGTAATTTCCACCTTAAACCAACAGAACCAGTAAGCCAACTCACAAATAAAGAATTCTTCTCTATCTTACCATTTCCTTACAAGCCGTCTCTGGGCAGTCTCCTTCGTGGCACGGCGCCATACACTTATGCCCACACCCTGCTCGGAGAGTGGTGCAACTCTGCTTACATATCTCACCGGCAGCTTGACACGGTCCCTCATGACAAGGCTTGATGCACTTGTGTCGTCCGCAAGACAGTGGCTTGCTGCACGCAAGGCCACAACTGAAGCTCTCTTGAATGCATGGAATGGTTTTCCGCTGTTCGTGCTGTCCGTAGCACCACTTCGTGGTGAACATCATACACGGCGGACAAGCCGCCGCCGAATGGCAGTTATGTTGAACTGGATGCTCGCAAGGATGCTGCCGCGAGCAATGGCGCTTGCACACTGGCTTTTTAGTGCCACAGGGAACTGGTGGATAGATGACCTCGGCGCCGCATTCGCAATACAACTCATCGAATGAGCTGCGATAGCATGGAGGACAATTTCCCCGATGGCACGGCTGGTCGCACTTGTGTTTGCCACAGGAGAGAGTATAGTTACAGGGCATCGGGCAGATGTGATCGATGTCGATGCAGCACTCTTGGTTGCATTTGTGCTTGCCGCATGATCGTTTTTTAACGCAGCGCTTCTTGCAGCGGGCATCATCGGCTCTAGTTGAGAGCTGACGGCATTTTATCATTTGGTCCATGTGGCCGCAGCGACATTTGACTGCTGTTTGTTTGTTGCACGGTGGACAATTGCCCAAATGACACTTGGTTGTACAATGATGGGGATGGGCTGCCTTACCGCAGCGCTGTGTTTTGTTGCAGATGCCATCGCACACCGGTATCGGATCTAGACAGGATTTTCTCTGTTCCAAAACTATTGGCATCTTACCACAAGGACATGATGTGGTCATTTCCGGGCTAAGTTTGCACGGACGGCACTCTCCAGCGTGACAACAATCCTTGCACTTGTGATTGCCGCAAGTAAGATCCCTTCCACATGGTTTGCCGCAAGAATAATTTTTCTTTTCGTGCGAGTCCCGGGTACAAGCCACCTGTAGAGTACAAACATTGGTTGAATTAAAAAAAATTGACATTTTGCTTAAACTATTTAGTACGTTTTTAAAACCTTTAAGCTGAAATTTTTGTTACTCATTAAAATACTGTTTTTAAAAATTCTGAAATTTTCATTTAGAAAAGCAAAAATCAAATTGACTTGTTCACCTCCCTCTGGTAAGAATATTTTTGACACTCCTCGGTTTGTATACCAAAATGTAACCTGACACTTCTTCTCCATTTTAAGTTCTTAACCTTAAGATCTGACAACTCGAGACCAAGTTAATCTTTATAAAAAAAAATTGTTAATCCAATTTTGTATCTAAATCGAAATAAAAATAACCATCATCCCCCAACATGACTCCTAAGCCAACCGCTTAAAAACATAAAACTCAAAAACCAGAAACAAATCAAATTATGTACCATAACCCGCCCTAACGGCTCCATACATTTCTTCTGTGGAAAAATAGTTACAGTACGAACTCGGTTAACGCAACACTAAAGTCGCAGCACGTCTTGACTCTATAAGGGCAAGTTTTCAAAAATGTTACCTCGATTAGTGCAACTTCTTGTGTATATTCATCGGTTTTTTATTTGCACCTTTTTTGGTTTATTATTTCTGCCGTTATTTTACAGATTTTTAGTTTCGTTTGTAAATATGTACATACATACAAACATATGCAAGTGTTTCTTTAGATGAGTTGCGGTTTCATTATTCATTAGAAATTCGTTTAAGACGGGTGTTACAAAAAATATTACAAAATTATCTATTCAAAAAAGAAGTTGTCGTTCGATCCTACGATCGAACTACGTTTACAATGGACCGAAGAGAATAAATTCCATTAGAAGACAACTCTACAAAAATAAAAGAGAGGGCAGTTTTTGAAAAATATTTAATCTAAAATTTCTAAATTCTATCAAATTAAAATCTTCTCAAAGGTCAATGGAACGAATGGAATGGATCTCTCAACGAGTAAACCACAATGTAATAAGAAGTTGAACTAATTTTGAGGATGTACTTCTCAGAATGAGGAAATTAAAATGAGATTGGGCTGGGCACATAGCGATGGACCAAGATGGCAACAGCGTGGACACCATTGGACAGGAAACAAAATGTTGGAAGAATATTCAAACGGTGGAAAGACGACATCAGTTCAGATAGAAGAAGATGGAAATTGAAGCGGGAGGCTTATGCTCATCAAAATCTTTGAATTTAAATGCAAAACATTCATTTAAATTTGAACTAACTGTATTCCTTTATCAATGTATACTTTTTTTTACGAGTGAATAAAAGTTTTTTAATAATAATAATAATAAAAAAAAATAAAAATAATAACTTCATATTTTGACTGTATGTATTACATTATTTAGTTTTTGCATATTAATATTAATCAAATATGTGTTCAACAATAACAATTTATTTTGGTTTCAATAATGTTTTTTTAATAACATTCTCGTTATCTCTACAGGCATTTCGAGTATGTAAAATTTTTTATTTAATTGTTATTGCAACTGCCTTAATTTCTATTATACTCTGTTCAACAAAAATTGTCAGTACAGGGCTTATGGGAGAGCTTTCTCCAAAGCAGTGGTGCCTGATGCACGCTCACGACACTGAATTGGGAAAAATTCCACTGAACAAATTAGCAAGCCACTGACTTACGTATGCGAATTGTTGTTGTAATCCACCATTACCGTTGTATTCCACTGCTGAAGGGATACTGATGAACGATCGTGCGTCGTCATCTACGATGTTTGTGCATTTGTGCTCACCCAAACAGAGTTACCTTTTCCAATTGTAAGCAAATTCAAGAGCTTTTTCTGTGTATTTTGTTATGGAACTTTTGGGGTTTGAAGCTTTTGAGAACAGATTTATTAAGTGAGTATTTGAAATGGTGAAGTATCATTTATAATTTAAACTACGGAAACCCTGTGGGAGCTTTAAAGAGGGACAAATGCATGCAAGCCATTGTAACCAGACTGAGAGGCAAACGTCCTACATTCCCTGTACTGACAATTTTTGTTGAAAAGAGTATAGTTGCGTAAATCGATTTTGTACACAATTTATGCCCATCCGGCCATTGTAACACCTACCAACAAAATGAACCGAAGTTTTTGTTTGCGGGTGATGATTATTTGTAAACAAACCCTTATAGGGCTGCTTTTTGTATTTTACGTGGTAGCTTATCTCATTGTCATTACTTTCAATTTTTGTGAATAATGTCCTGCAAATAATGGATAACCTTACAACTGGCAGGCCTCTCAGAAACAATTATTGCCCATGTGGCCTCTATGTTATGATGGTTTTTCAAAACAGTGTTAAGAATTACGACTTAACTCAAATACCTGAACACTGATTCAGATTTTTTTATTTTTATAATATTCTAGATTAACGGTACTAATAGATAAGCAGTCTTATTTAACTATTAGTTGGTGTATTTTGTATTAATTTTTTTTAAATAATTTTTCAATACAAATACATTATAAAATATTTATTTCCAACAAAGTTTGACATCTATTAAAACAAAAAAATGTATGAGAACATAGGTGGCCAATTATTTTAAAAAGTGGTCTCTTTAATGTTCTTTCCAAAATAGTACAACACGAGTTTGTCTGCAAAAAAAACTAATACAATTGGCTACTAATTTTCTAAAGTTGATTTCTTGGCGGCTTGGCTTGTTTCTGGACTTAACTTGAACGATGCGTTCCAAAACAAATGACACGCATACAATATACGCAATAAATTTGCAATCATGCATTTTATTTATTAGGACTATATTAAGAGATGCAGGGCATGTATCATAGTCAATGGAAGACAATTTCAGCATTTATTTTGAGTTGAATTAAAAGTTAAAACAAAAATATAATGTTATTATTTAGTAAATTTAGCAAGACTGACTATTTCTGTCCCTTTGTTTTTAAAATAGCATGTGTCCTTCATGAACAAAGGAAGACCGAACCGAGATTTGCGCAGGTGGTCAAATAAATATGCCTGTTTGGTAAAATGAAATGTTCACCAAGTTTCCCAAAACCAGCTTTTTTCCGTGGATTTTGAATAATTTTTCCTTACTAAACAAACTTATTGTTGGCTTCGAAAAACCTTACCACTTAATATTTGCAAATGTTATTTTTATAAGCCCAATAATTGGCTATTTATTGAAACTTAATTTTAATTTAAAAAATCCTAAAAAGCAACTCTAGAGGATTAATAGCCAATTTAATTGGTTATTCTTATTATTGTAGACCATTTTTTAAAGTAATTGGCCACCTATGTTCTCATACATTTTTTTTATTTTAATGCACCAACTAGTTTTAGATTTGACTGCTTATTATTAGTTTTGTTATTGTTATTAAAAACCGCTCGCGCTATTTTTAATACCAAATAAAGTAATTACTAGTCATTCGGAATTCTAGCCTTCTAAATGTACTTTTTTTTATTTTGTAAGTTTGTTTTTTTGTGCTAATTGGTAGATACTCCGTATTCAAGCTGTTCTAGAACATGGAAAGTTGATTTTGCATATAAATTTTATTTCACTCACCTGCCTATCGTGTTTTCCACAGTGGCACTTCTGATCAACTTTATGTTCGCATGGCTTACACTTGCCCTCGTGACACTTCTCCTCACACGAATGCAACTCACAATTGAGCAACTTTTGGCAAATCTCTGCACACTCAATCGACTCCTTTAAATAGCACTGCATTGTCTTCGAAGTCTTTCCACAGCCACACTCGCGTGTAACATTCGCTTGACATGGTGGACACGGTCCGGGATGACACAGCAAAGTGCATGCATGAGAGCAGCCATCGATGCGTGCACACACTTCGCCACAAGAGTGAGCTATGTCGTTGCGATTCAACTGTGGACTCTTGACTTTGCCACAGAAGCAAAAGTAATCTCGTGGAACGTCCTTTTCGACATTTTGGCATGCTGGGCAACGCCAACCATCTTCCGACTTCGAACTAGAAGCCCATTTGATAATGCAATTCAGATGAAGGATGTGATAGCAATTGTGGCATGACCACACCGAGTTGTGACTCTTGATCAGCTCGACGCAGACCAGGCACTCCAGACGACGGTTCTCGATCTCTCGTATCAGTTTCTCTCGCTGAGAAAGTTTCTCATTTTCGGCATGTGCCGGCTTCTTAGGCGAGGGTTTTTTTTCGGGCGAGACCTGCGGACTATCTTTTCCGTTCTCCAGGCTAAATTTCTCATCCCTGAACGCATTCAATCGATCTCGATTCCTATTCCAGTCGTCACGACGTTTGTTGCTTCGATGATTGTCATAGCGTTGATTTCTCTGATAGTCTCGGCCATTTTGCCGCCGGGAAGAGGCACCAGCTCCTCCAGAGCCACCACGAGATGTAGACTCACGATTTTTACTTGTGGCACCAGTGTAACGCTGCGGTGGAGACTTTGGCAAATCTCCATGCCTCTCACTAGTCGATGGACCATTAGCGTTCTGAAGGTCAGCCACGTCATTGGAGTTGTAACCAGCTCCTGATTCGCCGAGAGAAAGATTCGAAAACCTGGGAACGAATTCGGCTGCGTTGGCATGAAGATTTGAATTGGAGTAGTTAGATTGGCGTTGTTGGGTGAAGTTGTTGTAGTTGGACAATCTACCAGAACCACCTGTTCCTCCTCCTCCGTTCGTATAATAGGCATCGTTCACTTGGTGCGGTTGATACCCACCATAGCCTCCTCCATTGTAATGGAAGGGATTCGACGACGATCCTTGGTCTATATCTCCATTCACATTCACAGAAGAGGAACCAGCTCCTCCTCCTCCTTGGATAATATTGTGCTGCATCATGAATTGATTGAAATTAATATAGTTGTTATTCCCGCTTTCAGGTCCTCCTGCGTCGTGGTAACGATGATGGAATGCATCAGACATTTTTTAAGATTTTCCCTTCGATTTTTGGTTGTTAGGTAAGGCAAAGGTTTTTGTTCCATCCACACACGGGAATGAAAAGGGTTGATAAATGATAAACCAAAAAGAACGCCAACAGAACGAGGCGTTCTCTTCCAATTATAAAAAAAAACTAAGAATAATAGGCCTTAAAGGCCTTCACGGCCTGTTTGGTTGTGCTCAGGATCAGGTAGTTGGATCTGTCCCGAAGTTCCACCTGGATGATGAAATCTGGAATTAATTTTTTTTATTTTATAAAATTCTCAGAATTCAGAAACGCAAATTGTGAAATGTCAATTTTTTGCACAAGTTTTTTTTTTTTTTTTAACGCGTGTTAAGAGGTTAGGGGAGTTAAACCGAGTTTATTTCACAATCTTTACTACGAAATTGGTCGATTAAATGGGAGATTTTTATTGCAAAACATAGTTTATTTGATTTTTAATGAGAATTTGTTACCTTATTTATAAAATTTCTACTTAAATATAAGTAAATTCGAAAGGATGAAAAGAGGAAAACCAAAAAAAGATGAGAGTACAGTTAACGAGCCAACTGTGTGTCTACTTCAACTAAACTGAAGTTGGATGCAGTTGGTGAAATACAAAAATTAGTGGTTTTATGTAAACGTCAGATTAGTAACGCTCTCTAGTGGTGGGACTGGTTAATAAGTTGCAGATTTTGTGAACCGGTTCGAGAGACGTTAGTTTTGAATTTTTATAAAGTAGGAAATTGAGAAAATCTAAAAACTACGTCGAAATAGCTAACAAGGTTTGTTCCTTTGGGCTCCAGTATCCACTGCAAAGTACTTCTGCAGTCAACTAATGTCGTTTTCCATTGGTTTCACTCGGGGATTCACTCATTCTGAAATCCAATGGAACAGTGCTAACTAATTCTACTCAACTTTGAAATTTTGTCATTGTATTAGTGAATCGTCGTGTCGGTTGTTTGTTCCCTTTCACACGAGGAAATAAGTTGGTGGAGATTTTTTGACGTTTTCTTTTAATTTCCTTAAAAATCTCCTATACCTTTCACACGAAGAAACAAAATCGTGGAAACTTTCTGTAGTTTCCTTTTAAAATAGCTTCTCTACTGTGTGTGTGAAGAGGAGTGTCAAAAAAATCTCTTCGAATCGTTGACTGGGGAGATTTCATTTTCTCTTCTTACTTCTTGCCCTTCTCACCAACAAACTGAATGTTGCTGGCAACTCAGTTTCCTCGTGTGAAAGGGGACTTTGTTTACTTTTCGTTCTTTTGATCTGAAATTGCATTCAGTTTTGCAAATGCGTTTTCAATTTAACTCATTTTTTTGTCGATTTCGATTTTGGGAATTGTTTTCTGTTATTCTGATTAATTTTCCTTTTTTTGTCGGCATTTTATTCTTTCGATTTGGTCAATTTTTTATTACGAAGTTTGTGCATTATTGTGGCCATAATGAATGAACCAACAATGTACACATTATTGATTCGATTTTGTCCAAAAATTAAGTATGCAGAAATTTAATTAACAAATTGTTTCCATTTTTGAAGTGCAAATAATAATTTTTGGTAATAAATTCAATGCAACCACGATTTTATCTTTTTTAAGGCTTAACTACATAAGCCCAAAAAGTGAAAAAGTACAAAAGTGAAAATTACAAACTCATTTTGAAATAGTTTTTCAGACTGGAAAACTTTAAAGAATGCTGCAGAAATATTAAATTTTGGTTTAGAAAAGAATTTGTATATTCTTTTTCACAAAACAACTGCGCTAGCGGGAAAAAAAATATTTTTACTTTTGTACAAAAGTACTTTTTGGCTTATGTAGTTAAGCCTTTATTCATTCCAATTCGATTTTTTTTTCAACACATTTCGTTTGACAGATCAACCATATTTATAACTTTGATCGCTCCTAAATGAAAAGTTACCCAAAGTAACTTTTTTAACTATGACACTCCACCTTTTTTTTTGACACATCAACCATAGTTAACTTTAGAACGCACCACTGCCACAGTTTATTAGGCGTGTTTTTTGCAAGTCCATATGGATTTGTCGAAAAAAACAACATCGGAACTAATAGTTTTACACGTAAACACAACAACAACTTAAATCCATATGAACTTAGCTAAGTCCAGATAATTATCGGGACTTACGTACTGTAAGTAAGAAGTTCCTAAGTCCCGATGTCGTTTTTTTCGACAAATTCATATGGACTTGCAAAAAAACACGCCTATTATTTTGTATTTGCCTGCAAGAGAAATATCTACCTATCCTCTATTGCCACTGACTTACGTATATAAGTTATAAGATTTGTTTTAATTCTTCGAAAAGAGTCGTACACCCTACCATGACCGCTGTATCCCAATGCTGAAGGGATGGCATGTGAACCTCGAAAATTTTTGATGAGAGCCCTCATAACTTAAGAGTGGTCGGAACCACTCATAAGTCTTATGAGCGCTCATAAATTAATATTCCCTGTTATTGCTTGGTTAACAGGTTTATGAGCCTATTAAGTTATGAGCGTTCGGTGAATACCAACCTTAGTCTGTTCCAGCATTTTTTTGGAAACAAAATGGGCAGGCTATCAAATTTTGTGGATAGGGGATGCAATCCTCTCAGCGAGAAGAAAATTGCCTATGCTTTGTTGGCAACAATTATTGTTAACACTTTTTAATAGTAAAAAAAAGAATCGACTAGAGTTGCCACGGATGTATGATAAATCATAATCAGAATTTTCAATAAATCATAACCAATGCAAACAAAAAGTTTCCAAATTTTCACGTAAGTATACATTTTATTGTAAAAGAAACAAAATTTTCTGCAATTTTACTTTCAATTATAAGAGATATATTTAATCTGGTGTCAAAACGCAGTAAATTATACTAGAAATTCGTGAGTTATATCATCGTTTTCTTTTTCTGAAAAAGTTTGCAAAACCAAAGATAAATGGTATAAAAATAAATTGATTTACTAACGGCCATATTATTCACTCGATTCATCCAGATTAAAAATTTAAATCCAGATGTAAAGCATACAAATTCAATGTGGGTTTAAGTTTTAATCTGGATGTATCTAGTGAATAATATGGCGGTAATAGATTGAAAAAATAATGCAACCTCTAGCACAACTAACAAAACAAAAATAAATATAACACTTGGGCAATCCTTAGTAAACAACTTTAATTTGGTATTTTGAATTTAAACTGACATTTTTTGACAGAACACAAAACTGCCGATATCTGCCCAAAGAAATTTCTTGGGCAGAAACTGTCAGGAAGGGGAAATGTTTTTCTTTTTCGAGAGCGCTATTTTTTGCCCAAAACTACCCAATTTGTGAAGTGTGAAACAGGATTTGGCAAAAATAGGCAACAAATTGTGACAATCGGGAGTTTTGGTCAAGGTTTGGAACAAACTTTTTAATACTTTTACTAATAAATAAAGGAAGTGTTTTTAGCCCGCCTCAATTGTTTACTCTTATAAGTAAAGCTAAGTATACAGTTCTTCAACGAAAATAAAACTACATGCAATTCTTATGGGAGTGATTTTTGACAAAAAAAATTGTTCAGCTGAAAAATATTTTTTATCACGCAAAACAATGTCAGTGACATTGATCTGTGCAAACAAATTTAGTTTGTTTTTCTTCCGAAAAAAAAAATTCTTTCTCCACCATCATTTTTTTTTTCGTTCAAAGTAAAACTGTATACTAAGCTTAAGATAACAACAGAACAGGATCGCAATTATTCGAGAAAAAACGTCAACAAGTTAGAACAGAAAATGGCTCCTTATATGATTTAAATCGAAAAATACACCTAATAAAAATAAAATTTCTTTTTTAAATGGAATCAAGAATCATCTAAATGCATTTTTAGATGATTAATACTATGTTTTCAATGAACACTAAACCGAGATTTGATAAGAGTTGCCATAATCTTCTTCAAATCTCGAAGATTTACCATACAAATTTATTTCGTAAATCTAGAAGATTTCAAATAAATCTTGCTAAATCTTCATAGGGCAAATAGTTTTACAAGTCGAACAAACCAATTTATGTCGCGCTGAACGCATTCATTGGAAAATCCAACCCTTCTTGCTTCTTTTGCCAAACTTTCTGTCTCGCTTCAACTTCATACGAAAAAATGAAACAACATTTGCATTTTGAGAGGTACTGTCAAAGTTAATCTATTTTTGAATCTTTTTGTGTGGTGGAAACACTACATAGATTTATTTAATCTAAATTGAGATAAACCTTCGGTGGAAACATAGTATAAGACAGGGATTAGGCATGTTCAACGCAATACGTTTTACATCTGAATTTTCAGAATTCTGAATTTGGAAGCTTCTGATTGGCCAAAACGAAACGTAACTAAAAGTCATCTGGGAGCTGGCCAATCAGAAGCTCCAAAAAATTTTGAATTCTGAAAATTCAGATTTAAAATGTAATGTGTTGGACGCGTTCATTTAAAAAGCATTTCTGTGTATGTATGTAAGTATATACCTACACAGTGGCGTAACTAGAATTTTGTTCTGGGGGCTAACAATTTTCTTTATATGGAAAAAAATATAAAACAAAACCTTAAGGGTATTCATGCAACGGAGGAAAACCCTAGAAACGAACTGTCAACAGTTGTATTTGAATATTTTACTGCAGATCTGATAAATTTATCTCATCAATTTGATGCGGAAAGCGTAAAGATAAACCTGATAAATTTAGAAATAACACTTGTGGAGTGTTTGGTGTGCCATTTCACAAGTATTTCTAAGGGGTGTTCATGCAAACGTCCTGCGAAAAGTTATACGTTTCTGCAAAGCGGAAATTTATCTCTTTGCATGAATACCCTGATTATATATTACTGTTGTGATTAATATAGGAAACCATTATTACTATTAATCACTTCGTATTGTGTTTATGAATGTGGTAAGAACTCGTAGCTTACCTACAAGTATATAAAATCTCAGAATTTTAAAATTACAAAATTGTGTCAATTCGACGATGTTTTTTCCTAGCAAGAATGTTTGTGATCCAATTGACATTTCAATTGAACGATTCTCTCTCGCACTGATCTTTGAATGATCTTTAAGATGAGAATAGGCGTGTTTTTTTGCAAGTCCATATGGATTTGTCGAAAAAAACGACATCGGGACTTAGGAACTTCTTACTTACAGTACGTAAGTCCCGATAATTATCTGGACTTAGCTAAGTCTATATGGATTTAAGTTGTTGTTGTATTTACGTGTAAAACTATTAGTCCCGATGTCGTTTTTTTCGACAAATCCATATGGACTTGCAAAAAAAACACGCCTAATGTTTTGTACGTTTCACCCTCATAAAGAAACACACTCATTGGGCACGTTCAGCATACACAAGGGATTAAATATGTAGTCAAGTGTATTCATTGAACGCAAATTTTACAAAGGAAACTAGTTATTTTTTGAGATGTCATTAATGCTAAAATTGGAACTTTACTTCCAGCTTTTACCTTCCGTTGATAGTGCAAATAGGATTTAAAATAATATTTTTATCTGAAAAACACCTCACACAAACAATTACGAATTTTAAATTATAATTTTTCAATACTTCTTACTAATGATGCATTTTTTAGTTAATTCTTTTCTATAATTTTGATGAAGAACTCCTCCACCCAAAACAATAAAACAAACGTGGAAAAAAGAAGTCACTGAACAATGAAGTTCAGTTTGCTGTTAAATGACAAAATATAATCAGCTGATATTTTGACATAAATTAACTTGACTTGAAATGAAGGGAGATATTTCTTGACTAGCTTTCCAGTCACTTTCCAAAAGAAATTGCCTTAATTGGAAGGCAATTTTGCGACAGCTGGCCAATCAGAGACGAGAAACTTGCCTTGACTTCAAGTCCCTTCGTCTTCTGAACGTACCCATTGTGTATACATATTTATATCCAGGGTATGCTTTCATTGTTTGAAATTGGTTTGACAACTACAGCGGGTTCTCGTCACGCTCTCGTCCCGTTTCCTCGTCGCATTGTGAATCAGGCATCACTCAAACAAGTTGATTTAAGAAGAACGTTGATAAATGGAGTTTAGCTTTAAGAAAGGTTATAACGGAATAAAGTGAGGGTAGCTGTTGTTTTGCATAGTTGTTTTTCTATAACGGTTAATGGGTACAGGCTAGCTATAAGTTATAATGGAGGAATTTTTTTTACGGTTTATGATAAAGTGGTGTCATACTTGCAGCTCTATTCTTTTAAAATGTTTATTTGAAGCAATTTTTGCAAAAATGAGCTTTAAGGCCTCTCTGTAGGTGTCTGGCCAGCTTTGATCAAATGACGTAATTTTAGAACACCCTATTTCAAGGTTCGTAACATCCATTTGTTCTTACTATACTAGATGTAATATTAAATTGAATGTTATTAAATACTTGTTTTGTTTTTAATGTTCAATGCGTTCTTATCAATTTTGTAATTAAAAGTTCAAATGACCTTAACTCCACAACGCATTGTTAGTTACGGGTTTATTTGGCGAATTTATAATATTATTGAAAACAGTGTTTACCGTCATCGCAACTTCTGTTGCCAAAACACGATAGTACACTTTTCCACCTATTGCAAGGACCAAAAGAAATGCCTCTTCGTGCGATCTTATTCAAAAAATGTGCATGAATAATGAAACCCTAAACCAAGTCACTATAGATTTTTGCCCCAATATTTTCGTTAATGCCCTTGGTAACCAGTGGAACTTTATATTAATAAATATTAATTTATTTTTCTATAATTAATAGAAACATTTTCATCTTAAAATAATTCCATTAGCACATTTTTCTGCCCAGCAATAAAAAATGAGTTTCATCACCAATTACTGGAACCAACCAGTTTTTTAAGCTTTGATACAAATTATCAGCTTTAATCTGCTGACATTATAAAATGTCACATTTTTTGAATTCATATACATATACACATAGTCACAAAGGCTAAATTTTATTTTAATTAACAACCCATTGGGCTCAGTATGTGATCACAATTCGATCACAACATTAAAATTAGTAACTTGGTCACTATTTCGCTTTAGTTAAAACAATGTGACAAAGCTATATATACGTAGAGATCACATTTTCACATTAAGTTGCTAATGAATAAAGTTATAAAGCTTGCCAGGTCTGAAATGGAGTTTCAAAAATAATTCAATTAGACCTGCGAAACCTGCTTTCAAAATGAAAATTTTCAGTTGGATTTTCCTTTTTTTTCATTTCACTTTTAATACTTACTTACTTGAAATAACATTTTATGAAAACCAAAAGTATTTTTTTTAGATATTAATATTCTTATTTACATAAATACTTAAAAACTTAAAATTATAATTTTACTAACTAGAATACAATAATTACTGAGATAATCAAATTACATTTTTATAAGATCACAAATGTCATCACGCAGGCTTTTGAAATATGTACAAGGATTTGATAGTTCTTATATGGTAGAAGCTAACACTGGAAGGGTATTTGTTGCATAACCATTGCTTGTTGCATCATTCGGGTTGGTGGTACTGGTGGACTTATAGATGGCGATAGCTGAGTTGAGATGACAGGATAGTGAGGCGGTTTGAATTGACACTTCTTAGCATGAGTTCGCATATTGCTTGATTGTGTAAAAGCTTGATTGCAGTTTGGATGAGGACAGACATACGGCTTACAGCCCGTGTGGTAGTTGAGGTGAGTTTTCAAGTGGTGTTTTTTGGTAAAGGCTTTCGGGCAGATAGGACAATTGAAGGGTTTGATGCCTGATGTGGAGTTTAACAAAAATGGATGTTTTTTATGTATGTAGGTATGTATAAAATATAAATTGCAACAAATTTAATTTCTTACCCGAATGCAATCGATGATGAAGTGTCATATTACTGCGATCAGCAAAGGATTTTCCACAAACCGAACACTGGTAAGGTTTTTCACCACTATGCGTCCGCATATGTTGTTTTAAGAGCATTTTTCTCGAGAATCGTTTCCCACATTCTGTACACTTGTGCGGCTTAACACCTGTATGGATGCGAACATGCATATTAAAGGCAACTCTTTGGTTGAACGATTTCGGACAGTAGGGACACTCGTATTCTTTTTTGTTTCTAAAAAAAATAAAAAATAAAAAATAAAAAAATAAAGATTTTTCATTTCAGAAATATTCGCCAAGTAGGTATACATTATATCTTTCTCATTTCTTAAACAAATATGTATTTAATTTAAGGCTCCAACGACTGTTATAACTGGCATTATTTGTAATGGGACATGCCAAATTGACAATCGTGGGAATCCGATATTTCCTTTCATTAAATGTTGCCAATAATTCTGGATATATAGTTTGCACGACTGTCATAAAACTGACAAAATAATGCAGACAGTCAATTCTAGTGCAAACATTATCTGTTAGTATCTATTGGCAGTGGGTTAAAAAATAATAAACAATTTTCATATTGCTCGAATTACCATTTATGTAAATGGTCTAAAATCTTCCCGAACATGCTATTTTCACTAGATGATGTCAAGTAAATGGATGTAATAAAGAAAGTCATTACTTTTCCATATTTGTGGCAGAAATTCTGATAGTTTCTCAATCTTGTAAATCCAGTATAACTTCAATAATTCTTGGGTGCTGTCATATCTAATTAGCTAAATAAATTATTATAAGTTAACTCTATTGGCAAAGGGCTAATAGATTTGCTGTTTTACACCTTTTGACCTATTTTATATCATAAAATTATTTTATGTCATAAAATACGACATTGGCAATAGGTAAATGAAGTATGTGGTTTATAAGAAAATCGAAAAATTTATTGGGGTTCTCCCTGATTTTTTTCAGAAAAACTTGGATTTTTCGGACTTTCACATGTGATTGCACACACACTAAATTAAGTGATATTTATCTAAATGTATAAATTAAGTATCTAGATAGCGCTGGCGCTGCTTACTTTTTATAAGATATTGGTTTACAGTCTTACTGGCTGAACACAATTTGGAACATCCATCAGACTTCAGTGCCAAACAAGTAAAAAAAAAAAATCAATAGTTTGACAGAAAAATATGTAGGGAAAACAAAAACATGTGATTGTGATTGGTCGATTGTTTGTTTTCCCTACATATTTTTATGTCAAAATTAGAAAGAGAAAAGACGAAGATAGTTTCTGGAAAAGCCTAATAGAAGCGCGTTCGAACGCGCGTTCGCACCTGTCAAAGTTAAAATACGTGAAATTTCGTTAAAGTGAATACAATGGAGACGCAGCCGCGAACGCGACTCTGGGAGTTAAATAAGTTTTAATAATCACGCGCGTGCGAACGCGCGATCGAACGCGCGTCTATTGTGTTCAGCCAGTTAGAAGATATATAATATGGAGTGCTCGTTTCTATCCCTAATGCAATGTAGTGCCTGGAGCCAAGAAAGGGGACACTATTTCACTTTCGGTAAGATACAATCTTAGAGGATATCGTACCGCTGCTATCAATTTATTGTAAGTCATAATTTGCTTATTTTCTCTCTAAATTGTTCTAATTTGAAGTAATTCTTGAAGTAAATAAGTGTTTGTTTATTATTTTAAAGATTTCAATATCTTCTTTTTTAGTTTCTTTCTCCAATGTGCAGACAACTCAGTTCCTTTAACTTTCCGAAACTTGAACAGTGGCCCTTATGAAAGCTCCGCATTCGAATAAGAACAAGCACTCCATATTATATATCCTCTAAGTTTACAGTTCAACAAATTCTTCAATAGAAAAATAATACTCACGCATAATTATTAAAAAAAACGTTCAACGTATTACGTCTTACATCTGAATTTTCGGAATTCTGAATTTTTGGAGCTTCTGATTGACCAGCTAAAAAGTTATATGACTTTTAGTGAGTTATAGTTACGTTTGCTTATATTTCATCTAAATTTTCAGACAAAAATTCTCATCTGAAAATTCAGAATAAGGTGATTGTGGTGGTGGAAATGGGGAGTACTATACATATGCATTCGCAGTTTTGGACATTACGTGAACAGACATATTACATATATTTGTTAGTATATATGTGGATAATATAACCTCTGTTCGTATTCTTGGCAAAACTCCCATTTTCTTACAACTTTAGTCCATAGAGTTCTGTCAAAGTTCATATTCAAATTTAATTGCACTTATAGTGAAAGCAATTGGTAGTTTTGAGAAATAAAAAACAAAACTTTAATTATTCTCCAAAATAGATACATATACATATTTAATACTATGTTTCCATGTTTATCTCCATTTAGATTAAATAAATCATGTAGTGTTTCCACCACACAAAAAGATTAAAAAATATGTTAACTTTTACAGTTCCTTTCAAAATGCAAATGTGATTTCATATCTTCGTATGAAGTTGAAGTGAGACAGAAAGTTTCATGTTTTTCAAAAAAGATTGGATTTTCCAATGAATGCGTTCACCACTGCGATGTAAAAACTATTGGCCCTATGAAGATTTATCAAGAATTATTTGAAATCTACTAGATTTACAAAATAAATTTATGTGGTAAATATTCGAGATTTGTAGAAGATTATATAGACAAATCTTATCAAATCTCGGTTCAGTGGTCGGTGGAAACGTAGTATAAGTAAGTAGGTAAAATAAACTAAGTCGAATTTATTCACAAGTGCACAATCGTAGTTCTAAATAAAATAAAATCAAAAGACATTTCAAGATTTCGATGATTAAAGCCCGAACCACACTACTCTCGTGTGGTGTGTTGGGAAGTAGTGTGTCGCTGTTATTCCCATGTATTTCATAGATTTCGACACAAAACATCACACGATACAAATATGGGTCTACGCATATGAAATACATTAGAGCGATAGCGACACACTACTCCCCAATACACCACACGAGAGTAGTGTGGTTCGGGCTTAAGGTGTGCGTGTGTTCCGGGTTTCTGGTGTTGATTTTTTCTTCGTATCCAGAATCGATTTACTCTTCTTTTCAGAAGAAGAACTGTCACGAAAGCTTTGAGAAGCATTCGGAATGCTTCCGGACGACCAAACGAAAACGCTTATAGCTTTCTGGGTTATAACCGTTGATATTAAATCACAACTATGATATTAAAATTAGCAGATTATAAATCCTTGTCAGTAATTTGGCATTAAAGAAGCAAAGCTATTGATTCAGACTTACCTATGAATTTTCATATGACTACTGAGGTATCCTTTATCGTTAAATGTCTTCCCACATTCAGGACATTCAGCTGCAAATTCCTTTGTTCCTCGGTGAACTGATAAATGGTACTTATAGTTTCGCAGCTGGGAAAAGCCCTTTCCACAGTCAAGACATTCATAACGAGGTGATTTGTGAGTTTTCTCATGAGACTAAAAGTAAAATTATAAACGAAATAAATTAAAAGGTAATGCATATTTTATAAAGAGAGATTTATTGAATCACAGTTATTTTTCGGAAAAGAAGAGAACTTTTTTCAGAATAGTTCCAGACGCATTTCCACATATATCAAATTAATCGTCTGGATTACCAATCGAAAAAGCCGAAAAAGATTAAACACTCAACAGTAATTTTAATTGAATTTTATGAGACTATATTTTACTTTTATGATATTAATGTCAATATTTGAATTAAGTTGCAAAGTAGAATAATTTATTAAACTAAGGGGTCTGGTTCACAATATATGGGGAAAGTTATATGATTAGTAATCCATAACATAAATTCTATTCTATTCTAATCCATATCATAAATATTGGCATAGACATTGTGAAACAGGCCTATAGGCAATATTTATTTATGAAATCAAATAAATTAAAATTTATTGGTCTGGAAGTATTTTTGGACTGACCGATGAATTTTGACATACGAATATTATAATGTACCTACTAATTTAAGCTCCCCTTAAAGCAAGTAAATTAAATTAAAACATTGAAATAAGTGTTACACGAAACTGGAGCCAAATTACCGCATTAGTGAATGATCGAGTGAGTGCCATCAGTGATCGAATGAACGCGTAAAACCTATGGGGATGATGGCTCCCTAACGTGGGCGGTAATGCCAAACTCACATAATTCAGTCACGTATTACTCGAGTGTGAGGAAAATAAAATGCACGACTGACCAACAAATTTTCCATATACATAGGTATGTAGGTACATACATAATGTACATATATTTAATGTATGTAGATCAAATGACCTAGGACTGTTTTCAATTATTTATTAAACATTTAAATATGGGGGTTCGGAACAAAATAAGCCACACTTTTTAAGAAATTCGTCAATTAAATTGTTTTATAGGTACACACACTAATCATGGCATGACTATTTTCTTTATAAAGAAAAAACCATATTGTAAATCAACATTTAAGTTGGTATGAAGTTCTGGGTGGGTAAAGGTACTTTTTGAGGTGATTGTAAACATCTATGTCGGCGGAAGAGTGAAATAAAAACGTTGACTTTCCTCTGTGCGATGTTACGAGGTCACACTTTACGGTGTAGCACATTACGTTACGGAAGTCAGCGTAGGATATTGAGTACGTTCAGTGAAAAAAATCTGAAGATACGCTTCAAGCAAACTTATCGGTTTTGGACGATCCAACTATAGATCTTCAAAACTGCGCTTGGACAAACGATAATGTTAACACATATTTACCGTGAGTCTCGGCACTCACAATTTTTTTTTAAATAAAATTTGTTTGCCGCGTTGTTAATAAAAACAAATTCAAGGGTTATCCATTTTTGATACTCGTTAAAAAAAAAAAAAAAAACAGACCTTAATTTTGTTATAATTCACGTACAGGTATATGGGTTGTAATTTATTTATTATTAATTAATTTTCTAAAAACATAGTTGTATATAAGTACATAGTACAATAGCTTTTGTAAGTTGCCAGTCAAGTTTAAAAAAGGACTGACTAAATAAAGGCATAGGTATAGTGAGTTTAAGTTTTATAAAAATACATTTATTGTTTGAAAGCGATATTTAAGTGCGGATTTTAAAAATTGATATAATTTGAAATAGCATTATCCGTTTAAGATATCAAGGAACTGGGACTCTGTTAACTCTAAGTTTCCAAAAAATTGCCTCCTGTATCCCCTGAATATGGGACACACCCCAATGCATCGAGGTTACAAATCGTACACATAAGCTTTTTACTATGATTTCGGAAGGCTCTTGCATTCAAATTAAGTAATCCGCTACGGGCTTTTAAGATCAGACTAATCATTTCTTGTGGGTTTGTATGTTCAAAGTAACTAGGTATATGACAGTATATCATCGTGGAATTTCGATTGTTGTGCGTTGCTTATAAAGGTGTTCCAGTGTTTGTTCCTTGAGCATTGTCAATAGAATATTTTTTTGAACTGCGCATCTCAGATCTATGCAATTTAAATGAAGATTCCGAAAAAAGCTCCTTCCTTACATGAGCCCATAGTAAATGTTTGTCCGAATTAAAATTCCCAATAGGATTCTGGGAAGATTCCGCAGTTCCATTAGTCGGGATATAAATGAAAAGTGTAATTTGAGGGTTGTCAAGAAAGATTTTGGAAGTCCCGTTTATACATATATATTTAGAACGTAGTAAAACACCGTTTTAAAAAAAAAACCGTGTAGCATTTCCACCTGGACATGCTCCTTGTATCCTTGTATCCCCACACTTGGGCAAAGTACAACATTATTGTTCGAGAACTGGCATCATGAATTTTAAATTTAGCTGAGTGGCTGACTGATTTGTTCCTGCTTGTTTTCTGCAACCATGTTGAATTAATGGCATTTTTGGACATTAAAAGCCTGCTATTGAGGTATTCTGTCCAGGACATGCTCCAAGATGCTTAAATTGATTTGTTCAGGTTACCTCGACGTCATTTAAAAACCATTTTCTCTGGTGTTCTCCGTCCTCCGTTGCGAAAAATTAATATTTGTGATTAATCCAGATTTACTGTTTGCTTCCTTTTGAGACAATATGCGATAAAACTATCTATAAGGATTTGAAGTTTATGGGAACTGTCAGAGAGGATGACGCTCTAAATGATAAAATTAGTCCCTACGCTGGACCTCACTTTCCTCTCAGTATTTGATTTATTTGGATACAAAATGGTGGGATTAAAATTGATAAAACCAAAGCTCCGGCAGATTTAAGAACTACGAAATCCATTTTTGGACAGCTTACTTTCACGCACCATAGCAAAAGATAGATGTGGTCATGATGTCGTAAATTATAGATATAGTGGGCAATTTTGTTATATGCGTCATTTAATTTGCGGCTAGTAGCAACAAAAATCTCACAACCATATAACGCAATACGTAGTAAGAGCGTTTCAGTATGAAGCGGTTTAGTTTTGGCTTTTCGTAGGGACGAAACTTCAAGTCACTTCTTGAAGAATACGGAGTTTTGAAATGGCACAATTTAGGTGGTCGGCGTTGAACCATGAAAAAGTTCTTTATGAAATACCCAATTAATACTATAGATATATTCTCACTGACATTTCAAGCTTGAAGGCAAATTGAAATGGCTGTAGAGGATTCCTTTATTCATTTAGAATAATGCTAACATATACCAAATGGTTTTGCGATAGATGAGATGGGATTTCGATTTGACACGATTTAATCAATTATGTGTTGTCTTAGACCGACGAGTTCGTCATCATTTTTCGTCACAACAAGTCAACTTATCAAGATCTACACATCATTAGCGAACCTATTTTAAGCGAGGAGAAGACTAGTCTAGGGAGAGATCCATATACAAAATTGAGATTGAGAACAGACTGTCCATTTTCTACCCAGCATTGTTGGCTTCCACTAAGATACGAAAGAATTAACCTCAAGACTCTACAAAAACCCAAATTTTTATTTTGTACATAGAATTTAATGGTTAACATTACCAAAGAGTTTGAAAAGTCTAATTGCGGTTCTTATTTCATTAGTAACAAAAAGTAAGGTGAATTCGCACCTACGGTTTGTTCGATAGATTGTTTATCGAAAGGTATTCACTTGTATTCACTTAAGAATGGTTTTTTCAAACACCTTTGAAAGAAACGAGAGAATTTTAAATGGATGGAGCTTAAGCCAATTGCGGTTCATTCCTCTTCAACAAGGGAAATAAAAGTTGTAGCAATATTTAAGAATAATGGCGTATAGGTAAACTTTTTGGTGAGAGCATTGCAAATCGATATCGTCGGCTAACCTCTTATATTGTTTCTCATAATACTTTCAGGTTTTTCCATAACCTTTTGCCAGAAACTAAAAGACCGGAGCTTAGTTTAGAGTTTGTATCGCCTCCTTGAATATTGTCGTGAAATCAGAGCGGAGATGTCGCCATTCAGCCAAGGTGGATCCGTATACTTAGCACGATAAATTTTCTAATGAATATGCCGAACAAAAAGTCGATTAATGTTATGCCGATGTCGTAAGAAACAGATTCGTTGATGTACATGTAAACATTTATGCTGGCGGTAGTGTAAACTAAAGCCATAAGCCTTATGTGAAGCACGTTACGATACGCTTATATTATATTTATTGACTACGATCAGTAAAAAAAATTCGACAAACATTGATGTTTACGCATCTTAAGCCCGAACCACACTACTCTCGTGTGGTGTGTTGGGGAGTAGTGTGTCACTATCGCTCTAATGTATTTCATATGCGTAGAGCCATATTTGTATCGTGTGATGTGTTGTGTGGAAATCTATGAAATACATTGGAATGACAGCGACACACTACTCCACAACACACCACACGAGAGTAGTGTGGTTCGGGCTTTAATCTTGAGTCCCGACACTAACATATTGTTTCATTTCCATTTCGCATAAAATATAGTGATTTCTAGCCGATGCGCTTCCGTCTTAACATTGTTGAATTCTCGATAATGAAAATTTGGTGATCGATTTGGCGAACTAGACCAAAATGTGAAAAATCGTGCTTTCACAAATCAAGTGCTAAAATTTAAAAAGAATACTGTCCATAGACCACATTGAAATGTTGATCCTGTTTGATTCCTCTTAAAAATTGAATTTGGAATTGGAAACTTTATACAGATTAACACCTATTAATAAAAAATTACTACTAACACAGTCCTGAATTCTAATACCACCGCAGCTTTGATGGATTGGCTCAGGTTTTCGAGACATCCAAGCATTAAAGTGCAAAACAACTTATATTTGAGGTTATGCCACACCACCGATTAATTTGTCTGCATACAAATTCTTAAGATCATCTTAGGTCCAGTTTTTCAGTGCAAGATTAAAGTTAAACCCGAATAAACTCATCAAATTTGGTGAATTAGCTCAGAATTAACTGAACAGATGCTTTTTATGTTTAATTAAAAAACTGCTTCATCAGTTAACTGTGGGTTAATTAACTTTTAAAGTTAAGTAACTCTGGTTTAACTCACTACTGAACAACTGGGTCTTAAAGTAATAAACTTTCCTTAGAAACCCAATTAGAATCTTTCCCTTAAGACCTCAATTCGAATCTTGCAAACGAAATAAGTTAAATTTCGCGTAGTACAAATATAAAACTAAAGATTTTTGACATTAAATTCACACAACGATCAGTGTTTTCAAAGCAGGTTTATTATCAAAAAGTCACTCTCATACACTTTTAAACTTATATCTGTTGTTTTGTTTAACGTATTCTTTACTACTATTTCAGTTCTAAAAATATTATCTCCGGAAACCATTTTTCCGAATAAAATTTAAAAACCATCAAATACTAATTTCCTAGTTCCGCCAGTATTTTCCCCGAAAAAAAAGCTATGAACTTTAAATTAATAAACGGAGTGCAAAAAATAATTGCTTAAAATTATTAGCTCTAGGGGCCTGGGGCTTAATTTTAAACTGAGTTCTTATGAAATATTTAAAGAGTTAGAAACTTCAGAGATTTAAAAGCTTTTGAAATCGTAAAGTTTAAAAAGGTGTGTCAGCGTCGTTAGAAATATGGTAAAAACTCATCTGTTTGAAATACATTTTTTTCCCGACGGCAATAAACTTTAATATACATAAACTCTCTTTTCAACTCACCTGCAACGTTTCCGCACAGCCAAAAACTTTGTCACAAATCGTACATTTAAAACTTGTTTCATCTTCATTGTCCTGTTTGCTACATCCTTGAGCATCGCCTTTCACTGGGAATAATTTCCCCACACCACCACCGGCAGTCGCATTAATCATGCCCACTTGAGTTTTCACCGCACTGACCGAATTAACCAACAAATTCTCGACAAACTCTTGTGAATTTACAAACTGAGCCGCTGCCGCCGCTCCAAACCACACATTTGCCACTGATGAATCCTTTGCATACAAGGGATATTTTGGAAAATTGAAATTCTTATAAAACATATCACAATCGTTACAGTTTGGTACACTACTCGTTGTCGATGTATTGAAATATTTACAAACTCGCGGCCGAATAACTTCACCATTACCACAGCCAGGACGAAGATGGGGAGTTGTAGCAAAATTCAGTGCATGATTCGCATAAGGATTCATTATGCTGTTAGTCGGAAAATACGAAATCCTTTCAAAGCCCGTATTGGGTGACGGAAATTTGTGAAAACCCTGCGTACTTCCAGTTTTCGAAAGATCCAAAATGCCCGCCGATGTGATATCCTTTTTGGAGTCTAGTCTCGATACACCCTCGCCCAAAATTCGATTGATGCTAAAGTCTGTAATCCTTTTATGTTCCGTGGGCGTATCCAAATTTTGCACCCTCTGCAAAATTACATGTTTCAAACCCATTCTGACATCTGTCATACTGATCGATCTCGTGCGCAACCGAAATTTCTAACCGAGTTCCGATATTGTGTCACTTAAGAAGGCGGTGATGACCAGTCCACCTGTCTCGATGGAAGTCAGAATCTTAAATGATTGCTGTTGACATGGACACCAGCGAGTAGTGTCGCCGGTGGTTGGTTTGGTCGCCCATCACATCCACACTCAACAGATCATTCTCACCGTTCGGACTGTCATAAAAAATCAAAACCTTTACTCCCCTCATCCGTCTGCCCCCCACCATCGTGCCGCACCACTACTAGTGGTCCAACTACCGTATTATGTGGAAGCTGTGTGCTCGGTGTGATTCGATCTTGTCAACAGAATGCTAAAGCAGCGTTACACTGTTTCGGATGCAAGTCGTGGTGGTTGATGGGTACACAAAACTCGACGACAACCAAGGACGGTGGCGGGAGAGGGTTTTATTGCTCTGTTATCACAGATACTTCACACAGGTGCGGTAAATGGACAATGGTCAAGACAGAATCAAGACAGAAGAGTGACCAGCTGTGAGTGTATTTTCTGGGCAATGCGAGATGCGTATAACTGCGAATGTGCGAGAATACGACACACCAACACACTCTCATTCGGGTTGCAGTATAGTGTCTGCTTTTATGTCTTAAAGGTTGGCTGAAATTCTGTTTTGTGGATTAACGAAGTAAGAATTTAGAGATTGAATTCTGGTAGTCCAAGGGGAGGGCTGCGGTAATTAATGAGGGCAATAAAAATCTCTCGTCGTTTAAAATAAACAAAATCATTATTTGTACTTGAGAGTTTTGCTTTGATGGCTAAGCAAGTGTGTAGAATTTAGGTACATGAATATTGTAAGACTGTTTTTTTTTTCAGCAGGATTCTATAGATGGGTATCCTTTTTTATGAGATTGTGGTTGATATGTGGTGAGCATAATAAGTATGTATTGTGGGAAATAATAGCTCTATGTGACAAAATTAATTTACTTAATTACCTACCTTTAATGTCTACTTTTGAGAAATTTATTTCTCATGTCTGTTGGTAAGATGCATTCGACATTATGTTATTGTTCACATAGGTCTTATCTCGTAGACCTAAAATGTTAAATCATATGACGGATGCTTTATATTTATATCAGATAAGCTTTTATATATGAGAACCTGTAGCAACAAAGTGAATTCATAATAATTCTGATTGTTGCATTCATTTTTACTTGATACATACAAAGTATGTTTTGCGTAAGATGTGACAAAAGGAAAGAGTTTGTACGTTGATTCGAGACAAGAAAAAAATAGTGTAAGAGAGTGTGGTCTCTATTTCAATCTGTTAAGGGGGTAATTTTCTAAAAAATCGACTTTAAATAGAGAAAAATCGTTTAAGAACAACGAAAAAACAAAAACAATATCGTGCTATACCTCTTTATGAAGCCAGAAATCCGTTTTTTAATTCTGTTTTTAAATCAGTTAGAATACATTTTACCATATGGTTTTAAATCTTTGACTTAAATTGAGAAGAAAACTAAATACTAAAAATACTATTTAGAGCCGTTTGTTAATGCGAAACTTAAATATTTCTTCTCTGCTACCTATTTCTGTACCTTAATTGTCACATAAGTGCTTATATGAAACTTAAATATTTAAATTTGCTTTCAGCAAATAGGCCTAAATTTTGTAAAATTTGTAAAATTAATTTTAAATTAAAATTGCTCTAACTTTTTATCTTTTCAACGTATTATCTTTAATATTTTTTTCTCTTCTCTTCTCTTCTCTTCTCTTCTCTTCTCTTCTCTTCTCTTCTCTTCTCTTCTCTTCTCTTCTCTTCTCTTCTCTTCTCTTCTCTTCTCTTCTCTTCTCTTCTCTTCTCTTCTCTTCTCTTCTCTTCTCTTCTCTTCTCTTCTCTTCTCTTCTCTTCTCTTCTCTTCTCTTCTCTTTTCTTCTCTTCTCTTTTCTTTTTTCATAATCCTCTTTCTCTCTTCTTTATTTTCGTATTTTCTAATTCAATTAATAAAATATTTTTTTTTCAAACTAAATGTTTCAATTTAAAGTTTAAACATATTGTTTTCTTTTCTACAAAAATTAAATTTAAATCATTAAATTCCATTATTTTCAAGGCTTAAATAAATAAAAGTTATATTTTTTAGTCTTAAGTTATATTTTTAAATAAATACTAATAAAATACTAAATTTTTCAAAATTAATTCACCAAAACATTTTGATTTAAAAACATAATTAAAGAATAGATTTCAAACTTTAAAAAAGGTAAAACATGTCATTTCCGTTGTTTTTAAATGAATTTTCTATTTCCAATACATTTTTTTTAGAAAATTGCCCCTTCTGTCTAAAAAGGTGAATACAGACCCCTCTTACAATTTTTTTTTTTTTGTCTCGACCCAACCTATGTACATGCTCTAGCCTTTTATGGCATTGCATACAAATTTTCAGAAAACTGTGTTTGCAATCTCAAAATTATTATGTAGCTATTTGAAAATTCGAAATTTCAAAAACGACTTTGTTTGGTAGGTGGCATAAAATAAAGGTCCCCCAATAATTGATTTCTTTTAAAATACTATCAGATTTTAAAACCAAAATGTGATCGTACATATGAGCAACTGCGTGTGACCCAGTGGTGAGTTTTATTTTTTATCGGCTTTGTTATTTGCTTTAAATTACAAAATGATAATCGGTGTGAATGTATTTCTGTTTTAAACATCAAGAACATTCTTTTCTATAGAAAGACAATTGTTCCCAAACAAAAGAGCTGATATACAAACTTTAAATTATAGTTGTCTTTAATTTACAAGATGCAATAACTTCCATATGAAATAATAGATATGCAAGACACTTTCAGTTTAGTGTATCTCTAGACCAGTCTCGTCTCGAGATACAGCGAGACCTACCTACCTATACGAGACCATTTAATTTTTGGACTGACATTTTTGGATGTAATTATTTAGTATTTCTAAATTCAAACTTTAGTGGGATCTTCCACAAAAACACGCGACGAGACCAAGATGATATTGGGGCGATTGAATTGAGACGAGACCGATGGTTAGACGATATTGAAATTTGTCGATTTTCAATAGTGTAATGAAATAGAGCCCAGTTCAATTGATATATTTTTAGGTCTCATTAAGACAAATTAGGAACTAACACAGGTAGAAAACTAGCACCATCAATTAAAGTAGATTTGAGATTTGACCAAAAAAATCATTTTAGCCCTTAATTCAACAATAAACTTGAAGGTACCTCAGGTACCAGGGTACCAAAGAGAATAAACTTCAGCTCTAACTTGCATAACCCTTTAACTTAAGAATCAGTTGGCAATCGCAATCGCATAGCATCGGTAGCAGTCTCAAATAACGAGACCAATAAATAATCCATAACCACTGGTGGTTACCATCATTGCGCGGATTTGTCGTCCTCACAACTTTTCCTTATGAGTCCATCTGAGTTGACAATATTTATAACCAAAATACTGGACGACAGCATATCATATGGTGTTCCGTGCTGAGCGCTGAGTTCTGGCTGAGCATACGCATAGACCGCCCGCTTTGGTTCACAAAAACGATCTGTTCATTCTGTTGATTTGAAGTGAAACATGCCTCGCCACATAAAAAATACTCTAAGCCCAAAAGAGTGCGTTTTGGAGAAGCCTCTCTTTAAACAGACATATAAGATTAACCTTTTATTCAGATTTTAATTGCTTTATAAACTGCCAGCAATTAATATTCTCCTCCTTAGTTATCTGGAAAATTTAATCATTTTACTGATGGTTCTCAGCTCTCAACTTAGAGTCGCGCATCTTTGGTTTGGTTTATGTGTATAGATGTAGATGCAATGCAGAGATATTGGCAGGCTATAAGTTTTGTAGGCTTTTCGGTTTTCGGCAGGTTTTTTTTTGTCTTCTTTCTTTATGTTTATAATAATGTGTTGTTGTAATTCGCAGAACACTCTTTCCACGGAAATCCACTAATTTAATCATGTGAATAATGATTATTGGTGCGTTAATGGTTTGTTTTACATATTCTTCATAGATGCCGCTAAAGCTTCCAGCAGAGAACGCCATTTAGCTTGGGTGTGTTGTGTATAGTGCCTACAATGTACCAAACGAAAGGCGGCTTTAAAATCAATTCCATTTCTCGAGATTTTTGGTCATTCGTGCTACCATGCCAGAGAGCCCATCAAAGAGTATAGATTCTAATCTGCCATTCGTATTTTATTTCACACTCTTAATTGCATGGCTAGGGTGGCCGGAATCAATCATTTTCAGGAGCTGTGCTTAGCTGAGGGGCAAACATAAGACAACCAGTTTAATCGTTCAATCGCAAAAGTTTGACTTAATTTTATTTCTGGTTGAATTTTGGAGAACAATACATACAAACAGATACAAGCAAGCATATGTACAAGTATATCTGGGGAATACCGATTAAAATTAACACACAAAATTAAAAGTTTTCCCATTTTTTTTTGATTTTGAGAAAAAAGTACGATTTGCTGTGTGTTTAGTGAGATTTTATGCAAATGTTCATGATACTGCTATAGCTACTTTAGCGGGCGCGGAACCTTGTGACAGAATCTAATTACTTTTTTGTGGCATAAAGTAGATATGCGCCGGCAACAAAGGGAGTCAGTTTATTTGTTTTTGAAGCTACCGATTTTGAATGTCTGCTAAGGAATGCTATCCATCAGCAGCATGAGAGGTGAATGGTTTTATATACAGATAGATCGTGTTTCAGCTTTATTAGACTTAATTCTATTTTAATGGTTTTGCAGGAGGTTTTTGTATTTAAATTATGGTAATGCTGTCTTGTTGATCGTAAAATGGCGACTGAAATTGATTTTGCACAATTTGTATGCTTATGACATGATAATTTTGATATTCCTTTGTAAGTCATAGCAAAAAGCTTTTAAAAAGTAACTGTGTTTAAGTAGTTAAGTATGGTGACAAAAATGGCGAGCTCATGACACATAAAATACAAATACTTACGAGCAGTGAAGTTTTATAAAATAATAATAAATTATTTCAATTAAAATTAACTTACTAGACTAATCATCACAAAGAAAGGATCTGATTATTGGGTGATATATGTAGCTATAACTCCACCCTCAACAAAATTTTCAATTAAAATATATCCTTTTCTAAGTTACAAATTGAGTAAAAAGGATCAGCGTTTCCTTGTGAAAATGTATTCTTATCTCATCAGCTATAGACATTTTGAGTACCAGCATATCGAAGAGAAAACATGGTAATTGCCTTTCCTAACCTTAATCATTTGCAAAGTATTTTTAAAGGGTAAGCGAGCTTTTCGAAACGAAAACTAAAGTCTATTCAACTCGAATAAAATTATGGACGTCTCAAGTTCGAAGAGCGTCAAGTACACATTTGCCTAATTTAAATTAACGTGTAAACTACTTTGCAGACTTTGATTTAGAGGAAAGTTGGCCAGGGACAATCAAATAAAACAGTCAAGGATGCCAATTTCCCGCATTAACGCTTATAACTGATGACGAGATGAAGAAGACATATTATATGATTGGAAAGGTTGCATGAAAACATTCGTGCGCTTAGTTTCGGATATTCAAATTCTATTTCAGAAACGATTTTGAAAGGGATATAAATTGCAGTTAAATTGTCCAAGGACTAATCATCGTCGTTCAGCTCTTGTTCTTGTAAACTGAAAAAAAAAATAACAAGATATTTAAGACCATGTGTCAATTAGATTAAAAAGTGCATCAAATTTGATCCAAAGTTTAATTTTTAACAGTATAGTAACATAAATAAATTTAAAATAAATTAAAAATTGTATCTTATTCTATCGTCTCCTTCTCTCCATTAAGGGATGAGAGGTTAAATTCTAGGACGTCAAAATAGATTTGCGCAGGGAACCTCCTTCTCCACCACCCCTTAATTAGGTAACAAAGCAGCCAATTAAGGAATTTATTTCCATAGATTACATATATCAAGTCCATTAAATCTTCAATATTCAGCGACAAGAAAAGTTCACCTTTAGGAACCCCGAGTAATTGAAGTCTTTGTTGCTGAAACATTCAAGGGAAATGGCCGGTTGCAAAAATGTCTTCATAAGTTTTACACCAGCTTATGTTTAATTCAAAATTGTAGATATAAAAATGGCTATAGGCAGATTTAAACTCTCCGAAAATATTAAACTCAGTGACGCAAAACAGCTATTCCTAACAATTTTCTATCTTTAAAGCTCTTCACTGAATTGTTCTTAGTTCCAAATATTTTTAAAATTAGTATAATAATACTAAACCTATTTCTTACTAGATGCCAGCTGAACACGCATAAAACAGAGACAGTGAATGCTAAAAAGTAAGAAAGTATACCCTTGCACATTTGTAGGATAGAGTGGGTACGAACGTAACGGTGGGTCGGTTGTAACATTCAATTTTTACGAAAAACTAGAATTGTATGCGTTCAGTTTTTTAATGAATGCAATTAGGTCCCGAATACACCGACAAAAATCCAAAAGTCAGTACAGTCGAATGTACCAACAAAAGCCAAAAATCTGAAATTTTAGTGAAAACGTGGGTAGTTTGTGTAAGATGTAGAATCTTAAATTCATTAATAAAAAAAAATTCATAAAATTTTTTCATTTTAAGTTTTTTAATTATACTTTTGATGAAACACTAGTTTCTTTAAAAATCAACTTCTTCTCTCAAATTTTTTGCTTGCTCCTTATTTCTTTTCAAAAGCTGTAGGAATACGTCTTTATCGCTAATAAGTCTTTGTTTATCAAAGTTATCTTTGTAGAACTTAACTACATCATCGACATCTACTTTTTGGTCTATGATCATTTATGAATCTTGCATTTAGTGATGATAATAATTGGTCAAATATTTCAAAAAAATGATTTTCTGTAAAAATCTTTCGGTGTTTTCAATTTGTTATTTTCTGAGGTACCATCGATACGTTTATACATACATCGTTCATCGATTAACGGACGGACGGACAGCACAGTCTTAGTAATAGGGTCCCGTTTTACCCTTTGGGTACGGAACCCTAAAAAGGAACATAATTATTTGTGTTACGACCGTCCACACACAGTTTTTGTTTTCATATAAATTCGAAATAATGTTATACTACATACATTTATTTATAATCAAAACTGAATTAGAATGTTGCGTCATTGATAAAATAATTGAATAAATAAATTTGGTGGCTTGACAGCTAGTGGAGCGCCAGAGCCTATAGTGTAGTGACTTATAACTCTAAACCATTTCTGTGTGTGTATTATTAGATAGCGGGAATAGAGTATACACACCATTTTCTGTTGAGTCCGAGGCACTTTTTCATGACAGGAGGCACTGTTGGAGGATTTGCAATTTTCTCGCGAAAACCTGTAGCCATGAAAAAATACAATTTTGATGTGTGAAATGTTAGCTAAAATGTCACAATTCGATCTCCAAGCCTCCTGCGCACTAACGTTTACAGTTCGGACTACTGATGCTTTAAGAGTAGAGTAATTCAAATATGTACGCTTAGTTGACATAAAGTTCAAAGTCTGTCGGTTTCTTAAAAGAAAATTTCCAAAACTTATTTTAAAAGATCTCCTACTCTAAATCGATAAAAAAGTATCTTTAAATAAAAAAAAAACAAAGACCTAGACAGCATACTAACCATTAAACCTGCAACTTTCAAATGCATTAAGAAATACAAATTAAAAACCAATTTGTCGACATAAAATTTATTGAAGATACTTCGATAACATTAAATAAATCCATTAGCCACTGAATCGTCTTATCTAAAGCCTTTCTCAGCTTAATCTGTACAGATTTAAAGAAATTCAGACTCTTCCGGGTGACAATAAGTTAATATGCATTCATACACATACGATCTTCTTAAACAAATCCTAAAAAAGTGATAGGAATATATATAAGTTCATAAACCAATCATCTCACAAGGACATCTTAGCAATTTCATATAAAATAATATATAGGTACGAACTTACCTACAAGTGTACGATGCATTTGATTTCATTTTATTTTGTGCAAGAATCATTGAAGGTCATCATCATCATGTATGAATAAATAAAGGAATTCAAATAATATATGCACGACAATCGCACGCCTTTACCTCAAGGCTGCAACAACAATTTTGTTTTATTAATTAATTACCCTTCTACTCGAACAAGCACACCATTAATACCTATACGGACAACTAACAAACTCAACACCAGGAGCTCTAAATTAATTTTATGACTGTGTCTACCCTACCCTCAAGTGAATACTGATTTCCGGTTTAGAATCAACAATCCACCATGTTCCATTATGATACATGCAACCATTTTATTTCTGCTGCTTCTTCCAAGACAGTAGCAGAATGTTAATTTAAAAGGATTCATTAATTTCAATTTTCAGCCTTTCGATAATAATCAGGAACAAGATTCCTATTTCTCCTTTGGCAACCTGTGGAAACTTTGACATTTAAGCAAACTCCCCAGTCCCCATATCGTCATCTGATGAACAATCTCCCACCCCACTGCAGTAAACCAAACTAAAATTGTGATTAATCTATCTTTCTGTTATGCTGCTCATTTCTTTGTCACATTTCACATAGTATATAAGCAAGAAGTTGTAAGGGATCTTTGTATCCTAAGCCTGATGCCACTCAACCTATAAAAGCTTAAATCCTTTTGGTTAGTTTTAATTGGTTTTAAGTGGCCATCATTTAGCAAGTCTTTCAAGCTGCTGACAAGCATCATAAACGCCATTATATATAGTTGACAACTTAAAATGTCAAAATCACCTGTCAAGTCGGCCATTGTGTGTTGTCACTGTTTTTAATGGCTATTTATTTTTGTTTTAGGTTGGCTAACGAACGACTGCACAACGCAGGTTAATAAACATTTTAAATGACTTTTTAACGTGTCGTGTGTTTTGTGAAATTTTCACCTTTCGAACTAAGCTTCGTAAGTCCAGCACGGCAGCATCATTTGAGAATAAAAAAGTAAATGACATCGCCGCATGTTATTACCTATGTATGTACCATCTATTAATAATGATTGTGTTTGTAACCGTTTGGGGTGTTATTTATATGCGGCAAGCAAAAATTAAAAATTGTAACGCCCGGTAAGTTCTGTTTTCCAGTTCGCCATTATAATATGCGTGTAGACATTTTGTATTCGTGATGTTGCAAAATCTTTTTACGTTGGGTAATTGTGCAAATGATTAATTACTTTTAAGTTAATATTTAATTTTGGAGATTTATTTGGAAACTGTTACTTTTCAAAGCTCTTGGTTGTTATAGTTGACATCCGTTATACAATGGGTTATAGCGGATTAAAGAGTTTCCGGTTTGATGAAGAAATATAATATGTTTGCACATTTCGTTTTGACCAGTAAACAAATGGTAAAATGTGTATGATCAATGATAAAGCAGTGAGTTTTGCAACGAAGTTAAGTTCTTCAAATCTCTGCCTGGTTTTGTCGGTGAAGTTTTCACATATACCTCTGAAAATCTAAATAATTTTCAATTTCTTAAAATGGCAGATCTTAAACAATGCCTAGATGCAGTTTCTATTAATTTTTGCACGGATTTATATATAAACAAAATTCTGGGGAAGCTTGAACTAGTCTTTAAGGTTAGACTTTAATAAACTTTCCATGATATATTTTTCGAAATCTTATATTATAGGTAAGAAAATAGCTATTTAGATATTTAAATTACAGTCGAGCAGATCATCTATGAAGAGTGAGAACATTACAGGGCTTAAAATAAATCCTTGTGATAACCCCGTTGAACATCTAAAAAATTGCAAGCTTTTCTCTCCATCAAAAACGGCACCTCTTATTTCCCATAAGAGCCCTTAATAGAGGTCTTCCAAGATTTGTTTTTGTCTTTTTTTTTTTCTAATTTGATATTTAAAAACAAAAACAAAATAGTCCCTGGTTGGAAAATATTAACATGCTCTTGTCAGTGTTAAAAAGGCGCTCATTTGATTATTATTTTTGTATTTCGAAGTGAAAACTTAAATTTGCGAACAAATTACCTATAAATTAGTGATAAAACATTTTAGCGAACCTTTTTTTAGTGTTTGACAAAAAGAAAACTAATTTTAGTACATATTAATCACTTTTATTAAACACCCGACTTTTTTGCTTTTTTGGCTCGTCTTAGTGCCTTCGTGCCCTGTTTTCCAACAAGAGAGTGCTGTCAGATTATCATTTTTGGTTTTTACAAATTTAACATTGACACTTCTGATATTTGGTGGAAGAGGTCCATACATTTGAATGCACTTTCTAGATAAACCGATTATTGAAAGCTTGTGTAACAGTGCTTGGCGGTAAACTTTATCAAAAGATGCTTTGAAGTCCACAAACATACAAAAGAGTTTCTTTTTTTTTTGACATAAAATATTTTGCTTTAGACGTACATAATTACAAAAACTTGATCAACTGTAGAGAATCCAGGTCGAAATCCAGCTCGGAAGACACGATTGTTTTCATCAATCCATTTCATCAGCCTGGTGTACATAATAATTTGTGCGAAGATTTTTCTGGATGAATTAAGTACAGAAACTCGTCTATAACTTTCTCCATTCTTCAATACAGTTAAGATTTAGGTGTCTTTGAAGCTCCTTGGTATGTTTACTGTTTCATAAATTTGATTGTACAGTTCACAAAGTTTCAACTTAAATTTGTCCGTCAGTAGGAATTCCATCCGATTTTTCGCTGTTTTTCATTGAGCTTAAGGCTCGTTCCACTTTTTCCTGGTCGATATTTCTGTCCAATCCATCTATTTCAACTTCTGGCAATGCGCAGTGAAAAGTGTTTTGGGATTCATCCGCTCGAAGAAGCGTTTCGAAGTGTGAAGAGAGAACATCAGCACTTAAGGAAACTCTAGGTGTGAAATTTATTCAAGCTATTTCCTTGACTGTTTTTCAGAAATATTTAGAGTCCTTTGGAACTTTTAATTCCACTATTTGCTATTTGATTTTATACTTTTTAATGTACTCTAGATAAGGTTTTTTTAATAATTTGCGAATTTGTGGTCTAAAAAGCTTGAGAGTTTGAGAGCATATAACTTTCGAAGTCCTTTACACTCAATTTCAAACCACATTATTAGTTTTTGAGTGAGTTTGTGTAGTTTGCTTTTTTTAAGCTGCTTTTTTGATGGATTGCTGAAGAGAATTAAAAACAGTAGTTCGTATTTTCACTATTGAGTTCGGAACTTCCCCTAAGTGCAGTATTTAGTTTTATGTGATATTGTGGTATGTAACAATCATACTTTTAACCTCTTGGTGCGTTTGTTTGTCTGGATAGTGGACTAATAGCACAGTTGCTGCTCACGAACATGGGGAGATGGGTAGAGATGCATTCCCATTGAATTTTTCAAAATCCAAAATTGTTTCATACTCCGAGTTTGAATTGTGGTTCTGCATGCATTTTCCACAGAAAAACTGCTTCCTCAGTTCAGTGTGGGGTAATTTACATCTATAGTAAGCTACTTCTGGTCTTACTCACCACTGAAAAACTGGGCGTTATTGGCATAATGTCCTCTCCAAAATGTCACCGTGGGACCAGGTTGAGTACATGATCAGTTAACTTAAATTTGTTTTCAATTTATTAGAATCTACCGCTCTAATCTGGGGCTGATCTTGAACGCATTGTACATATTTAAGGAATACTTTTCTAAAACCATGGTACCATATATATCGGTCTATCTGTATAACGAACTTTAGAGTTTGTGATGGTGATGTTACCACCCCGAGTGACACTCTTGCTAAAGAAATTCAGTTCATACAACTTTGTGAACGAAACTGTGTTTACAAACCATCCTAAGTAGTACACGCTCTATTCTTACCTCCCATTTTGATATTAACAAATTCAAAACCAGTGTGCATCGGTTTTATTAAATCCTTCCCTATTTTCCTAACGCTCGCACTGTGTTAAAACATTTTAAGGGTAGTCAAAATCCCTTTAGTGCACGCAGATTTAGTCGTTCTATAATTGAAAAATTCAATTGTATCAGCTATTTTAATTTTAAAATGTAGGTCATTCAAAAATTCTCAAGTTTATATATGTATACTCTCACCATATATTTATTGAGTATACGTCGTATTGATTTTCCTTATTTTTACGATGTAACATTTCATCTTTATAAGCTGAAGCTTTAGTGGACAATGTGCACGTTTTTGTGTCCAAGAGTTCAAGTCCAAAGGTTTTTATTACATTTTATGATTTCCATCAATGTAACACGTTTCTCCAAATTCCGTTATTCATATGATGACGAATCATTCAACACAGGTAGAAAGGTATTAGATATCGTGGGTGCGACTGCCTGATTTATCAAAACTTAGCTTGATTAGGTTAAGATTTACATTTACTCCATATAGCATCTTTCGTTATTCATCGTAAAGTTTTAAATCAAAGAAACATTATTCAGAGATATTAGGTATAGATTTATATAACTTTATTGCCATAAATGACTCACAATGACAATCTATTGAAAGCTGTCAAAGTTCAACAGAAAGTGTTATAAAGCCCCACTCAGCAGGTGCTAATTTTATAACAATGAAGAAGCAAACACTTCTTATTGTTCACATGAAAGCGATACCAACTCCTGCGCGCAGCTCATGTCAGTTATTGCTTGCCACTTAACAATTCCATCGATCGACCTATTTAATCAAAGCGTTACATTCCAGTTGCTAACAGCCAGCGCAGCGTGAGCATACGCGAGACGAAGCCGCATGTTGTTGCTTATAAAATCGATGATGGTGTAAATAAAATCGAATCGTGCACTCTCTGAGTCTGAGACCGCCATCGCCATCGCCATCGCCATCAGGAATTCCCTAATTGCTTCCTCTTCCCGTGGGATGTAAACAATTAGCAGTGTGGCTTGGAGGAAGGCTCGTTTCGATCGTTTAGTATGGTGGAGTGCAATATTGTGTGGCCAGCAAAGACAAAAAGGAACTTGTTTTAGAGGAAGCGTGTGCACTGATGCTTGGTTTGGTGGCTGTTGATGCGGCGGCATGCAGTGGCTGTGGTCAGTGTGGTCACGTGCGAGGCGCAATGTTTATTATACGCGCAGCTTGCTCCGAAGTCGGCCTTCTTCTGTCAATTAGTAACGATTTGTAACTGTTCGATGGTTAATTGGGAATATTTATGATCACGTCGCATCGTTTGTCGATATAGCGAGGATGTTTTACAGCGCCAAGGATGCGCCCGCGCCCCATGCTTCAAAGGAAAGATTGGTATTTCTATATACGTTATTTTTTTTACAACATCACTAATGACTGATGGTAATTATTATTGTTGCACTTGATCATTCATTAGTTAGTTTATACATAAATGTATCTGCGGTTGAAGTGCGAGGCGCTGAAACATGTCAAGATGCCTTGTAATAATTATTTTAATCAAAATGCTTAATGGAATTGTGAGAAAATTCCACCTGAAAAAAAGAATTGGGTGTGGAAAAGAATAAAGAGAGTGTGTTGTTAAGAAAAAACTTCAAGAACTTTTTTTGTTACAAATAATATTTGAGTGGGATAACTCGGTTTTGTGGCAAAACTATTTCTACAGAAATTTCGATTTTCAAGTCTTGCACAAATCGTTTTTTTTCAAAAACGTCTTTGTATTTAAAGTTTGAGATCTTAAAACTAGTTTTAGATAAAATCCGAAATACGTAAAACTAGGCGTTGTTTCTTATTAGTCATAATAAAATTCAGCATTTCAACTACGGAATGTCAATATTTTTTTTTTACAATGGTATGTAATACAGTATTCTGCGATTCTCATAACAAAATATAAACAAAATGTAAACAAAAAATAATAATCGATTGAGAGCAGGTGCTCATAGCCATAGCGGAACCATTCAGAAGTGGAAGAGTGAGATGATTTGGAGTGTTATCAGCTCTTCATGGTATTGATTAAATGGAACCGTTCATGACAATACGGTGTACATATCAACATACAATGCATTTGTACATATTTAATTTCAAAGTACAAAATCAGCCTAATTGTGAGTTTCACACAAACAAAATTCCACCCGGAATGATTACCATTTCACTTTTCAACTATTGCAAATTTCACCAAAAAAATGTTAAATGTTCGAAAAAATTCCCTTTACTGTGAGCAAAATTAAGAGGTTAAATTTTCACTTATTTTTCGGATGTGAACGGAAACGGCATCATGTAGAAATTATGATCATCGTTCAAGCGAAACTCACAATAGCAAATTCCGGGCGAAGAAAAGATTTTAAGGCGAAAAATTTTTCGGTCGAAACTCACAATAAGGCTGAATGTGCATCAAAGTGTAGGTATTTGATATGTATAAGTAATTCAGATTTGTCACGTGGTGGATGGATATTCGATTGAACCGGACGAAATACAATAACTCACAAATTTTCTGCTTAAAATAAAACCATTGGATGTCCTTTTGTGGTTTTCTTTTTTCCTTCCATTTCGTCCTTGTGAGAGACAAGGCGAAGCTATAGGGTTTCTTTTTTGTATTTTATTGAGATACTAGTTGGCCCGCCTGGCTTCGCACGGGTAGACTAACCTAAGCTTCGCATAAAAATTACAAAAGAAATTATTATATTTTGACTTTTTGTAATCGAATATACTTACTACTTTCTGAATTTAACTAACTTCACGTTATGAAAGGCTAAATTTGTAAAATTATGAACCTCTAAGTCCAACCTTTATTGCTTTCCCAACACAGAAAGAATATTTGTATTCGAATACGAAAACCAATGTTTTATTTTATTTTTATCCCATTTCTCTCTATAAAAAGCATTTTTTTAAAATAACCTTTCAAACACAAACAGAATTTTCGAAATCGGAAACATAAGAGTTGAAGGGGTAGCTTAAGTGAAGTCTTAAGTGAAGTTTCACCCTATATATACCAAATTTTTGAAAAACATATTCCTAAGGCTCAAAATAACCTTTTGATCACAGAAAGAAATTTCTTAAAGCGAACTTTTTTTATTTGTACCGTACTTTACCCTACAAACAACAAAATCTGAAAAAGAATATCCCAAGAGCCATTTCCTGAGAAAAAAAATTTCAAAAAAAAAGAATTTCTTAAATCGGACAATTGTGTATGTTTACCCCATTACACCCTTCATATTACAACATTTTGAATAAGAATACCTCTTAAACAATTTCTGCAGGAATTCCCTGTCAAACACCAAACAAATTTTTTAAATCAGATAAATGTTATTTAATTTTACCCCATTTCACCCTACAAATTACAAAATTTTTAAAATAATATCCCTCAAGGCATTTTCTAAGAAATATATTTTTATTTTTACCTCATTTCACGCTACAAATATTAAAATTTTGAAAAAATATTCCCCTTAAGCTATTTCCTAAAAAAAAACCTTTCAAACAAAAGAAGAATTTCTTAAATCGGAAAAATTTTTATTTAAAACACAATTAAAAAATATCCTTGAAGCCAATAACCTTTTAAACGCGGGCAGTGTTTTTTTCAATCGGATACTTCCTTTTCATTTTACCCCATTGCACCCTAGAAAGTGAATTTTCCGATATTTTAATAGTTATCCTGCTATTTGGGGCAGAGAAGAATCCACCAAATCAGAAATCAGTTTTTCGTCATTAAAAGTGGGTGTGCGTTAAAGCAGTTGGCGCAACTTAAAAAAAAATTGTGTGAGTGCCGGGACTCACGATTAAATGTGTAAACATCAGCGTGCGCGGATCCAAAACGGACTTGTTTTTGCTTGAAGGGGATCTTAAGATTTTTTTCACTGAACGCACCCATCCTAGTATGCAGATCGTAACATTGCACACCGTAACGTTGCACGACGTAACGTTGCACACGAACGTTCACTTTTTTTTCACTCTACCGCCAGCATAGATGTTTACACATCAAAAACTCTGGGTGCCTGAAGTATACCCACCGGCGGAGGGCCCTGATGGCCCTGCGGGGCAGCTTAAACAGTACTTTTATAAACCAAATCTGTTATAATTGGGATATGTCTAGAGTCACTTCCTTTAATAAAACCAGCTACTTCGACATAACTAGTTTTAGAGCCAAAACTAGAATTTAATCTGAAACCCTGAACTAGTTTTATCTTCATAAATGAACAATACCGATTTTGGTTTTGAATTAGTTTTAATACATTTTAACAAAACTCAAAACAAAACTAGTTTTAAAGAAAACTAGTTCCATTTCAAGTTTCCAGAAATGGGAAAACTACAAATTACAATTTATGATATTCCTCCACATTTGAATTAAAATCTGCAAAAAAATTACACTCAAGTTGAAATGTAGTGAGAGAGAAGCTCTCGAGAGTTTTTTTTTAGCGAAAGCACTCACAATAAAAAAAAACTCTTGAGAAACAAATGTTGAGAATGCCACGAAAGCGAGAATTCTTTGAAATTCTGAATTCTTCATATCATCTAGGAAACAAATCGAAAAATCGATTTTTGGATGAATAGGGCTTTGCCTTTATATTACAGACATTTTTTTGATTATATCCATTGTAAAATAAAAAACCCAAAAAAATGATTTTTGTTACCAGATTTAAGATATTTCTAAATAAAACTACTTTTTCGCTGATTTGTATATCTTTAAGGCGAACTTCGTCTTCGAACAGTTGATAGAAACTTTATCTATTTTAATACCTCTGTATTATGTTATTCCCAACTCTTCTCCTGATGGTTCTTCTACACATTTTATTCTTTTCCTAGGTATTCACCTGAACATGACGTTTAACATTTAATTGTAAAAATTGTATTTCCAAAGAATATAAATAAAAAAAATTAGACAGAAAAACTGTCAACAGTAAACAATTTTCCACGAAGCAACTATAGCAGTCATATATTAATTACAATAATTTCCTCGCACAAGGCCTCTGCACTAATGTGTGGTGTCCGTCCATATAATTGCGTTTGCGTCCATAATTACCTCTCTGTGACGGTGCATTTTTTAACTCTCATTCCAATGGGTCCACTAAACTGGTCACTGTCACAGCCTCCGTCAGTATCGGTTTCTTACGAAAATGTATAACAATCTTCTCTCTGTCTAACTCTTGAAATTATTATTTCATATTCCTTTCAACAAAAAATAAAAAAAAAAAAAACACAGAAGTTGTAGTTCGGGTATGTCATTGGAGATTTAATTATCACCCCATTACGAGGACTATTAGTTGCGTCGAGGAACCTTTTTTTTATTAATGCGCCCTTCTCCTGCAATTGATGGTCTCACTCGGTCGGGATTGGACTAGGAATTTCATAGAAAAAGTAGGAATTCGAAAAACATACATCTAATCACCTGCGGAGATCTTAAAGATCTCCACCTCTTCTTTAGAGCTCATTAGAGCATCTATTAGGCGGCTTAAAGATGTCAGGTTATAGCCAGTTAGTGACAGTAAAATGTCCCTTTGTGGTTTTTGATTGACGTGAAAATGCAAGAAGTTTACCTTAAAACAATTGCAAATATTTCGAAAATTTATCATAATGCGTAGAAAAGATAGTTAAATGTTCTTTTTTTTTGCTTTTTCAAAATATGTTACTATAAATCGATGAAAAGAAACGAGACTAAGAAAGACACCAACGAATGGATTTTTTTTTTGTGGTTATAGGTATACGGTTCAAAATGTTCGAGTAAAAATAGAAGACCAATTATATTAAGTTAAACTGCGATTATTTATGATGTGGCTAATTATGTATATAATTTTGATCGCATTTAAAAAAAAAGAAGTGAAAACTTAGGGTGCGATGGTGCAGTGAATGTAGAGCTTGACTGCCTTCATAGAGGTGTGGGTTCGAGCGTCATTTTAAGGTAAATTCCTTGCTCGATATTCATAATGGGGAGTATTCATATAGTCATTTTTAAACTGTTACTACGTTAAACCTGGGTTTAATTGTTTTTTCTATGCTAAATTTTGATTGCTATGGGTTAGATTTTTAATATTTGATGTTAAATAATTCAATAAACTTATAACGGGTGATTTTTAAGCTGGTTTGGTTTTGGCAACACTGGTTTTGACAGCTGACGTGTGTTTAGTACCTTGTGTCACTGTCAAACAGCTTCAGTTTGGTTTGCAATTTAACCATGGATCGTCTTACAAATGAACAACGCTTGCAAATTATTGAATTTTACTATCAAAATTCGTGCTCGGTTCGAAATGTTCATCGCGCGCTGCTTGTGTTCAGCGATGAGGCTCATTTTTGGTTGAATGGGTACGTAAATAAGCAAAATTGCCGCATTTGGAGTGAAGATCAGCCAGAAGCATTGCAACAGCTACCAATGCATCCCGAAAAAGCCACTGTTTGGTGCGGTTTATGGGCCGGCGGCATTATTGGGCCTATTTCTTCAAAGATGATGCGAATCGCAGCGTTACTGTCAATGGTGAACGCTACCGAGCGATGATATCAAACTTTTTTTTGCCCGAAATGGAAGTTCTTGACTTGCATGATATGTGGTTTCAACAAGACGGTGCCACATGCCACACAGTACGCGAAACAATGGCGCAATTGCGAGGCGAGTTTGGTGATCAGTTAATTTCACGTTTCGGGCCGGTCAATTGGCCGCCTAGATCGTGCGATTTGACACCATTAGATTATTTTTTGTGGGGGTATGTCAAGGCTAATGTCTATAGGGACAAGCCCGCTTCGATTGACGCACTGGAAGCCAACATCCATACATTCATTCGTGAGATACCGGCCGATATGTGTGAAAGAGTATGCCAAAATTGGACTCAGCGGATGGGCTACCTGAGACGCAGCCGCGGTCAACATTTGCATGAAATTATCTTTAAACATTAAATTGCAAGGTTCAAACTATCGATTCAAATAAATATTTCATTCATTTTTTCGAATTTTTTGTGTTTTTTTTTTTAAAAAAGTTCTAAACCTCTTAAAAATCCACCCTTTATTTAAATTCGGTTAAAAATAGAATCTGCATTCGTTGATCCATTTGATTTTAACCTGTAGTTTAGTAAAACATGAGTTTAGCAAAAGAATATGAATACGGCCCAAAATGTGCATTGTACATTGGGGTGGGTAATATTTTAAATATGTTTTCAGTTCGGGCTGATATTACATGTATAAAATATTATTGGAATCGGTTTGGTATAACTGCCTCCGGATCAGGTTTAAAGTTTCGAAATAAGGGAGTCTGGTCACATTCCTCAAAGCAAATTTACAAAGGGGCAGCAAATCACTTCCTTTTACATATTTATGCAGAAAATTCGCTATATGAATGCATTAAGAGATGAAACACATATTAAATCAAAACGTAACTTTGCAATTCCAGAAAGAGACGAAGTTTTCCTTAATTTAAAATATGAAGCTTACATAATTTTGTTGAAAAAGTCGTCATTTCGACGCAACTCTAATTTTTTAGTCGTTTTGTTATTCTATATTTAATAAGAACAAACGTGTGTTACTGTGAAATTTAAATTGAATCGTACTCGAAGTGGTTGGAAATGTCCTATATGCGGTGATACAAGTGATTTCAAAGGTAATGTACTTCCAACTTATGAAGAAGTAATAAAATTACTAAAAATACGAAAAAAGAACCAAATTTTCAAGAAGTTGTTGATGTTGTCACCGTTAAAATAGAAAATATATGGAAGAAAGGATCACTTCCAATTTCATCTCACGTAAACGCGTTTAGAAGACTTCCTGATTTCCAGTAAGAATTTTTTTTGTTGATATTTCTTCTTGTAAATGCTCAGATTTTATCAGATGTATTAACCCTAAAGTAAAGAAAATCCCATCCAATGAGCATAGTTTTCTTATGTGGCCGCTCAGTACCAAGAGCGCTGTGGTTTCTTGAAACATTTTTCTGCGCAAGAAATGTCTGGAAGTGACAAGTAGCTAGCAGTCCCTTTATGTATAATACGTCAATGACCTTGCCCGCCACACAATGTATCGCAATATCGTATTGATATGAGCGGTTTTTGTTATCATCTAAGATGACCTCTGTTCGTTTACTTCGAAAACCTTCCATTTTCTATACTAATTAGTCCAAAGTTCTGTCAAAGTTCATATAAAAAAAAATAAAATTGCACTAAATATGGTAGAAATGGGTAGTTTTGAACTAGTACGCGAACACATCTATACATCACTTAATCTTTTGAAGCAATCGATTAATATTAATATAGGGTGGGCCAAAAATCCCTTTGCTATGTAAATCTGTAACAACTTTTCAACGAAAAGGTAAAAACTAATAAAATTACAAATTAAAGTTAGTTTCATGAAAATTTATATCGTATAAAGGACCACCATTAGAATGCATTCACTCATCGACTCTTCTTATAGCACTTTCAATGACTTCTTGAAGTATAGTAGGTGAAATTTGCATGATTTCTGTACGAATATTTAGTGTTAGCTCCTTTGTTGTCTGTGGTTTGCTTTAGTTTTTAGCTTTTTCTTTAGATAACCCAAAAGAAAAAGTTAGACATCCAAAATCTCATTTTTTTTGAGATAATGTTTTGAAGAGCTCTTAATATTTTTCTGGGCCCCCAGGATTGAGCTATTGGGCCAACTGAAGGGTATCAATAGGTGGGGATCTTTCTTCAAAATCCGACGAATCGTGTCACGTGGTATACCCATCAACTGCAACTGTGTTGAACGTCGTCATGTCGATATTTTCACGCACAACCTTGCTTTTTTCGGCCGATCGTCCTTAACGAGGTCTGCCCGTATTATGTCTCACATCTCCAACGTTCCCTTATAAATAGCTCAAATTTTTCCACCACAGAACGAATAGTGGGAGCTGTTGGAACATTTCGAACTTCATAAAATTTTCGGTAGGCCCACGTTGAGTGCAAATTATTGAGAGGAAATTTTCAAAAAAAAAAAATACTGATAAATTTTTGTTGGCTGCGCGATCGTATAGTGTTCCATTATTAAATCTCCCAATCCTTATGTTTGAAATAAGAGAGTTATTTGTTTTGTACATATGAAGGAGACTTTTGGCCCAACCTGCATGATGGAGGAGTCCAAGAAAGATTTGTTTGTCATAACCGTCCAGCAGTGTGTCCAATGTTATTCGAGTTTGATAGTAAACGAATGGACCAAATTTTGTACGAATCATCATCATTTTTATGTAATTCCTTCGAGAAAAACCATTAGATAACATTCAATGATAGCCGTGTTTTTTCAAAAAACATGCATTACAACAACAAAACGAGATTTTGCTCTCTATCGGGGTCACGTTTGATAAATCAAAAATTTAGTGTTTTCTCTAATGAGTGGCTTCTCTTGGTAAGGTAGTGTAAAATGTAGTTTGTATATATGTAATTCAAATAATTTATGTCATCATTTTTAGGTCTTCTAAACATGTATATACACATTTGTAGAGGTTAAATCTGTAAAATTTTAAGCTAAAAAGTAAATACGTAAATTTTTCCATCAGTCGGAACTAAGAATTATATTTTCTATCGATAGAAAACATATGTACATGCATAAAGATACCTTTTTTTACATTTAACAACTGATCAAATTCCAGTTCAGATTCCAATTAAAAAACAAACTCAGTAATGACCAACTGTAATTACTTTGATTTCGAAATCGTTCAAAAATACACCACATAACTACCTGCCATCTGACATGAACCCACTATACACATCCCATCGTAATTCAAAACGTCTTAGACCAGAGAAACAACACATTTCATTAGTTATTTAACCTCAATAAATAAAATTAAAAAAAATAAGATACACATTGTAGATACGTTTCTATATGTTTCATTCTCCTAAAAACCTAAATCCACAACAAGTATCGAATTTAACAGTTTTTCATTTTGTAACACCAATGTGTGCATATAAGCTTCTGTTGATCTATCATAAAAGGCAATTTCAATTTACTAACACCTTAAATTTGACGGCCCAGAGTGCACACCGCATATGCTATCTATGTACATATATCTAACTGACGGATGGTGTGGTCCATAAAAGCCCACAAAATGAAATGAATTTGAAACCTTTAAGCTTTGTTGTTTAGAAGTCGTGTTGTTCGTTGCTATAATAGGTTTGTCGCAGATTAAGGAAGAATGTTCCATTAAAATAACATTTATTTCCAAGAATCAGAGATCAACTTTTGATGATTGGTATCGTTTTACATTGTTAGTTTTACAAGTAAAACACATTTTAACTCGGAATTGAGAAAAAAAATAAAGTATTGACCCTCGAAATTGGGAGGAGCCAAGAATAACCCAAGAGTAGTGGTGTGCATTTACTCGTTTATCTGAATTTTACTCGGCCAATCACACTTCACGAGGTATAAGTAAAAGATACTTTATTGTATTTATTTATCCACATCACAATCTAAGCGAATTACCACATCGCAGCACCTTAGCGATAGTTCTTTGTGCAAACCACCAACCAAAAACTCGTGTGTCTACCTCCGACCAGCAAAAAAAAAACCAAAAAGAGGAAAACATCAAAAGACCAAAATTAATTAAAAAATCTTTATGCGCATATTTCATTTGGTTTTAATGTTTGAGTAAGTAGCAAACTCCATAAAACACTTTTATTTTGTTGAAAAAAATATGTAGGTACACTACACACTTCATTGCGCAGTGTGCAAGTGGACTTTGAGGTTATCTCGAATCTCCGATCTAAAGTTGATGTTAGAAAAGTTGTAGAACATATTATCATTGTTAGATGTAGATGGACGGGCGGACGACTGGACTGGACAGTCGCAGTCGGGTTGATGTGAAAATGAGAGAAATTCGACAGAATGTTGTCGCAGCCTCCTCACACGTATGCTAATTAGCCTATATAAAAGAAGAGATATACGCAGATAAAAGTCGGGTGAGTCTTTAAAATGACCTGTGACCTAGTCCAAAACACCTGACAATGAAGCCGTTGTCTAAATGAAACTTATTCTTTTTTATGTTTTTTTTTAGTAGAAACCGCTTGCAGATTGCAGCAGGTGAATTTGGGGTAAATCACGTAAAGCTTGACAAATTTGGTTGGTGAAATATAAGATGCTATAAAAAAACGTTTACCTATACGATTTAGGTCCAGTTTTTCAGTGCAAGGTTAAAGTTAGACCCGAGTTAACTCATCAAACTCAGGATTAACTAAACACAGACAGGCAAATTAATAAACGTGGAGTAGCGAAGGGTTAGTCCTTATTCAGTGAACTAAGCGCAAAATGTTAATAATAAAACAAAATTTCTAGTAGGTAGTTGAAGTTTACCAAACTAAACCACCGAACTAGGTGGTTTAGCTAAGGAATAAGAACCAGATGTGTCAAATTTATTCTAAAATTAAAAAACTCAAATGAAGATTGCAAATTTAATTTTAAATAAAAACAATATTGTTTACTAGATTTATTGAGTTCTTAAACCATTTGTAATTATTGGACAATGAGCCTTGAACGACAATAAAAGCAAAATATACAAAACCAGATTTGTTCCAATGGAAGTGCTTATTCAGGAGGATTTCGGGAAGAAATATGGGTTTTCCAAGGAAAATATGAGGAAACTCATAGCAATTGATGAAGATAACCTACAAGAGGTGGATACAAAACACAAGATACACAACACAAACAATAGAAAAATGATAATAATTTTGAAAGAAATAAATATGATATTAGAGCTTTTTGTTTTTTTTTTTTCATACATTATCAGAATTTGCTGTCGAAACCCATGCGAACGAACAGGCATCTTACTTACTGTAGTAGATTTTCGTAAGGGATTTTTCGTAAACGTCCCTTTACAATTCCACGAACATTTTGTTTTTATTGATGGCAAATTTTAACCCGTAGCTTTACTCTTATTCTATGGTTTAGTAATCTAGTGGAATAAAGATGGATTAAGCGTTTTTTTATTTATAGGGCTGAGATAATTTTGATGTTTCATCCACCGAGTTTGTTTAGTCGTTCCGCATGCATTATCCGCCAAAAAACTGCTTTCTCAGTCAAAAAGGGTGGTTTTTTAGGCAAAAACTGCTTCGCATTTCGCTATGACCGAAAAAAACTTGAATAGAACAAAATTAATTACAAAATGAAGCGTTAGGTTTGTGCGTTGAGGCCTGAAGGAACTCTGGGTCGCTCTAGAGAGAAATTCTATGTTTTTTTGAGAACTCGCCCCAATATAGATCTAGATTTTTTTGTTGTTGTGGAGAGTTGCGGTAACGAATAACTGGCAAATTGACATGAATTATGAAACATTTGCTTTGAATTTTTCGTCTACTGCATGTTACTGACTTGAAAAACAAATTAAAAGAATTCACAAATTTTATATAATAATACCTACACATAATAAATTAAATACAAAATAAAAACTTTGAAAAATTTGAATTTTAAAACTTATTTCAAAGAAATTTCAACTTTTAATTAGGTGTCTAGTCTATATCAGACGGTATACACATGTTACTTCTTGTTTCTTTCTTTAAATGTCAAAAAAACACAGTTGACAGCTGACAGGGTTCGTGTTTTCTATAGCTTTACTTGGATTAACATCCAAAAAATAAATAAGTGAAAGAAAGATTTAAATCTAAGGTCTGGGGTTTTTGTAGGTTTTTTTCGACAACTCTTTCAGGTAAAGTTTCAACGATTAAATTTTGTAACGAGCTCTTTGAGTTTACTTATCGTTAATTTATAGCTGGTAAAAGTTCGCCCAGGTCTCATTTTTTGAAATTTTAGTTAACCTGTGTATTTTGGGCGTCAAGCCTATAGTACACTGCTAATTCGATCGACTTTATGGCATTTCCTGTCTATGAAGATCTCTGCATTTTGATCTTCTATCTCTGTTTAACAAAATTAAATCTTATACCTTTATTCAAATCAAAATTGATTTAAAACTATGCACCACTGAATGGAAAGTCAAAGACGCAATTCATTTGGTTTAGAGCTGAGTATGTTTTTTTGCAGGAAAAATGTCGTGTGAAAAATGTAACTTTGAAGGTCTGAACTGAACCCAAGATACCTTATATGAAAATGCCAAACGATCGTATATTTTTCAACGGCCAAAACAAAATTTGTTTACATAGGTGTGTTTCTTTGGACTGCAGTATCTACTGCCAAGTATTTTTGGCTGCAGTCAACTTCTTCTACTCTGTAGTCGAAGTCGAAGTAGTTCATTAATATAAAGGGTATTTTTTTTAGACGTGTGGTTTTCAATCTGGCAATACTTTTTCGGAGTTGATTTTTTTGACAGCTGTCACTTGATTTATGCTCAGTTTGGTTTGCTATTTCATAATTAATAGACTTACTCCTGAACAACGTTTGTAAATTGTGCAAATGTATTACCAAATTATTGGTTCGGTTCGCGCGACGCATAACGCGCTGCGTCCAATATTCGGTCGACATAATCGCAAAATCGCATAAATTCGAGCAACCATGGATTGGTTTTGCACCACGTTTACTGTAGTGGTTAATGCACATCCTCAGAGATGCTGCTGTGGAGCAGAGTATAGCGAAGAAGACCTGAATGAGTCCAGCATTATCTCGCGTCATGGGCCTGTGGCGTGGCCTTCAAGATCGTGCAATTTAACACCGCTAGACTATTTTTTATGGGGTTATGTGAAGTTGCTTGTCTACGCGAGACGATTGACGCCTTGGAAGAGAATATTCGGCGCAAAAAAGTGCAAACGCTGCAAAAAGTGGTCGAAAATTGGGCCTCTCGGCTGGAATTTATTCGAGCCAGCCGCCGGCCACTTGAAATCTTTTTCAAAACATAATGGCAAACCCTTATATTTTTAATAAAGCTAAATTCTTGGCCATAACTTTATATTATATGCGTATTATTTCTTCTTTAAAACTACACGTCTAAAAAAACACCCTTTAGTTAAGAAATGTTTCCACGCAAGAAAAAGACCGCACGAGTAAAAAGAAATTACGTAGTAGATTATTGTTGTTGACGTTTTTTTCTATTTTAAAATAAAATACACAATCAAACAACCGAAGTTCATTGAGGTTAGATTATTTTGGCAAAATGAAAACGTTCCATTCATCATCTACTGGAAAAAAAGTAATTAAAAAGTACTTTGCAAGGCCCAATGGAATACACCTATTGTTGTATTTGTATTCTCATTTCGTGTTCATATAAATGATCATGTAAAATAGAACTACAAACGTAAAGGGTGCGACGAGATGGTCGAATGGTCGAATAGGGAAAAATGCCAATATGTGCTTGTAGGCTTGTAGGATTGACAGGCGAGGTTTCGCAACTTTATATAGAGTGTAGGAGTCGAACAAACAAAATGTGGCAAGCGTTGCGTCGACGCACGTATGTAACTGACAGCTCGATTAAATACAGATGTCTTATGAAAAGTGAGCCATATGCAACGCATGCGACGGACGCAACGGAGAAAGCAACTGCATTTTTAACCGTTGAAATCAGTTGTAAATTGTAATTTGTAATGTTGTGTTTTAATTTTTTTTCTGCGGTTTTGTATTGCTGTTTGCAAAAAATATATACATACATATTTATGGCAAATATAAAGATAGGTACGTATAGAAACTTGTTTGTGAATTTTTATGAAAATAATTCTAATCCATCTTAACAACTATCATCATAGTTCAACCATTGGGTCACCCCTATCCGTCGCTCATGCAACCATACACATTGCCGCAACGTATTCGACGGATTCTATGGGTCGGTTCTCATCTTTGGTTTTCATCACGTTCATCGTAATTCGAACTGAAGGTCACAATTCATGTTTTTTTCTAAGAACATTTCTGACGTCTTTTAAGTGTGAAAATATATGGAATGCTCAGATTATTTATTCCTTGGAAAATTGGCAATCAATATGTAATTTCTTATACCTTAACAAAAAAATGCTTTTTATTCAATAAACTTGATTTCGCAGTACCTATACTTACCTTTTATTTTTAACCTTTTCTTTTTATTTTTAACCTTTAACGTGTTGCATATTTGTAAGACTATAGCGTATTCGATTTTATAAATTAAAATAAATAATTAGACCGACTGGAAATAATTAAACTAAATAACTCAAAATTCCACACACTTCACCTGTTAATCACCTGTCAATTACCTCAATCAAACGGTTATTGCACTTTTGTGCAATCATAAAATGCCACACAAGAACATTAAAAGCACTGGCTGTTATTCTAGAAATTTACATGAATCACATTTCCCAGATAAAATCGCATACAAATTAACAACAACAAGCTCGCGCACATCGTCAGAAAACGAACACTTTGTTAACTAGTTTACAAAAGTCTTGCAAAGAAATGCCTTTTAATCGTAACTGTATTAAAAATTTGCAAGAGATTACAATCTTATCATTACTCATCCCAATCATCATATCCGTCGTCGTCGAGTCGTCTGTATCTGTAGTTGTCGAGTCGGTCCAGAATTGTTCAGCAGCAGGGCGGGAAAGTCTCCTTTCCGGAGACTTTGGTTGTTGTGTGACATATGACAAATTGCATTAAAAATTTATTACACATTTGATGTAGCAACCAGAATCATCGTCGTTTTAATTTATTTCACTTTAATTACTGTTGGTATATGGGGATGCAGTTAAATAGAGAGTATGGAATACTTTGAGTATAGTGCAATGGACTCTGGTATAAAATATGCCATACCTATTACCTACCTCCTAAATAAAGTTGCGATCAGTGTTGTCACTTTAAAATAGATACAAATCTATCCGAACTAGCGATGTGTTATTAAATTTGGAAAAATTATGGGTACTAAAGGGCTCTGATGATCTAAAGCTAAGTGTAGACGATTGGAAGATCTTCAAATATTGCCATATATTTCTATTATATTTAAAATGTTAAACAAATTTCTATCAATGTGTAAACATCCAATTTAATCTGCCAAAATTGACAGAAACGAAATGTTCAGCCAATTTTCGGCTTGCTTGCGATCGTGTGAACAGGTGTAAACACAGAATTTTTCTAGCTGGCAGATGATTGGACGATTGAAAGACTTATTGGATATTGGAAGATGTTCGTGCGAAGCAAATCTGTTTTATTTGTCGTCGCGTAAATGACTATTGAATTTGTGATTACAAAAATAATCAATATAACTGAAAAGTATTTCTACAAATAAAAAAATGGATGCAGAAAGTGGAAATAAATTACCGAAGTCACCACCCTCCAAAATAGCAAAACAAAAATCATATAAATAGAAAGTCGAAAAGGAATGGATGCCGGAGCAGACTTTGCAGTATCCAGGAGATCGAGACGAGGCGATTTTTTTAAGATGCAAGTTGTGCGGAGTATAAACTCCCTAACGAGACAGTTTAGCAAGACGTTGGAGACGCTAATGAGATGGCCTTCAACGAGTGTAAAGCGAAATGGTCGAACCTTAGCATGCGCAAGAAATTCTGATACAGCTCCGGTTCCCCACTTCGCAATTCGACGGGCAATTTTGTGTATAACCCCTCCTGGTTACGACGCGCTATCCAAGCTTTCGTCCAAACTTTGCAGCAATTCATCTTCCTCTTCACTGCTTTACGACAAATATGCTTCCAAGATAGTCGCTTTTGCTCGATTCATTTTGATTTTCACCTTTTTCTATTTTTTTTTAAATATTTCTTCAGAAGCTGTTCAAAATTTGTTCAGAAAATTGTTTCAGATTTTCTGTCATCTTCCAATTGTCTTGCAATGAATCTACCAATTTTAAGTTCATTGAAGTCTTCAAATCGTGTAAGCCGACAATTTTTAATAGGAATACAAAAAATTGTCAACAATTGTTCAACAATTTTCTACCAAAAAATTGGCTGATTTTTGTATAAAATCAACCAACCTTGTAAACGGAGAATTTTCACTTCATACAAAATTGGCAATTGACTTCTGACAGGTGTGCCATTATTGGAAGATCTTCCAATCGTGTATACTAAGCTTAACCTTAAATTGAATAACAGAGTGCGGTTGTTAAGAAAAATGTGAGAATAGGAGATACCAATGTCAATCCTGAGCTTTACAATGTAAGAGCACATTGGCGTATTGTGGCTAAAGTAAGAGTAAAGCTTAAAACTAATGAGCATAATTGAAAATGTTGAACTCAATTTCATAACATTGTTCATGCAATTTGTGATATTAATTACTAATAATGACAATTCAGTGCATAAGTTGTTTTTCATTAATCAGATCGAAGAGCTCTGATCCTACCTTTCTCAGAGCATTCTTTGTTAGATCAGGCTCAGGGCTAAATAAGAAAATTAAAAAGCACCTAATTGAAAGAATACCTTTTATTATTTCCCGAATTAATTCAATGTTCACCGCATATTACGCGAACTCCATTTATGTCATTAAATACATGTGTACATATACAATAATTCTACATGATTAAGTAAATTTTGTTCTCGTTAAGAATACTGGAGTACCATTTCAATTATTCATCGTCCAATTTATTTCGTAAGTCTTAAAAATTGTGTTCAAGCGATTTCGATAGAAAAGTGACAGCACTGGCTGAGAGAAATATTCTGTGAACGTTCTATACAAATGAAAATGAAACTAAAAAATACACATAAGTTTCAACTTGCAAGATGCGAGATTATTATTTTAGCTTGAAGAAATATTTATATTTTTCTACATTTTTATTCGCAAAACAGGTAGTAGGGTCAAGAATCGTTTCGTTGACCCTTAACTGGAATAACACGATATCAGTTGAAGGTTTTGTTTATATTTAAAAAATTATACCTATATCAGGCTTTATATTGATTATCATTTGCTATTACATATAGTATATTTACATATACATTTCTTTAAATAAGTAGTATATAACAATAATCTAACGCCCCGAGTCAGACAGCCAAAGGCCAGATTAGGCACTTTACTGTCAGACCCATAGACGCATACGGTTTATTTCCAGGGGGGTAGTTATAAAAGGTTATGGTTGAGGTAGGTGATTTGAAAAAAGTACAACCATTAGGAGGGATGACATAGACACTCGCCAAAGAAGTTCACCATCCGAACGAGAAACCATCGCCACTTCCCCATGCTAGGCGATTTGTTGGCTGGAACTGAAGTGCCAGCTAACCAAATAGTGTGATCATTTAGGCACTTCACCTTCCGAGTCCTCTTAAAAGATCCAAAGTCCGCTTGGTAGCGGTCTTAGGAAAGGCCACGGTGCAGAAGCTACCGAAATTCGTCTCAGAGCCATTTCGTCGCGTTTAGAAAAGAGATCATTGATCATTGATCTTCGGTTCGGAAAGTTCGTCAAGGTCAGAGGAAGTGACCTTATGTTTCCTTTTCCTGCTGGCGATGTCTTGCCTTGATCTGATGCAAATTAGATATTTTTTTCGGGATTTGTTATATGTGGGCCACATCTTTCTAGATATAACACAGTTGCTTATACTGCTCCTCCTACGATTGGATTCGGTGAGAAAATTTGAAAGTTTATTGCACTTCATAACTCAGAGATGAAAGTAAACTCTTTCCGCAAGTGAGCTATGAAGGGCTGAACCTTGCCAAGCTAGGTAATCTGCCCGCTTATCTCCCTCAATGCAAAAGTATTTCGATTTTGGTTTTGGTCTTGTTTGAGTATTTTGCATGCTTCCCTTATAGCCACTAGCCAGTTATTCTGCCTACACACTAGCATAGTCGGGAAGTCGAAAAGATTTATAGATATTTAAGTACTCAGAGAAGATTCCTGTACCAACATCACACTCTATCTTTGAGCAGTCAGATATATAGATAACTAACCTATAAAAGAAAAGTATCGGGACTTAAACATCATATAATCTCTATTTTATCAACATTTTAAGAACAGTCTTACAGAAAATTTAAAATCAACAAAAAACCTTTAAATAAGAGGTTCCTATTTTCTGCATGACATCACGAAAATTTGTAACTGGCTGGACCTTAGCATTTTATTGTTCCTCAAAGTGTAAAGCATAAGAAAAAAAGTTGGCGGTTTCTCCCAATTTTTTTGTTCAATTTCTATTGGTTGAAGACAAGAAATGTGCAAACAAAAAATATTTACATTGAAATTTTGAACAATTCAATTTTCAGGTCCGACTGTCTGAAGTTAGTGCCGTTAGAGGGCGAAGAAATTCAGAAAAATCAGTTCTTTCATGTTATGTGACATCAACAAAATAATTTAAGCCATTAATTTAAAATGCAATGTTGTCGATCTAAAATAAAAATTATTATTATACCCCTTTATCTTTATGTCAGTTTTTTTTTTATTCTACCAGCTTTGAAACCATTTCGACCCTTGTTGGTCGGAGAGAACAGATACAAGCTTCGCGTTCTATCTTCGGCCTGCAGGTAGTTTTTTCTGTTTTTCTGCGTTTGAAAGGCTGCGGTCAAAATTATAGTTTTGTATTTTATGATCCTAAAAATTCGTAAGGAAATGAATCAATTGGAGTTGTAGAACAAAAAAACTTAAATATGTGTTTTTTAAATGTATGCCTTTTAGCTTTTAATTTCAGTAAAATACTGTTTTCGAATTAATCACTCCAGTTGATAATTTCAAATTTGTTAAAATGCATTCGAAAAAGTGCGTTCAAAAAAATAGTAATGCATTGAATATCTCTCTTTTAATATTTAGTGGAAATTTGTTTGGACGCCTCTTGTTTCATATAACAGTACCACAGTGACGTTGCATTGAATTAACCATTTTTTTTGCACATTTTTACATTTTTACATTTTTGTACAGCTTCACAAACTTTTTAACATCACACTAAAAGTTTTCAAGAGGGTTGAGATCGGAAGACAGTGCTAATCGTTCCAACACAGGAATCCTCTTTTCTGTTAACTACTTCGTTGGAAGTTTCGTGTTATACTTTGAGTCATGTTCGAGTCAATGCTAGTCAACGAGATTTTTATGCATGACAATGATCCAAAACATGCATCCAAGGTGATCAGGGATTGGTTTATCAGAGAGAATATTGATGTTCTGAGCTGGCCAGGGGAAAGTCCCGATCTTAACCCCATCGAAAACTTGTGGAGTGATGTGATGGACCAGATGATAAAAATTAGTGGAGAGTTTACCGCGAAGATGCAAGTGGCCGCCTCGACTAGCTTGAATAAATTCCAGCTGAGATGCCCAATTTTCGACCACTTTTTGCAGCAATTGGGGCCGTATGTCAGCAATAACGCGCTGAATATTCTTTTCCAAGGCGTCAATCGTCTCGGGCTTATCTGCGTAGACAAGCGACTTCGCATAACCCCACAAAAAATAGTCCAGCTGTGTTAAATCGTACTATCTTGGAGGCCACGCCACAGGCCCACGGCCAAAAATCTTCATCGATGAAGAAAATTTTCTTGTGAAAATCGGGATCAACAACGATCTCGTTTCGAGCCCATTTTGCACGATTTTCAAACGTTGTTCAGTAGTAAGTCTATTCATTATGAAATGACAAACCAAATTGAGCATTAATTAAGTGACAGCTGTCAAAAAGACCAACTCCGAAAAAAGTATTGCCAGATTGAAAACCACACGTGTAAAAAAACACCATGTATCACCACAGGCAAGATTTTTTTAAAATTTAACCCCAAGGAATTTAGTTTTGAAGAATCTGAAATACCTTTCTGAGTTTCCTATACAAGAATAACAATTTTTAATTTATTAAGTTAGAAATAAACTACTATCCCTTTATAAGAAAATTCATGAGTGGGCTATTTCTCTGTCCATAGCTGTATGTAACTCGATTCTAGAATAAACACTTTCGAATTCGAAATCCCAAGTCGTTAATTGTATTGCAAGCGCTTATAAACTCAAATAGGACAGCGCTAATTGCAGATACTGTGGCAAAAGTCAAAAGAAGTAAAATTTGATCCCATATTTACAGATATTACCGCTTATTTTAAACACTGAAAACCACTTTAGAATAGAGTCGAAAGTAGTATAAAGTAACATATTATGGCCCCAAGAACCCATGGTTTTATTCTACGACTGTGACTGTGGGGCCCTATATACAGATTCTCAACTTGAAAATAAATCTACATATTTTGCCACGAGGAACTATCTCTACAAATCTAGTCTGTGCCCCAACTAATAAAAACTAGATTTGTCTAAGAGCTTGTGGTGATTGTTATTTCAGAAAACAACTATTAATATTTCATATTTACCTACTATCCCTGTAGGTGTGGATAAATGAATTAATTTTTTAAAAAAATGAACAGTTAAAGTTTGAAAATGTTTAGAATTTTTATTTTTTCATGTAACACAAAAACATTATTATGAAGATAAAATGACGTAAAATTTCCCCTCTTAGTTATTACGTTCAAACCGTTTTCATATTTATTTATATACAAAAAAGGAAACAAAAATTAATTATTTAGCCAGTTGCTATATAAATAAATTACAATAAAATATTAGGAAATTTATTTTTAGATTACAGATAAAAATTCTAAAAATGGCAAGATGAATTTAAGTTTTTTTTTTTAAAGTTTTTATGCTTATTTCATATTATAACAATTATAGTCACTTTTAAAAGGAAGGACTCAATTTTCTGGTATTCTTTATTAAGTTTTTTTTCTTTCGACACTTTTTTTGTTTTCATTTTCGTTTTTTTCTTTTGAAATCGGAGTAAGTTTTATGAGAAATGATTTTGTGTAACCTGTTGTAGCCCGGTATGATAGTTTTTCTTTGTTTTTTTTTTTGTCTGCCCTACGAAGAACTATTTATTTTGTTTCTCTAAATTTTAGCAATCTAGATCTTTAAAATGGTTTAACAATTTAGCATTTTTTTTTTTTGGTTGTATTTTTAAGTAAAATTAACCATTTAATTGCTTTGATTTCTCTAAATGCATTCTAAATGCTAATTTTTGTTTTCTAGAAAATGTATACTTTTTCTTTCATTTAATAATCAATGAATATTTCTCTTAAATGTCGAAGCTTTTTCTCTTTATGACCTTTTATCTTGTATGAACTTTGTTTGTGCTTTTTGTGTAAAGTTTGGATGGAATATATTTACAATGTAGATTTATTATTATTTTCTATAGATGGATATTCAATTTAGAAAGATCCCGCTGCTGATCCTCCTTTTGGAGGTGATCTCGCTGTTGGTCTGATGTCATCTACTTGTATGAGTTTTTCGATGGGTATGAGGGAAAGCTCACCGCCCGGTTGCGAGATTGGTGGAAGCTTTGCCAAAGCCTAGAATTGGGTTTTTGAAAATTCAAATTTGATTGATTTATCAAAAAAAATATTTACCTTTGCATGCTCTATTGCAATATTGGCAGCTTTTTCTGCTTCTCTTTGTCGGCGTTCTTTGAGCTTTAGAGAAAATATTGCAACAGATCGAGCACTTTTGACAAGTTTCTGCTTTAAACGGGATTTCTTAGCCGCCAATTCAGCGGCTGTTGAAAAGAAAAATTATTTATTATTTTTCTATTCAAGAAAAACTCAGAGTATAATATACCTTTACCTTTCGCTTCGTCATCAGTAGTATTTGAATTCTTGACATCACTCTTTCCGTTCTTTAATTGTTGATGTTCTTTATCGGTTTGGTGTGATGAAGATGATGATGATGATGTCCCACTGACACTCGGTCTTGAAGGTTGTGTGACAGTTGGCAATGCTGATGGTGTCGTTGTTATTGTTGTTGGTGTTGTTGTAGCTGCAGCTATTGAAATTGGTTTGCTGCTGGCAACATTGCTCCATGATGGGGCGGGCTTTAAAATATCCGTTTCTGAATTGTTTGCTAATTCCTTTTTTTTTTACAAATTATATTTTTTTGTGTTACAAAGATGCGCGCGTGTATTAGGTGCGAGAGTTGCGTTTAAGGAAATAATTGTAGAGAAAAGAAAAGTGGAAAATGCGTAAGTTTTGGAAATATGGAGATTTTTTTGTTGTTAAAGATTGTTGAAAAAGTCACATTTTTTTAAGGGAGTTATAGATAATTAATTTATTGCGATTCTGGTTGTAGTGCATTATTTTTGAATGATTGAAAACTTCATAAGAAAGGAGTCATGTTTGTTCAGGGGCAGTGGCGTAACTAGGATTTTGCTCGGGGGAGGCAAACAATTTTTTTTAGACGGAACAAAATATAAAACAAAACATTATACAAGGTGATTTGCATAAGGTGTAACAAAATGCTAGAGCGTGTAGGTTGGGTAGAGACAAGAAAAGGTTAGGTTAGAAGGGGTGATTATACGGCAGGCCGTATTATCGCACTCGGATCTCATTGGATCCATTGTGGTCCCCCCGCTCTGGGGTGCTTAGTCAGGAGGGGCAATTTTCTAAAAAGAATTGAAAAAAAAAATATTAAAAAACAACGGTAATACCTACAATGCCATAGTATGCCTTTTTGTAAAGCTAGAAATCTCCTCTTGTATTTTCTTTTAGGATAATATTTATTTAGTAACCAGTTTTTGAAGAAATAGTTTTCAAACTAAAAATTTTGAAAAAAAAAATTTTAATGTTGTTCAAAATTTTGCGTTATTAAGTAGTATTTTTGTTTCAAATAATCAATGCTCTTTTTAATTGTTTGTCAAACGCCAAAAAACAGATGCTAAAATCTCTTCTTGTTGTTTAGAAAATTGAAAATAACAGAAATAAAATTCCCTTTCCGTTACTTAAGTTGCTCTAAAGATTATATTTCCACTACGTAGGTAGAGTAGATTTAGATATTTTCAATTTTCTCAAAAAGTATAACACATTCCACCATCCGGTTTTCTGTTTCTAACTACAAATTTATGAGAGCATTGAATTTTAAAAACAAAAATGGTAATTAGTTACGTAAAATTTTGAAAAAAAAAATAGTTTGAAAATTTCTTTTTGTTAAAAATTTTGAGTTTGGAAATTAATTTTTCAAAAACTACTCACTAAAACAACTTTATTTAAAAAGAAAAGAAAGAAAGAGTTTTACAGAATTTGGCTTTGAATTTATAACAGAATTGAATATTTAAACCAGAGGTAGTTCGTAATATAGGGACATTTTGAATAAAAATCGGATTAAAAATAAAATTAATTTCACAAAAAGTATTCACTCAAACAAGTTGATTTAAAAAGAAACGTTAATAAAAGGAATTTTATCTTTAAAAAAAGTTGTAACAGAATATAGTGAGCTTATAGTGGGTTTTGTTTTTGAATCTGTTGTTTGTCTATTTTAAGACTCTTTTTTCATATAATTGGCCCCCTCCACCATAAGATTTCTTTTCTTTTTTTCGAATCAGCCCACAAACTAAAGGTTTTTGAAGCATCTTATGCAAATCGTATACGTACATACCTACAAAAAAAAATTCTTGAAGGATCAAAGAGAAAAGCAGGACGGTTAATGAAGGAGTTTTTGATAAAGTGGTGTCATATTATCTGCAGCTCTGTTCCTTTAAAATGTTTATTTGTAACTATTTCTCAAAATGAGCTTTATATCAAGAATTTGAATAGGTATTTTGTATGGCTCTGGGGGGGGGGGGGGGTAATTGTCCCCTTTGCCCCCCCCCCCCCCCGTAAATACGCCACTGATCAGGGGTACAGTTGTGGGAAATGTTTATTTACCTAGCTAAAGTGCTTGAATCTCACGGAAAGAGGCGTGTTTGATACAAAACAATTTATATAACAAAACTTTCTTGTTTGTTCAGTTCAGATATGTAGGTACATGCACCGTTAAAACTAGTATACAGTTATCCGTCAAAACAGCATTTTGTTTTCAATATGGTAACATTATATCTAATTTAGTATATCGAGATCGAGGCTTCTTTGTTCACCTCCAAACATTTTTGCGATTTAAATTTCAATGAATAAAATCTTGTAGTCGCAACAAGAAATTAATGCACACACTTGTGGTTTTAATTACAGCGATTTTAAGTCATAATAAATTGGACACGCAGTTTTCAATGTGAATGCACACATATGCGACCGAAAAATCGCAGCTATTACAAAATTCTAGGCTTTTAAAGTCGCAAAATTAAAAAAAAAAAATCAAATAATACTGCACGCACTTATTGCGATTTAAATAAAATTCTTATCAGTGCAAAAATGGATTCTTCTGTTTGACAAAGAAATCGTCATCACATAAATATATTCTTCAACGTTTCCATTTATCTGTTAAAATATGTATGTTGTATTTGTTTGTGATTTAAAAATCGCGCGACAAAAAAACCACAAAATCGTACATGGAAATATTGTGTTGCGAATTGCGCAGGTGCGTTCCTAGCTTTAACTCATATTCATGCCGATTATGGAATTCTTAATAACGGATTCGCAGTGCTGTGTTCTCTTTCCTTTTCCGAACAGCGTCTGAACTGTCAAAAAAAAATTGTGTTTTTTTTTTTGGTCAGTGCGTTCAGAGCCTCAAAGTTGTGTATCTTTTTTCGTACAGAGATTGATCAGAGCTTGTGCAGACCCCTAACTACGAGCTCAGAATAAATCGGCTGAGCATTCTTTGTAAAAAGCTGAACACTAAACGTCATGTGCGAAAAGAGGGAAAAAAAGAAAACAAATGCGCAAACAAATTAAAATAGCGGATGAAGTGGTGGGCAACCGCGCAGAAGGTATGTTTTGTTAATAAATTACTTAGAAATATTTTATTTTTTAATGCATAAAAACTTATTTCATTCATTCAAATAGTCTAAGCCGATGATTTTGTTCTTAAATGTTTGACTTGATTTTTTTTTCTTTTTTGCTTTTTCGAGTTTGGCAGCTAAAAATTGATAAATGTCATTTGTTAACAGCTTGGTTCTCAGAACACGTTTAGTTCCGAACAAGATGGTGGAGTCATCCGAAGTGTATTTCAGTCAACGGTATTCGCTAAAGAGCTATGGTTAATGACCTTTTCGTTCTCCGATTGAATGGCATGAATGTTTAAAAAATGTGGTTACAGCATCAGTATCCAGGATGACGTTACGTGCCATACAGAAAACGAAACAGTCAACTTATTCAAGGAAACATTTGATGATCGTATGATGAGGCTAGGGCCTGACGTTTTGATAAAAGAAAAACCAATTGCAGAATGTATTTTCCAAATTAAACACTGAAAATTAAAGTTTATTACTGGCTTAAAAAACACAACAAAAAAATTGTCTGAGTGCCGGGACTCATGGTTAATATGCGTAAACATCAACGTTTGTTTTTACCCATTTTCACGGCCAGCCCTCTAGCTGCAGTGGAAACCCGAAAATTTGCACTGTCCAGAATTTTAGTGCGGCGGATCAAAAAACAGAGTTCACAAATCGAATAAGGGAGGTGGATATTACCTAATGTCATGCACGACGTTCTGGGTCCCCTAGAACACTATTAGTTTGACAGGTGTCAAAATGTGATAACATTTTTGGTATGGCCGGCGCGGCGGATCGAGAAACGGAGTACGCCAATCGATTAAGGAGGTGGAAATTACCTTATGTCACGCGCAGCTCTCTAGGTCCATTAGAACACTTTTAATTTGACAGGTGTCAAAATATCAAATCAGAATTCCGAGAATACGCGCTACGTAACGTGCTACCTCGTAACGTCGCACAGAGGAAAGTCCAAGTTTTTATTTAACTTTAACTAATGTAGATGTTTACACATCAAAAACATAAACAACAAAAAAAATATGTAAATAACACTAGTCAACAAGGTTCGAGATAGAGTTCGGATTCAAAGCAGCGCACGAAAGTCTTTTTTTGAAAAGTACAATAGCCGTTTTTTATTATCAGAGATGATCCATATAGATCATCAAAATACATGCATTACAACAACAACACGAGATCCTGCTCTCTATCGGGATCACTTTTCATGATAGTTTAGTTTTTGCTATTGCTTCTCAGCTTTGCAAATGGTTTGGAATTGTGAACTGTACAGTGTAAAGAAAAAAGAAAACCAATAAATGATAAATAAATAAACGTAAGGAAAAAAGAGATAGGTATACAACACAGTTGTCACTAAGTTCCGTATTGTTTTATTTTCATGAGATGATCTATATATGGATCATCGGCGATAATAAAATACGGCTAATATCGTTTCTGGAACAAAAAAAATAAAATATTTTGCTGAGCAGATTAAGCGACGACACTTTGATTTCTTCATTTTTGGCAGGTGGTTACTGGCTGCATCCTATATACTACATCTACTAAACTGATAGGATTAGTGTAGTGTAGTACGAGTGAAATATTGTGAGTGGTACAATTCTCCCACAGGTTTAATAAGCCCTCGCTTTCCCCTACATTTTAAAACGTGTCGTATAACGTAAACACTAGCAAATGTTGTAAGTCTATACAAAGGTGTTTTTCTTATGTGGAACATTAAATATTTTAGATTTTTTTGTTTGAAATTAATAATACCTTTACTGCTATGCAATCAATACTCCTATGAATATTTATTGGTTCAGTAACTTTTAAGCGTGACATCCATTCAGGGACATGGGTTTGTTGCATTGCTGCTGCTTTATCCTTAATTTTTAAATATTAAGTTTTTTGTTTTAGTTATTTAAATAAATTAAAGTTAAATTTAAAAACTAGGTGTAAGTAGGTACTAATGAGAGCATAGGAGATTATAGTGTGCTGTTTAAAACTTTAATGATTAATATGATATTATGATGAATTCTGTGTAATCTAAGAATGTACCTACAAAATAAATGATTTATTCGGGTATAAAATAAACCCATTCTTTGTTGGATAAAATGCATTATGTTGTTTAAATCATACAGGCTAACAAAACCAGTGAACAATTTTATTATTATTGTAGTACAGAGTATTTACGTAGATAAGTAATTTTTAGGATAGTGATGATTGTAAAATGAAAACTATGGCTACCGGAAATGAGAAGATCCAAAAGTTACAGCTTCTTAAAGGGCCCCCAATGCCAAGTTTTATTTTATTTTGTCCAATGAAATTCTTTTTGGTAATACGTAATTTAGATTGATATTAAGTAGTTTGAGACGTTCAAGCGCTGCCAAAATCTTCACTAGTCGGGAAAGAGTTGCTTATTTCATGCAATTCATTTACAGGGTTTAAGCACTTCCTTACTTTAAATTTAAATAAAACAGAGTGTGTGTGAGATATCAGCCAAATTTTGTATTCGTTTGAAAGGCCTACTGATGCCATTATGTTCGGAATATAACATCGTTCACATGTGCGCCGCGGCTTCTCTGGTTGGCGCGCATCAGAAATGTCCAATTTTCCATGACTCTGGCGCAAAAATCAAGCTGAATTTGACCGATGGCATTGGATATTTTGGCTTTGGGGGCAGCTTCGGTTTGTGGCCTATTTGCATAGACCTGCGACTTCAGAAAACCACACATGAAAAAGTCAAACGGGGTCAAATCACACGATCTCGGTAGGCAGTTCTCATCACCTCCACTTGAGATGAACATGCCCTCGAATCGCTCGTGCAAAATTCCAATATGGGGTGAACTGTGTGACACGAAGCGCCGTCTTGTTGAAACCACATGTCGTTGGTGTCCATGTAATCATTTACTTATAGCGCTCGTTGTTGACGGTGAAGTCCTGGCCAACGTTGTTCTCAAAGAAATATGGACCGATGACGCCGCCAGCCCAGAATCCACACCAAACAGTGACTCTTTCGTAATGCATTGGACGCTCTAGCATCTGATGTGGATTTTTACCGTCCAAAATTCGACAGTTTTGTTGTTGAAATGTTGTCGTTCCGCGAGGTACGTTTCCCGAACAAAATACCCATTTTGATAAAACAAATTTATCATTTGCTCGTGTTGTTGAACGCTAAATCCGTCCATGGTGATTGGCAAAACAGACTGAATAAATGTCACGCAATTTGACAGATGTATCTTCAACAATATGGCCGCTATTCACTGTCAAAATTCGGAAGTCCCTATAGGAAAACCCTTTAGTTAGAAATTAAACGTATTTTGAAAAAATGATTTTATTCCTTTCTTTCACTTTTGGTTAAAAAATGTAAAGTAGCCACACATTGAAAATGAATGTAATTGACATATTGAACCGGAAAAAAATATTTTTTTTGTTAATTATTTTTGTCAACTATTTATAGGCTCTAGATGGCAAAATATTAACAAAATCGGTCATACCATTGAAAAGCTTTAAGTGAATAACAAGGAAATAAGACCATTTTCTCAAAATAACATTGAACTCCCACTAACGTTATAAAGGGTTTTTTTGTAAAGGTATAGAACTTTAAGTTGGCAACACTATTTTAACTGGCAGCCATTTTGTCAGCTGTCAAGTGATTTATTTTTAGTTTGTTTCGGCATTTCAACATTAATAGACTGACGCCTGAACAACGCTTCTCAAATGGGCCCAAAGCAATGGGTTGATCCCAATTTTCATAAGCGAATTTTGTTTAGTGATGAAGCTCGCTTTTGGTTGAATGGATACGTCAATAAACAAAACTGCCGTATTTGGAGCGATGATAATCGTCCAGTGTATGTTGAGACACCGTTACATTCACAAAAACTGACTGTTTTGTGTGCTTTATGGTTTGGTGGAATAATAATTGGTCCGTACTTCTTTTCAAACGATGCTGGCCAGAACGTTACAGTCAATAGTGACGGCTGTAGAGCCATGATTACTGATTTTCGTTCATCAATTGAACAACCATGATGTTCAGGAGCTGTCGTTTCAACAAGACGGCGCAACATGTCACACAGCTCGTGCCACAATTGATTTATTGAAGGAAGATCGAGCGATTTAACGCCGTGCCGGTTGACTATTTTCTGTGGGGATATGTGAAATCGCTAGTCTTCGGCGATAAGCCCGAAACGATTGACCACTTGGAGGACAACATTCGCCACGTTATTGCCGATATACGGCCTTAAATGTTGAAAAAAGTTATCGAAAATTGGACCTCTAGATTATACTACGTCCGGGCCAGTCGAAATTATATTTAAATTATAATGCCAGAAGATTCTCTTTCGAATAAAGTAAATTTCATGTCAATTTAAATAAATCATCTTTGTTTTATTCCATTGCAAAATTCTATAACTCTAAAAAACACACCCTTTATAATTTTACTGCCAATAACCTGAAACGCAGTTGCCTTACAATTACTTTGATCATTCCAGGTACAAAATTTAATCAAAATAGCCGTTTCCGGGAGATATTTGAATAAAAAAAATTGTTGCTACCCGTTTTAGTTTAATATGATTTACCCTGCAGGGAATCATATATTTGAAGCAAATCAGTTCAGGCGTTTAGGCTCTAGCTCAAATTACAGTGGACGCAGAGATTCACGGAAGCACAGACCGACGGACAATATGACGAAACCTTCTTTTCGGAGTAGTATTAGCCATGATTACAACTTCGAAATTTTGTTCTTACACTAAACAAAAACTCGCCATATATAGAGAAAGTAAAAATGAATATGCCTACTGTCAGTTATTTGATAATTTTCTGAAAAACGACGTTTTTGAAAACTCACTTCTCAATTTGTAGGCTGCTTTAGAGGTTGTTGTACCTTTTATTTCCGGTAGTCATAGTTTGTATTCACAATTATCTGTTAACATTAAAGTCCCCCTAAAAACCAAAAGCCAAATGGTTCACTGGCTTTTCTGCTAATAATATGTACATATATAAATACTAAGGGTTCTGTATTACAAAATTATCACCTTAGTAACAACAAAAAAAAATTCATAAGATTCAAAATATTAAAGAAATGTGATAAACATATGTATCAATTAATTTTGATGATTTTTTTCTTACAGTTATTGGTAAATTATGTGTGCTCTCTGCCGATGACTTTCGAATTTTAAATGGTGGAATTTCTTGAATTTTCGGTGGTGTCATTTGCAGATATCTCGATGGCGTTGATCTTGGACTTGGACTGCTCGAACTCGCACATTCAGCCGAATCATTCGATTTCTTTCGAAACGGTGGAATTTCTGGTATTTGGATTGGTTTCGAGGACATTGCCAATGTACCAGCACTTCCAGATGTTGGACTATATGAGTATTTTTTTTTTGTTTTTGATGGGATAAATTAAGTTGTTTTTTTTTTTTTTTTTTTAAATAAAGAAAGAAAATGTTTAAATAATTTTAATGAAAATGAAAAAAAAAATAAACAAATATTTATTTATGATAAACAGGTGCCTAACATATATTTATTTTTATTTTTTGTTAAAGCGATAATAGTTTTTTGTGCCAATTTGTTTCTCTATTTTTAAATAATAATTTTGTTTTAAATAAAAACATAAAAACATACGCATTACTGACAGTCTACAACTATTTTCTTTATTTTTGTTTGACATTCACCATCAGGACAAACAGAGGGATGCATTTAACAATCACAACAACAATTTCTACTTTATTATAAATAAATTACCCTGAAAAAGCTTGCATTCTTTGATTTTGTATTGAGCTTAAATTTCGCACAGAATATCCTCTAAATGAAGGGATTTCCGGAATTTTTACTTTCTGCTTACAACCTTTACATGCGCTAAAATTATGTTTTTTTTTTTGGTTTTAAAGTTTTTATTTTGATAAAATCATATTTTACTTCTAAGAAATAACTTGAGAAAGAGAAATAATAAAAAAAAGAAAAGAGATAAAAGTTTCCAAACTTATAATTATTGAATTTTGGAAAAATTGAAAAAAAATTGTTATTAAGTGTTGTAAAGTCGACGTGAATTTTTGGGAATGAAGACTGATTAGTTTAGTTGTATGAAGTGTACCTATAACAAATGAACTTATTGATTCTTTTCTTCTAAAGCGTGAATATCATACAGATTTTCAAGAATGAACTTTTCTTAATGTGATTTAAAAAACGAGGATATGTTCAGCTAGAAGGCGCCTAATTAAAACTGGAGGTAAATTATAACGTTAAAATGCGTTTAGATGCTAAGTCCACTTTTGGCTGAAATTGAGATTAGGATGCCATTTTAGAAACGAAACAAATTTTGCACAAATTTGCTTAAACTATGTCCAATGTAACGTTTTTGTTACAGAATCTTATAAAATAAAAATTTAGTTTAGAGCCGAATGCTCTGCTTTAAAATTAGTCAAAACTGGCTTAGCAGTCTTATACTATGTTTCCACCGACCACTAAACTGAGATTTGATAAGATTTGGCATTATCTTCTTCAAATCTCCAAGATTTACCATACAAATTTATTTCGTAAATCTAGAAGATTTCAAATAAATCTTGTTAAATCTTCATAGGCCAAATAGTTTTACAACTCGAACCAAACCAATTTATGTCGCGCTGAACGCATTCATTGGAAAATCCAACCCTTCTTGCTTCGTTTGCCAAACATGAAACTTTCTATCTCACTTCAACTTCATACGAAAAAATGAAACAACATTTGCATTTTGAGAGGTACTGTCAAAGGTAATCTATTTATTTTGTAATCTTTTTTTGTGGTAGAAACACAACATAGATTTATTTAATCTAAATTGAGATAAACCTTCGTTGGAAACATAGTATTACACATTTAGCCGATGATATGTTACTGTGACAAATCTATAAAACTGGATCTATGGACAGGGCAGGCTTACAGCTTTAAAATATTCAAATAAATTTTCAAAACTGCCGATGTATGAGTATAATTATATTTGCAATATTTGGATCTACCACCGAGTAAACTTAAGATAATTGGTTTGAAAATAGTAAAAAAAAGGTTCTTTTCGTAAGAATTTATTTCTTGTAAAAAAATTATTATTTTAGAATGTTTTGAAGTTTCCGAACGATCGATTTCCAAATACAGCTACTTTTGTAGCAATATTTTCGAAAACCAACTGGTTGACATAATGGCTTTAGTTGCTGATGAGCATTAGATTGAGTTTTTACTGCAACAGTTATTTACTCATTTCTTAAGTCATCTAGCTTAGAATAAGTTCAAGAACTTTTTGTTTATAGATAGTTATGAGTTTAGCATACAAGAAAGTCTGGTAATACTATGAGGACATAATACGAAAGTTTCAATTGTTTTTTTTTTGCATTGCTATTTTGTGCGCACTTTAGGGGTTAAAATGTTCAAATACAGTGCGAGCATTTAGGAAAGTTGGAGAAGATTTACCGATGAGATACCGATGCTCATCTTCTGTACCCCTTGTTCACCAAGGCTAATTAAATAAAATAATACTTGGGTCTATTCTAAGAAAATAATCGTTCTATAGTAAGGGTTTATATCCAATATTGACATCATCTACCTATCAGTGATTCAATTTAACGAAAAGTGCTCTGTTAATACTAGTGGTAGAAACTTCGTTTAGGACTATATTTTTTTTTTAGAAAATGCTAACTGCGTTCAAATAAAGTTTATATATATCTTGTTTGAGTCTCAAGATACCCATTTCACATCATCGTCGGCTCGACAACCGGGGTCCGGTCCTGGCCTCCTTCAACAAGTCTCTCCACCCATCCCGGTCTCGAGCCGCCGCCATCCAGTTGCGCACCCCAAGGCTCCGGGCGTCCTGGTCTACGCCATCTCTCCAGCGCAAGCATGGTCTGCCACGCTGTCGTCTACCATAGAATGTACCACAAAGAACTTTCCGAGCAGGTTCCTCTTCGCTCATGCGAGCTAGGTGCTAGGTGGAGTCTACCGAGCTTAATTTTTGTCACGATATCTGCTTCAAGGTAGATTGCGTACAATTATTCATGATTGTAACGTCTCCGGAATCGTCCTTATATTTCCAATTTTCCTATATCTATGCTTTAACTTTGAGGTCAATTTTCTCCAGAGAATGCGTGTTGTGTCCTATGAAGGTAATAATATTAAAAATAAAGATCAAAAACGAGTTTGCGGAAAAACCCATAGATTTTATGATACTTGGGAAAACTGCATTACCTGGGGGGTCATTCCGTAATTTTTAAAACGATAACCGTCAAAACGATAAACGTGCACGTTATCGACATCAATTTGCTTCACGTAACACAATCACTATCGTCTCGTCAATCATTTATTATAAATCAAAGTTTGAGAAGGATTGACTTTTCAATCATTGTCATAAATGACAATTCTGTAATTAATTTTTGTCAGTAACGCCCAAAAAATATCAATTTTTATTAAGAAGAAGTGAAGAAAAGTCCTAATTATACTTAATTATAGGGTTTTCAATTGCAGCGGGCAGATTTTGACGGTGACATCTATTAAATCTTTTGTTTATTATTTACTGATGCAAAATCACCATGGCAAGTTACACGATTGAACGACACTTCCAATTGAAAGAACTTTAATATAAAAATCTTTTAGGCAACGATACGTGCGTTGCGCCCACTTTACGGCTTACATGGTTGTCCTTCCATGTCTATTATCCAAAGTTTGGTGCCCAAATTTGAGTCGACCAATTCAGTGGACAATCAGCCAACGCCTTTGCGTCAACGAAACCCAGGATCAACCGAAAACATCTACCCGCTTATTGAAAAGCCCTACATATGATAAAATGCATAAATTGCTTACAAAAACAAAAATGACGACACACGACGATAGCTTAATAGGTATCGTTCAAATGCTAACGATTTAACGATCACGTTTTGACGATTTTTGAGTTACGGAGAGCAAATTTTCGATCGTCAAGACGATATCTTTCAGTCGATAGTGATTATTGCTTTTAAGTGATTCAAAGCCGTCGTCAAAACGATATCGTGTGGCGATAATCAAATTACGGAATGACCCCCCTGCATTTATAATTCTTTGCCTACGTTTCTTTTTGATAATAAGAGTGGTTTTCCATGAATTAATAATTTTCCAATTTTTTTTAAATTACATTACTATTGACGTGCTCGTTTATTTGACTACCTGTCAAAATCCTCATTTCCTTACTCTGTCTCTTAAAAGTTCTCAAAAAGAGTAAGTTTTGGGGTATGAAAAGGCTTATGTGTTTGGAAAATTTATTAAACAAAAATCGCTCCAAAGATTAGAAAATAAATTCATGAGTTTAATTTTGTAAGCCAATGTTAGAATTGCTTAGAAACTGTATTTGAAATGTCTGCATTTACAAACCAAGACTACCAGATATTATTAACGTTTATGGGCTATGCAAAGGAAATTCAACTATAGTGCGCGATGAAAATACTATGAATTAGTTAAGGAGTATTTGAAAATGCGTATCAAAGGCGTCGCGAAACGGGATAAGTTTCATATAAAGGGTTTTTCAACAGGGACGCTACAAAAGTAGAGCAACAGGGACAGCAAACGACGTCATATTTCTTGCCGCTCTTTTGACATTTCTCTTCAGTAAGGTTTGCCATTTGGAAAGATATACGAGCCAACATCGAGTCAAAATTATTAAAATCTACTACCGTAATTCGGAGTCAGTGGCCTCAACGTTAAGAGCGCTAGGTCCAATTTATGGTCGTCAATTTATGGTCGTCATAATCGTCCTAGCAGATCAGCAATTGAGCGTCTAGTGGAAAAATTTGAATCGACAGGCACAGTACAAAATGTTCCCGTGCCAGTGAGACAAGATCTTGGCCTACATCCTTACAAGATTAAATTGACGCAAGAACTGAAGCCGCTTGACCACCAAAAGCGTCGTATGTTCGTGAATTGGGCTGAGCAACAACTTGAAAATGATTCGGATTTTCATCGAAAAATCTTCAGCGATAAGGTTTATTTCTGGCTGAATGGCTTCGTCAATAAACAAAAAATGCGGTATTGGTCAGGCAACAATCCGCACGTACTCCATGAGTCATCATTGCATCCCGAAAAAATTACGGTTTGGTGTGGTTTATGGGCCGGCGGCGTCATTGGGCCGTACTTCTTCCGTGATGATCAAGACCGGCACGTTACTGTGAATGGGGATCGCTACCGTTCAATGATAACCGAATATTTTTGGCCCCAATTAGATGATATGGACTTAGAGGACATGTGGTTCCAACAGGACGGCGCACAGTGGTTCGGTTTGTATGGGAGAGCGGAAAAAAGTCTGTTTTATCTGAACGGTTCAACGGATTTAAATGAAATTTGGCAAACATGTTTAGATTAGTCTTATTCATATTTGGTCAAAATTTGGTTGAAAAAAAATAATTAGAAACAAAGTTATTGACATTTTTCTAAAATTTGAGGGTTTTGATGTTTCTATGGGAGAGCGGAAAAAAAATCTGTAACATCTGAACTGCTTAACGGATTAAGATGAAATTTGATTTGCAATTTAAAATTAGTCTTATACACATTTGGTCAAAATTTGGTTGAAAAAAAATAATTAGAAACAAAGTTATTGACATTTTTCTAAAATTTGAGGGTTTTGATGTTTCTATGGGAGAACGGAAAAAAGTCTGTAAAATCTGAACTATTAAACGAATTTTAATTAAATTTGACACACATGTTAAGATTAGTCTTATACATGCTTGGTCAAAATTTGCTCAAGAAAAAATTATTAGAAAAAAAGTTTTTGACATTTTTATAAAATTTGAGGGATTTGATGTTATATTTAAATAATTTTTTTTTTAGTAAAATCTTAACTTTTTATTTTGAACAAAATATTATTATTAACTATGTATATTTTAATGTATTGAATTCACTATATATGTTTGTTATTATATTTCACTTCACTTTCACTTATTGGTTGATCAAAGAATAAAAATTTTTCTTACACACCTTGCACAAATGCTCAATAACTCAATACTGACTTTTTTTTTTAATCCTTTATATATATAGATTTAAGTTAGAGATTTTATTCTAATAAGCCATTACTAATCCTTACAGGTAGTAAAAAATTACGCAATACACAACAAAAACAAAGCAATAAAACTTAAAAAAAAAACACCTTTTTAATTTTTACCTGCCCTACTTTTAGCGAAAAATAAAAAAAAATAAAGGATTTTCCCTAATCTTTTTCTTTATTATGTATTAAGCTCTATCATATAATTCAAAATATCATAAAACTATATCATTTTTCGTGTGTTGTTTTCAAGAAAATTGAGTTGAAAGTTGAAAAATTTTCCAGGCAGAAATAAATGGTTTTCGCAAAAATCGAAATTCTCAGACCTGGGTCAATGTATTAATTTTTTTTTATTTTTAAAATAAAGTTTGACATTTTTTCTTAAAAAAATGGGCTTAATCAGTTCATTCTGACAATTAATACCGAAGAAATCAAACTTTTTGGTAAACACCACCGTCAAGATGGAGTTTTTTGAAATCCGATTTAGTGAAACATTTTTGAGCATAACTTCCACATCTGCACGTATCTGCAGCTGATTTTTTCTGTGCTTTAACATGAGTGTATGGAGCATATGGTGGCATACTTACTTTCTTGGTATCTTTTGGAGCTGTTTTTTTAAATCAAAAAGTTTAAAAAAAAAAGCATTTTTTCTTAGTACTTAAGCTTCAGGCTACTTATAGAAGGTATCTTTTATAAATAATCAATATTTTTTTTTATTTTTAGATAATCGAAAATAGACCAATTAAATTATTTAAGAAGCTAGAGAATTTATCTACAGGAACTTCGGAAAAAAACATCTCAAAATTTGTTGAAAATACGGTTCGCGATTTGAGTAAAATTATTTTTCAACTTTGAGGGCTTGTAAATCAGAACATACAATATATATGTTAAAAAATACTTTTAAATCATACGCTCGGGTTATCTAAGAGTACTTAAACATAAAGTTTAAAACGATAGACATGACTTTTTCAAAAGACTTTTTTCCGCTCTCGCACCACTGTGCGGCGCCACAAGCCACACAGCGAATGTCACAATCAATTTATTGAAAACCAAGTTTGGAGAACGTGTTATCTCACGAAATGGTCCAGTCGCTTGGCCGCCTCGGTCGTGCGATTTGACGCCGTTAGACTATTTTCTGTGGGGTTACGTCAAGTCTATGGTCTATGCTAACAAGCCAGCGACGATTGATGAACTTCGTACGAATATCGAACGTGAAATTGCAGCAGTGTCGGCCGATTAATGCTTGAAAACCGTCGAAAATTGGGTTCAGCGTCTCGACTTCTGCAAGCGTGCCCGTGGTGGCCATGCAAAAGAAATCGAGTTCCATACATAATGGCATCAAACGTACTTTCACAGGAATAAAGAATTTCATTGATATCCAAAACTGTTTTTGTTTATTTTGTAGCGCTCTTATTGAAAAACCCGATACAATGACCTCCATAAGTATAAGACGAATTTCGGCTGATAAAAGAATTCTTTAAGCTGTTACAACTGATCCATCAATCAGCATCAGACAGTTAACTTTGCAATTCAATGTTACCAGACATAATAACTTCTAATGTACTGTATGGAGAAAATCTTTATCCATGCACCAGAACTGCTTTCCAGTGATTTAGAAATGAGACTTGAGTTTCTTAACTGGTTGCTGGAGCAGAGCTTGGATGACAAAAAGTTTATTAACAGAATCCTTTGGTTGGATGGACAAATTTCACATCTTCATACATGTGCTGCGGAAAATCCACACAGGAGGAAACAGTCATTATTTCAACAAAAATTCACCGTCAATATGTGGGCTTGTGTAATTGGAAAGAATATAATCGGCCCCTTCCAACCACCACACAGGCTTAATTCTATAAACTATCTGGAGTTTTTGCGAAATGGTTTCCCAAGTATCATAAAATCTATGGGGGTTTCCGCAAATATGTTGTTGATTTTTATTTGTATTATTGGCGCAAAATTTTAATCAACCTCGTGTTAAGGTTTCACCATGATACTAGTTAACACTTACTAACTTTAAAGCTCTTTATTAAAAATACTAAACCTATTTTCTTACGAAACTCAACCTGAACGCGTCTAAAACAGTGAAATTTCATGGAAAAAAGTAAGCAAACATACCTTTTTACATTTTTCTATGTGAAAGTGACATATGAATTTAGTAATATGTTAAAAAGATAAAACAACAATCTGGCGATTTTAACTTTAGTTAAATGTTAAGAGATAGTATCATGTTAAACTCGTTTAAAATTAGCAAAATCCTCTTTTCAACCTAGTATCATATTAAAAATGATTTAACACAAAAAATAGTAAAACGTTACTTTTATTACGCATTTTTTAGAGAAAAGCTACCTGACAGACTTAAAAAAGATATTAAATTTATTAAAACACAGTTACAAAGGCTAGAATATACCCAAGAATTGTTTCTCAAATTATCTTTGACAAATTAGGGGACACCCTATAGATAGTAAACAATTTTTAAAAATCTACACAACTAAAGATATGAACGTTAGAAAGTCAAAAATAGAGAAATTGATTTTTAAGAAATTATTCAGTGTGATCTTTTATTGAAATATGTTAATTTTCTTGAGAAGCAGATTAAAAAGAAATGTATAGGCACCTTTTAAATTTTTGATTAAACCTTCATTTTTGGATAGGCGAATTTATGAAAAAAAAAAAATGTATGGAATTTTAATTTTTTTATATTTATTTGAAAATAAAGATAATTCCACTTTAAACACGATGTTATAAGGCTGTGTGCAATAACACATCACATCAATACTTTTATAGTCTTCCGGGAGTTCAAGAAAATAGGCGTGTGCTACCTGATCTATGCAATAGGAAGGATCAAAATTTTATTTCAATAATAATTTCTGAAGTAAGACTTCTTCTCCGGCGTTGGGGGTAAAAATTTTCGACACTTTATCTGTCAAAGACCAGCATTGCCATATACGAGGAATTCTAATTTCACTGACAACTCTTAAACAGCATTGTTATGCATTTGGAAGAATCCTTAGTCCTCGAACACAATGGACGCGATAAGAAAACGAGTCGTGAGTGTGAGTGACGAGATTTCGTCGTTCTTGTTAAATTAGTTTCAAACTATGACGAGGATACACATAATAAAACATTGCACGTCGTCACGTTACGTTAAATTAATAGATTCACTAATTGTATATCAGTTAGCTTCAATACTATTTTGTTTAATCTCGTCGTGAAAAGCTTCATGCCATTGAATTGGGGAATGGTTTATAATTACAAAATGCTAACAGTGAATCATGTCACGCTCTCGTTTCATTGCACATTGTGATTGCTCCTTAAATCTTTTCTTAAATCTCGTCCCAATTTCTGAGATTTACTAAGCTAAATCGGTGAGTTGAAATTGCTTTACCACGGATCAAAATTTGAACCAACGTTGATCCTCAGTTAACTCGCCGAAATCGCTCAACTAAAATTGCTGAACCACGGATCATAGTTTGGACGACGCGTTACTCTACAAACGTGGTTCAAATATTGATCCGTGGTTCAGTTAACTTGCTGAACCATGGATCAAATTTTGAACCACCTTTGTACAACTGGCCCTTAAGGTTACTTGTACAAACGTGGTTTTAACTAACCGATGTCGGCGAGCGATGGATTAAATTTCAAGTAAGTGAAAAAAGTCAATTACCTACATGTTAAACCATCCTTGAATCTCATTTAACTTACCGAAATCGGTGAGTTCAAATTGGTGAACCACGGATCAATTTAACAGGGACGACGTGGCTTTACGAAACTTAAGTATATATATATAAACCTATCTTCGCTCAACAATGACCCAAGAACGATTAACCGGTCTTTTAACTATTTCAATTGAAAAAGATATGCTTAATCGCATTAAAGAAGAAGAAATCGCTACACGATTTGCAAAAATTAAGTCAAATCAGAGCAGCATTTTAGATTCAAAATTTTATAAACATGTATTTTGTTGAAAGCCTTTGATTGTTATTAAATAAAACCCAATGTAAATGGTAATTTTGTCGTTATCTTCTCTTTTTTTTCATTTAAGGCGGCAAAATAACAATATTTGCCTAGGGCGGCAAAACTTCTAGGTTTGGAACCGTGTGTATCTATGATTTTTAGTGCTTCTTTCCTTCTCCTGACTGTAATTCAATTTCTAGCCTTTTTTTGCTATTTTTTGTGACGATTGATTCTTCAAAATTTGTTTCTATGTAAAATTGCACAAACTTCAATTTTTGACATAACTACGTATATATTATTTTTTTTTTTCTCAAAAACTATATAATTTTTACTAAAAACCAATGATTCAACTTAAGTATAAAACTCGATAATTTTTCGAACAATTGCAAGAACCTGAAACCTCCAATTTTCAAAACAAAGAAAAATATTTTTGAAGTCCAAGTTTAGTATTATATTGGTTTTTCAAAATTAATAATGTGTAATGATTTTATTTTCAAACTACTCGTATGTAATGTTAGTTAAGAAAAAAAAGAATTAATAAAAATAATTATAAAGAGCAAAAGATTTATTATATAAATTTAAAATTAACTTGTCAAAAACTTATAAATACTTAAGGTAGATTGTGTTAAAAATTTAATTAGAAAAATTAATAAATAGAAGAAAAAATAGCTTAGCTCATAGAAAGCATTATAGCTTTATAAATAAAAGATAAAATTTATACAACAAAAAAAAAAAAACTAATTTTACCTGGCTCCAGCAGCAGCCAACTCTTGTTGCAAGCTCAGCATTGAAATTCCACTGTGAGGTGATGTTGTTTCATGTAGTGGACGAATAAGTATTGTACTTGTCTTTGTGGATAACTGCATTTAAAATAGAAAGAATGTTAACTCTACATTTTGAAACATAAATAAATAAAAAGTATAAACATTAAAAATCAAAAATATTTATTTAAATAATTAATTTACAAAACGGTTATTGAGTTTAGGACCTTCTGCGCACGAAGTGTCTCGTAATGGACGCTTGTTTTCGACTTGTGTGAAACTAACATTTGTCTCAACAACCAACCGGACACGAGGCGTATTCAAATATTTGTCGAAGACACAAGCTGGAATCCCCTTATTAATTTACTGAACACTTTTTTGAAGCTCACAGCCTGGCGAATCTAGTACTTGTACGCGCTTATGACTAGACGCTTCGTGCGCCGAGGGCCTACAAATTCAAGCTTAAGAAACATGATGTTACAATAATTTGTTTGAGTAGCCGTTCGAAATTTAATTTTTCGCGATTTCCTCAACAAACAAGTTGAAATGAATCGCACGCCCTATTCCTACCTGCGATGGTGGTGAATCCGGCGACGAATCTCTGTTTCCAAAAATATTAGCATCAGCATCAACATTCCGATCCAAGCGACCAACAAACGGAATCTCTTCGAATTGCAGCAAATTATTGTGATGCAATTGATCCGGCGATTGATATAAAATGTCCTCAGCCAATTGGCTTTCTAAAGATTGATCATTGGTTGTTGCCGCATCCATTGGGGTCATTTGTTCGTGATCCTGGTGTGAGATGGATGTTGTGGATGGTGGCGTTGGAGGTGTGGGTCTGGGTGTGGTACCTTTGCATTGCATCTCACGACGACAATGTTCGGCACGGGCGATTTCGGCTGCTAGCCATGATGGAAGTTCGGGAAGAAGCCAGGTTAGAGCTGAACGAAGTCCGAGCATAATGTGCTTAAAAGAGAAAAAGTGGACAATTTTGAAATGTCAAAAAACCTTTGCAAAAAAGTGGAGCTAGAGAAAAAAAAACTGTGGAAAAGAACGTAACTAAATTGGTTACCTTTTAATTATTTATCCCCATCAGCTTCCAATCTAACTTACCTCTAATGTAACAATTAAGATAATTGTCTGCGTTGTTGTCAATCCAGGCCATAACCTTGACACCTGACCCGATAAGCCAATCAATGCACAATTGACAATAACCGCTGCCAAACTCAAAACACTCAATGCATTCTGCCATGTCCCGATGTTGGCCACTCTCTGTCCAAAGGGCCTCTGATGGACATGTGCCAGTTTAAAAGCATCCGAACGTATCTCCATTAAATTATTAACCAGCGCACAAATGCCAGCCAGCGGAAAGGCGGCCGAAAACAAAACTACATAGCCCATCTGAACCAGCATTTCGAGGTGATCCGAAAACGTTCCATCGTACTGCAATATTCAAAAGAAGGGGGAGTCAAATTCACCATAGATACCAATTAACCCGAAAGTCCATGCATATTATACTCTACCTTAAACAAAGAGCTTTCAATTTCTGCTTGGCCAATGTTTCGTTTTGTGGCCGATGACGACAACGACCCCATTGACGGCATATTGGGGCTAGGACCGTGGCTGGCACCTGCCCCCGATGGTGTTGTTGCATCGTGTCCCCCGTCAATACACTCATTATTAGAACTCTTCGTCGACGTGGATTGTGCATCGAGAATGGTTCGATTTATATCCTGTGTCGGGCTGAGGGCGCCCCACATCGTAAAACTCAGCCGTGCCAGTTTCCATTGTTCGATGCAGTAGGGCAGAGCGGATTCACGTAGATTTCCGATTATTTGGCGTGAAATCAACAGCCCGGCTAGTTGCTAAATTGGATTTTGTAAAAAAGGTGATACCAATTCAGGAGTAGATATACTCGTATATTTGAAGATCCAAACCTCTTTAAGCTTTTCCTCGTCACGGAGATAGAAGGCGATGTAAAACAACGATAGGAACGAGTTCACAAATTGAAAGAGTGCAACCTTGGCAATGAGATGATTCTCGTACTTCGACTGGAGGCGATAGTTTTCTGCAAAAACAACATGGATCCTTTGTTTCAGGAAGTCAAGTGCTATATGGGTGGTTTAGCTTGTTGCGGAATATATATTTACCCTTGTCATTGAGCCAAACCGCCAACTTGTAATATGCTTCGTCCATTAAAGTTATGGCACCAGCAAGTAAAACTTTTGGTATCACACTAAGACAACAGAGGACACTTTCCTCGGGCAATTTCTCATCCCACCAATCCTGTTGAAGAAGAGAATATTTATAGTTTATCTAGGGTTTAATTTTAGTTTGTATCATAGTATAATGGTGAAAAATTAATCCTCTTTTCGATTGCCGGCGCAATTAAGGGGGTTTTTCAGATGAATAAGTGTATATACTAAAATATTTGTAATTAAACTTTGTGACATTGAACGAGGTTGCGAATGACTCAGACTTTTAATTTAAAAGCTATAATTTGCGTGTGTTTTTCTTCTCCTTTTTACAACGAAAGCGAAACTTAACATATTTGAATTCAAGATATACCTACTATAATTTAATTAAATTCTTTAATCTTCTGCGTTGGTGGCGGCGCGGCGGTATTATAAGGATTCCAATTTCGGCTGGGAAATTTTAATCTCTTCGATCGAAATTAACTTTTCATTAAATAAAGTATACACAAAATATGACCACAATGTACCTTCTTTCGGGTCGGTTTATTTTTTTTTTTTTAAGTCAAGTCCCAGTGTGGTAATTTTCTTGATTTGGGAATTCTTATTATATAATAATACTATCATCATCATTCTAATGAATTTTATTTGGATTTGAAATTGAGGCAAAAATTAATAAAAGTTAATTCATTACTAATGCTCTCGAGTTGTTGTTTATGCAATTCAAGGACTTTGATATCACATAAAAACATTATCAAAGATTATCTATCTCATCGCGGTTGTTGAAATAGAGGATACAAACTGATAATTTTATTCCAAACCGCTGCTGAACTGGTAAGATAAGCTTTTCTCAGTTTGCTTTGGTTAGAAAATGCATTTTCCAACAGGAACGAAGTTAAAATCGTTAGAGCCGTTTTCAAGAAAACATTATAAACGAAGTCGTGGTGTTGGAACTAATTAAATGGAGTAAATAAACTAAAATAAAAAATCGATTTTCCCTCTAAAGAATCACATTAAAATGTTCTTTACAAATTTAAAGCAAATCGGCTCTAGCTCAAATTATAATTCACGGAAACTATAACGAATAGACCGTCGGACGGTGCAGAAATTGATGTTGAATTTTTATAGATTTTCAAAAAAATTCAATTCAATTTTTCCGATGGCTTGAAAGGGACTTGTACTTAAAGGGGGCGTGGCCTAAAAGGAGGCATCGCCTTTAAAGGGACATGACACAAAAGGGGCGTGATAAAATGCAGCATAACATAAAGAGGAGAGACTAAAACAGGGACGTGGTTAAATAGAGATGCGGTTCAAAACAGGATCGTAGTTCAAAAAGAGGCGTGGCCTAAAAGAAAACGTAGCTTGAAGTAGGATGATCGAAAAATTGCGTGCCCTCAAAGGGGCGAGATCTCAAACGGGTGTGTCATAAAAGGAAGCGTAACAAGGGGCACGGCATTGTTGAAAAAGACTATACTCTGTCAAAAATTGGCAGTGTAGGCAAGATAGGACGTTTGCCTCTCATTATGGGTACAGTGGATTGCATAAATCTGTCATTCAGTAAAGCTTTCGCAGGGTTGTCGTAGTGTACACGATAACACTCATCATTAAAAGCTTTTTCTTAAAGCTCGAAAATCGAAAGCACTTTAACAGAAACTCAAGGAAAAAAAGCTGAACGAATTACCAAATGGACACGGGTTACTCTGAATGCACATCAAGCAGCATCAAATCGCAATTTGCCACACCAATTCAGTGCACACTTAGATGTGCCTTGAATAGAACTTTGGGTCTGTGTCAGATGCTATTGGAAATTCACGGGCGGGAAAACACTTTTTGTGGAGGAGTTATTTCAATTTAATATGGTGCAAAAATATGGCACGCTACTGATTTTGAAAAAGCTTTCCCATAAGACGTGTACTACATATATTTGTTGGACAGAGTATAATTTTAAGAACGGAACATTAAATTCACATGATGTCGTTGGAAAGGCGCACTATAATTGTAATTACGGCAGCTTTTTCAACTGGCGCGGTTAAATTTTGGCGGCCATGTTGTTTTGGTAACATCTATCAAATCTATTGTTTATTATTCAGTTACTGATGCCAAATCACCAACGCAAGTTACACGATTGAACAGCACGTAAAGTAAAAGTAAACAACAGCCATTTTATATTTTTTTTTTGTTGTTCTTTAACTGGCTTTTGACATAAAACAGAACTTACCAGTTTTTGCGCGAAGAAATTTCTCGGGTAAAAATTGTCAAGAAGGGGAAATAATTTTCTCTCTCGCGATCCCCTCTTCAGCCCAAAACAACACGAAATGGAAGTACACGAACAGGATTGGACTAAATCTGGTAGAATCAAATAGTTTTGACATATCGTTAGAGAGAAAGTGTAAAAGGCAAAAGAACTGTTATTAATGTTCGTTAGAAACATTTTAAATGCAATATTATTTGAATTAATTAGACACATTGGATTGCAAAGGAATAACATAATTAGTCCAGCAATTAGCAAGATATATGGTAAACCTTATATATAAAGTGTTTTTCTTCATACGTGGAATTCCTATTTCCTTTGTGAATTTTATGCCAAACAAATGAAACTTGTTTTTTTTACAACCACTTTGGTCATTTCAGTTACGAAGTTCAATCGAAATCGTTAACGCATTCTAGATGTTCAAGAGCAGGTTCATGCGATTGCGACAAGGATAATTCTTGTGTCAAATTTAAAACTGTTTCTGGAGTACGCCATTGCGTGCTGAACAATCACTCTACTCGAATTTATAGAATCACCGTCGTAGTTGCCTTTCTGACTCTTTCTTTAGTAGGTTTTTCCAAAGCTTTAAAGATTCTTATGATAGCTGTCTACAACAATAGAGCCTCTTAAAATCTTGTGGGTTATAAACCGGATATTTACGATTAGTTTTTTAGTTTTGTTTCATAAAACAAAGTAACAATGCTTTAATGATTACTTGAATATATTTTCCCCATCGTTGCGGTTTCCATAAAGTAATATCTTGAACTAAAGTTCTTTATAAACTACACCCAGTTTTGTTATATTCCAAAAGTCATAACAGGTAGAAATTGCTTGTGTTCGTAATTAAGTGACACATTTTGTTTCCTTATTGCGAAAATCCTCATAAAACTGAAATTTATGAACTTTGATTCATGAGTTAAATGGACGGACATATATAGTGGCCCAATATCTTAGAATCGTATTCTTATAATATACTAACAATGATTCAAACTATTGTATCTTTGTATACTATGGCGCGCTCCGCTATATTTACTCTGAGGCTCTATATCATACCTAGAACGGGGAGCTCAAACAAAAGGGAGCAAAAACGTCTTTTAAGACAAAACTGTGCTAAAAATTCAAATGACAACAGTATTTCAAAAGTGAAGTGATAACGATGATATCAGAAAACTTTTCATTGCAAACAAAACACAGAACTTCTAAATAATTATAAAATTAAATTTAACAACTTCTTTCCAATATACCTGTAGCCACATGAGCAAATACACATAATAGAAAATAACACATAACATGTATTATGCTTAGGTAGAATTATGAAGCCGCATTCTCGGTAAATCACTTATTTTGATTCACCAACATCAATTAACCACGAATACCCTCATCATTGAAACACAATTTACAAACTAAAGACCTGCCTCTCTATACAAAACATTGTTCTCAATTTCGTAAAATAGAATTATTCAAAAACAAACATGTACATAACTTATAATTAGAAACACTCGACATAATGACACACTGAAATAAAACTATACACAAAATGGAAAAATAAATACTTTTCCGGGACACTACGGCGTATACGTACCAACAAAAGGGTGAATTTCTTATACTTTCTATTTGGAAAATGGCATCTAATTAAAATGTATTCCCCGTTTTAGACCGTTCAGTTTATATTGAGTCAAGAGAAGTAGACGTGCATGATTCAGCACACCTACATAAACCTCCCAACGTTAACCTCTTTTAACCTTTTTTTATTACTATAATTTCCACTTGGTGTTTTACCTCCTGCCGCATTTTTACGGTGGCCAACAATACTGTTTTTACACAGAAAAATTTAATTTTTTAAGGTTATTCTATATTATTATATAATAAGTATTTTATTTGTAATTTATAGTTTTTTTTTAATTTAAATAACTATAAAACTAACACCTTATCCAGCTCAAGAATTTTGCAAAAGAAAAACATGTATGTTTAATGTGCATCTTTATTACGATTATCAATGATCAAACAATTGACCTTTTCTGAAATATATCCATCAATTGAAATTTCGAAAATTTACCTATAACTCAATTGATAAAACTTTCGATTATTGAGAACAATATATGCCACACGTTGTGTATTGAGCACGAGTGGGTTAGCTTTCCACCCTCTTCGATCCCGACCATGCTACTTCAAGTCATCTAGACTAAGTGCTTCGGCTTCCACGAGGGTTTGATCTCTTTAACGGATATTGTGTTCCTAGTTGCTTCAAAACTGGTGGCTGGGATTCGAAGACCTTCTTGGCTGGAGCATTTTTGTCCATTCGTTTAATGTGGCAGCCATGTAGTCGACGAGTTTTGGCTTTTTGGGCTAGATGCACATATGTTTGTACAGCTCATTTATCTTCTTCTCCATTTACCCTCCGCGTACACCTATAGAATCAGCTAACCTTTTCTACTCATCATCTAGCCATTGAACCCATTTGAACAATTAAAAAGCTTCACTTCGTTCCAATTTACATTCCGTCTATTAACTGTTTTTAAATTGAATGTTTGCATTTACATTGCCCGATTTTTCCAATGCCGATTTTTCTTTGTTATTGTAATTGTGTGAGATTTCGAGGTAAGGCCGACATGTTCCACACGATTTTTCCATTCTCTCTCACACGATTAAACAATAAAGAAAAATCGACTAAGTTCAATGATGGCTGACACTTTGATTGGTGAATTGATAATTGACAATTTATCAATTATTCTTTGATAGTAAACAAACACAATGCCGCATTATTTCATAAATTATTTATTATTATTTTCAATTTGTATTAGCTATACCTCCCTACTGCCTTAATTCTAATAACAATGAGACAAGGGATGATTAGGTTTTAGGTGTACATATGTGTATGGCTTTTAGGTGCTTTATTATAACTAGGCAGATTTCAAATTGTTTCATCATATTTTTTCATAAAATCGAGTTTTTAAAGAATCTATGGTAACATTGTTTTTATACATCTTTTATTTTATACAAAAATATTTTCCCATTATACTTCCTGTGTTCTATATTTTGGATTCAGAGCTATATACAATTTTAACATATAATTATAGTGTTATAGCAATCACATTATTTTATATAGTCTAACTTGTAGCACTTTTGTCGCGACAAGACTATTAAGACAACGGTGGAATGAAATAACATATTAAATGGAATTTAATCAACAAAAAAAGCTTTGGGGAACTTGAAATATAGTTTTATGTTGATTTCTTTCATCAATTCAAAGTTAATTAACTATATAAAGCTCACTGACAAGCCTGTTAGAAGTTCCACAGCTAGTGTTTGATTAGGAGTTTCTTCCAAATCATATTGTTTGAATTTAATTTGGGCCAGAAGGTTCTTTTTACCGAAGGAAAAACTTGAAACACACACTGGTTGCCAACGAAGCCATAACGTTGCTTTATAAAATAAATGTACAGTTTAACGGGCGTGATTAAAATAATATGGGAGTCTTAAGTATGCCCACCAGTGAAAGCACCTGGTTCTATATGGGACTGGGTGCAACGTATTTGCAATATAAACCAAATATAAAATTACTTCCGAAGCGTTAAAACGCAGCGGGATTAAACAAGCTTCCTAGTTCTATACGGTTTTTGGTACTATAAATTCTGTATATCGAAGAGTAATAGATATTCGTACTCAAAGTTGAAAAAATTCCTTTTATACAGCAAATGAATGAATTAGTTCATACAAGTACAATCGTCAGAAAAAGTATTTTGACAAAAAAAACCACGCATTTTAGTTTACATAATATTTTTTTATTGATAAGAAAAATCTGAATAAAACACATAATAATGGTTTAGCCATGATCTTTCAAAAAAAATATTTATTAGTTTAATTCAATGTTTTAGTTCTTAAATTAAAAAATATTTTCAAAAATGTATGGGGAAAAAAGTATTTTGACAAAACATTATTGTTAAAAAAAATTGGGTCTGATAGGAAAAATAGACAAGAATGTGGACATAACTCTATAAAAATTGAAATTTCCGTTGCTATTAATGACTTTCTGCAATCGGCCTGGTATTGATTTTACCAAAATTTTTGAGAGTTTGGAGAGAAATTTCCTTCCACAGGCTTTCGACCTCGCGCGTTCTCGTCAAACATGGACTTCTATTTCGCTTTTTATAGGCCCACAAATTTTCTATTATATTTTAGTCCGGGCTTTGAGGTAGCCAATCTAAGGTATTTACTCCCACTTCCTTTAGGAAATTGGTTACCATCTTGGCTTTGTGACTAGGTGCGTTGTTTTGTAAATAACTGAAAATAAATGACTGTCCAATTATTTTATCACCTGAACTAAAGGCGTGGTTATTTAAGACATCCAAATATTGATCCTTGTTCATCGTTCCCTCGATCGGTACCAAGTCTCCGGTACCATTAAAGCAAACACATCCCCAAAACATTACGTTGCCACCACCATGGGGTACTCGTTCACATACAGGTGTCACTTTTTCGCCTTTTTCTAGGAATTCTGCAGAAAGTTTTCTTTTTTGATGCGTGGTACTGAAAAGAGCTTTCATCAGTCCACAATACTTCCTCCCAAAATGATGAAGGCTTGTGTACCATTTGTTGGCGAACTCCAGGCATTTAAGTTTATTTTTTTGTGATATTTGGGGTATTGTTCTGGCTATGTAAGTGTTACAGTTTGTTCACAAATATCAATATTATATTGATTTTTCATTTCAATTGCTGCAGATTTTTAGCACATTGTCTTTAAATTTTCCGACGATTAAATGGTCCTCTCTCGTGGTAGTCTTGCGTGGGCCCCCTGAACGTGGAAATTTCGCGTAGATTTGTTTTTTTTTTCTTATTTATTTGATAATACACGCTTTAACGAGGCACTTTGTTTAGTTTGCTTAAGCATTCCACTGAAATACCCGCATCATATTTGATCACCATCTCATTTCTTAAAACTTCGCTTATTTCCGACGTTTTCCCCATTATTGTCAATTAAATGTTAGTGAATGTCATTAAAGTTAATAAATTGTATTAAGAAAAGACTTTATAATTATCAAATCTCAGCTTTGATCGCACGCGAAACGATAGAAACTAGAAATAATATGATGTCAAAATACTTTTTTCCAATTATTTTTAGCTCAGTCCATACATTGAACGTGTTTAAAAACGAACGCATGAGAATTTTTTTTGCAATTTTACAGTTACAAGAAGCTATGTATTTTATTTTGAGTAGCAAAATATACCCGTTACATCTCTCAGTTCATCAAAACAAGCGGTATAACATTGCACATAGTTTTGTCAAAATACTTTTTCCGACCATTGTAGGTCTCGGGCATATTGCAATAGTAAACCCTTTTTAAGGGTTTAAGCTTTTGTATAATTTTGATGGTGTATTTTTGTTCCATCAAATTTATTGATACTGTCTTACCCACTTACAAGAATAGACAAATATCTTTATTACAATGATTAACACTAAACGGGATTTTCACTTTAGCGAACTAAATTTAAGCTATGCGGACTTTGGATAAGTGATAAAGTGAATCCAGAGTAGCTGATAGAACCTGATAACCATAAGCCAGATCAATCAAGGCATAGTATACAGGTAGACGAAGAAACAAAATCGTAATAGATTTCCTGAAGTTTTCTTATAAAAAATCTTATTTGCTGCTGGAAACTCAGTTTCTTCGTGTGAAAGGGGACTATGTTTCCACCGAAAGTTTATCTCGATTAGATTTAATAAATCCCAGGTAGTGCTGCACCGCACACTCAAATCAAAAACTAGATTAAGGTTGACAGCACCTTTCCAATTGCAAATGGTGCTTTATTTTTTTATAAGAAGTGGAAGTGAGATAGAAAATTTGATTTGTATCAAACGATGAAAAAAACTCGATACTCGAATGAACTCGTTAAGCAAGATATGGAATTAGGTAAGTTCGGTTTGTAAAAATATTGGTCCTATGAAGATTTAACAAGAGCGCAACTTTTTGAAGCAGACAATGGACGCCATCTATACGGGATGTTATTTTCCAACGTTTAAGTTAAATAAAATTCTCTATTGATATATTCTTTTTAAACGAATTTAAAAAAGACAGACCTTGAAGTAAAGAAATTTTTGAGTATTGAAAACCCTTCGCTTCTTGGACGCCACCCTGCATGCTTGTATTTAATTATAAATTAGTTTATGAATTTTTTTCCGTCTCCGCCATCTGATCTTTTATGGAATATGAAATGATTCTTTGCCATCTCATTTGAGTACCACCTTTTAGTTGTCAACCCTTGGTACTCAACAATGAAGCAAATAAAAATAAAATGAAAAAGGTACTTATTTAATTTCATGAGTATAAGACAAGTGAACTAAATATTATCATTGTAAATGGAGTTTAGGACAAAAAAAAAACAACACAATCAACTAGGCACTAGCGCCAGAATGTGGCAGCAACAAATTGTAATCTAAAGAATTTTAGAACAGTAAACAAAAACTGAAAATTATGTCACATGTCCCCCGAGTAAAATAAACAAAAAAATTCACAGCAAAATATTTTTTTTTTAGTGAAGAAGAATACACTGCCTGGTGGCGATAAACATAAACCTGGCAGCTGCCACAATGACAGAGCAATGAATGCGTTTGGTATTTCATTCATTTATAATGATGACACTATCCTGCAGTGTTGTTTTCAGATAGTTATAAATGATGCGAGCGCCCGCCGTTTGAGCTCCAAATTCTGCTCTGGGAGATTTTTGGTGAATTTCGTGGCCCACCGCACACACCGACAGATGGTTGGTTGCATTTGTGTGCTATTTTAGTGCGAAAACGACAAAACACAGAATTCCTTTTTTCTTGATATTTTATATTTTTCGGTAAGCCATACTGGCAATGCCTGTACATACAGCGATAGCGAGAAGCGAGGAGGGTTGTTTTGTTTTTAAGACAGAATAATATGTACACGTACAGGCAAACTTTGAATGTCAATAGCACCTGAGGCAGTATTTAAATAATATCATTGCACGAAAACATTTAAATTTTCTGCAGAAGAATCAATGGTATGGCTGAAGGACGACGACAATGATATTGACGATGATTATGATGATAAGGATGACGATGATGATGGCGATGGTGATGTTGATGAGATGACGATGGCATGGCGGTAGCAAAGTGGGTTAAGTAAATAGCATTTACAAATTTAAAAGGATATTTTTCTATCTGAACGGAGTCAAGAGGCGGAAAGAATATCTATACATCTGTATATCTATAGATAAATAAATAAATGGGTTATGGTTATTCAAGGAGAAATAAGGATAATCATTCGACATTGGTGGCAAAAAGGATAAAATGTTGTCATTATATACCATTTAAGGTAGCTCATACATTTTTGTTTTCATCGTTGAGGTGACATCTGCTGTAGAGTAGCGAGTATAGGTATACTGTTTTCTCCATTTCGATTAGCTTTTTAATTTCGGTTGTGACAAAATTTATTTTGGCAACAAATGGTTAACAAATGAGTTCGCTTTGTGTTAAAAGTAGTATTAGGACAGTCGTTGAAAAAAAAAAAAAACAAATTTGTGTATGATTATATTTGATTTAATTTGATAAGGTAGGCTCTTTTTAACACACCTTCGTTCTGTTTCTAAATTCACATTTAATTTTAATTTAATTTATATGGTATGTAATTATAATTTTATTTAAATTTGAAATATGTATAAATCAGTGTTACTACATAATAATAGCTTTTTAACACCAAACCCAAAACGGGCTTTTCGGCAAAAAGTTTACAAAAACTCATAAAGCGTTCATATCGAACAATTACATGTTTTTGTTTTACATTTCAATTATTTTCAAATCAGCTGCTATATGATTGCTTGAACACAATGGACGAGATAAGTGATGCGGTTCACTAAAGCATCCAAAGTTAAAATAAAATAAAAAAAAATAAATAATAATAAATAAATAAAATAAAATAAAACAAAATAAAACAAAATAAAACAAAATAAAATAAAATAAAATAAAATAAAATATAATAAAATGAAATGAAATGAGATGAAATGAAATAAAGTAAAATAAATTAAATTTAAATGAACTAAACAAAATCGTTTAAGTGTGGTTGAAGTGAATAAATTTCAGCTAAGCAGCGTGAAGCTGCGACGCTAAATCCATAGTATAAAAGAAATTAAACCACATTTGTTCGTGTAGTAAGCAAAGAACTGAACGTGGAAACCCTGGCGTTTTAATTCAATTCGTAAGCAAACTGCCACGTTTATTAGTTTGGACGCGCGTCCCACTGCGTCCACTGTCTCAGAGGGCAGTCGAAATTTAATTTCTTATGACAGCATCCCGTCGGCATTTGCTTTGGTGTTTTATTAGCCGTGCGATTGGAGGTTGCGAAGTACTCATGAATACTTGTCTAGCCATTTTGAATGAAACGCACAAAATTGGTTTTCCTACAAACCTTATCTACTCGCCATGAGAGCACGAGTAGTTGGTAGTACTAGATTATTGTTTGCTTCTACTCACGAGTAGTTCGCCACCTTCTAAGGAACACGACTTTTTAGTGCTGAATGCATCGAAAGGTGTGTTTGTTTAGGTTAACTCTGAATTTTTTCGACAGGTTTTATCTAAAACTTGTGGTTCATAAAAATGTATGTTAAAACTTGAGTTTTCAATGTTGATTTTATGCCAAAACCGATATTTTCGGCTAAAACGCGTTTTGGCTGTGGTGTGAAAAGGCTATAAGATAAACCCAGTATGTTTGTCTATGTAAATTTTAAGCTAAGGTCTAGTACGTTGCTGATGCGAAACGAAAATAATAAACGAAATTTTTCGTTTTGCAATACGCTGTTCAACGAGCGAAATTGATAATTTTAGCAGTTTAATTGGGTCTCCGCTATTTTTTTGCACTATTGCCCAGACTATTAATTGTGTGCAATAAAGTGACATTTGAGGTTTATTCGTGTTTGCATTTGTTGTTTCTTTAATTACAGCATGACTTTCTGTATTTTTTGTTGCGTTTGTTTTCTTTTTGCAATTGCAAAGTACGCTGCTAATGCAGTCACAACAGCAAAATGCTTATGGAAACCACAGCGAAAAAATGACAATTGAAAGTGTCACCAATTGAAAAAAAAAAAAAACAAAAAAATCACAGAAAGCCATCCTGTAATGAACTAAACAACGAATACAAACACGAATAAAACTTAAATGTCACTTTTCCGTACACAATTAATGGCCTTGGCAATTAATAAAGTGCGAAAAACGAGCAGAGACTTCTCCTAATAATCTGTACTATTACCAATTTCACTCATCGAAAACCGTACTGCAAGTCATTTGACTAACTGTCAAACCAAACCCATTTCAACTCGACGCTAGATTTACAACCGGGTCGAATTCCTTTCAACAAAGAAATACATTTTTTTCTTAACCGAATAGATTTTCTTTCTAAGCCGAATTGATTTGTTTCTGTCAATTGAAAGAAATTCAGCTGCAATTAATTTGTTTTTGTAGTTTTATTGACCAAAAATATTTTCATTGAATATGTAGAATCCGTTGCATTAAAAAAATAAAAAAAAAACAATTTGCCTTCGCCAAACTCCCCGACTTTGAATTTGACGTATTAAGCCGCGTCCAGATCAATAAAAATTTGCGTTGTGTGCCGTGTTCGGCGCAAATATTTGTGTATACTCCACAAAATACGCCAATGTGGACGTCCGGACGCAAACAAATTTGTGTGTCACATTCAACGCATGCTATCGGATTCGGATGGATTTTCGGCGCACACGAAAATATTTGTGGCGCAAAGGTGTTTTGATATGGACAAATTGATGAATAAAGTTTATTAAAATTATTTTTCATGCAAACTGAGCTTTGACGAGCATAAGCAAAAATTAATTCCAAAATAAGTTGAAATTTTCGGCGGAAATATTTGCGGCGCACGGCACAACACGTAGTTTTTTTTATTGATCTGGACGCGGCTTTAGAAATGTGAAATCTTTATGGTGTGTGTGTGCTAAAAATGGAAGATTGGTTTTGACAGAAAAGAATCGATTTTGTTTAGAAAAAAATCGGAGCAGAATCGATTCGTTTATAGAAAGGAATTCAACATCAGTTCACCATTTATTTCTTTATAAACGTCAGCTGAACACATCAAAAACATTGACAGTTCATGCAAAAAAGTAAGGAAACATACCCTTTTCACATTTTTTTAATTGTCAAAGTGGCAGTTGGTACTGTAAAAAATTAAAATAGGCATTTTTTGGTGATTTTAACTTTAATACAAGGTTAAAAGATAGTACTAAGTTAAAATTTGGAATTTTTTTTGTTTTAACCTAGCATCATACTAAAAATGCTTTAACATTGTATTAAGTTGTCTAAAATTGCGCCCATGTTTTTATGCTATATCGACGCCTTTTAGGGTTGCCACTATCTGTCTTCCAATGAAATCCTTAGTATTCTTACATTTTTTGCCATTGCAGTGAAAGAAAAACTATTTTACCTGAAACCCGCTTTTTTGTAAAAAAAAAAAATCAAAAGGAATAAATATACTGCGAACTGTGAATTATTGTTATTTAGTTTGTTAAGCTCACAAAGTGAGTACATCAGTTACAGGCGATACTACAAAATCAAACTCAAGACTTATTAGCTGATACTTCAATGGTAGGAAATTCGAATTTTACAATAAAATCTAAATTAATAATCTCCATAATCCGTTAGAAAAATAAAATATTAAAATAAAAACAATAAGTATTCCACGTTTTTAGGACGGACGATAATTTCTCTGCTGATGCAATATATGTTTATCTAATAACAGAGGTTTAGATAGTATTAACGCGCTGTAGGATCTTAGTAAAGAAGGTTTCGATTTAAAAACCGCGCTGCTCAATGGGCCACTCCACTCCCAAATTCCCCAAGTAATGCAATGCGGACAAAATAAAAAAAAACTGTTCTGATACAATTCATTTCAATTTAAAATCAATGCGTCTAACGTCTCCACCCTGTTTCTATAAATTTCTTTTTAAAATTTCTTTAAAAAATGGAAAAACAAGTTTAGGAACCCTGTAATCGGTTTGATGGCCGATTACTAGGATTTAATCTCTTATAAGGCAACTACTCTTATGATGACAACCCCCCCACAGAAAACTGGCTTACTTTTTTTTTAGTTATATTTCAGGGCAATTTTATTTAATTTTCTTTACTTTTTAAAAATTTGTGATATTCAGCTCTTTCCGTCATATCATTAAGATTTTTGTTCATGGAAAATAAATAGAATTGATATTGTTTGAATTAAAGAAAATTTTCAAAGCATTTTCCTTTGAGAAAGCTAAACTATCTCAAAGTTTCGTTGCTGTCTAACATATACATTATAGGAACCAGTAACAACTACTTCTGTAACAAAAAGCTGTAAAGCAAATAAACATAATAAATTTATAATTTCACTATAAAAAATTAAACAATACGTAGGTACATATGTGAAAAGTTAATAAAATTTAAAAAAAATCAATCAACAAAAACCTTTTGCATGGTGTTCATGCAATGAACGAGTCCAGTTTCAGAGAATATATTTTGATCCATCCATTCCTAAAAAGATAGGAGAAAATATTGTGTTTTTTCGTTGCTCACTATTGTGTGTATGCAAATAAAGTTAGCAATTAAGAATACAAAAAAAAAAAAAGAAAAATGTAACAAATTAATTAGAAATACATACATATGTAGTTGTAAGCAGAATAGGTAAACAAAAAAAAAACTACAAACGCATGCCAATCAAAGGACTATAACAAGCTAACATGCAAATCCTGGCAACAAATTAAGAATTTTTATCACACTTTTTTTTGAGGTGGTGATGAGCGCATGGCACGCAAGCAGAATTACATTTGGAGCACATTATGAAGTTGCAACACAAAAAAAAAACTTTATTTAAGCTGTTCATCAAATTCTCACGCTTCTGGAGATGGGTATGTATTTATTTATGTTATTTATAATGTTTGAGTATTTAATTGTTGAGCTCACCTGAAATCGTAGCATGAGAAACATTACAACGAAGACCATCAACAAACAAAGCGCGATTATAGGAAAACTGACCAAGTACCGGAAGGCACGTCGCTGCCACGCAGGAGCTTCTTTAGGTTCCAAACGTCCGGTTACATTGCTCTCAACCAAAGGGCCCTTTATTAAATGATAAAATGCATATAATATTCCCTCCAGAAGATGCGGTCGCCCGTATACCTTATATAACGGCCTTGGAGGCTCCAAGAGTTCTGGCGGTGTTGATAATGTTCCCCAACGAAAAGCTAACTCAACTGAATATCGCTTCCAAGCTTCTAAATACAATGAAGCCCAGGCAACGTTGAATAATGAGAACAGGACATGACCCATATCCTGAGCAGTTTGACCCTTGCCCCATAAGATAGCATAGAGAATGGAACCGAAAACTGCAGGTACTCCCAGAGCACACGTATAATGGCCAAGCCAGGCAAAATATAATGCCACCTTGACGCCAAAATATTCAGCAATGTCATCTGAAAAGTAAATGGAAAATATATTTTGAAAGGAAATCAAAAATCAACTCACAAATCACAGGTAATAAATAAAGAAACTTACCTAAAGGCTGTGGAGCAAATATTTGCTTCACCCAACTCGATTGTAGATTTGTTAAAGCACTTGTCTCATGCAATGGAAAAACCTGAGTTATCAGGCCCAGTTCTTGCCAGGCAGCAACTGAAAAATTGATTAAAAACAACATTTGTGTAAACAAAAGTACTCATCGCTGGGGCTAAGCGCTAAGGACTTGAAATAATCTAGGTATATAAATATTAAGTACAAAATTAATTACTTCAGTTTAAATACAGATATGCTAGAAAATGTTTTTCAGTTTCACATTCAAGTTCACATTTAAGGCATTTTTTTAAATTTTGAAATTTCTTACCATATTCTGACCTAAGCAAAGAAGCCCCCATTTCGAACACAAAAAAATAGGCAGTACCACTAAAGTCAGCGTCCCAAATCATTAAAGTCCAGTTTTTCAGTTCGAGATTAAAGTTAAACCCGAGTTAACTCATTTCATTTAGTGAGTGAACTCAGGACTAACTGAACAGATGCTTTTGATTTTGATTTGATTTTTATTCACCGAGTTTGTTTAGTCATTCCGCATGCATTCTCCACCGCTTCCTCAGTCAACATATAACTGTTATTTTATTTACTTCTAGAGTTAGCTAGCTCTTGTTTAACTCACCACTGAAAACTGGGCCTAAGTGTATCAAATTGGATTAATTTTCGTCAGAAATTGGCTTCGGAAATGATTTTTGTCCCCAAAATTCAACAAACGAATTACTCGGCGCAGCGAGCACCGGTCTGAAGGGTGTTCATCAAAATCTTCGAATGTGTGACCTTCTACACCAATGTGGGCCCTGCTACACGAATCTCTCTTACTTTTTTTCCCCGTTATGAGACCTTCTTCTCAAATTCTTACAATTTATGCGTTTTCCTGAACAATAACTCCGAAATTGAATTTTCAAAATCTCAACACTTACACTTTTCCTTTGCTTCAAATCACTCTCCAATTTTGTTTACTCTCGTCTATCAGCTCTTCAGTAAAGAAGGGTCCGTCCAGATTTTTCGATGTCTAATCGAACCTCTTATTTTACTAACAACCCCGTGCTTTCAGCCAATCGAAATCCCCGGACTTCAGTCACGTCATTTGTGAGCCACACTCAGCTGACTTGCTAAAGTGCGCTATCGTTGACGAAATCCTGCGGTCCTGCTTACACACACATTTCACCCTGGCTATGCATTGCATAGTCATCATGGATTTCCCGAACCACTGGTTTCAACTTCCAAGAGCGGCGAATACAATGAACGCATCCAGCCATCTACCCACTATTATTTTGAGTGAAAACCAAGCAAAATAAAGTGTCAATGATCCGGAAATTCAACTTCTAGTGACTGAAAACATTAGTTCCCTCCAAATTCCGTTTATAGACAAACAAAATTAAAAGTAACGAGAGATTCATGGCAGTTATTACTTGTAACTATGTACTTTCATTTTTTATGAAGGAAAAGTTGACAGCTATTTTCTTACTCACGATTTACAAAAAAAAAATGGTTCGGTGGACTTTTGTTAGATTTTGGGCAAAGTAGGGATTAGGAAATAGCGTTCCATTTTTAACAAATATAAGAAATTTATAAATATCAAACAAAAATCAATTATGTTAAATTATGTTGGGCACTCGGCCATTCTGAAACGAGTTACATCTAGCGTTCGGGGAGTAAGTGTCACCCACGCTTCATTGTATTGGTTTTGATGTTCAATACGTTTAGGGATCAACCGTCACCCGTACTTTGATTCAGAATTCAGCAGACCGCCCGCGCCAATCTGTCAGTAATACTAGTATAATTCATATATAGATCCACTTTTTTGTAGTTGACAAAATCAATTTTTGTTAAAATACTGAGGTTCAGTTTTTAGTGCGAGATTAAAGTTAAACCCGAGTTTACTCATCATCAAATTTGGTGAGTTAACTCAGGATTAACTAAACGGATGCTTTTTATGTTTTATCTACCGGTTTATTTAGCCGTTCCACATGCATTCTCCACCGAAAAACTCAGTCAACTATGGATTAATTTACTTCTAAAGTTAGCTAACTCTGGTTTAACTGACCACAGAAAAACTGGGCCTGAGAGAATAAACCGATGGCTCTTTTTCTCAGTATTTTGAAACAAGTAATTGAAAAGAAGAAATGGAATAAGGAAGGAGCAAGGATTTGGACGATTGACAGAGTGACCTTTGTTGCGGTAAATTTGGTATGGTTTAACGCCCAGCCTAAAGTGTCTTCAACAGAAAAGAAAAATCACTTTATGGCGTTTTTCTCTATCCCCTAAGACTTTGCGCTGAGTTCTATGGGTTTAGAGTAGCTTAAATTTTAGTTGGGAAACGGTGGTGATCTTAAGAGACTAAATGTTTTCCTTCAACTTCGTCGTCTGGGCTTGTTTGGGCTGCGGACTTTCTTATCTTTTCCTATTGAACTTTTAAAAATCTTAACAAAGTTAAATAAATCTTTTATTTTTATTAATCGGAAAACTTTTCTCTCGGTGTTCGTAAATGGTAAGTACCATGCAATTTTATTTATGCCAATTTTACGATGGAGAGTGTACACGAACGAGTTTGGTATCAATTTTAAGGTCACATTGTGATATATGTAAGTGAAACAATATATTTAAAATCATTTGTTTTGAATCCGACCCATTTGCCAGATTTGCAAACAGACTTTTTAGTAATTAGTATTCAGCGTTTAAAAATCTTCACTTAGACTTTCTTCGCAGTAGAAATACATTTTCCCTGGGCTCTTTGACAAAAAAATGGTGCGTCCCTTTTGAGTCACATATAATATTAAGTATTTACAGATCATAAGCTACTCAAGTTAGTTTACTATTTTAGGCCCATCATCTTTCTAGAGAAATATCATAATTCTTCCTGAATCCTTATTCGCCTTCAATAATTTCATAACAGCCATCCTTCAGAGGGATTAAAAAAAATGTTCTCAATGATTTAAAATGTAAACAAAACCTTAATCGAAATTCAAATTCAACTGCAACTCAGTTTAAAATGCATATCTGCAGGCGCACTAGAACTAATATTTTCGTATTCGGTTCGTCTCGCAATCGGACAGCGGAAAAATATTAATTAAGGTCTTAAGTGCCTAAAAAAATATATTTTCTTTAAAATGTGAAGTGTAATTTCTTATATATTTATTCAATTTATCAGTTTTAATTTCAAAAGTGTTTTGAAAATATTAGCTGTGTTCGGGGAGTTCATTTTCTTGCGAGTTCGTTCTTTAATTGCATCAGTTCTGTCGCGTTTGTGCAAAGAGAAAAATATCGGTTAAATTGAGATTATGGTTTGGAAAGAAGAAAAAAAAACATGAAATCTATATTCACCATTTTCCTTTTCATTATAAAAAAAAAGAAGAAAAAAATCTTTAAAGTGGACTGGTGCCTTGAGCGTTTATTTTTGTATCGTTTCGTTTTTTTTTTCGGAAACCCTGTTTATTGAAGTATTTTTTTGTTATTTGATTTTTGAAACGATAGATTTCTACTTTAGCAAATTTCAAATTCACAGGTAAGATGAACCATTTTTTTAATCTAATTAATTAAAACTTGAAATTCCTGTGTTAATTGTAATTTGTTAAGCGGAAACAGCTCTGACCATTCAGTGAAAGTTACAGTTTGTTCTTATCAGCAAGTTTTAGTAAAATCCTCCCACGGCCACTCCCGCTTTTCTTATTTCTGGGTTTCTAAAGCTTAGATCACACGATTTGTGTATACACAAATATTTGTGTATAAATTTGTGTATTATTGACAAAAAAATACACAAATCGTCTGAACCACAAATTTGATGTACACAAATGACGTACACAAACGATTTGTGTATCATTTGTGTATTCAATACACAAATCGAATTTGTGTGCATTTACAAATCGTCTGATCGGGTACCCAAATCATTTTATGACTATTTGTGTATATTTGGGCAACATTTGTGTATGCCACATCATTTGTTTATTCTGAAAATTTAAGCATACACAAATTTCGTGAGAATACACAAATGGTTTTGAAAGTTCAACTGAATATTAAATATCAGCCGAGTCAATAAAGGTTTTTTCTTCGAATTTTAATGTGCAACTATGATTTTAATGATTTGTTTTGTAAAATGACACCATAAAGACATGCAGGGTGATTTATATTAGATGAAATGAACACATTTACGTTAAGCCAAAAATCGTATCGGAGGAGTGGTATTCGATTTGTTGGCGTCCAAATTGGGCGGCTCACGGAGACAAAACTCCTATTGGGTTCAGAAAATTGTCTACAAGAACTTTGTAGATTGTATCCAGCACTTCTGGAATAATGGTGGAAATTGTATTCTGTGCCATGCGGAAAAGATACTGGAGCGAGCGAAAGCTGTCGCCAGATGCCAAGAAGCGCATCGTCAAGACTAGCCGCACAGATGGCGGAATACTGGGGCGCATAAATGTATCGGCCTTCTCAATATATGGCGTTACCAAATCCAGCAAATAATCGAACTGAGCGACCGACATTCGTACGAAATTTCGATACAATTGCGGCTCTTCGGCACGTAGTTCCACAAGTAATTTTGTGCAAAAGCCCTCCGTCTCACGGTGGCCAAGCCAATTTTTTCTCCAACAAGCTCGCCGCTTGCGTACCATTTCTACGACCTGTTGTTGGCTTTCGTCTTCTTCTTCACTTTCGAGTAAATACGCGGCCAAACTATTGGGAAGACATTTTTGTTGACATTGTTTGATTGAAATTATTTAATTGAACCGGATACACTTCAATTGACTATCAAATAAACAGAATGACATAAACACAAATGAGTACACAAATTTCATTTGTGAAGAAATACACAAATCGTCTGAACCACAAATTTTTATACACAAATTGATTTGTGTATAGCATATTTGTGTATATCTTTACACAAATGAAATTTGTGTTTTTTTAAAAAAATACACAAATCGTCTGAACCACAAATATTTGTGGCATAAATAAATAGCATTTGTGTTCGAATTTGTTTAGCATTTGTGTATAACATACACAAATGAAATTTGTGTATATTCACAAACCGTCTGATCTTAGCTTACGAAACAGCTCTAACGATTTGAATAAAATTTTCATTTTGTTCGCGTGAACAAGAAAAAAATTAAAGAAAGCTTTTAATAAAATCATCTGCCACGCCTACTTTTTTATTTTAGTTTCTCGAAAATGACTCTGGCTCTTACGCTTTGAATAAAACTTTCGAAGTCTGTTCTTACTTTCGTGCGTTGGCAGTATTTTTCCAAATAAATTTTTTATGTACAAAACACGAGATTTTCCTTGATTTAGTTTTATTTACGTGAACGACTTGCAAATTATCAACAACAACTGTTGTTGGTGGGGCAAATGTTTGGCTGGTTCGTTAATCTTTCAATAAAATGACGAATTTTGTGTATCGAGGTTTATTTCCTGATAAATTACAAGTTAATATTTGTTTAATTGAAACGAAAAATAACATACAATTTTAGTCGATTTATATGATGGCGGCGTCTAGCGTGTCTCTAATTTTAAAAGTGAAAGAAATACGTTAACGGGTTCAAATGAAAATTGATAATGAGTGCATCCAGATGTTAGGTCATTCAGAATGAATGCATTAAAAAATATAGTTCTGTTTGTTTCGGATTCGTTCCGTCGCCATATTAATTTAATAATTAATTATTTCATAACAACAACAAACACTAATGACGAAGAATGAATAATATTTGAATTATCGGTCCGGAGCTTCAATAGAACATGATAAAAGAATGGAATGCAGATTAGATGAATTACGTATAGTAAGCAATTCTTCGGAATTGCAATGTTGTGGATAAAATTTGAGAAGATTGTTTTTAAAGAATTGTTGCTGACGATTCTTTGGAAATAAGAATAAAAGTATTAATAAGTGTGGGAAATAAGGGGTGCATGTTAATGTATGACAATATGCGATGTAAAGGATGTATAGGAATATGATTTTGGTATCAAATGAAAGGAATTTGTATTCTTTTCTGATACAATTGCTTCGCTAGGATAAATATATTTTAAGATATTTAGTTTGAACAACTCGAAAACAATATACTCAAAAGCTTCATGCATCTTAGTGCTGCACGATGTCTGCATTTCTAAATTTGATGCTCAGCTGCAGCAGCATTGGGTCACCCACCAACGATTGTCAGTGGAGAAAATTTCCATTAGCTTTCAAATCGACCGATATGGTTCGGTTCGTAAACATTTAACTCAGGTTCTAACAGTCAGATGTTAAAAGTTTAGGTCTCTAAAGAAAGGTTTAATTCTGTATAAACAAGCAACTTCCATCAATTTGATTTTCATTTTTCCAAAACGCAAAAGTTGATGAAAACTTTCACAATTTTAAAAAATCATTTTCTACAAAGTTATTTCGCCAACCCTTCTCTACAAATTTGATGGTGGTTTTATACACACCTTAAAATTGATTTTATATAAGAAAATCGTCGATTTGGTTAGCTTCAAAAAATTATGACTTGGCTTCAATAGTCAAATCTTAAAGTGTTTAGCCCAGTTGTCCAAAGTGGTTAAATTTTATCCGTGGTTCAGCCATTTTACTCACCGATTTTAGGGGATTAACTGAGGTTCAACGACGGTTTAAGCTTATTATTGGCTTTAATCACATAGGTACGTTGAACCTCAGTTAATTCGCAAAAATCGGTGGGTTAAACCGATCCGGATCATATGGATAGTAAAACGCAGCTAAGTTTTGGTACTTAAAGACCAAAAGTTAATCAAGTTCTTTGATTTAGGCCCAGTTTTTCAGTGGAAATTTGAACCATACCTAGTATAGGTAGCTTACTCACACACCCACACTAAACTGCGAAAACAGATTTTCAGTGGAGAATGCATGCGAAACGACTATACCAACACTTCGAATGTATTAGTTTTTTTAAATTCATATACGATTTAAAACACAAGGTTTTTGTTTTCTTTCGGTTCTGTTCCTTCTAATAACTCACGACATCCTTCGAGATCGTCGTGACTTCCATGACTTATTAAATACTCCTTAAACTACTTTCCATAAATATTTAGCCTCGTCTTGTTGTCTGAACCAACTTACCTATACTCTGTCCCTCTTCAACAGCTGCTCTGCCATGCAACGCATCTAAATCACTTTGTCCTGCTCTTAATCCCTGCAATACTTGCAGTACCAGCCATTGGCGTTCCTGTGACGTAAACAACGATGCACTTCCATCTTCACATTTAGTTTGTAAAAAACAATGTGATTCACGTGTTGTAAATTCTTTTAAGGCACCTCCTAGATCAGTTCGCAAACGTTTGGGTAGGCGGGCTTCTTCGGCGGCTTTATAAAGGCTGTCATTTCAAAACAAACACAGACACAAACACCTCATCAATATTTATCTCATTTAAATATCTATTTTTTCTCAAGGACTCACATATTTGTCGGAGCGCTTATATAAAACGCATTACGTTTTGTACTCTCGTGTGCTTTAACTTGTGCTACCAAACCTAAGCCCGAAGGTGGCTGTGATCGAATACGTGCCAGCAGCCATCGGAGCGCCTCATCGGGAGCATCTTCTGTTTTATGTAACCCAAAAGTAAAATCACGTATAAAAGTAAATTAAAAATTAATTAAGCTAAACGTATAGGAAAACACACTTTGCAAAACTTAAGTGTAATTACCTGGAAACTCAATTACAACATCACATTGAGTTGGAATTTTATTTAGCCACAATCTACGTGGTGTCATTAAATGACCAGCATAAGGAAGCTTGCGACGCAATTGACGGGATGCTGAAATGATGAAAATAATAAATTAACACACCAAATGGTATTTTAAAATTACAAAATATTAAATCAAATCTTCAAGGAAATTTCTTAACACAGTTTAATTTGGTTAATTATAGGTTTTATGGTTAGAATTAAGAAGATTAAATAATTTTCTAATTTTGATTATAATAAATAAAAAGTAAATATACATATATTTAAGTATACCGAATTATATTTTTATTGGTTAAAACTAAATTCTTTTGTTTGAGACTTTGATTTTTTGTTCACACTTTTTCGTAAATAGTGTCATGTGCTATCATTTCATTATATAATTGAACTTTTTCTATATTTAAACCACATTAATGTTTTGAATGAGAAGACCAACACGTGTGACCCAGTCATGGATTTTGATTCCAGCAGAGCTTTTATGGATTACAAAAGTAAGTGCTCTTGACCAATTTCCCCCGCTAGGCATGTTTTTTCGTAGTTTTCAATTCATAGTCTATCTATTGTATTATGACTGCATTACTTATAAATTCGATTAGTAGGGGATTAGCAAAAATCAAACTTACTTCTTATCAGTCTTATAGAGAGAGAAGTTTTAGGGAAAATTTACTGGCCCGTATTTGAGAAAGGGCGATTCTGAGGACACTACAACCTTGAAGTAGATTTACCGACAAAAAACAACTCAGTAAATTCCCGTATGCTATGCAGCACTAAGGTCGTAAAGTGGAAAGTAGACTGTTTGGAAAAGCCTTTATAGTCGACGCAGGGACATAACTCCACACGACATAAGTCCATAATGGACTTATGTATGCCCCAACTCGGTGAGACATAAGTACACAATTCAATTAAGGACTTATATCCCACCCAAGTTTGTAATACATCCATAATTTATTTTTAAAAAGATGGGACATAAGTCCATTGATAACATTACTTTTGGAAAATTTAATTATACAAAGCTATTTTAAAAAAAATCCATACTTTTCTTGGACAATAGTACCTCTGGTGGCCCGTTCCGCTGGTTCCAAGGATTTTAACTCCCTTTTCGAGTACTCATCCCGCTAACTCAATTCCGTTGCTCCGCTTTGGGTACGTTCAGTCACCCAGCAGTCACTTATATGAACAGTTTTCTTAATAAACAGAACCTTGGGTGGCCCGCTTCCCTGTTCAGTGTTTCAAATATGATCGCAAACTATTTGAAAACAAAACTTTCAAAGTACAGCATTCCTTTTAAAACTAAACATGCCAGTTTGGGACATAACTTTATACATTTTATGTAATGGACATATGTCACACTTCGGTGCAGTGTTGCCAGATGAAAAAAAATCTCCCCCAGAAAAATTTAGAAACCCCCCAGATTACCACATTTTATCAACAAAAACCCCTAGTTTTTTTTTCAAATTTTTATTTTTATTCATAGCTTTTAATTTTAAATTTGATTTATTCTAAATAAGACGTTCATTGAAAAATAAACAAATTAAAACAAAAACAAATAAATTAATTAAATGAAGGGCAACAAATATTACGATAGATATGTACATCTCCTGGTTCCCTTGAAAGAGCCCAAAATGGTAAATGCCAATCAGAAACATCCCAAATGCGTTTCCTTTCTTTTTATTTCTGGTCGAAAATTACAAAAACAACATCAAAAGCTCGAGCACAAACTTTTTCTCCAACTTTTTCCCAAACTTTTCCCAAAACGTAAGGAAACAGACCTAAAGTCATCTTCGTTTTGGCTCTCGCGTCACCCGTCGGTCGGTTTGATACATCTTCTCACTTGTGAAAATTTTCAGCACATCCAGAATGTGAAGAATATCAATACCCATACGATTCCTCAACCTTTTATCTCTGAATGAATCCCCCCAGATTTCCCCCCAAACATCTTGTCCCTCTAGATTACCCCCCAACGACAAAAAAAAACCCTAAATCTAGGGGGAAAACCCCTAAACTGGCAACCCTGCTTCGGTGGGACATATGCCCCTGCACCTTTATAGTCAAATTCTTCGGGGTATGTCTTAATCATAAGACCAGCTTGCAATAGGGAATAAATGAACCTGGGGGCTCCGAAGAATCTCTTGGCTGGAGCACAGTTTTTCATTAACTCGGTGTGGTCTAATCAATGTAGTCGACGTACTGTCGAACTGCATTCACATCTTTGCACAGCTCATAGAGTTCACGGTTGTTTCTACTCCTCCATTCAGTCTCCTCGCACACATGACCAAATATTTGTCGGAGAATTTTTCTTTCAAAAGAGTCCAGTATCAGTTCTCCTTGTGAAAATAAAAAGCTAAAGCTTAAACTTGGGATACTAATTAAAATCTAGCTAGTAAAAGATATCTTCTAGTAAAAGTATTTTAAAATAGTCAACGCTAGATTCATGTATCTTTAACTTATTTTTCCAGCTTAAGTTTTAATTTGTGTGATTAAAAACAGCTTAAACTGAAATATTACAGTAAAAACTACAAAAATATCAAGATTCTTTCACGCGTCAAGCAACCTTTAGATAGTTTTTATTTTTAGAGATGTGAATCTAAGTGAACAAGTATTTATCAAAAATATATTCACCGGTTTAGGCTCTAGCTCGATATACCAGTGGACGTACAAGCACATTAATCAACAGGAAAAATGACTTTTTCATCCTTCATTGTAATGTTAAGTTTTATTAAAGAAAGAGATTAGAGAAATAGCAATGTAAATATAACAGCTTCGTGTGACTTAAAAAATCAATCTGGGTGTACTAAGTAAACCCACCAGTGTAGGGCTCGGAACTGGGGGCCGCATAAACAGTACCTTTTATAAAAAAAACCTTTTATAAATTGGCTTGTCAGTCACTTCCTTGACTAAAATCTAGAATTTTTTTGGAAACATGAAGGACGAGACTAGAGAAATGCCTATTTATAACTGGTTTAACAGTTTTTTGCCATTAAAAGTAGTTGTGAATACAAAAACGAAAGCTATGAAGCTTAAGCTAGAATGTTTAGCCTAAGGCTAGATACTAAGTGTAATCTTACGGCCATATTATTCACTCCATTCATCCAGATTAAAAATTTAAATCCAGATAAAATTCAATGTAAATACATCTGGATTTAAGTTTTAATCTGGATGTATCTAGTGAATAATATGGCGGTAAGGATAGATATTATTGTGTTATATTCAGAAATAACAATTCATGTCAATTTAAAGTTAATTCTGGAGTAGGTAAGGTACCCCAGGGGAGCCATTTTGGTCTTTTGCTGTTTGTTTTATTTATAAATGATCTTCCTTCTATATTACAAAATTCTATGGTATTAATTTATGCTGATGACCTTAAAATATTTAGAACAATTAACTCCATCAAGGATTGTGAACAACTGCAAGACGATCTCCAAAGATTTTGGGCATGGTGCAATAATAACCGTTTATTTTAAAATATTGAAAAGTGTAGGACAGATTATTTATTTTTTATGACTATCTGTCTAATTCGTCACATTTATGTAGGGTTTCAAGTTTTTCTGACCTTGGTGTCTTATTAGACACAAAATTATCATTCACTGATCTGATCACTATAATTTTATTGTTAAAAAAGCAAACAAAATACTTGTACTTGTACTATTTTCAGTTCTATTTCATAACTGGAATATTAAATGGAGCCATTTCATCTGCTAAGGTTCTTGGTCGATTAAATTTCAAATCAGCCGGACTAGTTTAAGGACAAATTTACCTCTTCGCAATATTTTAAACAGATAGATCTACGTCGTTAACAGTCCTCTTAATCAAAATTTTTAATAAATCTCTTGTTCTAATTGCTTCTACAAATGTCAATCTCAAACCCGAAAAAAACTATAAATTCTTTGCTCAAAATCGATAAAACTATTTTTGGAAATAAATTTAGATAGAAATGTATTAAGTATGCATAATGCATTGTAATCTTAAGGTTAGGTTTAACGTATTGAAATAAATAATAAGGACTGGCAGTAAAAGTGTTTTGTAGAGCGTGTAATTCGTTTTACGCACCAGGAGTTTTTAACACTATTTTTCGTCAAAAAGAATTAGCATTACCTATGTAAATTCTTCTTCAGATCTCAACAAAGTTGTATGTAGTTCGTGGAAATAATGTATAGGTACTTCAAGGTAGATGAACTCCTTTAATATCTCGAATCAATAGTGACGTTTTGTCCAAGAAAGATGGTTGTTTGTTTGCTGATAGCAGGTAGGTATACCTAGTTATGTCCTCGTTTACTTCAAGACCAAGAAGTTTCTCCTGTTCTTCAATTGCCCCACCTGCTTCAATTGCTCCTGTTCTTCAATTACCTCACATTGAGCGGCCGATGATTTCGAAATCTTCCGCGTACCCAAGTAAATCTTACGGATCTGTTGAAGATAGTGCTTTCTGTATTAACGCCTACGCACTATCTGTTCCAGAACGACATTCAGTCACTCGAAATGAGAAGCCATTTTATCTGTTCTGTATCGAAGATGTTAACTTTTAGATACAAAAGACCAAGATTTTTTCTAAAATACTTTCACACATAATTTAATTCAATAAAAGATTAAAGAACATCCTACGGTACGGATTTAATAAAACTAAATGAGTTTTAGCCTCAAAATCAAACAAAAAAAAAACAACAATAAGAGGAAATAAAATCAAAGGTCCTCTATCCCAGAATAAATCCCTGATTTCGACAAACCCAAAATATAAATATACCTACGCACTTTCAATTCCGTTTCACTTCTTTGTCGGCCTTTTGAATTTCCAGAATTTCTCATCCGTATCAATTGGGCTCGAAGGTGTGTATATGTATATGTATATATAGAAAGTGAGAGGAATTAAATCATTTTGTATCGCAAAGTTCTCGGCCCACACATTTCCCGTTCCAATCCACACGCACAAAAAGATGAATTTCAAGAATGCTCCAAAGTGATTTCCAACCATCTTCCTCCAAAAAGACTTTAATCCTTCCGTCTAAATTTGTACATGAATATCCGCTTGCCGGTGTGGTGTCATTGGCGTCGGTGTCATTGGCGTCGGTGTGACGTTCGATAAGACAAGACCAAAAAATCATGAAAGAAGACGACTAACATTTCATCGCATAAAATGAACATCTTAAATCAAAGTTTCCAAAAACGGAGAGCTATTAAATGTCATTCTCTATATCACTTTATTTCGAAGGGATTTTGCCTTCTCAAGGATTTTTTGTTGTTGTTGAAATTTGTGATGAACCATTTGATGATGATGTTGACGTACATAGGTACCCGTAGTGCGTGTAAGAGGCTGTCATATAAAGAAAGCCTTTTTGATTTTTAGAGAAGATTAATAATTAACATGGCTATAATCTGTGTGGAACACTTTTTGATATGCGACAACGTCTTTTGCCACAACGAACATTGTGTTAAATGTCAAAAAGGGATTGTTTAAGATTGTCAAGGTACTATATGTATATCTGTCTATTTATCTATATCTACATTATGAACAAAACCCCAACCGCATCAACTAACTAAAACCCTTCAAATCCACTAAACCTCTATTCAAGATTAATATGTTGGTACAAGGAAGAGTCTCTTTACTTTTCAATCTTCACTTTCATGGTGTAATTCTTGTTGAATGAGTGATCTATGGAAGTAGCAAACGACACATGAGGGAATACATCAGCAGAAGCATCAGAGAAAAAAGGATATCCTCAGCTAATTATCTAAACCTATGTAAGTATGTGTGTTTTTTTTTGCAGTGGACGATGCAAGAGTTCACCAGAGTGTTCGTTCATCCACAGGCTATATGTCAGAGTGCGCTTTAAAAAGAAACTCCCACCTGGCCCGCTGACATAATGTCACAGCCAAGCTATACAAAAATGTGTGGGTTAAAAAAAAAAAAAAAACAAAAAAAAAAAACACAGGATGAAGCAAAGTTTGAAGGAGGTCCTTTGTGTTTGTGAATTTTTAAACAAAGTGTGTTTTATTTCCGAGCAGATTTCAAATTTTCCACATTTTTTTGTTTTATTTCGAAAATTTTCTCGAACAACACAAACACCCCGGGTCTCTTCCGTTAAACGCTCCAAGCATAATTAGTCAACAATGAAAAAGTGCTAAAATAAAATAAAAAGGACGAATTAATGTCTTCTATTATTTCTTTGTTCAGTCTTGTGTTTTTGTTTTTATGTTTTTTTTATGTGAAGAATATATTTATATTTAGATAAAATGGTTGTGAAAAATCCTTGAAAATTCTTGGAAAACACTTTTAATGTGAAACGACGCTGATGCTTTTTTTCGGTTTGATGGACTTTAAACACTTATCTGTTTCGTTGTATTCTATGTTTTATGATTGTTTTTAAATTGCGTTTAAAGTTTCTTTTGTGAGGCAAGGATTGTTTTGAGACACACACAAATGAAGGAGGAGGAAAAAAAGAAAGAAAGTATAGGAATACTTGAAAGAAGCTGTTTAGAAATATTTCAGCACTGATGTAAAATAGCGTAGGATGAATAAACAAAGGAGCCTTAGATATTTTATTGTTGGGTTTGTGAAGAACGAATTGTATCGGTAGCAAGGTTGCCATTTATTTTGTTTAATCCGAATCAAGATAAATTAAGGGCCAGTTTCACACTTACCGGAATAAGTGGCACTTAAGTTTCTCATATTAGGACTATAGGGTAAGTTGCATAGCCAGCCTAAGTGGAACTTAAATCACCAACATCGGAGACTTAAGTGCCACTTATTCAGGTAAGAGTGCACTGTGATATTGCGCCTTAAATCTTTCACATTGCCAACTTAAGTGCCACTTTTCTGACTTTAAAACTGGCCCTAAGAAAATTTATGATGTAAACATATTTTCTTATGGATAAGCTATGTATTTTAAAGAGTTTTGAGGTGGGTTGTTTGTCAGAGCCAGTGCAAGTTGTGATAATTGACTAGATTCGAAGGAAATCATTTAGAAGCTTGAAAATACAAAAAATTATCGAAGAAGAAATAAGATGTTTTCTCTTTTCTTTTCCTTTTTACTTGCTCTATAGGGCAAGTATTGGTTTCGAGTAGAAAAAAATTTCGAGGTTATAATCAAAACTACCACTACGATAATCGAGAAGTCCGAAAAAGTGGGTTTCGTCATGCCGTCCGTAGGCCTGTGCGTCTGTACGTCTGTGCGTCGGTGCGTCCACTGTAATTTGAGCTAGAGCATAAACGGGTGGACTGATTTGCATGAAATTTGGTACAGAGCATTTTTATGTGATTCCCTAGAGGGGAAATTCGAATTTTTGTTTTAGCTCATCTAGAACGGGTAGCTGCCATACAAACATTTTGGTTTTATCAAATTTTCTTGAAAATGTCTCTAACAATTTTCATTAAATTTCGTACCCGTAATAACTTAATTAATTAAAAGAAAACTGCGTTTCAGGTTTTTGTCAAAAAATTCACATAACGGAATTAGGTATTCCGTGTTTTTTTGAGAAAATGGTCTTATTTTTGGGTTATTCGCGTATATATTAGTCATGGTTAGACCGATTTTATTATAATTTTGCAGTCTGATGCTTCTTAATAGTTAAAACAATAATGTATTTAAAAATGTTTAAAAAAACATTTTTATAAAAAAAAAAAATCAAACAAAAAATCTATTTTTTATTACTTTTGACTCTTTTTATATTTTCTCGTTAAATATATACATCATGCATCTTCAATGTGGGGTTACACACAGTATTTAACCATAACAGAAAGTTCGTGCGATCAAGTCGTGCATATTCTTTTTATTTTTTTTTCTATCTTTTGAAGAAGTAACAGTTACAGTCAGAAAGCGAATATAAGGCGATAAAGCATACAAATCACAGATTATAGCCATATGAAGATGAGAATGTTTCGTACGTTTCACCCTCCAGAAACCATATTTTTACATTGTTGTATTTGTAATGCGTCGATGAATAGATGTGAATTGCAACAACAATTTAACCAGGTGTGTGAAGATCCCCACTGTCTATTTGTGAGATTTTTATACACACATTCTCATTTTTTATCTGATAACTGCCAGTTCAAGCTTGTAGGCAAATTAAAATGGCTGCCGGGGATTCTCATCTTCATGTGGCTAATCTGTGATACAAATGCGAATTTTCCGGCATATGAAAGGAAGAATTGCTTAACGAATTTCACTGTTGCTCCGCTAAGGGTATTTTCAGTTACCAAGCTGGCGCCTATGTCAACAGTTTTCTTAGACAACAGTAGTTTGGGTGGCTGCTCGGGTTCAAAAGATTTCAACCCCCTCATCGGGTGATCATCCCGCTTACGAAACTCCGTTGCTTTGCTTAGGGTATGTCCAGTCGCCCGGATGGCACATATGTCAACGTTTTCTTGACTTACGTCTCACACTAATTTAGCCTTATGACGCTTTACAAAGCAAAATAAGGCAAAGTGTTAGAATTTGGCCATATGCCAATTCCAGTGTCATATGCCACAAACTCATGTTACGCCTTATGTCACGGCACCAATTTCGATGGATTTTTGAAATTTTAAACATCTTAATGGTTTTTCAATTGGCGCTGGTAGATTTTGGCGGCCTGTGGCGGCCATGTTGTTTTACTGACATCTGTCAAATCTGTTGTTTATTATTCAGTAACTGTTGCCAAATTACCATGGCAACAGAACACGATTGAACAGCACGTCCAAGTGATAAAACATTATTATCAAAATGAGTGTTCGTTGGTGCAAACGTTGCATGCATTGCACCCTTCACAGTCGACTCGTTAACGTTTTGTGGCCAAATTTGAGACGACCGGTTCGGTAATCAATCAGCCAACAATCGTACCACAAAGGAAATGCAAGATTGGCTGAGAACATCGCCGCGGTCCCTAAAAGTGTACAGCAGAACCCGAGGCAGTCGATTCCTCGGCATACACCCGTACAAGATTCAACTGACCCATGAGCTCAAAGTTCATGACCATAGACAACGCCGTTTGTTCGCTGACTGGGATTCGGAGCGTTTGGAAGAGGACCCCAATTTTGCCCGAAAAATTACCAAATTAGCAAATATGTGAAGAAAGACTAGCTGACCCATCCAACTTTGCTTGAATAAAATTGAACTTTTAGTTTAGTTTATTTTTTTTCGAAAATGGGTTAAACGATTTTATTTTTTAAACAAAATTAAGAATTTATATTTTTCTAAGTAGTAATTGAAACACTTTAAATTCTGATATATTGAAAAATAGACGCGTATGTTTCTCTATTGGCTTTTTGGAAGGTTATTGCACTTTAATAAATGGAGATAAGAGCATTTTTGAGGTCAACGGCTATCTCTGTAAGATAGGAACATATAAGTACAATTAAAAATTGCAATCCATGGCATTATTTTTTTTACATCTAGCTATATGGAATTGGTTCACCATAGCAATAGATGATTGTGAGTGCAATCTACCATTCTCTCTGAGGTCACTTGGTCTAGGTTCAAATACATTCAGAGAATATTCTGTAAATAACGCACTATTCTAAGCATATGAGTCCCACTTAAAGAGTTTAATGATGGGGTTGGTCTCCGTGAAATATGTAGACATAACTCCAGCTTTTTAGCTTGGTAGTATTAGTTGTTGTTTCATTCCAACCTTCAATAATAATAAACGATTAGGCGGAAAAATTTGCAGTCAATAAATATATGATAGGTTCAAATAAAGGAAACAAGGAAAGAGTCACAGACAAAGCAGCATTGATCTTGTGAATATCAGAATTATTGGACCCATCTTTAATACAAGGTACTTGAGTGAGCAGTCCAAAAAGTTATTAAAAATCCATCAAAGAGAGATAAGTGAAAACAAAATGCACGCATGTTCAATAATATTTCTTTAGTTGCGAAAACGATGGAAATTGCCAGAACCTTTCAATGAGATAAGCTGCCCAAAAGACCTACTGGTACGCAAATCTAATTTCTAATCAGTCAAGAGAAGCTATTGTTTAAAAAGATTTTTATAATCTGTCGATCTATCAACGTTTCCATGACCTTAAAAATAGTACGAAAAGACTGGGAAAATCTAAAATTTATTACATTTTAGAATAACAATAGAATTAAAAATACCAAATCGAAGCACCTCACTTGTTAATCAAATCTAGAGGGCAAAAACACAAGGCACGTTTCCAGCAAATTAGAGTTGCAAACGTTCGATATTTTCAATATATTTTCAACGATGGTGCAAGCTGTTGGTTTAAATATTTATTCAAAATCATTTTTTTTCCATAAAATCCTGCGTTATATTAAAAAATGAATAACAAATGTTAAATTTTAAGGGAAATATTTTTTCTGAACCAAATGTGTGATTAAATCAAATAAAATAAATCCCCACAATATTAAGCACAAATTTGTTAATTCAATACGTGTTCAGTGTTCACACTCTGGCAAGACGATAAAGCTCTCCAGTTGTCCTTGCCTTGTGAAACGACATATCACAATCTGCAAACAAGCTCTACGTATACCAACCCCCAAGTCAAATCAATAGCATAAAATGGTACTAAAAATGTGCATTTGCCAGAATTTAAGAAGAAAAAGTAATAAAATGCCAAACATCGGAACGTTGTCGATAGTGAAAGAAACGGATCAAACAAGGGAACGAGGACTATCGCTATGGACTACCAGAGAATGCCTTTTTCAACACTTCAAACATCTGATACAAATAAAACAGACATATCGATTTAAATGAGTTTTCTCAATCCACTTCATTTTGTATATAATGCAGATTTATATTCATTTCTGACACTTGGAATGGAATTAGTGAAAATATCGCACTTCGCATCCAGTCAGCAAGTTCAGAAGTACCTATGTTAGGGTTATACGACCTACTACTTCTTCTGTTGTGTGGGAAGTTAAGGATTTCTAAATATGTTTTCCCCCGGCCGGCCGATGCGTCGGATATGCTAATATAGTCCGGTAGGAACTGTTGCAAATAATTCCCTTTCTTGAGTTGAACCCTATTTCATAAAAAAATAATATTAAAAGTGTGCTAATTTTTAAATTGATTTAATTTATCAATTATTGTAAAATCAAGTTTTTGGATCCTTAAATAATGTTATCGACTTGAGAATTTTGTGAAAAAATTGTACCGACAATTTGTTTATGAGACAAATTTTACCTCAAATTGAAATTTAATCAGTTTTGGTTGGTAATTTCTAAGTTTCATCCATTTTTACAGAAAATTGAATCGTTTCCCATGAAATTTCTTCTGTCTCATAACTTTTGTATGGCAGTTTTTATAACCCTTCCCAAATGAAATAGCCACTTGCATTCCTCCCTTAAATAATAAGACCGTATAATACTGTCCGTTCTCTAAGCTTTAGTGATTTAACATTCAGCCTAACTTCGGATGTTCTATACTGTCATATAGAGAGGCTCTTTCTTTTTTTTAGCCGCACACTACGAATGTGGAGTGTTTTGTATTGAAATTTAAGTTTCCCGTACCGTCCTACTGAAGGGTTAATCTTACAGTGCTACAAAAACACTTGTTTTTTTTTTAATGGAGAGAATTCAATAGAATCAACTGGTAAATTTTCTAAATACAAAGCAAACTTCTAGACTATAGTAATGCCGAAAGTGAATCATAATCAATACAAAAGCTTCTCATAGTTTTATTCGCATCGCACTTCAGAAACTCAAGAAGACCATAAAAAGTCATAAAAGTCTATTATGGCGTTTATTCATCAGACATCGACGCAGACATAAACACTTGACATTTCTCAAGCCTTTCCATAGAAGTGCTATACTTTGAAAGAGAATTTTAACAATATTTTTCGTATAGGCATAGCAAAGATAGACATTTTGTAGAGCCAAATATTTTAAGTCCAGGTTTTCCGGCAACATGACCATGTCGAAATTCCCAATTTGGATTATTCAATTATTCAAAACTATTGGTTTTAGCGGAAAAATTGTTAGTACCAAAGTTATTGCATTATGTTTATTGCGTTCCTTCAATAATAAAAATCGTAGATGTTTATACATGTGAACCGTGAGTGAAGGCACTCACACATTTTTGTATTCGTTGCTAATTTTTTAGAGGTTATGTCGTTTTAATTTGTCTTTTGTATCTTTTTTTTCAATTTTTTTCCTCGTTTCGTAAGAAGCAGCATAATGTATATTTTTCCATGACGCAAATTGTAGAGTATGGAATTTCCAACATTTGATCTGAAAAGTCGGCTGCGTAATTGGGTTACGATCCTAGACTTTGATTATTTTTCATAAAACCTAAACATTTTTTAGTTTTCTCTTTTCACTCCCAAATTAATGCAAAATGCATGCTTCGGCGGTAAATTTTAATTTTTTTCAAAATTATTTCAACGAACTTCTCACTACAAATCCTCAACTATATGTAAACTAAATTTATTCTTTGCAAATTATTCACAATCTTTAAAAAAACATTAAGTGTTTATAAAACGATGTTTTGAAAATTTTAAATAACTATTGAGGAGCACCAGATTGCAAAATTATAAAAAAAAATCAGTGGAACCATCAAAAAGATATATATACTTGAATAATCCAAAAAATCCAAAAATAAGACCATTTTCTTAAAAAAACGTGGAATACCTAATTTCGTTATGTGAATTTTTTGACACAAACCTGAAACGCAGTTTTCTTACAACTGACTTACAGGTACGAAGTTTAATCAAAATCGTTAGAGCCGTTTTCGAGAAGATTTGAAGAAACCAAAATATTTGTTTTGTATAGCTACCCGTTCTAGATGAGCTAGGGTAGGGTATTCCCCTCTAGGGAATAAAAATTCCCTGTACCAAATTGGAAAAAAATCGGTCCACCCGTTTAGGCTCTAGCTCAAATTACAGTGGACGCACAGACGGACGGACTGTGATTAAACCTAATTTTTTTTAATAAAACAAATACTTTGAAAGTATAAATTAATGAAATTATGTGTGTATAATACTTTTTTAGGTTTCTTTAATAAAAAACAAAATATTCCAATACTCGTTTTTCAATTTCTATGAATTTCAGAATCAAAACGGTACTATATTTTGGGTTTTAGATTCAAAATGGCCTATTTGTATTTTTCATGATCAAAGAGGCCTAACAAAAAAATCCTTTTGTTTTTAGAAAGTCCTGACGATGTACATATAAAGAGTGGTCCAACGGAAACGCACGATGTTAATTTTAAGTAAACAAACATTTTTCAGATATCTTAACATTTTTATTATGATAGAAGGATCTATTACAATTATGTGTGAAACAGAATATCGGTCAAATGCTCGCCACGGCTTCGGTGGTATAAATCTATCCGATTGTCCATATTTTCAATGACTCTGAGACATAATTGAGGTTCAATGTCGTTAATGTGCGGAATTATCTCATCCTTTATCTCTTGAATTGTTTTTGGCTTATTGACGTACACTTTTTCTTTTAAATATACCCAAAGAAAGAAGTCCAACGATGTCAAATCACATGATCGTGGCGGCCAATTAACATCGCAAAAGAGTCTGTTTCGTTGGCTGTGTGGCAAGTGGCACTATCCTGTTGGAAGCACATATCGTCGAGGTCCATATGCTCAACTTATGGCCACAAGAAGCCCGTTATCATCTCGCGATAGCGAACACCACTCACGGTAACTGCTTGGGCGACCTCATTTTCGCAGAAGTACGGTCCGATGACGCCGCCAGCCCATAAACCGCACCCAACAGTCACTCTTTGTGGATGCATCGGCTTTTCAACAATCATTCGTGGATTCTCATTTTCCCAAATGCGGCAATTCTGCTTGTGCCTCGTCGCTGACCAAACAAATCACGAAGTACACGAAATGCATTTTGATTTTAACGCAGATTTTCGTAAAAGGCTTCAACAATCTTAATGCGCTGCTCAATTGTGTACCTCGCCATGGTTGAATTTGTCAAACACTGAAACAAAGAAATGTCAAATTAACGTTAAGGTGTGACTCACAATTAACATCGTGCATTATGGTTGGACCACCCTTTAGTTCATTTATTGTTTTGTCTTATAAACAATTTCTAACTGATGAAAAAAAAAATTACTTCATCTCCAATAGTTTAGAAGTTATAGGTTTTCGCCCCTTTTCTCGGCTTTGAGTTCTAACTTTACAGGTCCATTTTAATTATAAGTGTCACATTTGCTCACCTTTTTTCTCAAAATCTATTTCTCTTAGGAAAAAAAGTGTTTTTTGTGTACAATTTTATAAACTTGAACTTTGCACCATCCCACAAAAGTTTTTAAATGGAAAAGTCTTCATTTTATCCTTATGTCCCTATCGTTATAAAACTGCGCCTGCGTTTCAAAGGACACTAACTGAGTACAAGATAAAAAGAATATTGAAAATCTACTTTTCTTTTATAATAAGACGTTTATAGGCGTGTTTTTTTGAAACCCTGGAGGAAATTTCTCAAAAAAAAAAAGAACATCGGAAATTAGCGACGCCATTTGTATGGAGTTTCCATACAAACTATCGATAACAAGTACCATTGTTTAGCTTGGGGAGATAGAACACCCACCTCTTTCCCATAATTTTTGTCCTTGTCTTAGACACGTTCTAGCCTTTTGTATCATCTTTTGCGAATCACCCAGTATGGATCAAATTTAATGGCATTTTCCCTTATAGGCAAGTATGGTTTAATATGGTAGAAAAAACTCATCATTTTGTGATAATGATGCGCCAGGACTTTAGAACACCAATATTTGAAATGGAACGTTTTTGATTAAAAGAAAATGATTTATTTTTTTATATGTAAAGGGTGTTGTTGTGGTATAGAACTTTAAGTTGGGAACAATATTTCAACTGGCGGCCATTTTGTCAGCTGTCAAGCAATTTTTTTTTAGTTTAGTTTCAGTTTGGCATTTCAACATGAATAGACTGAATAGACTGACGCCTGAACAACGCTTCCAATTTGTGCCCAAATGGGCCCAAAACAATCCCAATTTTTAAAAGCGAATTTTGTTTAGCGATCAAGCTCACTTTTGGTTGAATGGATACGTCAATAAACAAACCTGCAGTATTTGAAGTGATGATAATCTTCAAATGTATGTTGAAACACCGTTACATCAACAAAAACTGACTGTTTGGTGTGCTTTATGGTTTGGTGGAATAATTGGTCCCTACTTCTTTAAAAACGATGCTGGCCAGAACGTTACAGTCAATGGTGACCGCTATAGAGAGAGACATGCCACACAGCTCGTGCCACAATTGATTTATTGAAGGAAGATCGAGCGATTTAACGCCGTGCCGGTTGACTATTTTCTGTGGGGATCTGTGAAATCGCTAGTCTAATCCGATAAGCCCGAAACGATTGACCACTTTGAGGACAACATCCGCCGCGTTATTGCCGATATACTGCCACAAATGTTGGAAAAAGTCATAGAAAATTGGATTAGACTATGTCTGAGCCAGCCGTGGCGGTCATATACCATAATTCATATTTAAATTATAATGCCAGAAGATTATCTTTCGAATAAAGTAAATTTCATGTCAATTTAAAAAATCATATCTTTGTTTTATTCCATTTCAAAGCTCTGTACCTCTAAAAAAACACCCTTTATATGACAAGAAGTCTTAGATTCATCCATTGGCAGTGGTCCAAATATTTTTTCTTTGAATTCATTTCATAGGTATCTTTGGTATTATAACAGTTGGTAAATTGGATAGGCAGGTAGATTGATGTTGGTACCAGCGTCATTTCCCTCGTGGTTATAATTTTGTTTTCAACTATAGAAATGGATGTTGGTACATATTATTTCAAAGCACAGCCAAACCCAAAAAAAAAAACAAATCAATTCTTCGGTATTACAAGCGATAGCAGGAAAATAAATTTACTAAGACTCAAATAAATAGCAGATCCGAAATGTGTGCTATACTATAGGTAAACTATGCCTACAGCCCCTAAAATGAGGTTGAATTTATAGAGGAATAAAAATAAAATCGATATTTAATTTAATGAAAAATATTAGTAGGTTAGGTGGATGTGCCTGCCCCTGCATGGATGTTTTATTTTGTTGTTGTTAACATCGATTTTAGTATGCGGTAGCGGTAGGTAGGTATGCCAAATTTATTTTCCTTGAAAAAAGAAAACGGCCAAGTAAATAAATCGCAAAGATTTATGCGAAAATTGCTCCCATCATCATGAGGTAAAATTTAAGTTATTTTTATTTATCATGTTTGAGTAGGTTAGGTACCCTGAAGTTTAAAGGTTATGATATTTGAAAAAGATTGTTTCTCAACGATATGATAATATGCGGGAAAAAAATAATGATTGACACTTAAACTTTGCCGACCAAAGATTTCTTTTGGAATGCTAAGATGAATTTATGGGTATGCATTAGAAATTCTTATTATGTTATGTTATTATCAATTTTTACGGATTCTATTTTAGAAAAGCAATTTTCCCTCTTGAACTAAGTCAAATTATTATTCTTGCACTTAAGGGCAAGTATTGGTTTCATATAAAAAAAAATCGTTAAGTCCAATTTTCGACCAATTTATCGAGCATATGTACATATATTGGCAATTGCAATTTGCTGTTCTGGCGTAAGTCTCTTCATAAACTCTTTGCGTTTACTTCCTAAAACGCAATTTTCCATGACTCTGGCGCATGAATCAGGCTGTGGGCTTTGAGGGCCGCTGTGGTTTGTGGCTTATTCGCATACACCTGCGACTTCAGAAAACCCCACAAGAAAAATTCAAACGGGGTCAAATCGCGCACGAACTCGGTGGCCAGTCCACACAACCTCCACGTGAGATGACCATGCCTTCGAATTGCTCTTGCAAAATTCCAATGTGGCGTGAGCTGTGTGACACGTAGCGCCGTCCTGTTGAAACCACATGTCGTTGGTGTCCATATCATGCCAAAAGAAGTTGGTAATCATCGACTTATAGCGCTCACCGTTGACGGTGAAGGCGTGGCCAACGTTATTATCAAAGAATTATGGACCGATGACGCCGCCAGCCCAAAATCCACACCAAACAGTGACTTTTCGGGATGCATTGGATGCTCTTGGATCTCATGTGAATTGGTATCGTCCCGAATTCGACAATTTTTTTTGGTGACGTACCCATTCAAATTAGGGTCAGTTTCCAACTGCTCCAGAGCCCATTCAGCGAACACATGTCGTTGTCTATGGTTGTTTGGTTGTTTACCTTCAGCTCCTGGGTCAGTTGAATTTTGTACGGGTCCAAGTCACGACGTAAAATTCGCCAAGGTGTGGTCTGTGAAAGGCCGAGATCTTGTGAGCGACGTCAAATCGACTGCCTCGGATTCTCCTGCACACTCTCAAGGACACTCTGCCCGTACAGAACACCCATCTTGATAAAATAATTTTATCATTTGCACGTGTAGTTGAACGCTATTTCCGTTCTTAGTGATTTGGCAAAACAGACTGAATAAATGAATGCAAATTTGACAGATGCAGCTTCAGCAATATGGCCGCTATCAACTGTCAAAGTTTGCAAGCCCCTATTGGAAGACCCTTTACAAAATCCATTAAAATTGAGCATTGTCGATAAAAAATAAGGTACCCCTTATGAAAATGAATTGGAGCGCTTTTGGCTCAACCAATGGTGGGGGGCATTTTTAAGAAAAATCTCTTAACTCAGTGTGAAAATTCCGTTTTTTTACCACAAATTTGTATCCCCTTTTTATTTCTGATAGAATAAAAGGAAGATATTTTCATTAAATTATTTCTGATTAAATTAAAAAATATAAATATGTTTTTTCTGTAGATAGACTCAAATTCTATCGAAACACTCTCTGATGCCCTCGCAATCAGCTGCGTTATCAACTGTACATTGCCTTCCACCTAATCCATTTTATAATTGACTTATATGTATTCCAAATTTCATTAAATTGAACACACACAAAGATTTGTCAGAATTTAAAATGGCTTATGTAAATTAATATATATGTATGCATAACATGTTACCCATAATCTGGATTAAGATTAGGTATACAGGGATATACTAAGGATCAAGATTTTGAAAACAAGCAGATATTATGTTCATCTACGTCTGAGATATGTATATTAGGTGTCACCGATAGTATTCTTAACATTGTAAGCATGTTCGTTAGATACCAATAAAAATGTCATAATTAAAACAAAATGAAATAAAATAATGAACACGCATTTTTAGTACAAACATGAAAAAGCATAAATTAGCTACCCAAAGGTAAGACCTCAATGTAATTTGCCATAAATAAACAATCATTATTTATTACCTTCGTCAAGAACTCAAATACCCATCTTCAATGTTCCTAAATATATGTTTAGAAATATTGTACATAAGTTACAGGAAACTAATGATCTAATAAAGAGAATCATTAGAGTTTAGTTTTTTTTTGTGTTGAGAAGGCGAACAACAGAAATTACCTATACATAGCGCTAGCCCTACTACATCATACCTTTGAAAATTGCTTATGCTTAAATTACGTAGGTTCATTTTTCGTTGTAACTTGCTGAAGCTATGAAAACTCAATGAGTATGAGAACTGAAAAAAAAAATAAAAAATGAAATAAAATAAAATGTCTGTCTTCAAAACGAAGGTATGAACATCCTGCGAGGACATACATATTACACAGAAGCCGCACCGGACGGAATGTGCCAAGAACGAAAGGTTATATGATTCAACCACTTGAGAGTTCACAAGTGGAAAATGTTGTCCACGTTTTTTTTTCTCCTAGTTTTTGTTTTCGTTTAAATGAAATATAAATTTTCAACCTGAACACAACGTCGAAGGATCCACCGACATCCTTATTACTCAAGGGACAACAATTGCATGAAAAATATGGAACGAAATGATTGCTGTATCATTACGTTGATGATGATGATGTTCACAATCATGGTAGAACTGTGAAGATGGGCTTTTCTTCTCTTGACAATGAGCAACATATTTTAAGAATGTTTATAGACCTTTACTTTAGGGATAAGAAATTGAGAACAAGCTGACTCGAATGGCAGAGAGGCAGAGAATCCGTAACAAGAAATTTAAATCAATTCTGGTAGAATTAAAAAGGTGTCATCCTAAATTGCTTTGGGCACTTTTCGAAACTTTTTTCGTCTTTGAATTATAAAATTTTTTGGCTTTAATACGATAATCAAACTTAAGTAGGACAACATAAGGAGTTTGTTTAAAAGACTTAAATTTTGTTGAAGTTCGTGTGTTCATTTCTCAAGTAACATTTTTCCTCTCATAAGATGCTCCGAAAGCCTTACTAGACTTATTTAAGGGAGTTAAATGCACTCTTGAAGAGTTTTTCTAGATTGTAATATAAGATTGTTAAAAGCCTTAAATGCCCTAGTTATGGGAGCATCTTGAGCCTATAGCAAGAGTTTTATTCTTCTTATGCGAATATAGACGCCGCTTTGTAAATCTAATAAAGCTTCTTAACTCTTTCTAAAAGAGTGCGTCTAGTTTTAAAGAGAATGAGAGTGTGTAAGCTTTAAAAAAAATGTATGTCTTTCGCATTTTGTATGTCTTTTGGAAAAAGGTAGGAGAATAGTTTTTATATGTGTGCGTCATGCTCTCATGTCAAAAAAAAAAAATAATGTGTATTTTGGTGCGAGTATTTATCTCACAAGTTAATTGACATGTAATATTTGTTATATATTATATTGTGAATATAAATTTACTCTGAGAGACACTACTTCTTATGGGAACTCAAACGCTCTTATGCGGCTTCGAAAAGTAAATATAAATTTATGCAAAGAGACACTTCTTATGGTATTTCAAACGCTCTTATGCGGCTTGAATTTGACATTTAACTTTCAAACACCACACATTTATCTGTGGGGCGTTCCTTTTCATTGTAATAGCCAACTATTATTGATGTATTACAAAAAAAAAAAATTAAATGTGAAAAATCGGTAGTTGTGTTAGATTAACATTTTGAAACAATGTAACAACTTTACCTTAAACTTAATAAATTTTGGAATAAAGTAACAATCAAAGTTTACTGCATAAGGCCGTGGTGATATTTTAATCACTGCAAAGCTGATGACAGCCGATGCAGCAACAGTATAAGATACCATAAACATTATGGGATTCTCATGAATCAGGTTTTTTCGATCTTGTTCTGTGAAAATAACGCTTTCGAAATATATTTTTCTAATAAAAAATCAATTTCACAGAGATTGATTTGTCGGCAGATTGATTTCTATTTTTACTAGTACCAATAATATTTGCTAGCGTCATGTCATTTTGAGATATGTGTTTTTGTTAAATACATCTCGGTGGTGAAAATTGTTGATATAATATTTATGATCAAATTCTCTATTACCAGTTCCACAGTCCCGAAATTAGGTACAACGAAATAAAGAGAACAAAAATCGACCGATAAAATTTGCTCGCCACGAAAACAATTAAACTTTTGATCGAAATCTAAAACTACCAATGTCACTACCAATCAAATAGCTAATCCGATAGAAACATGAACAGAAGCAAGTTTTGTGAACAAAAAGAACGCACTGTTCAATTCAACTAAAACAGATGTACGCTGGCGTATTTATATTTATGAACAGTCTTGTTGATGTGTTATTATGGGATTAAAAAAACTAAAAATGACTTTAAGAGTTTAATTTTCTTAACAAGATACTTAAAACACTTAAATAGATTTAGATATAGGGCCAAATTCCTAAACGCAAGATTTGGAAAGCAAAACACATGCAAAGCAAGTGCAAGAATCAAGTTGAAATGCCTAAAGCATATGTCTGCAATTCATGCATATGACGTTTCGGAACGGACATCTACTATATTTGTTGATTGTTGCTGGAATTAATAATGGACTCCCAAACTAAAATTATTTTAATAAAGACCTTAGTGAATTGTTGCACCACAACACAAATTAAAGAAAAAAATAATGCAAATATAAAACAAAAAACTTGTTTATGAATTTGTCTTGATTTTACGCTTGATCTTTGCATTTACCTGAGTAAGAAACCTAATCATGCGCTAATCGAATTGTAAACAACAATTTCACCTCCTGATGTGTTCAGTTTTTAAAAATATTACTAACTTTTCTTCATGTTGTTCACCCATTTGCTTCAAAAAACAAATAAAGTAAATTTAACACGCCAGAGCCAAACAAATTCAAGTGAAGTGCGCAAGATATTTTTTACACCTGCACAAATGCGTTAAAATTTGCGCAAGAAAAAAAATCAACTGCGTTTTGGGACAATCTGCTTAGCATAATTTGCGCAAGTTTTGCATTAAGGAATTTGCCCTAGGACTTAACACTTAAGTACTTTCAAATTTAAAAAAATGCCTAGCTCTTACAATAAAAGTGCTGTGAGACGAATTTGATTTTCATAACAAGAAATTAATTCTTAATTATAGCAATGGGATATAAAAGAATCTTATGGGAGTTTTTTTTTTAAACTTGAAGAGCTAAACTTTGAAAGTATGTTAGTTGGGTTGAGAATATAGTCTTCTTCAAAACTCTCGAGTGCTACTCTCGGGTGGTTATCCATTTGAGAGTAACAATAATTTTGAAATTTTGTTCTCGCGAGTAAGTTTCTTAATTTAAGAAAATAGCCTAAAAGGTTTCGATCGATTTCCTATAAGGATCGATCAGACAACACTAGGTTTTATTCAATTTTGAGGCTATGGGACCTAAGCACCCCATATGTGGGATCTACGCAAAAGAGTATGCCGTCTAAAAGATCAGTAATTAGTCAAAAAAGGTCAGCTAGTTTCAGAAATTGGTCAGTTCCGTTTCCTTCCTATCTCCTTATTCCTATACCCTTGCCTCATACCTACCATCCTTCCTCACATCCTCTTGCCTCGCAACAAATAAAAGGTCAACTAGTTCCAGAAATTGGTTATGGTCAGCCATAAGTTTCTTTTCCGAATTGCTGATGATCTACATAACTTCAACCATTGTTTACAAATTTCCTATGGCTAAAACTATAGCTGACCTTTTATATGGCATACTTTTTTTTTGTGATTATCCCACACATGGAGTGCCAAGATCTTGCAGCCCAATTTAGAGGACGCTATGATATTACCTTTTTTTTAAAAAAAAATCTGATACATTCCCCAAATTTTTATTTAAGCAATAAAGTGGGTGAGAATTATTAGCCGATTTTATTAACAGAAATGAACCATATAGATCATTAAAAAACAGACATTCTGCTCTCTATCGGGATCACGTTTTTTGAACCAAATGTTTAGCTTTTGCTTTTGCTTCTCAGCTTTGCAAATACTAAGGAATTCTGAACTGTAGTGTAAAGAAAAAATATGCACGACTGGGTCGCACGAACTTGCTCTTATGCGCGATCACATTGTCGTTCTATAGTCTGAAATAAATTAGCTATGGGAGTCTATAATGTATCCATTTGCCAAAACTTAATTTAGTTGCAACCCTGTGAAAGCTTTAATGAAGGACAGATTTATGCAATCCACTGTAGCCAGATGAGAATTATCGTCCTATCTTGCCCACACTGCCAATTTTTGTTGGACAGAGTATAGTGTTGCACATATGCAATATGCATAAAAGGAAATTATATTATTTAAACTGGTAAATTGTTTTAAATCAACAAAATTAGAAAAAAATTGATTAAAATACTTTAAATCTGTTTTAACCCAACACCATTTGATTTCTTATAAAGGCCAAATAACTTCTTTTTTTTTTTTAAATGGCGCAAAACATCGAGTGTAGCTTCGGCTGTGTGGCACGTAGCGCCGTCCTGTTGAAACCGAATGATGCCAATATCCTCCTCTTCAATTTTTGTGAATAAAAATTCGTTCAACATGCCCCGATAACGATCGCCATTGAATGTAACGGCCACTCCTTGCTCATTTTCGAAAAATGGCCCAATTATGCCTCTGGACCAAAATCCGCACCAAACAGTGACTCGTTTTGGGTGTATCAACTTTTCAATGTATGCGTGCTGGTTTTCTGTGCCCCAAATGCGACAATTTTGCTTGTTTACTACCCGCCAAGATCAAAATGAGCTTCATATGAAAAGATGATTTTTTGGCAAAATCGGCATCTTCTCTAAGTCGATCGCAGGCCCACTTAGCGAAGCGTATACACAACCATATTCGTTCAGCGGAAGGATAAAACTAATTATCTGTCAAATCAGACATGAGCTAAGTGTTACCATTCACGAAATAGTTGAAAAAAAAACGTTAGATGGCGGACCCTTTATAAATCTTAATTTATGAGAAAAAAAAATATTGCTACGCACTTTTGTTTATATTTGTTACAGGCTTCTGTATACAAAATCTTATTTTATTCGGTTGATCAGATATTGAGATAGTCGAAAATCAAAGAAACCGTTCTATGAGAGGTACTGTTAATAAACGTAAAATATAAAATTTAAAAATTTTAAATTGTAGATCGTACTAATTTAACTCACAAAAAAACTTTTATCAAAATCGTAGGAGTTGTTTTTGAGAAAAAAAATATTTTTCTTAACGGTTTTTAAACATTTGTATGGGAGGCACCGTTATTTTTGGGATAAGAATAATTTTTGCAAAAATCTTTTAGATAAAGTTAAAAAACTGCTATTTACCAAGTTTAATAAAAATCGACAGAGTCGTTTTTGAAATATTGAGTTTTCAAAAAAAAAAATTTAAACTTTTTTTAAAAATCCAAAAAATATTTTTTTGAAAATTTTGGTACACAATATTATTAAAAATGTGTCAATAATTCTTCATAAAAAAATTGATCCGAATCAGTTGAACCGTTTCGAGAAAAGCGAAAATCAAAAAAATGGTTCCTTGGGAGGTACCATTAATGACTATTTTTCGGAACCATTTTTTTTTATTAAACGGCAACTCATAACTATTTAAATTTATTGAGTTCTTAAAAAAAAAATCGTTAGCGCTGGTTTTGAGAAATATATGTTTTTCCTTTTTGGCCAAGAAATTTTGTATGACAGCTACTGTTAGTTTTGGTCCTAAAAAAAAGAGAAAAATATAGGTGGGGGGAATGTCCAAGAAACGCTAGGTACCAAGTTTAAAGATAATCGACCCATCCGTTTAGGCTGTAGTCGTAAATTAAAATTAAATTAGTTAAAATTGAGAGACCCACATTTTTCGTCTTCCCTATCATCGTAATGTCGAGTTTGATCAAAATCTCAATTTCGATTTTTTGTACGAATGCATAACTTGCCATATAGCACCTATATATCGCAAGTGAAAAAGACAACGAATAAATGAAAAATAAACAAACGCAAGGAAAAAAGAGAATCACTATAAGATTTGGATCATCCGCGATATAATAAAATGCGGCTATTATCTGTGTCGGGGGGGCAGCATGCCTCATACTTTCCTTGGGATGAGTTGTCCCGGTACCAGGTGGGTATTGGGATGAGTCGTCGGGGATGAGTTGTCTTGGGACCAGTGGTTCTGGGATGGGCTACATCCAAGCCCGTCTTTCACATCAATTCGCACTCAGGGAGTTGAGAGATAAAGTTCAAGCGGTCAGCCTTAATTTTAAGAATGACACGTATGTCGAAATTATGTTCACAATCTTAAGGTCGAGGTTGTTTGGAAGTAGTGCAGTTTAAATGGTTACCCTCACTAATTTTATTTTCAGAACCGTTATACGTAAATTTGATACACTTTTATCGGAACCGCTCTGCCTCTGCCTGTGCTGGTAGATATGGGTAATCGATAACATTTTGAGCAAGACCCTAGTAACATTTTGGAAAATGACTCTTTCGATCTCGATACACTTTTAAATAGAGTTGGACACAAAATCGACGATTCAAGAACTCCAAATGCATACTAAGTGTGTTCACCTAGTGCCCCACAAAAAAGTCATTTGCATTCAACTTTCTGCTCGGCATAATTTTGAACAAGTTTCAATTAATTAATTAGAGTTTCCATTTGCACCCATAAATTGGTGTATAACCAAACCAACCACCAATCATTTACCATCACGCAAAAGCAGAATAAAAATTGCATAAATCAATGCATGTCGTGTGAGCCTGGTCCTTTTCAGTGAGTTTGTGATGAAAGGGAGGCAACCACATTATTATTGCCTGCCAATTACATATTATAAGGAATGACATATGACATTTTGATAGAATAGTCGATAGGTTAGGTATATAGGTAGTTACACAAAAACACAAACCGTCAATGGCTGCAAAAAGTAAATTCAATGGAATTTAATGAATATAATTATGCTTGTATTTCATATAGGTTATAGGATGTTACCATTTTTTTTAGTTTTTAGGAAAAATTCTGTAGAGAAAGCTTTTGGTATAGGTCCAAGTTTAATTTTTTTTGTCAAGAAACCATATATGTATAACTGCATCAGATAAGTGAATACTTACACTTAGCAGAATAAGAGGCACTTTAGATTCTCGTATTGGCACTTTAAGTCCAGTTTTACAGTCTCAGAAAGTGACACTTAAAGGGTTAATATATGGAAAACTTAAGCTGCAAACACACCAGATGAGACAAAACGTTTTTGTTTGAATTAAGGCCCCTATATTACCTAATGTTGGCGCCTAATTTCCTTTTCCCTAAAAAAAATTGTGTATGTAACAAGAACAACTGCTGTTCGCTTACCCGGTGGCCGGCGTCAGCAATTTAATACACTTGAGAATTGTTTTTAGGAAAAATTTTAAATCTTAAACTGTTTAGCAGGTCCTGAAAACACAGTGGTCTTCTTTTTGAAGGATGGTTATGACAGTTGCATACATATATTGATGATAATTTTAAAAGATTTACTTATGACGTTTTTGCTTAGAAAAGGCACCAAGCAAATTGCTTTAAACTTGCTATGAAATTCGCATTCGAGATTTTGAAGCATTTGTAGCTCGAAACATGACTTTTATATTTACACAAAAATAAAGCACTGATTTGTTTCAAATGTAACGATCACTCAATTTTTGAATTTTGGCATTTGCGCATTTTTTTAGCACGTCAGAAGTTAACGTATGAGCTTACTATACGCTCATCTGTAAGTCCGGCCCTGAGCCTGATTGAAATTCTTCCACAATTATTGCAATCATGTCATTGAATGTGAATGCAGACATTGTGTCTGCTATACTGACTTTTCCGCTTTGTGCCTGATAGGTATTCAGAAAAGAATCATGATTGGTTTCGTTTGTTATCTCGTTGTCATGGAAGCTCACTCGCACGCCCCTTCGGCCACCCCCTTCCAAATACGCTTTCCAATTCAAAAATTAACACAATGTCGACGCCATTTTACATTTATATGTGGAACAATAGCAATTGCAACGGAAGAACGGAAGAAAGATGAAATCGAACTGCGCTGGATTCTTTTATTATTTCTCTCAAATAAAAGGAAGAACATAAGGAAACAGAGTTTTTTCTTCCCTTGTAACTTCTCTATTGTTGTCGATTGTTTGATCCTAGTCCCGCAGTTAAGTAGCCAAAAAGACATTAAACCAATGATTTATGACCTAATTTGAAAATAGAATATCAAGACATTCGTTCCTTCTTTTATTCGTTTTCAAAATATAAATTGGTTAATTTTGTTAACTGACGAATGGTTGGAGGGAAATATTATTCTTACAGTGTAGCGTCCGCCAAAAATTAGATCAATTTTTCTGAGTATATAATATGAAATGGGACTATATGGCTTCTTGTCCTTCTTGATAATACAAAATGATGAAAAAATTCAAACCTAGTAAAGCAAGAGACGTGCAAGTTATCTATAAAGACAGATATATGTGTACATAATATGTATATCTGGTTCATATAGATAAGTTTTGTAACAATTTAATTATGATTCTGGAAATCTTTGAAAGGACACGCAAAGAAGTTCAAAGTGTTCGGCTACATACATACATACATAAATATTCATAAAGCACTTAAATCCTAGAAAGTCACTTAAAAATTAGTGAAACAGAAATTAAAAAAAAACACACTTAAGTTTTCAAAGAAGATTGTCGTTAATATGGGGAATCAAGGTGGCCGCACGTTATTTGGACACCGTACAAGCACGAATTCAATAATGAAACTTTTAAACTGAAAGTTACTTTTTGAAATATTACAATTTGTTTTCAATAAAAGTGTGTTAAACTAAACTAAACTGAAGCCTAAGATCTAAACTATCAAGGGGAATGCCCATTTTACTATGGAGCCTTGGCCAAGAGTGTATACACAATTGAGTCTCGTATCACATGAAAAGTGACCTTGAGCTTATTATATGAATGAAATATGTATATTCAAAATGTTTGTTGCTTTTCATTCGATATCAATATCATATTTCTACGTCAATTATTGCGTACGTTATGAATAATTATTTGGAAAAAAACACTGAAATCTTTATTTTGCAATCGGCATTTTTATAATACAAAGTAAAAAAGAATAACCTATTTTAAAAATCTTAGGTCCAGTTTTTTAGTGCGAGATTAAAGTTAAACCCGAGTTAACTCATCAAATTTGGTAAGTTAACTCGGTATTATCTAAGCAGATGCTTTTGATGTTTTATCCACCAAGTTTGTTTAGTCGTTCCATATGCATTCTCCACCGAAAACTGCTCCCTCTATTAACTTTGAGTTTAAGTTCTAGAGTTAGCTAACTCTGGTTTAACTCACCACTGAAAAACTGGGTCTTAGAGTCGCATTCGGAACAAACTTAATTTATATTTTTTTTTCGAAGCAGGGAAATTTTATTCACGATAGCCCCCAATGTGTTGATGTATCATACGATACTTTACTTGCTATACCAGCTTCGCGTACATAACTGCAATTTATAGTCCGTCAGTATTCTTAGTAAGATTCACGTTACTTTATAGAATGTATGTACATTTAGGTACTTCAAAAGAGCTTAGATTCAAATTTTCGATCATCAACTATTTTTAGTTAGTTTTTCACGAATTAAAACTGTGCTATTGGATTTTAGACAAAAAATTTGAGTACTGATCGAGTCACCCTTCTCTACAACATGTACTCTTTCTTTCATTGATGTGCAGCCCCATACTAATAATTTAAAAGAAGTTTTAGCTCTTAAGACAAACAATCCATTTGCCCATTTCACGGCTGCCTTCTCTTATAAATCGAGTACGGAGAAAAAAAAAGAAACCGAATGTACAACAACCAGCCTGTGTGTAGCTAATAAAAAATGCTAGTTGATTCAAATGCAATGGTCAAACAATAAAACCTACATTGGGTTGGACCTTATCACGTGGCTCCGAAGACACTTGGTCTAAGTTCAAATCCCAGCTGGGCAAAAAGTTTTTCAAATTAAAAATTGAACATTATAGACTTTAAGCACCACTTAAAAGGAGTCTGATGATGGGCCTGGCAGTCATGAAATAGCTTTAACTCCAGCCTATAAGGACTTGGGGGTAGCTCACTCAGGTGGTTGTTGTTTCATTCAAACCTTCAATATTAATATTAGGCTTTGCAGCCTAGGCTACGAGTGTTTTATCACACAAAATCCAACTTTTAATCCATTTACCAAAATATAATATAAAGGAAAGTTCTTAAAAAATCCATTAGCTTAAACTATGCTGTATATTTAAAAGACATACATATGTAGGAACCTAATGTCCGACCCATGAGCGCCCGCAGGGTAGCAAGGGGGGGGGGGGGACTTGCCCTCCCCTGGCTCTGAGCTACGACTTTTGTCTACCAACATTTTATCAGTTCTTATTAGGGAATTTTTACTTATTGGTCATTTTTTTTAATTTTTTCGTCAAATTCCATATGTTGCCCCCTCTGAATCTGGACCTTGGTCGAATAAATACCTACGTTCTATCGTTTTTCCCCCCTTGTAGCCAATAAAAATCCAATTTCATGTTGAAAAGTAGTTTACAGAACTCTTTAACTCTAAACGTATAAGTCATACGAAAAAATATTGGAAAATTGATTTGGGTATGGAAAAGAACACAACATTTGAATCGAAAGGCACACAAATTAAATTTAGTGATATATGATGCAAACGAAGTGGGACGAACAAGAAATAATTACTTTATTCCGGGGCAGTTCTTTGCGATGGAAATATACTGACAGCATCCCACAGTTCTGTGAAACAAGATGGACAACAAATAAAAAACGTCTACGGGTATTCAGGGAAATCATAGTCATAGTGTTACACAAAACAACGAGCCCTTCAACTTTATTACTCGTTTTCGAATTCGACTTTTTTAGTCTGCTTGTTTATAATGGTTCATTACTCGTTGATACTTGAACCAGTCGCAAATATTTTACAGGTAGTTGACCAGGGGCCAAATTACCGCATTAGTGATTGGTCGAGTGAGAGTGCCATCAGTGATCGAATGAACGAGTAAAACCTATGGGGATGATGGCTCCATAACATGAGCGGTAATGCCAAACTCAGTCACGTATTACTCGATAAATGATGCAGTAATTCGGCCCCAGAATTTATTAAGTGTAAAAGATCAGATCATTTTCTTACACAAGCATTTTGAAGAAGATCGGGAGAATGCTGAGAATTCCTTCAAACGCTTTGGAAAACAATTGAACAATGTTTGAGTGAATCAGATATTGAATTGAATTGTAAAGAAACAAACTCACCGATCCAATTTTCTTTCGTCTTCACCCGAAAATAATTTTAGAATATTAATTTCCGTTCCTTGCTTGAATTCACTATTGTCCCTTAAAGAGCGGATGTCAGAAGAGAATAAATCCGCATTAGCAATATTACAGTTGTCTCCTAAAAATTTGCAAAGCATGGACTCGTCCGATTTCTATTTTACTGTTGATATCTGATTAATATGGATCCTTTTTTCTGTCGGGTCCATTATGTGGTTTAACCACAATAAGATGAATTTTGAACCAAGTCAATATAATATGTGATGTGTTGAAAAATGCGGAAGAATTTTATAGGTTTTCGCAGCACTATTTATAGGACTTTTCATTCCCGTCAGCCGTCACAATATTTACAGAAGAGCGATCTTTCAGTACATTAAAACAAAAATGGTGAGTACCATAAGAAAATTAAATCAATTTTCAATGAAATATAAGATCGCCTGAAAAACTTAATCAAAATATGGTGCTTGACCCCCCCCCCCCCATCCCCCCTGGGAAAAATCCTGCGGGCGCTTATGGTCCGACCTAATCTTTATCACGCAACACTTCGGATTACTTCTTGCCTCGACTTAACCGACTTCTTCTTACTGTCACATCTTGTGCGAATCACCCTGCATAAAATAATGTTCGACATGCTGTTAACCTATGTATATATATTTTTACATGAAAAAAAAATTCTTATCGAAAATGGAAAATCTCAACGGATATTGCAAAAAAAAACTCAGCCCAGGAGAGATGATGATGATTGATTGAAAATTTTCGGTTCTTGATTTGTTTTCCGGCAAATATTTGCAAAGGCCTTTTTACCAGAAAAATGTATACATATATGTAAATATTCATAAGTACAAACATATTATAACTATATGTAAATATTGTGTTGAAAGGGGATTTCGTTTAGGCAGAAGCTTAAGGTTTTTTGCAATAGATATCTGTTAACACTTCCACGAATCAAAAATATAATATAATATAATCCTCGAGGCTTATCTGCTATCCCAGTTTGATTTCATTTTTTTTTTGGCTCAATGAACCTACATACATTGTATTCATGGTTAAGTAAGCGTTAGCTTTAAACATCTATATGTATGTGTTTATATCATACTTTGAATATAGACAAAAGTTTCATTAATTTTTCTAGATTTTTTTAAATTTAAAACACGACACACACAACATTTTTGAATTTGACTTGTGGGTCAATATTTCCATCAGCTGTGTTTTATTGGTAATTTATAACTAGCGCAATAATCAAGTACCAATAAAACGCTTTGGCTGTGTTAATAAAACGCTTTAGCAACTTTAGGCTGTTTTCGCTATAATAATCATAGTTCACATCCATTTTGTCTCCACTTAACTACAAATATCATAGATCACATCCATTTTGTGCGTAAAAAACAACATTAAGGTTCAAGTCATGAATACTTTTCAAGAGCGCCATCTTCATCTTCAAGGTTCTAACTATGCATAACCACTTTTATATCCACTCTTTTACTGGCTAATTTATCGACACTCTTTGTTTTTGTTTTTGTTTGCCAAGGGAAATTTTACTGCGCTGGCTTTAAAATTACCAATAAAACACGGTTATCGTTAAAATAGGCATGTCCCACGAAGTGAGCCTTTATGTGGGACAATAAAGCTCACCTGAACGGGATATTCACAAAAGATATATGCTATCCCCTCAAGCAAACTAGTTCGTTTTGGATCCTTGCACGTAGCCAACAACGTATGGGCGGCTTCACATACGGATCCAAACATAGATCCTAGAAACTGCGTTTGGCGGCTCAAATAAGTGTGGTAATTAGATTCACCACAGACCATCATTTGCATCTATTGCTAGAAAAGGAGCTCACCATACTCAGTGTCAGCTGAAATCAAGTCGAATTACGACGGAGAGAAAAGTGGGAGCTAAAATGTAGCGCGTACTTGGCTTTACCTACAACAAAATTACAAAGCTTTTTTGATTTAGAGAAACTTTAATTGATCAATAATTATAAAAACAAAACATTAACAAACACATTTTGTCGCACTAGGAAAGGTGAAATGAACGACAAACATAAAAATTTGTATTGCCTAGTATGCAGATCGCGCTATATTTTCGTTTTCATACAAAATTAGCTGTCCCACCGGCTTCGCACGGGTAGCCAAACCTAAGCTTCGCATAAAAATTACAAAAAATATAAATAAATATTTAAACTACTTTTTGTAATTGATTAATTTCTGGGTTCTGAATGGCTAACTTCGTAAAAATATAATGATCTAAGTCCAACTTTTATTAATTTCCCAACACATATATCTCTTTTTTGTTTTTGCCGCACTTCAGACTATAAGTACCAAGTTTTTGAAAAAAAAAATAACCCTAAAGCCATTCACTACAAATCACCTTTCAAACTCCAAATGAATATTTTAAATCGGACAATTTTTTTATTTGTACTCCATTTTACCCTTTGAATTGAACTGAAAAACGAAATGTGCGCCTACAACACCACGTGTTGAGAATTTCGGACTTTTCTTTTTTCTTAAACCTTCGCGTAGCAATTACGAACAAACAAAGGAAGTATCCAATTCGGTTCAGTCGTTTTCATGTTTTAAGCATCCGAACACACCGCGATCCATTTTTATATATATTTATAGAAAATTCTCTCCAAAATTTAGCCAAGCTAAAACTGAGCCAAGCATTTTACCCGAGTGGTACGCAGCTCCAGCTAAAAAAAGTAAATTTTTGTTTCTTACTGTACATAACTATCTGTCAAAATTTAGCGCACGAAATAATTGTTAGGCATATTAATTCACGAGCTAAATTTGTACAGATTCTATACTTCTTTGCTTTGTGAAAATAAAACTTTAAATAAAAGGAATATTTAGAAACAAACGATTCACCTCACTTAAAGGAAATGATCCATTTTATTTGATTAAATTCATTTGAAATAATGAAAACAAATTCTCTGAAATGGTTGAATATAATTTTTTTCTAGAGAACAGCTGTTTTCTGTGACATATTCTCCACAATGCTCTCATTTCAAAATTTAGGTAAGGTTTTAGTTGATGTTTGGAGAGAAAAATGGGAGCTAAAATTTAGCGCGATTTGCGTATACTAGGTTTACGAAAATTTCTCAAGTTTTCATAAGAAACAAACTAAAAATAAAATATATCTTCGCCACACCACTTATAAAAATTAATGGAAAAAAGGTGTGGTAAAATAAAACACAAAATGGGGCATATTCGTAGTCACTTTTAAACTCTAGTTTATCTTAGACTGGGGTTTATTCAATGTTATTTAGATAGGATAAGTTCAGATCTAAGATAAACTGGAGTTATGAATATGCCCCAATGACTGTAGACACAAAGAATGTGTGTAGATGTGCGTGAGACCCTACGTGTTGCAATGATCCAAGAAATACCGACAAAGTTGGATCAGTGAATTAGGGATCTAAAAGGTCAATGGTTGGTTAAAAAACGTAAACTAATTTCAGAAATTAGTCAGTCATTTCTAATCAATGGTTAAAGTTTTTTCAAGGTCATCAGTGATTTTTAGCACCTCATTTGTGGGATATTCGCAATTAAAGTATAACAACTGAAAAGTCGTATCGACATCATAAAAGGTCAGCTATGGTTTAAGTTTTTTCAAGGTACATATTATGTAGTATAGATTGTGAATCTTTAAAAATTCATTAAAAAACCTTACATACTTAAATAAAACCGACCATCTGTTTTTCAAGGTCATTTCCGCTCTCAAACCGATTTTGATTCAAGAAATATTCTTGCCGTTTCATGACCAACAATTTTCTTTTCCGAAAAAATATCCAAATGCATATAAAAAGGAGGGGAGGGGGTTGCAAATATTTTTTGAAGAATTCAGATTATTTCTTTAATAGCTTTTTAAAGCTGACCAATACACGGATATTGTTTTTTTTATTAGTTCGTGGATTTCAGACTTTCTGAAAATTTAAATGTCTCGGCCGAACCGAAGGACAATGCATTTTAGTTTGGCAATCCATTTGCCCAGCTTAAGATGTTAAAATTTACTTAAGTGAGAACCAAGTTCCTTAGTGCACTTAGTTCTGGGTGACATATTCCACTGCAACTTCAGTGTTAAATTAAACTTCATTTTCTAAAACACGTTGTACTAATTTTTTTTGTTGTTTTGAAAAATGCTCAGTACATATATTATGTAATTCGTATCTTTTAAAGTATGGTTTAATAACCAATTAACATATCAAAATGGAATATAGTGCACATTAATGAATGAACATTTAGCTACCTTTAAATACTTATTTGGTTTCCAACTTTGTCTTTGATTTAAATGTATGACTTGAAAAAGAAGGCAAGGTAAAATGTTACAATCGTCCTTTTCGGTGTGTAAATATTTACTCTATTTGATTCTAGAAATATTGAAGCACGGTGAGGTCACATGCATTCAATGAATTGTTTATTTTTTCAAGAAAAATACTGAAAAAAACTCAAGGCCAAAAAAAAATACGTTTTCACTAAAATTTCACATTTTTGTATTTTGTTAATACATTCTACCGTACTGACATTTGGATTTTTGTGGGTGCATTCAACGCACACAGTTCTATAGTTTTTCGTAAAAATTGAATGTTACAACCGACCCACCGTTACGTTCGTACCCACTCTCCCCTACTAATTGAGACCGACATGGATTTGTTATTAGAATCGCTATATCTTTCGGAGCGACCGAGGCCAAGCGACAGTCATTTTAACACAAAAGACTTAAATGTATTATTCATCATCTAAACTGCTTTTGGAATAAGTCTGCCCCCCTCCTAAGCGAAATCCTGCATACGCCCTTGCAAATATACAAACATTTCCGCACTCAATAGAGGTTCTTAAAAAGTTTAAAAAAAAAAAATTAAAGTAAGACTTTTTAATTACACTTCGGCCTATTTGCTTACATCACAAACCTTCACTTTAACTCTTGAACGACAATAAACAAAAAAAAAAAGAGAATTCATCCTTAACCACATGACACAGTTTGCTGCAAATAACCTTTACCATTTTGCAGAAGCAACAAACGTTTCGCTCGCTCATTCTTATCTTCTCCTTCACTTATTCAGCTTGAATTACGAGCTTTTTCTGTAATTAAAAGTGTAAGGGTCTCTTCAAGAAGATATCTTCAACAAATACAAAACAAAAGACAATAGAACAGGAAACACGTTCGTGGGTATAGGAGGAGCAGGAGGCATCGTTATCGGTTCGTGACATGCATTTTCCACCAACTCAACCATTAGAGCCTGAAATCGTCCTGAAATTTCAAGGGCTTTCATTTAATTTAATTTGACTTTCTGCATGGTATACTTTCTATAGATACTGTCTCCGCCTCTTTGTTAAATAAACCGCTGCCAGTTTTACCAATGTAAAAAGGACGCGTCGCGTCGTCGACTCGGCCCTATTTCTGTAAGCTCATTATATGAAACAAATAAAGTGAAGATTCATTATTAAGAAATTATTGTTGTTGTTAAAGGAAAGTTGATGTGGGGAAAAGGACTCCTCGTCCTCATCTTGTAGTTGATATATTAAGTACAAGCGCAGATTCGGGGTAGCAATAGTGCAATTTCCAACACGCAGACAGAAATGGTTGAGAGTTGTAAGCAAAGATGCTGCCTCTGTCCTTTCTGAAGGGTAAGATAGAGAGAGCATTTGACAAGACTACAATTGTTAAAACATTGACAATCAAAACTTTGGATTCCTAAGTAGACATTTTTAAGCTAAAGAAGCGATTTAGGTCTTTCATGCAACATATTTTATTTTGTCAAGCCTTTTTTTCTTAGAATATTTTTTTTAAGCTTAGGAAGCGATTTAGGTTATTTCCGTATTTTGTTTAATCTTAAAATGCGTTTAGGGTCGGTCCTAGCTGAGCCAAGAGGATTGGTATTAAAATCGCGAAAATCAAAATCCGGAATGACAAAATCCCGAATTAAGAATCTCAAATATCAAAATGCTGAAAGACGAAATGCCAGAACAGACAGACAGAATCCCGAAAACCTTTTATATTTTTGGTATTAATTTCAGGTTCTGCATTTCACTTATTGTGAATTGACAGATGAAGAAAGTGAATTCGGTTCGGGTGTTCCACAATTCGTGGAAAAAGCTAATTGTGGATTTAAATTTTGAAAATGAAAATTGGTGTTCTGCATTTCGAATCAATTCGTTCTCTGAAGGTATTCGATTCACTTTGTTAATGCTTTGTGAATTATTGTGGAATTTGGTTGGTTCGATTTCCCTTAAAACATAATAAGAAGGTATCTTTGCTCAATCTGAAACTACCTTCACCTTTTGTGTCTTATATCCTTGCGTCTTTGTAGCGTACGACAACATCTTACTGATTTGGACTAAAGGTCGCAATGAAAAAAAAAAAAAAACTTTCATTTGAATTTAATTCATTACAGTCCACTAAAACAAAAACCATGCATTTCTATTGTTTTCGTTTTTCTCTTCTGATGAATAAACAATTTATCAGAACAATACTTCATATAGTAAGGTACTCACGCTATGCGAGGCAAGTCTAATATGTTAGATTTCTTTCCCAAAATTGTTCGTCTAAATTTTATCTCTAGAGTTACGCCTCCTTTTTCCCTTAAAAGTGAACCCATTTTCACCCGCAGTGTAATTTCATTTCATAAAACAAATCAATTTTGACAGTTCGAACTAATTACGAAATTTTCGAAAACGAACGAAGTGTAGAACATGGAATTTCATTTCAAGTGAAATTGAAAATCGATTTTAATTCGATTTAGTCCGAAATGCAGAACATTGGGTTTGGATAGGTGTTTAGGAATTCGTTCATATAGCAACAACTTCAGTCGATTTTCACTATTTTTTCTTTCAAAAATATCGAACAGATTTTTTTTTTCAAATTTAATTAGAAAATAATACAAATCTGGCAACATACACAAAATAAGAAACTCTGAAAAGTTTTACCAAGATATATTATTGAGGGTTTTTTGCGACCTTTAAAATTAATGGCGCAAAATTTAAGACGATTTAGTATCGTGTTAAAACATTTTTAGTATGATGCTAAGTTAAAAAGACGATTTTCCAAATTTTAAATGAGTAAGCATCGTACTATCTTTTCAACATTTTACAAAAGTTAAAATCACCAAATGGCAATTTTTTTCTTTGTAGTATCATACTAACTCCATAATATGTCATTTTGACACTACAAAATGTGAAAAAGGTGTGTTTGGTCACTTTTTTTTGCACGAACTGTCACTGTTTTAGGTGCGTTCAGGTGGAGTTTATTGAGAAAACAGGCTTAGTATGATACTAGTTAAAAATTATTTAAAACTAATAACATTTTAGTAAAGAGCTTTAAAGTTAGTAAATTGTTAACAAGTATCATGTTTAACCTATAACATCAGGCTGTTTTAACTTTTGCGCTAATTTATTCAATGAAGTCGACTAAAACAAAAACAATACATTTTCTATTGTTTTCATTCAAATTCTTAATTCTAAGAAATATTATCTAGGTATCTATATATTAATACGTTAACAATTTTCTTGTACTCCCTTTTTAATATACTTAAATCGAACGCCCAACAATAAAAAATATACCATTTGAAAGCTAATATTAATTAGAAGTGCCATCAGAAGAGATTATGTGAGTCTGTCGACTATTTACATGTAAAAATGTGAAATAATGGATTCCCCATCCAAAAAGTGTAAAAAAAAAACAAATTCCACGTAGTGTACCAAAAGTTCACTTCCAACGTGTTTCATGTAGCTTATGTCGTTTTCGGTTGGATTTTCGAACTGTTCCATTCCTATCGAAAATGGAAAATTTGGATTAAAAAGAGTGAAAAAGGATCAACTCCGAACGTCCACTCGAAAACGACATTAGACGCAATATTTGTTGTTTCGTTCCGAATGATGTACTCTACATCTACTTACAATGAGTAGGGATCAGGGTTAGAACCTCATTAATAAAATTTCGGAGCGGATTTGTAAAAAAGTGGAGTAAATAAGAAATTTCTGGAGTAGATTTGAAACCGAAAGAAAAAACCTTCAAAAATTGTATTTTTAACAAAAAAACAATAAATCACAGATGACCACGGGCAATACTAGTAACCATTAAAATGACACCTCTTTCTTTAGCGAAATTCTAATCCCGCCAGACTGAATGTCGCTCATTCATTCGTTCAAAAAACTTGGTGCAATTTATTCTAAATAAGACCTTCATAAATCCATCACAGAAAATGTATTAAGGAGTGAAATTGATTCCTTCATCACATCTGAATAATATGAAAATGATATGATATGAAAAGATAAGAGAAGTCTTACTTTGATTCTATTAATCTTTATCACACCTGCACAGGATCTATGGCCCGCAGTTAGCTAACGTGAGGAATAACATAAAAACAAATCGAGGTGTCAAAGTACCTACCTCTTATTTCCATCGAACCCGAGAATATTGTAGAAATCCTTTAAACTTTTTTCATCGAGCTCAAAAATATAAAAACTTCAATGGACGCTTAGCGAGGAGAAAAAGGTCAAGTGTAAATATTTGGAATTAGTATAAAAAAAGGGATCGATTTCGATACTTGGAGCTAAAGGAGACACAAAATTCATGGTAACTGTTAGTAAAGAGTAGCTAGGGGTATCGTAAAATTTCGTCACGATTTTAACTGTCCTATATACAAATACATACATTTAGGCCTGCCGCCCACTAGGCAACTTTTAGTTGCTCACCCCAGCAACTTTTAGTTGCTCCCGATTCAATTACATTGGCTTATATGGGAGAGCGCCCACTGGGCAACTTAGTTGCCGGCAACTTTAAGTTGCTCGGAGTTGTTCGCGGAACTTAGTTGCCGGCAACTCCGTGCAACTTTTAGTTGCTGACCCCCGCCCACTAAGCAATTTCCGAGCAACTTTCAGGAATTTTCGAAAATTTAACGTTTTTATTTGTTGTCCATCGAAATATTACATTGATTTTGCATTTTAGACAGGTCAAATTGAGATAGGTTTAGGTGGAGCACATTTTTATAGAAAATTAAATACAAAAAAACACAAATATTAATTCTCAAAAGTTGCTCGGAAGCTGCCTAGTGGGCGAGGGCAAGCAACTTTAGTTGCTCGGAGTTGCCGGCAACACCAAGCAACTTAAAGTTGCCGGCAACTAAGTTGCCTAGTGGGCGGCAGGCCTTATACATATGTAAGTGGGCAGGCACAAGTAGAAAATCGTTTTTGGTAAGAATTTTTGACGAAGCATTATGGTGATCATCATCAGCTTATCATAGTGACGGCTTACGGAGTGTGGAACGACGAAAAATTATATTTAAAGGTTGTGTTTGGTTCTATGTGGATATTCGAGAATATAAAAATGTGTGAAACTCAATAGATACATTAATGGAGTCTGGTGATTGTTGTGGCAATAAAGCAAAATCCTCACAATAATAAAGCTTATATAGGTATCAAATAAAAGGAAACATAAAACAAGTACAGACCTACCTATTTTGGGCAATATAATGGAGGTATGCCGACCGCCGCCGGCCGTACACTTTCCATTTCTCCTTGAGAATTCTTTAGATTTATACATTATTGAGGTATTCCTGTGAACATGAAAATAGCAGTAGTTTTATGAAAATGAAAAAATGCGTGCATACTTTTAGTTCTGAACTCGTTCATTGAAAATGAATGCACTCAGTGTAAGAGAAACTCTTTGGCAACGGAAAAAAAAGAGAAAACTATAGAAAACAATTTATGAACATAAAACTAGTTACTTTTGCGCTTATTTGATATGCAAATTAAAATAGCAGTGCTCTGTTAATATTTGAAATTTTAGTGCTTTTATTGGAAAAATCTTTTAAAAATAAAATAAAACAAGTGAGTTTCTTTCTATTAACAAATATTTTTACACAGGAATGGGCTTTTACAATAACTTTTTTTATTTTGTATCAACAAAAGTGGGCCGTGGTAAGCATTGCACCTGGGAACAACGAAAATTGATATTGGCGCTGCGAAGAGAATGCAAGTCTTATACAGAAATCCAGCGTATTTGTTCATGCTCCGCCAAAATGATAGCTAATGCTATAAGACGTGTTCAAAAGCCTGAAAAAAGAGGTGGAGTAAGGAAAACAACACGCCAGGATGATAGAAGGATCGCGAGATCTTCCAAACTACCGCTCGTAACCCAAGAAAAACGCCTTTACTATAACAAGCAAGCATAAAGAAAAACGTCTGGAGTTCTCATGAAAATTTTCTTCGCTTTCTGTGGAGAAACGGCGAAACATTTTATGGACGGATGAGTCCAAAATTGTTTTGTATGGTGGCACTGGTTCCCGGCAGTTTGTTAGACGTCCCCCGAACACCGAATACCGACCAGAATACACAACGAAAACCGTCAAACACGGTGGTTCATCGCTCATGGTGTGGGGATGTTTTTCGTATTACGGTGTAGGCCCAATACAGAAAATCGATGGGATTATGGACCAACATGTTTATGTCGACATCTTGGAAAATGTCATGTTACCATACTGTAGTGCGCATACACTACACTATATTACATAAGAATATCAAACCTATTTTATTTCAGGTCATTGCCTTTAGATCTAAACTCCACGTTCCTATAGCCAACCTATTTCTCAAATCCACTCGCATTTCATTCACTCCAGGAAATTATCTAATCAAATTTTCAATGCCACTTGAGTCTCAGATTACTTTTACTATGGTCAAGTGTATACTTATTCGTGAAGGTTCAACGCACTACATGCTGTGTAGTAAATATGACCAAATGAATTGGGATGCATTTGTGCATTGTGAAAGGGGCATGCATATTGGTTATGATTTTGATGACATAGCAAGTATGCTGCCTGATTCTGTCATTTGTTTCCCACTGAATTAGAATTCAATACAATGTATATGTTTAAGTAATAATATGTATAGGTTTAAGTTCTTAGTGTGTAAGGAAATTATTTTGTATAAATAGCCTAAGTCTGATCAAATAAAATTCACTTTCGACTTGAGAGTCTAAAAAGAAACATTGGCTTCTCAGCCTTCTTTTTATTTAAAGACAGATCGGCTTTTTAGCCATCATCCATAATTGGCTTGGGGAAGCCCGTATCCCCCATAACTCTATAGGATAGGCAGGCAACCTTACAATACTTCGAAGAAGAAATGCCTCTTAAATGGGTCTTCCAACAGGATAATGACCCGAAACACACAAGTCGAAAGGCAAAAGAGTGGTTTCGGGTCAATGGGGTTCATGTTATGGACTGCCCAGCTCAGTCCCCAGCAAACCAGCAAACAATAGCCACCTATGGGAAGCAGTCCAAAGTGCTTGGTATGCTATACCAGCGGAGCGTTGCCAACATTTGGTAGATTCTATGCCTCGGCGTTGTCAGGCTGTCATTGAAAATCGGTGCAATACAACAAAGTACTAATGCACAGCATAATTTTTGTTTGTATTTCCATTGTTCAATTTCTCATGTTACCTTTGAAAATTAAATTTAATTTTTTTTTAAGTTAAGTAAAATCGCAGCTTTTAAATTAAGTTAATTTTTATTTGCGTTTCTTAAATACCACTCTGTAGCACAGTTTTTTTTTCTTAAATAAATTGAAGTTGTAAAAATATTTCATTATTTCTTTTATTTTTTACCTACTGCTATTTTCGTGTTCACAACTGTAGGTACCTACTTGCAGATTTTATGATTAAGCTATGTAGGTACGAAACTCCCAAAAAAAACGAGATGAAAATCGTAGATCGGTATAAAAGGTGTTTTGCATAAGATGCATCAAAGCGCTAAGGCATGTAGGTTTGCTCGAAGAGAAAAAAACCTGTGGGTGGAGGGTTCTTGGAGGGAGGGGCAAATCACAATCCTGTTTTTTGCATTGAATATTAAAAACTAAATTAATACTTAACAACGTAAAATCTTGAAAAAAATGTCTTGTGTTTTTTTTTTCAAAAGGACAATGTCTGAATTTGTATGGACTTTGGGCTCACTTCAATATTGCTCAGCAGTTACGAACCTTATGTCTAATGAAAGCTTATATAGAGTACTTTATTTCATTATAATTTAATTTAAAACGAAAAAAAAAAATATTTAAAAAAAATATCAAAACTCACAAAAAAGTTGTTTACCATTTTTAAAAACCACAAGACTGTTCTTTTATTTTATTTTTAAATACCTAAACTTATTTATATTAATAGTTTTCGAAAAAAACTATTACAAAAAAAAATTGAAATAATTCTTAGCAGTTAACAAGATTTTGTATGAAAATAAAAAGTTTTTATTTTTCAACTGCTAATTATATTAGAACTCATGCAGTTACGTTCCACACGTAATATATTACGAATTTATTATTTAAAAAAATATAAATAAATTTCCTCAGCAACAGATGTTTTTTTTATGTATATGTTATGTACGTATCTCACGTCTTAACACAACTGGAAAAACGGGACTCCACAAGGATCGCCACTATATGTCGTCCTTTTTATAACTGCATTTAATGAAATAAGCTCAATCGTTGACCGTCACAGCACAGTAGGTCATACATTTTAATATGCCGACAACTTGATAGTTTACTCTAAACGCAAAGACTTAACGTGCCTCATTGCTATCACTTTCACTAGTACCTGCCTTCTCTTCAAAACCTTTCAGAATGGGGGCAATACTCCGGTTCAAAACTTTCAATACAAAAGTGTGAACTTCTCCACTTTTATGTAAAAAAATATATTATGTATGTAGTACAACACATTTAAGTACAATTAAATAACATCTAATCAACTCATCACATCACAACACCGTACCATGCAGCAATCAGAAGCGGTGTGATGACTTTTCATGCAACTCCTATCCGGAACCTCCAGACGCTGGATTACCACAACACAAAAAATAAATTGCTCCAGAAGATCACCCATACACAGCGATATCCAAAGTATTCTAAAACTGGAAAAACCCAAGAATTCAATCAACATTAGCATCTACTCTAACCTCCGCGAAATTCCTTGACATACCTATTGTCGTTCCGAATTTTAAAGCCAACATTATTTACCACAGGACTTATAGACACCACCCTCAGCAAACATTCACATCAACCCGTAACGACGTTTTTAAAGTCATGTTTAAGGAACTTAAAGTTTACTGATGCTTCAAAAACACGCAACACCATTCGCTGTTGTCGCAGAAGAGTTAACAATCATATGTGAAGGGGTTCTTCCAGCTTTCTCCTCCATATTTACAGTAGAAGCTTTTGTTATCCTCGCTGAAATTAACAAATAAAAAAAGACTATCTTCTTCACAGGCAGACTGTCCTCCGTAAAAGTCCATCCGCGATAAGCTCAACTCGAAAAGTTGAAAGCTAAAAATTGCTTGGATCTCATGGAAAGCGGTGTTAATGGATATGAAATTACAGATACTGCAGTTAAATCAGCTTTAAAAGAACAAGAATCGAAAACTTTAACAGCTTCTGTGTCCCACTTTGCCTTGTGACATTCTGGAATCTTCTCTTTCACACACTATTCATTAAACCTTTCCAATTTCCAACTTTTCCGGGGACAGTTTTTTTCAAACGAAATTTGCATATTCCAACCCCACACTGCCTGCTTATGTCCAGTCGGCCTTCTGACGATAGAGCGTGTATCCAACAACTTCCTGAAAAAAAAATTCCATGCCGCGATAAGGTAACTTTGCATCCATCGCTTGATTGATTGAAAAAACAAAGATTGTTTTTGTATTCAAATTAAATTACTTACCAACACCTTTGAAGGTAACGAATAATTTATTGACAAAAGTCAAAACCAAAATAAAACGTGATTATATTCAGATCTAATTTTAAAATTATCAGTCAATGAAGTTGAAAAATTCAAATTTTAAATTCTTAACGATTTATTCCAAATCTTCAACAACTATGCTTCTCATACTCAATTGTCATGTTCTGCAACAATACAAAAATCAAACTTCAAAAATTGTCCGAAAAATGTTCATAAAATACCAAGAAACCAGAAATTTCAGCAGTATGTACATACAAACTAATAACTATTAATAGATTCCCGCCAAAAATACAAAAATGATAAAACGTCTTCAGATATGCAGTTAAAACCAGAGGTATTTAATTGAAAGTATTAGGAAGGGCTCATTTTGTGTTACAACACCCTAAAGTATGCTTTTAAAAAATGGGATATTCTTGTTTTTTTTCATTTTTGGTAGTTAATTACTGGAATAAGATTGAACAAAATTCAATATTTTTGTTTCATTAAATTTAGTACAGGAGAGATACATAAATAAATATGTATGTACATGTATGTACATATATGTATGTATCTTTTTGTTGAATGAAATATAGGAAATCTGACTTTTTTCATTTGTTACACCGACTCCTAAATACGTCAATAATTGTGTCATTTATCGGCTATTTTACTGGACATTTTCAAAAATGTTCAAGATTTTGCTATCAAGTGCGTCAATAAGGCTGTTCTTCGAAAATTGAGTATTTATTAATAGAACCTAATTTCAGATTTATTTTGGCTACTATAGATGTGTAAGCTACGTTTTTCATTTTTCAATTGACATTTAGCTCAGGACCCTTAATACGAATTACGAAACGAAGGGCAAAAAAAAAACGATACCTAAGAAAACGATAGTCATGACATAAACCGATTATGATTTAGGAGAATGGATGAATATTTTGCCAGATAAAACCGAAAAACCAGCAGAACCAAACCCAAACAACAAACATAATAGGTCTGTTTCTTTACTCGCCCGCGGGATCCCGTGGTATCCCAAATCTACCCGAAACTTGTTTCTTTACTTTTTTGTGGCACGAAAATGCCAGAGCTTTTGAATTTTTTGTTATTTAATTCATTTCCCCTCCAGCAAGAATCTACCCGAACATTTTACCTACTGCACTTTCTTGCTTGTCAAACAAGAAATCAGCTGATCGGAAAATTTGAAAATTAACTTGTCAAGTAGTGTCTACATAAAAAAAATAAAACAAAAAAAAAATAAAATTTATTAAATGAAGCAATGGCAACAAATATAACAATAAATATTTCTCCTGGTTCCTTTGAAAGAGCCCAAAATGGTAAGTGCCAATCAGAAACATCCCAAATGCGTTTCTTTACTTTTTATTTCTGGTCAAAAATTACAACAACAACATCAAAAAGCTCCAGCCCAAACTTTTTCCCGAACTTTTTCCCAAACTTTTCCCAAAAGTAAAGAAACAGACCTAATAAATATGTGACAGCTACTGTCAAAACTATAAAAAAAACGACCGCAAAAAGCAGTCGTAAAAGAAAACGAGTATCGTTTTAAAAAAGGACTATCTATCTTTACTATACCATATACATAGGTTTATCGACACAATTGGTGTAGCGACAGATTTAAGTTTTCCAAAATGTCGCTTTGCCAGTTTCAGTTTCATAATGCACCCTTATTCCGTAAGGCGTTTTAGTAAAACGACACGGCTCTAGAAGTGGCAATTCAAATTTAACTAAAACCACTAACATTTTAATGGTTAGAAGGGTGAAGATAGAAGCGAACGATAAAGTTTTAGTTTTACTTGAACGCCGATTAACGCTTCTAGAGCCGTGTAATTACGCCTTACGGAATAAGGGTGATGGTCTCCCGAAACAGGGCTTAAGGAAAGTTCGTATAGAGGTATGTATTTTAAGTTGCAAGTCCCCTTCAATCAAAACTGTACAGACAAATTCTTCTGGTTTATAATGGTTTTTACAAAAAATATCTGAAGTTTTTGTTGCATCAGATGCCATCAGCTATGTTTTCACATGTGGTTACAACAACATAAAGCTATCAAGATAGCATTGGATAAACATTTTAACCCGCCCAACGTTTTGGTACGATCGACTTTTTTCGAATCAAACGTTCAACGACACTCGCAGGCATTAGATCTCAGATTTCTACGACCGATAGTTTGGAAAATATAGCATTTTCAAAAAATTCAACTGTCAAAAATATTTTGTTTTCCTAAATATTATTTATTGTATCGTTCGAAAAAGTTGGGAACATGAATGATTTTCGGAAAGATTCCATCGGAATTAATAGGTATCGTGAATAAATTTTCGCTAACGATGGGATGACTGAATGAAAGAATTTACATCAAATTACAGTGCACGAAAATTTGACTTAATTTTTTTGCAACAATAGCACTTTAATAATAACTACCCCTAAAATAACGTAATTCACCACGTCAAGTCGTCAAGTATGATTTACCACTACCGGCCAGAGCATATAAATAAATATGCTCTTGATGCGGCCTTACTCCCATTTCATTTTGAGTTATTATTAAAATTGATAGCCCCATAACTTTTCATTCAAAGTTCATTGAAAATAACTTTTTCATTCATGACATGACCACACGCATTTACGTTCACTACTAGCACATGCACTTTGTAGTTATAATTTTCCAAGCAGTCATTTCCATTATAACATTTTCATATAATTTCATGAAATTTTCAACTATCCATATGCAAACATGCAGTTCTAATTATCAAATTTTAAATTAATCTCGTTAGTATTTATTAGTTTGCCCCTCAACGCTCAACCTCTGTTCTTACTCATCTGTGTTTCTCTCTTGACAGATATTATAGCTCTACGGCACTAAAAGCTAAGTGCAAATATGTTTGATAAAACTAATAGCTCCATAGATTCCGTTCACTTGTCGACGATGTAGAGTTGTTACTTACTATCCTCAGCTATCCTTGATAGAATATTCAACCACTAAAACACTTAAACACCCCGTATCCTTCCAATGCCGTTAGGAGAACGTGTATTTAGGTTTCGTATCGGAATGATCTAATCCAAGTGATGGAATTCGATAGGTATATCTACATCATAACACTGGCAGAGAAATTCTTCATAGCTATATATGGGTGGGACTGGGACTTCAATCGTCCTCTGTCGAATCGTCGCGTCGGTTGTGTTGGCTACAAATGACCAAACTATAATGAAATTCCTTTATTCGGATATGGGAGCGGGAGGAGTTGCAAGCTTCGTAGAAAAATCAATCGACCATTACCGCGCCCTTTAAGAATAAATATTTAGTAGAAAATTGCAACGCAATAAAACTGGAAGACTTTTGTAGTAACTAACACGTATAATTACTATTATTTAATTTTTTAAATTAAGAAGTTTTGTACGATATTTGTATTTCGTAGTTTATTTTATTTTTTATTAAGTGCGTTTTTTGCAAGCACATAAATAAAATGATGTCAGGTTGTGAAATAAACATGAATAGCAAGCACAAAAACGTGAATCAAAATTTCGTTTTGTGAATCAAAAAATCCACTTTCCTTAATCAGGTATAATATTTTTGAATTAGTTTACTTTAAAAAAATTTAATAGAATGATTCAAAATCGATGGACCATTTCGAAATAATTGGTCCATTCGGTGAATTCGAAACAGCCAATTTATTCCTCCAATTCGAATTTGTTCAAAGAGAAGAGTCTTAATGAAATCATTCTGCATTAGTCGAAAACAGATGTAAGGCCATACATAGTAGAAGAAAAAAGTCGACGTGGTGGTGATATTAACGCTGGCAAACATTGTATACAACAAAACTGGTTGAAGGACTGTGCAAGTGTGCACTCGATAACGACATTGATGAAAATAAGATATTTTCGAATTTTAAAATTATGAAACAGTAAATAAATGATGGGTAGGTAGGAAGTGATGGCGGCCGGAGCAACCCCTAGCTCAATGACCATAACTCGTATTGAACTGTGGTTTAAGTGATTTTATTACAGATTTTTGGATATACCCTTTTAAGAATCATTATTCCATTTTGAGTTCGACAGCAACTGCAAAACTGGTTCCTCAGGGGGATCGTCCAGTTACATGATTGGATCTGACATTCCAACGGGCCTCTGTCTGCTCTCTCCCCATGATATGAGGTCTTCAATGAAAGTCACTATATGCCTATGAATTAGACCGCATCCAAGTATTCAGAACAACGGTGGTGTTATATTTATTTATATACATAGGTATGTATATTTAGAAGGTACAATCGATAAGAGCCGAAAACCAGGGAGCCTTGCTTGTAACTTGATACAATCGAAATCAGTCGATACAATCGAGAATAGGCAGTTCTTTATTTGGATCAGCCTATTGTATTCTACTTGATTGAACCAAATAAGGAATTACATATCTTTGTACCCACGACGCTCATTCGTTTGAACCACTTCCGCTTCCGCACCTAAAACCATCCACGCTGTGCCAAACTAGGCAGTTTGTTGACTGGCACTGAAGAGGTATCAATCCAATCGTGTGATCACTCGGCCCCTGTGCACCCTAACTCCCCTCAGAACACATTCAGCCTTATTTTGAGATTCGAATGAATAGCTATTTCGATAGAATAGATCTATTCATTCGAATGAACTTTGCATATTTTGAGAATCGAACGAATAATATTCATTATCGAATGAATGCATAAAATGAACATCAGCTCTTTGACATTTACTGACATTTCTATTTAATTTAGTGTGACCAAGCTGTTTTTTTCGAAGAATTTTTGTTTTTAAAAAAATGATGGTCAAAATAATGCGTTCTCATTTAAGAAAAATAAAGTAAAGATAAGTAATGTTAAAGGCCCGGTAAAGTTTACTATTTAAAAAACATCAATAAAAACTGAAATTTTAAAATTTGGGAGCATTTAGAAAATAGTATGGTAAGTTTATCGACATGAAAAAGTAACAAAATAAATTAAAAACTTTTGAATAGTTAAAGACTAGATTTTTTTTTAGCTTTCATGTCAATTTAATTGTGTTTAAAATTGACTAACAAAAAAAAACATGTAACTTCAAAGTCTCTCTTTACTTTATACACACCTGGTCACACTTTTCAATTTTCAACAAAACAAAAAAAGTAAAATCCCTCGCCGTAATTTTTTTGTTATTTGTAAATACTTGTACCTCATTGTTATTTGCTAGTTCATGAGCAAGAGTTTATTTTTTAATTTTCAAGAAAAACAGATGGCAATTATTTTATTTATAAGAAGTGAAGACGGCGGCGAAGAGCAGATATGGAGGAGAAGGATAATGGATACATCAAATCCATTCCAGATTGAAAATCCCTTGGCTATCTCCGGATTTTCTTCCATCAATTTGATGAGAACTTCTTTCTCCTCCCGTTAAATTAAAATGTCAACAAGTAATTCATAAAAGTATTTTATTTTCTTTATTTTTCAACAAAAATATTTGAGCTCACATGTTTTTTTAATCTATTCGCCAGAAAATTTTTAACGTCAAATAAATGACATTTGTTTCGAATGATTCGAAAGTCAAAATTTGCTTAGTTTTCAACAAAAAATGAACTTTCGTTTGATAAAGTGAACTTTCGATTCGTTCGAAACTCAAAATACAAACTATTCGAATTCGACTTACTTTCGCATGAAAGTGAATTTCAAAATAAGGCTGATTATTAAGTTCTAAATATGAGTTTCTGTCTAAATTTAAATTTAATTCTTTAGGGGACAGTACCTATCAGTGAGACAGGTTCCACAGTGAGATCATAAATCATGCAATAGATACTCTTCCGGATAACTCAGACAATGCCCATTTGATATTATATAATTGAATAAATACCATGTAATTACTCAATTGTGTAGTCTCACTTCGTCTCATTGTTGAAGAAGGACTGGTCTTGCTGCCGACATTTGGACACCAACAGTGAGATAAACGAGGTAAAAAGTTAATAAAAACAAAATTAAAATCATCTAAAATCATATTCAGCCTTATTGTGAGTTTCACCCGAACAACATTCCACCCGGAAAGTTTGACATTTAACTTTTCGCCTATTGTGAGTTTCCTCCGAAATTTCATGATCGAAAAATTCCCCTTTTTGCGGATATTCATTTCCGGCGGAATGTATTTAATGTAATGCCATTTTCGCTTCTTTTTTGAAGGCGAACAAAATTTCGTTTGGGTGAAACTCACAATAGCCGTATTTTATTATCGCCGATGATCCATATAGATCATCTCGTGAAAATAAAACAATACGGATCTTAGTGACAACTGTGTTGTATACCTGTCTCTTTTTTCCTTACGTTCATTTATTTTTCATTTATTGGTTTTCTATACAATTCACAATTCCTAACAACTCACAAAGCTGAGACGCAATAGCAAAAACTAAACTTTTGGTTCATGAAACGTGATCCCAACAGAGAGCAGGATCACGTGTTGTTGTTGTAATGCATGTATTTTGATGATCTATATGGATCATCTCTGATAATAAAAAACGGCTAATAGCTTTTAAAATTCCGGCCGAACAAAAAATTTTTAAGGCGAATTATTTTTCGGGTGAAACACACAATAAGGCTAATTATATATGTATGTATGTACATATATGTACCTACAGCCCTATTCTGCTAAACGTTCGCGTGAATATTTGCATTCTGCTATCCGCGGGAAGGAAGTGAATGTTCCATAATTCGTATGATTTGTGATAAAAATATAATTAAGACAATAAGATCCCCCTTAGAATTCCAAAAAGAAATACTGGTTAAGATTTGCATTGGAAAGACAAAAGTTTTAAATAAATAATTTAAGGGAAATGGAATGAAAAATTCACGTGAATCGAAAGTTTCGATCGAATCGGATAGCAGGGTTGCCAGCACGTTGCTACAGTCGAGTTTACTCGATACAATCGAGCATAGGCAGTTTCGTATTTGGTTTGCTCGAATCAAAAACAATCGGCTGAGCCAAATAATGAACTGCCTATACTCGATTGTATCGACAGAACTCGATTGTAACAAAATACGTGCTAGGCCCCCAGAATAGGGCTGCTAGTCATATACCTAGTCATTTGAAAAAAGGGTCTCACTATTGGGTGCTCTCCCCTACATAACTACATAATACTGGGCCCTTATTATGTATTACGAAACGAACGGCAGAAAAAACGAAGCCCAGGGAAACGAAAGTCAGCGCGTAATGCGATTATGAAAAAAAAAATGTTTTTCGCACTACATATACATATTTATTATTTTCTTCCATTTTTCCTTAGCTCACTCAAAACAACACAAAACCAAACCAAAATACAATTTTGACAACAAACTCAAAACAAAAGCCAGCCAATACGACAGCTTATTTTAAACCAAACTCACCTAGTGATTTTTAAGCACGTAAACGAGGGACGTATGCAGCTATGGCTCAATCTTCTTTGTTCTCTTTTGTTCTATGCAGCCCTGTCACGAATGCCATCGGAATGTTTCCGAATCCCGAAAAAAAACAATCACGGAATCCGTTCGTAATGGCAATTTGTATGAGATTTTTCGATACGATGGATTCTGTGATACTTTTTTTTCGGGATTCGTTACAAGTTTCCGATTACGATGGAATTAATGATAAGGCTGGTTATATTTTATTTTGTCGGAGTGCGAATATATAAATTCCTTTTCACTTCAACAAAGTTAACATTCATTAAAACCGCAGCGTTTAAAAAGAAAGAATCAAAAGGCAACAAAAAGAGAAACTTACTTTGCGCAGTGTCGTTCGACTCAATAAAAGTCAATGGCATTATGATTTGGGCGCGTTCAAATTTGTATCCAAAGCTATTTGGATTTTGATGTAATCCCTTTTTGTGAAAAGACAACCGATTACATCTAAGGCAACAACATAGGATATTTTCAATTTGCGGTCGTATATCAATAAACAAACGACACTCGCAATACATATTCACTCAGCAATTCAAATTCCAATAAAACGCCAATGACAGATCTCGTTTTACTAAAACGACTAGGCCCTAAAAAGCTCCAATCGGTCGGCGTTACAGCAAAAAAAAGTATCTTTGTAATGGCGCGAAGGTTGATGCGCGGTGAGAACACTGAATAAAGTTTTATTTTGTCGTCAATCCTTGCGTTCAAGAACCTATCCGAGACGGTGTCAACCTATCCAAAAATGTTCAAATACCTTGAGTTGTTGCATCCGCTGTTTTTGCACAAGAGATTGCAACAACACAAAACGTTGAGATAACGCTTTACGATTTTAAAACAATACTCGTTTTCTTTTACGACTGCTTTTGGCGGTCGGTTTTTTTAAGTTTTTACTCATGAGTTCAAGCTCTTTTCTCACTTTTTTGAGAACTTTCCTAGCTTCGTATGCAAAAAAAAAATTACTGACAGAGTCTCATTTTGAAAGCTCTTTTGAGATAGAACTCGGTTTGATATGCAAAAATATGAGAAAATGGTTCATTATATGAGATCGATCTCACAAATTATCAAGCATGGCATTTCTTTTATTCAGTACACAAACAACCGTCAAGATGACCGATTTTTAATTTTGAATAGAATTTATAAAGATAGAAGATGTCCAGTTGGTGAAGATTTTTGACAGTTGTACCGATTTAGTGAAGAGGGTGTGCAATTGTTGGCTGAAGTTTTTTTTGGACCGACCGGACCCTAGGAACACGCGGTGGTGCTTTAATAAATTTAGAAAAAATAATAATTTTGGCTAGGATATTGGCGTACACTATCATAATCGATTTATGTCATGACTATCGTTTTCTTGGGTATCGTTTTTTTGCCTTTCGTTTCGTAATTCGCAATACGGGCCCTGAACGATGCCGATTGTACCTTCAAGAGCCATGTCGATTAACGAAAATTTGGCTGCCATTTCATTGACGGTGGTCACATTAGCCTAACTCCTACAACTTTTTTTGACTTTTCCGTTCCTTTTTTTCCTTCCCACTGACCAGTAAGAACGAGATAAAGGCACAGAAAAGTCAAAAAAAAAAAAGGAAGAGACAGTACAATGTTTGTTTCACGATAGCAGAATCAAAGTTCCGCTCCAGATTCACGATAGGGCCCTATTATCAGCCCTATTCTGCTAAACGTTCGCGTGAATATTTGCATTCTGCTATCCGCGGGAAGGAAGTGAATGTTCCATAATGATCAAAATATAATTGAGACAATAAGATCCTCCTTAGAATTTCAAAATGAAATACTGGTTAAGATTTGCATTGGAAAGACCATAAGTTTTAAATAAATAATTTGAGGCAAATGGAATGAAAAATTCACGTGAATCGAAAGTGTAAATTCATAAACGCATCACTGCAATAATGATGCTCAATCCTTAAAGTCAAACGTTCACAAACGCAAACATTTAGCATCACTTTAGACGCCAACTGTTCACTTTTGAAAAGTTTCAAAAACTGATGCGCAAACTTAAAGCCAAGAAGCATCGAGAAATATCTTGATAAGTTGTTGGTGAGACCGTTCCGAAATCCCGCCAAATCCGAATTTTGATGGTGATTTCGAATAAAATAATACAATTGGATGAATTTTTCTGGACTCCTGGACCTAGACAAAGGTGGTTCTGGACCTGGACAGTGATGGAATTTTTTTTTTTGAAAAAAAATATTTAAAAAAAAATAACTTTTTTGGAAAAATTAAAAAAAAAAACTTTTTTCCTAAAATTTATTTTGACAAAAAAATGAGATTTAAAAAGAAGAAATTAAAAAAATTGGAAAATTAAGAAATAACATCCTTTTTCCGAAACTTTTTTTTTAACAAAAAAAATTAAATTTTTGAAAAAAAAAATTAAAAAGAAGTAAACAAAATTGAAAAAAGAGTTTAATTTTAGTTGAAAACTGTTGACATTGATTGTAGCCCGGCAGGCGACTGAACAAACCCTAAGTGGAGCAACGGGATGACCACCCGAAAAAAGTAGTTAAAATCCAAAGAACCCGCGGCGGGCCACCCAAAGTACTATTGCACTAGAAAACTGTTGACATAGACGCCTGCCTGGCGACTGAGCGGTTAAGAGAACCGAAAAAGGGAGTTAAAAAATCATTTTTTTTAATTTGTAAAACAAAGTTTATGAAAAATGTTTAATTTCCAAAAAAAAAAAAATTTCCTTTGTCCAAGTTCCAGACCCACTTCCAGAACTTTTTTTTTAATTTGTAAAAAGTTATTTCCAAATACAAAAAATGTTTCCTTTGTCGAAATTCCACACCCGCCTCCACAACTTTTGTCCTGGTTCCAGATCCACCTCCAGAAAATATTTAATTTCCAAAAAAAAAAATTTCCTTTGTCCAAGTTCCAGACCCACTTCCGACCTTTTTTTTTTAATTTGTAAAAAGTTATTTCCAAATACAAAAAAATGTTTCCTTTGTCGAAATTCCAGACCCGCCTCCACAACTTTTATTCTGGTTCCAGATCCACCTCCAGAACCTTGTTTCAAAAAAAAAAAAAAAATTGTCCTTTGTCCAAGTTCCAGACCCACCTCCAGCACTTTTTTTTAATGTTTAAAAAAGTTGTTTCCAAAAACAAAAACATTTGTGGTTTGTCTAAGTTCCAAAACCACCTCCAGAACTTTTGTCCCGGTTCCAGACCCAAGGCCAGAACTTATTTCCCAGGTCTAGGGCCAGAGCCTATGTCCCAGTTTTTTAATAATATTACTTCCATATGATAATTAAACGCCATAAAATGTTTTTTAATAAAACAGATAAGCGATCAGCATCGCATCGGCAACAGCTGTGAAAGCATCAGCATCGCAAAAAAGCAGTGACGCCGGATCGCTACACAAACATTTGACGTTTGTGAATTTACTCAAAGTTTCGATCGAATCGGATAGCAGAATAGGGCTATATGACTCTCCGAGTCGAACGTCCAACATTTCAAGTAAACGTTATTTGAGCGGGTCGTATACAGTAATGCCCAATATATTTTCACATTCGCATCACTGCTTTGCGAGTCGCCAGTCATAAAAATTAAAGATCTGAATAAAAACTATTGACGGCAACCAATTTTTTTCAACAACAGAATTCTTCGCCAACTTTATGTTGACAATTTCACCACTATGTTCTCTTTGATTTCTGACTTTTTATCCTGACTGACTTTTATCTACTTTATTTATTGTAGTTTTCTTACTTGTAAACTTGCTTCCACTTTCTACTATAGCCCGACCAATACCTATATCTATGCACTATGTATAAATGTATTTAAGGATCTGTTATGGTTGCAAAAGGAACTCATAGCCGAATATTCAACTCACAAGAACCATATTAATGGCTATAACATTTTCATAAAAACCTCTTTGAAATAGGTTATCCCTACTTATCGACCAACTTTTCAAACATCCTTCAGCATTTCCACGCGACATACTTGCATACGTTAATATTTCCAATTATTTTTTCACAACAAAGACACTTCACCTTAGGCCCACTCAATTGTTCCTTCATCAATGTTGTAATCCTCTTCAGGTGCAGCACACTATGAGGTAATACAAGTAGCGCCTGCTAATTGTTTTTAGCCGTGACTTCAATTAAAAACAATCCCCACATACTCTTTATAGTCGTTGTAGTCACTACGAACTAAGTGTAATCGATATCACCACCCCATTCCCTCTTAAATATTTTTTTGTTTATTTTGTTTGACATTTATAAATATTGGAGAGCCATTATGAATCTCTCAACCTGAGCTATCCGATTATTACATGTGTCGCGACATGGATTACATTTTTTATGGAGAAAAAATATTACCCATAGAAATATGTAAAGTGAGGTGTCGCCACTAATAAAGACGCAAAATGAACACGTTTTTTCACCAAAATCTAGCTACATATCTCCCCTCAGGCTGAGAGAAATTTTCATTGCATAACTTTTTCGCACTTCCTCTCTCGCGCTCCAAATCTCTCAATATATTCTCTTTTTTCACATTGCATGTATTTTTTTTTAACTGAATGTACTCATACCACTTTGACATACAATGTCACCCTTTAGAGCCCAGAAGTAGCCCTTATAATTTATAATATTTGCGGCACTCACCATTTTCAATTGTCTCTTTGGCACATGATATTATTTTCCCCTTGCGCCTACGGAGATTCGATTCAAAATTGTTTGTATCGTCTGTGAAATCCTCCAAGCCGGCATCTGACTCATGGACGTCCTCCGAAGATTGCCTCTCCGAGGATATTTCACCTGCACCACCGCCACCACCGTGAATCAAGTTTTCGGAACTTTTATTCATTTTTTTTTCTTATATTTTTATTTTAATTTCTATTTCCAATTTCGTTGCACTTAGCACATTTTCAATGTGACATTGCGGAACAACAACAAAAGAAAGAAGGAATCCCACTCTGATCCTTGTTATATGAAAATAGGGATAACCATACAAATTTGCTTATATCTCTTTTTCGGGGGGTTTTATCTTCGTGCGAGGCAGAGGCTATTATGTAAAAGGGGCTCTTGCAGTTACTGCAAAATGGGAAATTTACTGTTTGTCTTTTTTTTTTCTTTATTATTATTTAGGTTCTTTTATTTCACTTTCGATTATTCGATGCTTCTTTTATTTTAAGTCGTATTATACAATTAAAGAACATTCATTGGAAAAAAAATGTTCGAAAAAATTGAGTGTTAAGGTTCGCTGCGTTTCTATCAACTTTTTTTTATCGTACCTAGTAGGATATTTTTACTTGTAATATGTCAATGAGGAATGGAAAACAAAAATTTCTTTGTTCTTCACGAAAAGAAAATCCTAAACAATGCACTTAATTTAAGAGGCTCGACTTGAAGGCGGGGGTGATAGACAGGGTAAGTGGGATAGAGAGTAGTAGAAGCACTGAGACCGACGACAAAAATTGTACGATGTTAACATTTCGAATGATGAAGTCAGACTGACATTTCTTCTTTGGCGTTGTTTGGAGAGTTGTGAGAATTATTTATTGATTTGTTTGTATGTTATTCGAGTCGCGATTTGTCATCCCCCAAACATATGGGGTTGATTTAACGAAAATGAATGGTTCAACACTCAACATTGGAAAGCGGTTTGTGTCTAGAATTAGTTGTGCTATTGGCGGTTGGATTCAAATCAAATTTTAATTCAAAGCTTACACAGAATTTTCCCTAAAGGAATTCTTGAATGTCCACTCTTCTTATATTCGTCGATCGAAAACTTTTGAGATACGGAATCCAACGAAGGTCTTGGAGCCAACTATTTTACATATTCCAACAGAACAAAAAGAATTAAAAAGAAATTTACGCTTTAAATGTAATTTTTTGTTTTATTTGTATAACAACTCCATCGGTTTCACAGATGAATAATTTCTTGTCAATTTTTAATTAGAATTCTATCCAAGTTATTAAAAAAAAACCTAATAGCATTTGTTAGAAATAACTTTAAACGCGTACAAATCGAACGTTTGTACTTACTAAATAGTTTAAAAATAATAAAGGAAAAACAAAAGCTATAGCTTCAAGCTACTTAAAATGAATTAAAATAAGAAGAGAAACAACTTAATACCTTTCAAGTCTTTTTTCTACATAAAAGGTCTTTAAAAAAAAAATCTATTAGTAGTTTTCCGAGTACGATTACCCGAGGTAAATTTAAGCGATCGATAGTTTTAGGCCCAATCTTCATCTTCTTCCAAGGCGGCAGGTGGAGCACTTTCACTGTTGCCGAAATTATCACTTCCCTGGAAAAGAGGAAAATAAATTTATGAAAACAAATTGAGAAGATTCCTTCTATTTAACTCTTTACCTTAACGTTACGGAAATCTCGTCCACCAAACTTGTTGCCGAAGTTCCCACCTCCACCACCACCGCTAGCATTCAGCAAAAAGTCGGGCACTTCGTGTTCTGCCAACTTAAGGATTTTCGCAAGGTCTCCTGCCAGAGCACCATCTGCTTCGGGGTCAAAGAAACTAGTCGCTTTACCATCGTTGCCCACACGTCCAGTTCGGCCAATCCGATGAACGTACTCATCGATACTCTTTGGCAAATCGTAATTGATCACATGCGACACGTTTTTAATGTCTAAAGCAGGATATCAAATTTTTTTTTTGAGATTTTAATAACAACTTGATGTCCTTACCAAGCCCTCTAGCTGCGACAGAAGTAGCAATCAAAACTTTCATTTTGCCTGTTTTGAAATCCCGCAATGCCATTTCACGCTGGCTTTGCAAGCGGTCGCCATGAATTGAGGTTGTAGGGAATTCCGTTTCTGAGAGAAGGGAAGCTAAGAAATCGGCTCCACGCTTCGTTTCCACAAAGACAATAGTACCCTCTGGATCTTCGTTCAGGATTTCCTTAAAAAAAAATTTAACAAAAGAGCATTGGTCAGATCAGAGGTCTTTGTTAATGGGTTGTCGTTTGTTGTCTTTTAAAAGTGAGTCTGTGCCTGAGCACATATCGATTAAATAAGCATCTTCGAATATTATTCCACTTCTTAAAAGCAATGCAAACGCAGAAACTTAATTTCAGAGACTTTTGAATCGCACATCTTTTAGTGTCTAAAAAAAATGCAAGTTAAAAAAATAAATACCGGCTACCAAACTCGAGATGTTGAGGGGCTCGGTATTGGGGACATTTAAGTCATTTGCACAATGACTTTCAGAGGTTAACCAGAGGCCTTGAATAGATCCTTCTGGTTTCAGTGGGCAGAAAAACAACCACAACCCCTTGTTTTTTATTTGAAAGGTAACAGGTAACATCTTTTCTGAGGCCCTAAGACCACCGATATTTTTAAAAATTTTGGAAGTTCTGGTTCTTTCGATTTGGGTGTTCACACATTTTTTTTAATTCTTCCAATTAATTCAAAGCAATCACAATTTTCCCTTCATTCTAGAATTTTTTGATCGTTGCACAAAAGCAAAATGTAACACCGCTAACATTTTCTGGCAACAGTTAACATTTTTTGAGAAAAAGAATTCGCTGTTTCAACTATGAATGAACACTCAGCCTTATTTTGAGATTCGAATGAATAGCTATTTCGATAGAATAGATCTATTCATTCGAATGAACTTTGCATATTTTGAGAATCGAACGAATAATATTCATTATCGAATGAATGCATAAAATGAACATCAGCCGTTTGACATTTACTATGTGGTTTTCCAAACAACCAAAAAAATTGATTTTTATGGGGGTCAACTTGATCTTTTTCAGATTTTACGTTCCTAACAACCAAAAAAATTGATTTTTTTCGTGGTCTGTTTTTTTTCTCGATTGATCTTTCAAATCTCGATTTATTGGCAGATTTACACATACTTTCACACACACTTGCACACGAACCAAATTGACATTTCTAAACGTCGTCCTCTCCTCGTCAGTTTAAATTCGTTTTGGCCTTTCGCTTGCATCGTTTTACTTTTGATAATGCTGCGTTTACACGACTGACAAATTGGCATTATTCTGGCATTTAACTGTCAAAAAAATGACAGAACAATGGAAAAATTCATTCTTTTGGCAGTATAATGACAGAAAAATGCCAATTTGTCAGTCGTATAAATGCAGCATAAGGCATTTGTTTAATAAAATAAATATTTTCATATGGAATGAAAGGCATTGTGGAAACATGTGGGTTAGTCCATTGTTTTTTGTGAAAATAGAATTATTTTTATTAAAATTCCATAGTAATCCTTATGGAGTGACCTTGTTTCATGTTCATTGTCTTCTTCCTCACCATCGACCGATAGCTTCTCCTTTGATTTGGATTTTGGATGGACGGGATTCCTGTGGATATATGGATCCGACCCATGGCCGAATCACGTTATAAAGCAGTGATAGTATACCAACAAAATAAAATTCCTGCTAGGGAACAAAAAATTCCCTAATTTGTATTATATTTTTTGATTTCAATTTGATTGAACAAAATAATGTACAATATCACATTCATTTAAATGAAGTCAAGAAAAGAATGCTTAAATCTTTTCTTTCTTATATTTTGTCATAATTTCAAAATGGCCTCAGGATATTAATAATTTCAAGATTAAAAGTCAGTCCCACTTTTGAGTTTTTTCTTATGAAACAAATCAATAAAGGCTCCCAAACCGGCGCTAAACCTTCGCGCGAATATGCGACGGCTGAAGAATGTTCAAAGATTTGCATAGCGCCAGTGTGGGTTCTCTCATTAATCTCCATTTCAATAAATTAAGACAGGTGAAAGTATTCGCGTAGTTGAAATTAATGAAATAATTTGAAAAAAAACGTTTTGTAAGAATTTTTTCACCGGTTTCATCAAGAAAATAAAGCCAAATATATAATATTTTTGTATTAAAGAAAAAACTGTTCCCTAGGAAAAAAATACTTGTAGGAATTTTTCCCTACATATACTATCACTACTTACATCAGTAAACACAGACAAATCACTTACACCTTTACAAAAAAAGGATCAATCGCGATTCGTTCTAGTTACCACGATTGATCTGGAATCTGACCCCCAAATCTGAAATGGTTGACTGGAAAACCACATTACATTTCTGTTTAATTTAGTGTGACCAAGCTGTTTTTTTTCGAAGAATTTTTGTTTTCATAAAAATGATGGTCAAAATAATGCGTTCTCATTTAAGAAAAATAAAGTAAAGATAAGTAATGTTAAAGGCCCGGTAAAGTTTACTATTTAAAAAACATCAATAAAAACTGAAATTTTAAAATTTGGGAGCATTTAGAAAATAGTATGGTAAGTTTATTGACATGAAAAAGTAACAAAATAAATTTAAAACTTTTGAATAGTTAAATACTAGATTTTTTTTAGCTTTCATGTCAATTTAATTGTGTTTAAAATTGACGTTACAAAAAAAACATGTAACTTCAAATTCTCTCTTTACTTTATGCACACCTGGTCACACTTTTCAATTTTCAACAAAACAAAAAAAGTAAAATCCTCGCCGGTATTTTTTTGTTATTTGTAAATACTTGTACCTCATTGTTATTTGGTAGCTAGTTCATGAGCAAGAGTTTATTGTTTAATTTTCAAGAAAAACAGATGGCAATTATTTTATTTATAAGAAGTGAAGACGGCGGCGAAGAGCAGATATGGAGGAGAAGGATAATGGATGCATCAAATCCATTCAACATTGAAAATCCCTTGGCTATCTCCGGATTTTCTGCCATCAATTTGATGAGAACTTCTTTCTGCTCCCGTTAAGTCTAATTAGAATGCGACCTTTAATTAAAATATCAACAAATAATTCATAAAAGTATTTTATTTTCTTTATTTTTCAACAAAAATATTTGAGCTCACATGTTTTTTTTAATCTATTCGCCAGAAAATTTTTAACGTCAAATAAATGACATTTGTTTCGAATGATTCGAAAGTCAAAATTTGCTTATTTTTCAACAAAAAATGAACTTTCGTTTGATAAAGTGAACTTTCGATTCGTTCGAAACTCAAAATACAAACTATTCGAATTCGACTTACTTTCGCATGAAAGTGAATTTCAAAATAAGGCTGACTATCTCATGCAACAGCCGTTTATTGGTATCTCAGCATAACTACCATTTTTCGACATTAAATATTTTTTGTATGTAGGTATGTTATGAATTTTGACTCACCAATAATTTAGCCCTCTTCTGGAACTTTGAAACTTCATATATATTCTGCTTCACGTCCGAGCAAGCTCCACCAACTACACCAACAGCTACGAATATGTAATTATTCAAAAATTGTCCAGCTAATCGTTGAATTTCCTCGGGGAATGTCGCAGAAAACATCAACGTCTGACGTTCCTCCAATGGACGGATAGTTGGATGATTCATTATCTTTGTAACCGACTCCATGAAACCCATATCCAGCATGCGATCGGCTTCATCTAGGACAATAAATCTTGTATCTTCAAATGTTATGAAACCTTTGTCTACGAAATCAAGCAGACGACCAGGAGTAGCGATAAGAACGTGACAACCTTTCTATTAATGAGATTGAACAAAGAGAAAAAGAAAAGAAGCCAACGAAATTAGGAACAGATTATATACAATGAAAAACTACCAAGAGCAATATATAATAAGTTTAGCGGCAACAATATATTTTTAGGACAAATAAAACTAACCGCAACATTTTCGCCTTGATGCTTTGATGATGTGCCACCGTATACAATGCTTATCTTCAGATAAGATCCAAGGGCAAACTTCCGAGCTTCGCTAAAGATCTAATGGAAGGAAGTGTAACCAATTTAAGAATGACACAACTTTGACGCCATTATAATATTTTTATTTACCTGAATACTCAACTCTCTGGTGGGTGAGACAATCAAGGCTTGAGGCTTTCCTATGGATAGATCGGTACTATCTGATAGAAGTCCGTGGATGATAGGCAAGAGGAAGGCAGCCTGGAAACAGAAAAAAAATCAGTCTGGATATGGATTTCAAAATTTAATACCAAACTCACTGTTTTTCCAGAACCAGTCTGGGCACAAGCCATGAGATCACGTTTATCCAGGACAACAGGTATCGAAGTCTTTTGGATCGGAGTGGGCACAGTGTAGCCAGATTTCTTGACATTATCCAAAACAAGTCCTCTAAGGCCGGATTCTTCGAAGCAAGTAAATGCTGGCGGGGGATTTTCACCAGAAACCTATTTTGGAAAATACCAATTCATCAATATTCGACCACAATATAGATGCAACCATCATTTTGTTTTTTACCTTCACTGGAATCTTTTCATATTTGGCAAAGTTGATTCCAGTTGAGATACCTTGATTGAACATCTCATCTTCGTTGTCTGTTGGCTCTGGGGGAATATAGAATTCTCGAGGTTTCTGTGGCTCGCCTCCTTCCTCTCCATTTTCATCCTCGCCCTTATTGTTGTTGAAGGAAGAATTGAAGTCATCGCCATTCCTTCCACCTCGTCCGCCTCGGCCACCACCACGACCGCGTCCGCGACCACGTCCACCTGCTCGACGATCATCACCATCTAAAAAGACAAAAGGTTCTCAACACCATTCTGAGGAAACCACGTGTTTTCTTACCATCACCTCCTCGATAGCCTCCACCACCACCACCACCGTAGCCTTCATCGTTGTCGCCATTTTCATATCTTCCTCCTCCTCCTCCTCCTTCGCCGTTGTACCGGCCACCTCCTCTTCCTCGACCTAACATGAGATACGAGAAAATTAATTTCATGCTTGAGCGATCAAGTGACACTCCTTACCGCCTCCGCGACCACGTCCTCGTCCTCTGCCTCGGCCACTATCACCATAGCCGCCACCGCCATCTTCCTGATCGTCGTTTGAATAGGCATCTGGTTTCCAACCTCCTGATTCTTCCTCTCTGTTTGTATTATTGCCGTAGCCTCCGCCACCAAAAGCCTTTCCAGAACTCTCCTAAATGAGTAAATTTATCAAATTTAGTAAACCTTATCTTAGAAACAAAGGATTCCATAAAAATCCATGTGCCGATAACCAAGATGTACTCCATAGCTTACCTGCTCTACGTCGTCCCACTCGTCAGCCATTCCTACGGAAGAATAAAACATTGTTTTGCGTGTCAGCAACTGGAGCTTGGATTTTTAAACAATACAATCAACAAAATTAATATAAAAAAAAAAACGTTGCGGTGTATGTAAGTATCCCAACAGAAGCCCGATCGCGACAATCTCAAATACCACCACACATACTCGTATTATTACAGCAATCCCAGCACAACACAACACAAGGGAAACACGAGATCAGGGCTTATTATTTTGCCGGGAAATGTGGTTGTTTCTTTTTTTCTTCTTACTGTCCGTATAATAAACCTTATGTAGATTTGGTTAACATGAGTGGTGTTATTCGCCAAATGTCATGTTATGCGATTTTATTGTTTTTTTTTTTTTTTTTGCCGGGTAAACGTCAAATTAATTTTTGCTGACTTGCGCCATGAATTCGGATTGAGCTCCGAAAGAGTGCATTCAGCAAACCAAACAATAGATTTTTGAAAATAAGACGTTGGTCTTTTGAAATTATTCGATTGGAAAAATAATTCAAAATCTAAGACTGTGGTTTATTCAATGTTATTTAGATAGGATAAACCCAGGTCTAATTGTAAGATAAACTAGAGCTTAAAAGTGACTATGAATATCCCACTATGTATAGATCGCAAAGCAAAACAGCTTAAAAAGGGCTTAGCTAAAACTAAGCAACGTTCAATGTGGGTTAAGTCATAGAACTTTCGGGTTTTGTTGCTTCTTTCGAGAAAAAATTTATGAATTTAAGTAACTTTAGTGTCTTAGGTTGGCTTTTCTTCTTTTTATTTGTTTGAATATATTTTTAGAGAATTACAGTAAAAAAAATTGTCGTCTCTCGTCTTTTAGAAAAAAAAAGGTTTATTTTTGCGGGGTTTTGAAGCATTAAATTCATTAAAATTTATCGAATTATGATGATGGAAATGTTTCACCCTCCAAAACCCATTTGTTTACATTCTTGTTTTTGTAATTTCATCACGTGTCGATGAATAAAGATGTAAACTGCAACAATAATTTAACAGGGTGTGTGGAGATCCCTACTGTCTACGTGTGAAGTTTTTAAACATACACTCTCATTTTTTATCTGCAAACTGATATTTCAAGCTTGTAGGCAAATTGAAATGGCTGCCGATGATTCTTATATTCAATTCAATTGGATAATCTCTTATTATACTGTTGTGTTTTATAAACCGTGATACATTAGGTCTGTTTGGTATCTTTTTTTAGCAAAATGTGTAAAACCTGTCAAAACACCAAAGAGAAAACGAATTTTTTCAAAAATGGAGAAAATTACAAGAAAGTTAACAAACGCATTGAACAGAATTTTACTCCTCACATCAAAAATCACGTGTCAAAACTCTGGTTTTGTTAATGGCTTGCGTTTAATTTAAAGAAAAAATTACAATTATATATTTCCCAAGTTATTGCTTATTTCTTTAGTTAATTTTTACATATCAGAAACCAAAAATTCATATTAAAAGCAAAAGATGCTTACAGCTGGTGGTTTTGACAGTCTTTACACAGAAATTTATGTAGCACAAATTCGCAAATTATCGAATGGAGGGGAAATTTTTTTCTCTCTCGATGTGCTCTCTCGTTGCAACTTTTTCGAGTTAACAAACAGGAATTTGTGACAAATTGTGCAATTTTGTGCAAATTCGCAACAAATTTCACGTTACCAAACAGACCTATTATGTGTTAAATTTTAACTGGATGGGTTTGGCTGCCTCAACAAAACACGGCTAGTGTATTCATGAATATGTACATATGTATATTAAGTTATTTATTTTTGTTTTGTAAACAAAATGTTGGCCTACCTTTTGTAATCAGCAAAATGGTAACTATGTACACATTGCTCTACGATTTGGGGAAATTAATAATGAAAACAACAGAAACCGTGAGGTAACTTAAAAGGGCGACATGTTTGTGCCAGTAAATGCAACCAGACTGAGAGGCTCCTATCCAGCGTTGCCATAATGTGCCCGATCGGGCCATTTGGCCCACCGTTCTTCATTTTGGCCCTTGGCCCCGGGCCAACAAGAAATGACTCGCAATATCTTGTTTTTTTTTCTATATTTATTAAAAAACATTCCACAAAGTACACATTCCATCAGAAAAATCAGCGAAAGGTTTCCCCTTTAACAAGTTCACATTCTATTTGACGGCTTAAAACGAAAAAAAAAAACTGAATTAAAACAAAAAAAATATTTAGAGGTGATGCACTGAACTGATGCTATATAAACGGGGTCGCAACTAAAAACACAAAATATGAATTTAAATTTGCAAAAAGCGATAAAGTATCAATAAGGGTATTCATGCAACAGAGGAAAACCCGAATAAACCTCAGAAACCAGATAATATTATCTCCGTAGAAACGAACTGTCAAAATTTGTATGGGAATATTTTTTTGCAGACCTGATAAATTTATCTCATCAATTTGATGCGGAAAGCGTAAAGATAAACCTGATAAATTGAGAAATGACATTTGTGATGTGTTTGATGTGACTTTTCACAAGTATTTCAAAGAGGTGTTCATGCAAACGTCTGGCAGAAAGTTATATTTGTTTGCAAAGCGGAAATTTATCTCGTTGCATGAATACCCTTAATGTTTTATTTCAAAAGCGTAGCTATATTGCTCTAAAGGTCAATTTTCTTTAGCATGCGTTGAAAACCTTGCTTTTCGAATTATATTGTTTGTCGATCGTGACGCTTTTAAGAAAAATATGCAAGTCCTTAACCAAAAATTTTAATAATCCTCCTAATTTTAATAAAAGAAACAAAAATTTGATCGGAGTGAGAAATGTATTAAGTTTTATGGAAGAAAAGCTTCACTTTACAAGTAGAAGTCTATTCCAATTCATGTTAAAAATTAAACTATCGTTAATAATTTTATTTTTATGCGTAAAATAAAAATCTTACTTGGTCACGGCCGTAACGTAGGTAACAATTTAAAAATAAAATTTGTATGTACTGCAGATGACTCAAGTTTAAGTTTATTAACTTAGAATATTATGTTAATAACTTATGAAGTCATATGAGTATAACCGTCTTACCCGTATGTTGTTTTCAACATTAACATTTTTGTTAGTATTTGACTGCCATAAATATAAACTGAATGGAAAGAATTATGATAGGTACTGTATTTATTAAGAAAAAAAAAAAACAACAAAAAAAACTTGTTATAAATAAAAATGGCGTTTTTCTTTGTGGCAACGCTGCTCCTATCTGCCCTGAACTGACAATTTTTGTTGAATAGGTAGATAATAATTATATTTTAAGAAAAACTATATGTAGGTATATCTCTTGAACATTCTCTCCGTACCGTAACGTCCTATCTAAAAAAAAACTTATACATTGTACATTCATCAGGTCCAATTGTAGTACCTAGTTAAATATTATCTTGGACTCTTTGCACTCCACTCAGCTACGAAGATGCTCTTATGAAAAAAAAATTGTGTGTGCCGGGATTCACGGTTAATATGTGTAAACATCAAAGTGCGCGGATCCAAAACGGACTTGTTTTTGCTTGAAGGGGATCTTAAGATTTTTTTCACTGAACGCACCCATCCTAGTATGCAGATCGTAACGTTGCACACCGTAACGTTGCACGCGAACGTTCACGTTTTTTTTTTTATACTACCGCCAGCATAGATGTTTACACATCAAAATTACCTTGCTCTCATTTTAGCAGTTCATTACAACAAGTTTGTCCCCTTTCAAGAGGGGCTATTAGCTGGCAGCCAATAATGCATAAATTATTCTCAGAGTCCATCTCTGTAAAGATCACATAAGGCCATTTTATTCACTATTGCTCAACTTGAGGCAAACTCTCAAGTTGGCCAACTTAAGAGTTGACTTCAACTCGAGAGTTGAAACGCAAGTTGAAATTTCTTTTCATTCATTGAAGATCTAAAGTTGGCCAACTTCTAGTTTGAAAAATATCCCTGAGATATTTGTGAAATATAAAACAAAAAACTGTCATTTTCAAATTCAAATTTGAATCTGTTAATCATATCGAGGTCATATTTGTGTGAATACAATGGAGACGCAGCCGCGAACGCGACTCTGAGAGTTTACAATAGTTTTTGTGGTTTCTATGCGCGCAACTTAATTTTAAGCGTGAATGGTACATAATTTAAACAAAATTATTATTATTATTTATTGTACTATTCATACTAGAATGTCAGTTTATTAGACTTGACAATTCTTTATTCCGTCAATTTCATTGAATTTTTGAACAACAACAACAACTTAAAGGTGCTACCACCAATTGTTTACGAATTCATTTATAATTCGTTTATTTTGGCTAGAGATACAACTGTTTCAAGGGGTGCCAAGCCACCTATCATCAGATGCTCCAAATGCATTTGATAAACAATAACATCCCATTTTCGATATGTGACGTCAGTGGTCTCAGGAGGCGGAATGTGTAGTGCATACGGCTTCTAAGACTGAGCAAATCTGATATCGTGGGTTCGATCCCTATGATGGGCATGTAGAAAGTTTTTAATAATAAAATTGGATTAAAGCTCATCACCACTAATAAGAGGAGACTGATGATAGGTGGCTTGGCACCCCTTGAAACAGCTGTATCTCTAGCCAAAATAAACGGATTATAAATTAATTCGTAAACAATTGGTGGTAGCACCTTTAAGTTGTTGTTGTTGTTCAAAAATTCAAAAAAATATTATTATTTAAAAAAAATTTCCCCGATACCAATAAATTCCGAGGTAAATTTTCGAACATCATTTACGTTCCCAAATTTCGAAGAAAGGAAGGGAAAGATTCATCACATTCATAAGGCAAATTATAGTCGCTGTGACCCCATTACAACTTCAGTTATCACTATCAGGTACAAAATATATTTTTACCCATAAAAGGCTACATTTTGTGAAGAAAAAAAAAAATGGATTTAAATTTTCATTTAAAAATGTTGATTTTGCGATTGCAGAAATCAGTTAGTCAATGACGTTTACGAAAACACCCATTATTTACTATATTTGGCACAAATGCCAAAGTAAAGTGGGCATCCGAGGTTGCTACAGCTTTTCATAAAACTATTAATTGAAATACAGTTGAAACTCAATTAATCGGGGATGACATTCTGTATCTAAAAAGCGATCAAACGTGTTCGTTCGTTCGTTCGTGCGATAGACTTGCATAAAGATTTGAAGCAAAACATAAACAGTAATTTTTTAAACCAAAACTCTTATAATTGGAATGTCTATGAGTCACTTCCGACTGTTAAATGCAAACCAACAGTTAAGTAAAGTAAACTTATTCGGTCTTGTTCTTATGTTACAGATAGTAGTTAATTCCAGATAATAGTGTTGAAATACATAAATAAAAACAATTTTCATATTTCTTGAGGATTCAAAGAGAGAAAACGTTTTTGTTTCTTTTACGGATATTAAAGTGAATGTCCGCTATTAGATTTATTTATAGAGAGTACCCGAGTTAAAAGAATCCCGGATAATCAAGTTTCAACTGCATCATTAGAATATAGTAAAAGAAGTTGAAATATTTGTAGGTGGATGTTTGGACAGAACCATAATTCAACTTATCCAGAAATGTGTATTTAGATTTTCGTGTTTTAAAGAACTTGCTAGAATGTAACACACGCTAGGTATGGGTTTTGAGGCAAATCATGGACAACATGATGGCGCCATTGATAGTGCCATTTCTCACGCCATGAGAAATAACGTATCATAGCTAACTTCTCTCTATATTCAAATCTGTTATACCTACAACTATTATAATTTGGCATTTCCCTAGTCTCATCCTTACAATTATGAATTGATTGGAGAGACGCAGTTGTAGTTTTGTTCAAGGACGAGACTAGAGAAATGCAGCGTTTTTCGCCATTGAAAGTAGGTGAACTTCAACGCATTGCGCGCGAATTGAAAAAAAAACTCTCTCCGAAGTATGGACCTTGGCCCTGCGAGTACGCATAAACATAAGTTAGATAAACAAAAATGGCCCTTCTAGAGGCGTGTCGTGTTATTGTTTTAGTTAAACAACCAATTGTAAAAAAATAAAATTCAGGTTAAAATAAATATTAAGTTTGCAGGCAGAAATTTAATTTATACATAAATTCGTGCGAAATAGAACATCGTTTTTAAAATAAAACAGAGTTCCCTGATATAAGCAATGATAGGTAAATGTATGAAAGATCTTTAAAAAAAACTATTTATCTTCTTATTACTGTAGGTATTGAGTACGTTCAGATGACGAAGGGACTTGAAGGCAAGGCAAGTTTCTCGTCTCTGATTGGCCAGCTGTCGCAAAATTTCCTTCCAATTAAGGCAACTTTTATTGGAAAGTGACTGGAAAGCTAGTCAAGAAATATCTCCCTTCATTTCAAGTCAAGTGCATTTATGTCAAAATATTAGCTGATTATATTTTGTCATTAAACAGCAAGCTGAACTTCATTGTTCAGTGACTTCTTTTTTCAACGTTTGTTTTATTGTTTTGGGTGGAGGAGTTCTTTATCAAAATAATGGAAAAGATTTAATTAAAAAATGCATCATAAGCAAGAAGTATTGAAAAAATATAAATTACATTTCGTAATTGACTTGTGTAAGTGTTTTTCAAAAAAAAATATTAATATAAATACTATCTGCACTATCAATGGAAGGTAAAGGTTGGAAGTAAAGTTCCAATTTTGGCATTAATGACATCTCAAAAAAATAACTAGTTTCCTTTGTAAAATTTGCGTTCAATGAATGCACTTGACTACATATGTAGTCCCTTGTGTCTGCTGAACGTACCCATTGTATTATCTATTTTTTGACATGTGAATTCCAAAGATGCATACATTCGGAGCAATTATGCTAGATCAATGTAAAAAGAGAACTGTCTCCCATTTTAAATACAAAATGTTTGTAGTTTATGATTGATAGAGAAGAAGAGAAGCTGTGATGAGTCCAATCATCGGGCAAGCGTGTCCTCCCATCTTAACAGGCTGCCTTAACTTGCCATTCATAGCAGCGAGCCCGAGGAGCAAGACAAACAGAATGCATGTACCTATGCGATTAATGTTACGCTTTTATCGTATAGGTACAATTAGATTAAAAAGTTTTACTTCATAGGACAGTTGCACGTCAACTTCTCATATAGGTACAAATCAGAATGCTGAACAATGCATACAACAAACGAACTAACGATAGCTGCTGGGCAGGCATCTTCATTTCATTCATAGGAACTTCGGACAAAAAACCTTCCTGAAAGTAAATCAAAAGGCATTCAGGTGGCACCATGTAACAATTCGAACCTTTAGTCTTGTCTTTGAATTTTAAGACATGCGACAAACTTCTCATTCTGACTCGGAGCACTGTAGTCAAGCAACAAGTGGAATTGTATTGATCCTGGGGGCTTAGCACGTTACTTGATAAAATCGCGTTCAGTCGATACAAACGAGAATAAGAAGTTGCTTATTTGGCTCAGCCGATTGTTTTTGATTCGATTGCACCAAATTAGTAACTGCCTCTGCTCGATTTAATCAATTTACGTGCTGGCACCCTTGCTTCATCCAGTCAAAGACATGAAGATACATTAAGAAAAAAAGTGAATTGCCTATTCGTAGCAGACATATGGAAGAACTCGCAAACATTTAAATGGCGTTCTAAGAAACGTGATACACAAGATTCCATCAAAATGTGCATTGCTTTTTTGAAATTACTTTTTGAAAAGTGAAGTTATTATGAAGTTGTGAAGTTATTCCAGAAATAAAAAGCAGAATATCGAATTCCGTTATCAAAAATGTGTCGAATACAAGCATAAAGCACAAGCCAAGCCGCAAAAAATGCATCGAGAACGTGCCGGTCGTAGTCGGGGTGGCGTGCTGTTGCCATGAGCATTCTTTCTATAACAAAATTTATACAGATAACGGAACCGACCAATGTACGCAAAATAAAATTTTTTTAGCAATAAATTTAAATAAAAACACTAATATTTTTGGAAATTATGAAATTCTTTACAAAATTATTTTAATAGATGCTTAGTACTTACTAATTTTTATAAATTTGTCGAGTTGGTCGCAAAATTTGCACAGCTATTGAATTTTTTTTTTCAAACCAGCTATTCGAACTAGCTTTATAATTAGCACTTGATAAAAATACTTTCCAAAAAAAGTAAAACTTAATTAATCAATAAAAATTAATAAAATTACAAAATCACGCAAACGAAATAGCTGAAATTGGAAAATAATTGTTGCACACGTTCCTGTCTGGATGATCGAAAAAAGCGAATGAATAAATTAAAAGGAAATTCAAGACGGCAGAAACCAAAAAATAACGGTGGAGTCAGAGCTGGCATGGAGGCAATATGCCGTTTTATTTGCAAGAGTGGGAGACAACAAAAAAAGGGAATGGTTACGTTCAACGCATTACGTTTTACACTTATTGCCTGATCACATGGGTGGTTTTACTGAAGAGCGCATCGCGTGAGACAGGTAGATTTTATATGCGTAAAGGCTGTCCCAAACCAACGCGAAACATTCGCGCGAATATGCGACGACTGAATAATGTTCGAAGATTCGCATCGCGCCAGTGTGGGTGCTCCCATTAATCTCCATGTAAATAAATTAAGACAGGCGGAAGTTTCGTTGTCGCACCGAATGTTTCGCGTTGGTTTGGGAGAGCCTTAATAAGAGAAGGCAGAATCTTCCTTTTTTTCACACATAAGTCTACCTGTCTCCCACGATGCGTTCTTCAGTAAAACGATCCATGTAACCAGGCACTTAGAGGATATATATATAAGGAAGTTCTTGGTTTTATTCAAATGCACACCTTTCATAGGGGTCGCTGTTTGAAGTTTTTCTGCACATTGGAGAAAAAAAACTAAAAAAGAAGATATTAAAATCTTTAAAATAATAAACAAACACTTATTAATTTCAAGAATTACTTCAAATTAGAACAATTTAGAGAGAAAATAAGCAAATTATGACTTAGATAGCAGCTGTACGATATTCTAAAACTTTATCTAAACCGAAATATAGCGCCCCCTTTCAAGGACCCAGGCGTTACAATGCATTAGGGATAGAAACGAGCACTCCATATTATATATCCTCTAAGGTTTTTATCTGAATTTTCAGATTTCTAAGCTTGACAAAAATTCACATCTGAAAATTCAGAATAAAGTGATAGTGGTGGGGGAAATGTTGAAGTACTATACATAAAAGTTGAACTTTATGATTTTCGCTGTGGTTAGTGGTTTATTTAAGGTGATTAATTTTCATCACGAACAAATTAATACTTTTTACATGAAAGAATTTATCGTTTATTGATAAATGAGTTGCTAAATCAAAAGATAAACTATTCTTAGAAAAATGTTCACAGCATTCTACATCGCAATATTGTGGAATTATTTTTTCATTAAACTTCCCATAGTCTTGCTGTAATTTGTTGCTGATTCAGTTGAATAAATCACCATCAGAACTGCTAACGCTTAATTTTTAATTTAAGAATATAATTTAAGTTCTATTTAACTTCGTTTTAATGTAAATCCTTTAGGTAAATGCTAGTATTTGACACAACCGCTTTGGACTGACTGGCTGAACAGAGTAGAAGCGCGTTCGCACCTGTCAAAGTTAAAATACGTGAAATTTCGTTAAAGTGAATACAATGGAGACGCAGCCGCGAACGCGACTTTGGGAGTTAAACAAGTTTTAATAATCACGCGCGTGCGAACGCGCGATCGAACGCGCGTCTATTGTGTTCAGCCAGTGAAAATTCAGATTTTTTGTGCGTTCAACAGCATAAATTCAGATCTGAATTTTCAGATTTTGTGATTGAACGTGCCAAATTTTAAGGACTAGTTCAGAAAATGAACCAATCCTAAACGTATGCAATAGAATATAATTATGTAAAGCTAGGACCACACTTATCGTTTTTCTTTTCTTTTTTTGTATGAGAAGCTCTCCCAAATCAACGCTAAGAATTCGGAACAACAACGAAACTTTCACCTGTCAAAATGTATTCACATACATGGAGACTAATGAGAATACCCAAACTTTAACGGTGCGAATCGTGGAACATTCTTCTGTTATCGTATATTCACTGAGAATGTTTCGTACCCATTTGGGAGCGAGCGATCTTGTTTGTGGCTTATCTGGGAGAGCGCCCAATGGGTTACTTAGTTGCCTATGTAATTGAATAGTGAGCAACTGAAAGTTGCTGGGGTGAGCAACTAAAAGTTGCCTAGTGGGCGGCAGGCCTTATTAAACGCCCACAACAAACATGACAGGCACACTTAGGCCAGGCGCGCACATGCAACTTAACAGTTTGGTTTCTATTTTGAGCACAATGGGCTTATATGGGAGTGCGCGCCGGGTTACGTGTGTGGACTCTCATATAATTCCATAGTGCTCAAAATCGAAACCAAACTTTTTAGTTGCATGTGCGCGCTGGCCTTACCAGGACCCATGTTCTGTAACTCAGGCGATAACTTATCGCATCGTTAAAAAATGAAACGATTCATTCCACGCCGGCCGGCCGTAGGTTTCGAGATACAATGAATCTATTTGAAATGCCCGAGGAACGATTAAAGGAGGTATTTTTAGGTTTTGGCACAGGAAATGTGTCCATATTTTCCTCAGGGACAGAATAAACTTCATCGTTTGCCACTTGGGAATTCCTTGTTTCCGGAAAAAAATATTTAACAAAGGAATATTTTGGACTCTTGTTACTCTGAAAATTAAAATTGAGTAATAAAAATTAAAAAATTAAGTGAACATTCAATTTTATTCACCTCCTGTTCTTAGTCATTCATTATGAACATTATTTATTTTGTTTTCTTTTTTAAGTTTGTTTTTCGTTTGCAATAATTTAAATATTTCATCTATTATCGCCTGCCTTGGGTAGGTGATACATTTTGACGTTGAAAATGAGAAAATTAACGATGCTCAAAGATACAGAAACGCATTTTATCGCATTTTTCCAGGATTTCTATTCCGCATGTTCCGGTCGATAAAGTTATTATCGACTGTCAAAGTTATAGAAACCCGACAATGCGATAAAGTGAGTTTCGTTCCATTTTCATTGTTTCTCGACTGATTTTATCGATGCGAAAGTTACAGAACATGGGTCCAGTTATAGCTTTCATTGAAAACCATAATTGAAAATTTTAATTGAAAAGCCCCTAGAATTCTCTATAATTTCTTTTTGCTTCTTGTTTTAGTATTTTTAAAGTAGTTACTCTTGCATAGATCGGATCGACATGTATCACACTAGCCGTATTTTATTATCCATAAAGATCATCTCATGAAAATAAAACAATACTGATCTTAGTGACAGCTGTGTTGTATATATACCTTTCCCTTTTTTCCTTACGTTTATTTATTTTTCATTTATTAGTTGTCTTTTTTCTTTACACTATACAGTTCACAGTTCCTAACCATTTGCAAAGCTGAGAAGCAATAGCAAAACCTTAACTTTTGGTTCGTGAAACTTGATCCCGGTAGAGAGCAGGATCTCGTGTTGTTGTTGTAATGTATGTATTTTGATGATCTATATAAATCATCTCTGATAATAAAAAAGAAATGCGGTAAACATAAAACATTAGCCGTTTGTTATTATCAGAGATGATCAAAATACATGCACAGAGACGTCAAACAAGTCGGAGGGGTGACTCCAATGTGAATACCGTCATAAAGCCCAAACTCGCGTGTGGTGTGTTAGGGAGTAGTGTATCGCTGTCATTCTAATGTATTTCATAGATTTCGACACGATACAAATATGAAAAAACATTAGACCGATGGCGACGGATGACTATACACGAGAGTAGTGTGGTTCGGGCTTAAGTTGCGTTCGAGAATCTATCAGCTAGATACCTTGTTCATACGGATGAGGTATTGAAGCGAATAGCGATGACCGAAATCCTTTGACCCCCAACAAATTTGAACCCCGCAAATGGCTCGTTTTTTGCCTTTTAATCCTAACTTTAACAGCCCGATTCTCCCCATCATCACTGATCACAAGAAGAGGTGAAATTAATTCTTTTGACTTTTACGAATTCTACCCTAGAGTCACAACTTATGAGAGTCACAAAAACAATCGAAATTGTGATCTCCTTCATAGGAGGTCACAACTCACAAATTACTTGTGTTTTAAAATTTTCATTTCATAATCTATTTATTTTTCAAACAAAATTTATATTTTGTTAGATTAGAAAAGAAAGTGGATTTATTTTGGATTTTATTGCGGTGTATCTTCTTCAATAACTTTCATCCGAAATAAAAGCAAAATTTTCACAATAGCTGATTTTGTTCACGTAGGCAACAAATGATTCATTCGCTCTCCAAAATAATATTTTTAATAGATTTTTCACTTCTATTTTGCATACATAATTGTGAACAATTTTTGTACTCAATTTGTTCCTAAAATATGAATGAAAACTTGTTTTTTTTTTTAAGTTTTAATAAAATTTATATGGCCCAATTGAAGATCTTTTTGTATGTTTTTAATAATCAGTTGTTGCAATTATGACACTACAAAATTCACCTTTACAGTGGTGATTAAGTTGTGAGCTTTCTTCTTAGAGGATATATAATATGGAGTGCTCGTTTCTATCCCTAATGTATTGTAGAGCCTGGGGCCATGATAGGGGGAGCTATTTCACTTTCGGTTTAGATAAAGTCTTAGAGTACAGCTGCTATCAATTGTAAGTCATAATTTGCTTATTTTCTTTCTAAATTGTTCTACTTTGAAGTAATTCATGAAATTAATAAGTGTTTGTTTATTATTTTAAAGATTTCAATATCTTCGTTTTAATTTTATTCTCCAATGTGCAGAAAACTCAGTGACCGAAACTTGAACAGTGACCCCTATGAAAGGTTCGCATTCGAATAAAAACAAGAACTCCATATTATATATCCTCTAAGGCTTTCTTGTGATCATTGGGCGAGAATTCCAAAAATGTTATCGGGTCACAACCACAACAATCCTCACAAGGAATATTCATAAGAGCTTGTGACAAAAATAGCCGTGTTCCTTTTCAATGGAACGCACAAAATTCGCGATCCTATACTCTGTTCAACAAGAGTTGTCAGTACAGGGCTTATGGGAGAGCTTTTTTAAAAGCAGTGGCGCCTGACGCAAGCTCACGACACTGAATTGGGAAAAAATCCGCTGAACAAATTAGCAAGCCACTGACTTACGTATGCGAATTGTTATTGTAATCCTCCGTAAAAAGTCGTACATTCCACCATGACCTTTGTATCCCACTGCTGAAGGGATACTGATGAACAGTGTTGCAGCAACCTGAAAATAAAAGTCGCTAGACCAACCTCCAAAAGTCGCTAGATTCGCTGAAATTTTGAAAACAGAAAGTCGCTAGAAGTCGCCAGAAAAGAAAACTAAACAATTTTCTTTCTATTTATTTTTTTAAATTAGGCAACAAGAAAACTCAGGAATAAACGATCAAAGAATAAAATTATTAAAAACATAAAAAAAAACAATTCAGTCTCATTTTTAACACAAGTTTATTATAGTACTCTTCGCTTAATTGCACTGCCCATTTTGTCAGATTTTTCTGTCAAGTAATCGTAACATTTAAATGTTATAAATCAATCAAAACAAAAAATTAAAAACAAACAAACGTCTTCAAAACTAAAGGCAATAATTTTTTCGTGAAAAAGGTAAAATTTATAAAAATCTACGTTTTTTTTTATTTTAATGAAGACGAAAAAGAAAATGAGACTGGCTTACTTTCAAACAAAATTTATATGGCATATTCATTCGATAGTATCGATATTTTTAAACTATTGGCGATAGTATCGATGGCAAAAAACTATTAATACTATCGATAGGCTATCGATGTTAATCCAACACTAGTTCAAACTACCACACTCACTCACATTTGGATACAGTTTGCAATGTGGTCGAATCTCAAATTATTATTTAAACTAACAGGGACGTAATTTGAAATAAAAAGTATTATTTGCATGTCGTAACTCACAAATTCAGAAGTCGCTAGAAAACTCGCTAGAAATAATCTAGCGACTTCAAAATATCTTTTGTCGCTTTCTAAGTGGAAATGTCGCTAGATATAGCGACAAAGTCGCTAAAACGGCAACCCTTCTAATGAACGATCGTGCGCTCGTCGTTACCTAGAGTTACCTTTCCCCAATTGTAAGCAAATTCAAGAGCTTTTTCTGTGTATTTTGTTATGGAACTTTTGGGATTTGAAGCTTTTGAAAACAAATTTATGAAGTGAGTATTTGAAAGGTGAAGTAGGTATCATTTATAATTTAAACTACGGAAACCCTGTGAGAGCTTTAAAGAGGAAGAGGTTTATGCAAGCCATTGTAACCAGACTGAGAAGCAAACGTCCTATATTCCCTGTACTGGCAATTTTTGTTGAACAGAGTAAAGTAGCAATCTACTACAATTTTAAGTGGTTTTCAATAATTTATAGTCTGTGGAATCTGTAACATAAAAAAAATTGCGAGATTGTACACAAACTTTCTCATTTTATATGATTTTTCGACGTACATATGTACATATATAAAAACTTCTATAAAATGAGGAAGTGTTTGTAAAATCTCTTTTTGAAAGTAAAGACTGTCATGTTTCACCTACTTTATAATACATGGTTGATTTTGTTGGTGGATAACAGGTGACTGTAAATATGTTTTCTATGAATTTATAACATAAATATATAAATAAATAAATTTATGCGTAGAATGGTGTTTTCCACTGTTCGTTCAGAAATGAGAGCTTTTCTTAAAGAGAGCAAAAGATCCTGGATTTCATTTCAGAATCGAAACCAGAAGGCTTCTGGACTACCAATTGAAAACGAAGTAATTCATAATCCTGAATCATTCTCACTAATACCTAAAAAAGTTAAATAAAACATGCCAACAATAAGCAAAAAACAGAAATTAGTGCAATTATATGAACAAATTGCCTTTAATGATTTACTCATCGAGAACTATTCAGAAAAAATGATGGTTTGTGCATTTTCTGTTACAAAAGTAAAATCCTTTAATTATCTTTTAACAATAGATAAACAGAAAGAAAAAAAGAGGCAATTTTAGAATATCTAACACTAACCATAGTTATGACTGCGAATTCTAGATACATGTCTAATTCTAAAAGTCACAATGACATTTGTGTAAGTTTATCCAAAGTTCATTTATCAAAAGATAAACTTATCTAGTGTTTAACGACGTTGCATGAATCCCCTTACTATAGTTAACATTTTACTAACTTTATGCGAGAAACAGATTGGCACAGCAACTTTGACAACCGCATCACTCATTTTAGAGCTAGTGGTTTTAAATGGCTTTGAATACATTAACACAGTAACTTCGACATCGATATCAACGTTAAACCTTAACCCTAAATTCGATGTCGCTGTCCAAATGCTGCTGGTTTATCAACACTAAAAAATGAAAATGTGAAGACTTTTACATATGTTTTTATGCTGTCAAAAGCACTGTTCACGTTGGTAGGTAATCTATTTTACATGACTTTTGATGTCAAAGTTTTCTTTGCTCCCAAAGTTGCTGTTGAAGTTGCTGTGCCAATCTGTTTGTCGCTTTAGGCCAGGCGCGCCGATTTTGAGCACTCGGGATTATATGAGAGTCCGCCGGTTTATGTGCTCATAGTGCTCAAAATCGCAACCAAACTGTTTAGTTGCATGTGCGCGCCTGGACTTAAAGCTCTTTACTAAAATATTATTAGTTTTAAACAATTTTTAACTAGTATATTAAGCCCGTTTTCTCAATAAACTCAAGCTGAACACACTTAAAACAGCGACAGTTCGTGCAAAAAAGTAATGGCGAATCCCTTACAACAAAGAAATCGAATTTTTTCTAAACAGAATCGAATTTTTTCTAAGCAAAATCGATTCTTTTCTGTCAAAACAAATCTTGCGTTTTTAGCAAGATTTCACACTGCTTTGCACACAAACTATGAAGACTTGACATTCCTAATACGTCAAATTGAAAGTCGCGGAATTTTCGTAAGACGAGTTGTTTATTTTTTGGTTGCAACGAATTCTACATAATACAGCTATAAAAATAATTTTTTGTGCGTTGTTCATTATCAAACACAAATTTGACAAAAAAATAGCTTTCGCGAGTGAAAGAAGTGTTAAAACTTTCAGTGCAATTGAAAACTTATATTATTATAACAATTTTCTTTAAAAATATATGTGCAAATAGAAGTTCAAACAAATAAAATGCACCAATAATTTGGCACCGTATAAGCTGGCTAATATCTTTTATTTATTAATTTTTCTCACAACAAAAACAAACAACCTTAATCAATTGCAGCTGTCAAGTAACACAAACACAATCACACAAAAACAAAATCGATTCTTTTACGAAATACGAATTCCTTTCAATTGACAGAAAAAATTCGATTCTGTTTAGAAAAAATTCGATTTCTTTTTTGAAAGGAATTCGCCATAAGAAAACATACCTTTTCCACATTTTGTACTGTCAAAATGACATATGAAGTTAGTATGATACTAAAAAGATAAAATTGACCATTAGTAAAATGTTAAACGGTTCGTAACTACGATGCCAACTCATTTAAAATTTGGAAAATCTTCTTTTTAACTAAGCATTATACTAAAAAAGGTTTAACAACTAAATCATCTAAAATTTTGCGCCAGTGTTTTCTTTTAAACTTAAAATAAAAGTGTACCTACCAAGTACCTACCTACATTACAAAAATGTATCTTACAATGAAGTTGCAAGTTCAATTTTTTTATGATGTGGATTTTGTATGCGTACACAAGCGAAATACCCAATATGTACCTACTACAATACAATTTTATCAAGGATTTTACTAATTATAGGAACCCAGAAGGCCATATATTACTTTTATGTAGTTGTTGTCTTATTATTGCCATTTGACACCCTGCATTATTCTTTCTCCTTTATATTCCTTTTTGAAGAATATATATGAACTGCATTCCCCTACCCCTAACTTTCTCTTTAATAGAGGGGAGAAACGACAGGAAACATATTTAGAGGAAAATTCCATCATAAACTGTAATAGAAAATGACAATGCGCCAAGCAGAGTCCTTAACATAGATCTCTCTTCATACTTACGACATTATTTTTTGTTCCTAACACCCTAACTTTCACATTTCACTTGCTGAGCTCTGGCGTTCGTTGGGGGTTATTTGATAAGAATTTCCCAAGTAACATTTTAGTGGGAGTGGCGGGTGGCGCGAACGCAGAGTAGAGTAAATGGCCAAAAATCTTCCCCTCTTTTGCTGCTTAAAACATTTTCATCGCGACTTCTCCGATGTTTTCTTTGACTGTGGCACCCCGAGTTCATTGAACTTTCGTTTGGTTTGAACTTTTACTTGCGATTTTTCCGACTCGTATTTGGGTTGGGTGTAAGTTTCAGTTTTCGGTTGGGGGAGGAAAAGAATCATAATATACATATGTAGGTATAGGTACATATGTACCTATTATACGAAAACCGAGAGTAAATTGCGTGCTTCAAGGAAGAGGGGAACGGAACGACACACAGTTGACCCTTTTTGTTCGGTAAAATACGATGCCTAATTCATGTAAATGTTGAACTTAAACGAATTTCGGTTGGGGTTCTTGGCTTTTATTTTAGTTTTTTGATGGGAGGGGGGGGGGTTAAGCGGTTAGTAAACAATTATTTTAAGAGCGAAATTTTAAGAAAACAAATTATGTATGTCAGCAAATTTATATGAACGCACAGCGGAAGTGAAGCTTCTTACGCTTTTCTAAAATAGGTACATATAGGTAGTTATCGGTGACGGGATTTTATCATGAAGGTTTTTTGATTCTTCAAAATTCTGACTGGTTTATTTAAAGAACCAGTTAGCATGATGGATAATCCGCCGTTTTGATACCACAAATCGTTTGAGCCTTTAGGTAATTATCGTTCACACTTCGTGCTCGGCAACAACATGCCAAGGCCCTCACTAGTCAACTAATTAGTCCAAGTGAGATCGCCGGGACGAAACGCAAATTTGTATGGACTAAAGACCGTTAAAAGCTATTTTGAATCAATTATTATGCCAAGCTACAGTTTGTTAGAAGCTTCAGAGTCTCTCGGGGGATCGGAACGTTCCGCGCTTGCATGTGATATTCCATCAGTGGGCCTCGTCTCTGCTCTCTTCTCATTACATGAGGTCTCCAAACTATATGTCATCATTAGTTCATGAAACCAGCAAATGGAGTTTTGGAGAAATTCATCTACGATTTACATTCGACACTTGATGGACTGTTATGCCTACGGTTGCTTTGCTTATTTTTGCATAGATGCAACACCGTGATATTGGGCTTCATTCTCAACCCCAAAGTAGTGAACACATATTCCTTTCACTGTTGAATTGAAATTTATTTGCAATTTTGGACAAAACAAATCCGATGGTGGTTTTTATTAATCGAGACATTTTTTATTAGTCGAAAAATTATTTATTATATCAAAGTTAATTCGTCATCGAATTATTTACTTCTTCGTTTTCGAAAAATTCTTTAAAACGGTTCCTTTTGTGTTTTATTATTTCAACTTTTCACAACAAACGCTTATTTGCAAATGAAATTTTCTCCTTGCATAATACTGATAAGCATTTCAAAATTATAAATATAATTTTCAAAGTTTGTTTGTTTGGTGAAACGAAAAGAACAAACACTTTGCAAACTAATAAAACTTTTCACTTTGCAGAAAAGAACTTATCACTTTGCAAATTTGCGATTGGTGAAACGTGAAACTTATTTTGCAAAGTGGAAAATTTTTCGACTTTTCATTCCTATAATTTCCTCTTTGAAAATTTGCATTTGGTGAAACGAAATTTGCAAAGTATATTAAAGTGAAAAGTTGCAAAGTGAAAAGTGTTTGGTGAAATAAGTCCTAGATATCTTCTTTGGATTAGATTCAACGGTTATAATATACGTAGGTAAGGATTTGGATATGTTTTGTATAACCATTAGGATTTGGATCTTAAGACGCACTAACGCCCAGTTTTTCAGTGCAAGATTATCCTAGTTTCTATAAATTTGTCAACAAGGAGTTAAATTTAATTCTCCACTGAAAAACTACTTTTGAGTTAACTTGGGATTAAAGTATCTGCAGGATTAACTAACTCTGATTTAACTCGGAGTTAATTCATCCACTGAAAAACTGGACCTTAAAGTCCTAGTTGTCACAAATCTATCGAAATTGAAGTGCGGCAATATAGAAATAAACGTTTTGCTAACGAAATCAAGATGACGTCACTATGAAAATAGTCCTTTCCATAGTGTCGTATCTCAATTTCAATAGATTTTTGACAAGCTTTTGCTTGAAGTACTTTTATTCACTTAATCTAGAGTTAACTCACAAAACTTTTTGACTTCTTTCGGGATCTAAATTGACTGAAAAATATGTTTCATGAGTTAACTAAGAGTTTAGCTATCCGAAACTGAGATGATCTCGCACTGATTAATTTTTGTAATATGTATCTTCGGACTTACATGTCAAATTATTAAATCCTTGAAGAAACCATTTTGTTAGTTTCAGCCCTTGATTTGGAAATTGGTCTAAATCCCTTTTAACAGTTTATCAAGTTGACAAACATTTATTTGGAATTTATAAGTATCTTTCCCTTCAGAGAAAGTATGCATAGATTGGTTTTTACTGATGAATCTTTGAATGGTTTTGAGAACAGTATCTAACTATCAAAAAATTGTAGCATCTGTTTCTTTTCGTAATTTGCATTACTCTAATCGAACAACGACACTCTCCACTCTCCTTTGATCTGCAAGTGGTCAGTCAGTATACAATAATTGAATATACTACACTTGTTTCTTCCTAACCAAAACGGATTTACGACAACCCCTGTTCTTACACGAATTCTCGTCCAATATAGTACCCTATTTATTTACTATTGAACTGGATATTCGACACCTTCTCCTTCGGTGGCATTTTTTTCTGGAACAATAGTTTGAGGGTTGAAATTTCAGTAATTTCACTTTAATTGCTTTACCTACCTACCTACCTAGCTGCAGGCAAAATTCTTATACACTATTTTCCTGTATACCTTCCTATATCTCATATTTTCTTGTGCACGATATTGTGAATTGTTAAGATCACTGAAAATAGTGTTGTGAAAGATCAGTTCTATGGGGTGCCTTTTATATGTTTTGAAACTATTTTCATAAAATCCGATTTTTTGTATTTTTGGGATTGCAAATGTGTTTTGTGGAAGATTCAGTGATGCGGACGGTATAAGAACTCTCTAGGGATTTAAAATAAATGATATTTATAACATATGTATGTAGGTACCCAAATATATTCAGGTAGAAACAAAATTGATATTTGGAGGTAGCTAAGAGTGATTTTTTTTTCCAAAAAACAACAATGCATTTTTCATAAATGCTTACACGTGTTGTTTTTTTATAAAATATCTTATAAGGCAAAATATATGTACATAATGTACATATTATGTATTTACAGTCGACTCCCTCTGAGTCGAAATTTCACGTGGTATACAAATTAGTTCGAGTTAGAGGGATTTTTGAAAAAAATCGAGTTAGAGGGATACGCTTCCAAACAAACCAAAGCAAAGTGACATTTCTAAACGACATCCTCTCCTCGTTAGTTTGAATTCGTATTCCGTAGCATTGTTTACTTTTGATGAGGCATTTTTAATAAAATGAAAAAAAATAAATAAAGCAACATGGATTCGAGGTTTACTAGTTTAATAAGTTAAATTTTATTGTCCGTAACGTCCTCATCGCCATAAACCATTAGCTTCTTGAATTCGGAGTCAAACAGTCAATAAGTTGGACAAATATTTCATATGGAATGAAAGGCATTATGGAAAAATGTGGGTTGGTCGATTGTTTTTTGTCAAAATAAAATTATTTTTATTAAAATTCGATAAAAATTCTTTTGTAAGTAAACTTATTTGAATGGTCGGGATTCCTGGGGATTTATGGATGCAACCGGTGACCAAATCATGTCATTGTGCCATAACTGTATACAAATAAAATAAAATTCCTGCCAGGGATAAAAAATATCCGTAATTTGTATTCTATTTTTGATTTTAATTTGATTGAACAAAAATAATGTACAGTATCACATTCATTTAAATGAAGTCAAGAAAAGAATAAGTAAATTGTTTCTTTCTTATATTTTGTCATAATTTGCAAAATGGTCTTATAATAATGTCTATAGGTTAAAAGTCAGTTCCATACTAATTAGTTTTTTTCTTATGAAACAAAAAATAAATGATGACAACTTGTCAATCGTATTAGCCGAAATCTTACGCTTGGTATTTTTGTTTGATTTTATTTAGGTACAACTGTAAATTCCAAAAATAATACACTGTAAACTGTTGACAAATAAACTATGTATAGGTATTAGGTATAGTTATAAATTATAATTAATTAGGTTTAAATTAAACACAAAAATGTTCATTTATAATTTGAAAATACCTTTTTATAAGAACCTTTTCTTACGAATTTTTTTCACCAAAAATAAAGCCAAATACAATAAATTTTTTACTTAATAAAAAACTATTTTCCCTAGGAAAAGTTTAGTTTAGGAAAAGTTTGTTGTCGCTATAGTAACGTCAGTAAAAACAGGCATAATTCACCTACACCTTTACAAAAAAAAAAATATGCACGACTTGATCGCACGAACTTGCTCTTGTGGTTAAAAACTGTGTGTAATCACAAATTGAAGATGCATGATGTATATATTTAATGAGAAAATATTAAAAGAGTCAAAAGTCTACCCACTAAAAAATTAGTTTTTTTGTTTGATTTTTTTTTGTTGGTTATAAAACAATGTTTTTCAAAAATTGTTAAATGCAATATTGTTCAAACTTTTGAAAATCATCAGATTACAAATCGGTTAAACCATCAAAAATATATATTTGAATAACCCAAAAACAAGACCATTTTCTCATTGTAGAATACCTAATTCCATTATGTGAATTATTTGAGAAAAACCTGAAACGCAGTTTTCTTAAAATTGACTTGGTTATTACAGGTACTTAATCTTATGAAAATGGTTGGAGCCGTCTTTGAGAAAATTTGATAAAACCAAAATGTCTGTATGGCAGCTACCCATTTTAGATGAGCTAAGATAAAAATTCGAATTTATCCTCTAGGCAATAACATAAAAATACTCTGTACCAAATTTCATGCAAATCGGATCACCCGTTTAGGGTCTAGCTCAAATTACAGTGGACGCAGACGCAAAGACGCACACACCGACGCGAGGCGACGCGACAGACGGCATGACGAAACCCACTTTTTCGGACTTCTCGATCATTGTAGCGTTTATTTTGATTACAACCTCGAAATTATTTTTTACACGAAACCAATAATTGACCTATAGAGCAAGTAAAAAACATTAGGTATTTGTAAATACGGCCGTTTTCGAAAACGTCATTTGCATCAAAAAAGCAAGATGACGCAAACTGCAAAAGTGAATTATTCGGAAACCCAAAACGTAATTTTTATGCAAAACCATTATTTTCGATAACGCAGTTTGCTCACTGATCTCTATAATACACTGGATAGCGTATTCATACAAAAAAGTTGAATCCAATTGAAGATTGTTATACGGTGCGCTTGGCACCAGGTTTGTATAACAGTATAACTTTTTTTTTTGTCAAAGTGGCTGAACACAATACACGCGATTCATGGCGCGCGACCTTATCTTAGAATGTTAAAATACGTAAAATCTCGTTATAGAACGGTGTTCACATTGGACTGTCTCCTCCGACTTTTTTTTGGCGTCTCTGTGCTTTACCACATTCACACTTCATGGTGAGAAAGAGATGGCAAAAAAAGTAAGGATTTTTTTTTAATTTTTTGCTTTAACTAGTGTATTTTTTTGAAGTTTTCTTTTGTGATGTCAGTTCTCTCTGCCTGTACCTTATCTTTGGAACTTGAATCCTACGGAAACGAATTTTTTTTAATTGGAAACATATTTTCCTAATTTGATTTATATTTTGTGATTCTTGTTTTAAAGACTGCTGTAATTCAAAATGAGTCGGATGTGATAAAAAAAGACAAATTAACTCTTTCAAATATTCAAATATTATATCATACAATAATTTCAAATGCAATTAAATAAAAAAACATTTGCATTGTTTGGTTTGCAAACAATAAGCAATATCAGTTTTGATTCCAAATCTTTAAATGCGAACATCGTGTCGCCGCCGCGCGCCGGTGTATATTCTTTGTCGGTTTTTAAGAAGTTAGTACTTCGAATTCCTGCTTCTTTTCATTAATGAATTGTAGTTTTTTGTTGCTTGGATAAAAGAACAATTAATTTTTGTTTTGCATCTCTATTCACTAAAATAAATTTGTATTTAATCTTATCAAAGGGACGTGTTAAATTAAATGCACTTTGAAATATTTGTTGTGAATTTGTAGATTCACTATTTTTTTTTCAAATTCCTGTCCAACAGAACACACACCATCACATACAAAAATAAGCCCTCTGAAATGGGTGAAAGAAATTGGACACAAGTTTTAACAATCACGCTCGCGTGAACGCGCGTCCTGACGCGCGTACTGTGTTCAGCCCAGAGAAAAATGTACGTCAAATTACTTCTTTTTTTTTAAAGGCAGACGTCAAAGGGTGCGCTTGGCACCCAAATGTCATCTTCAATTGGAGTCAAAAAAATCAGTTATACATAAAGGGAATCCACTATCCATTGTATTAAGAGATCAGTGAGTTTGATAAAGTCACATCTTCGATGACATCATTTAGGGCGGAATTCTGCAGTACAAAAATCGTAAAAAAAATGTAACAGTAAAACAGGTGTTGGTTTATATTATTTTATTAATTCTTTTTTATTATCTTTTATGTGAAAACTTACAAAAATTATTTTTTATTTTATTTTGCCATATTTTTATTGTTTTTAATTTTTTTTTCTTCAAAGAGTACAAAAAACTAATAAATAAATGGGTTCATCAGATTTAACTTAATTCTTATCAATCAATTTACTATAAATTAGTAAAATATAGCTGTCGTCGAATATATTGTTCATTTTCTTCTCTAAATACATTAAGAGACAAATATGTGTTAGTATTGTTGCATGTTTGGTTTAAGTTCTTATTTTTTTTTGTTTTAACATTTATTATTATAACTATATTTATTTCTAGCAGTCTATAAAATTAGATTATTCAGTTTTATTTTTTGTTTCTTATTGTTTCATTAATTTTAGTTGAATAGTATTTTTGTATGTTTAATGATTCTTTTGTGTTTTATTTGAAAGTTGTGAAGATGAGTAATGTAGTGTTTATATGAGTGTGACCCTAAATAATAGTATATAATTTACATAAATATATTTGATAAAGTTCAAAAATTTAAAAAGCCAAATGATGAAGTACATAGGTAAATAAATAAAGTAAAAAAAGGAATAAAATTATTAAACAAAAATCGAGAATAGCTTTTAGTGGATTTCAATTTCATATTGAATGCCAAGCAATTTTTTTTACATACATATATGTATATCCCATTGTAGGTAACTAAACTCTTGAAATGTTTGTAAATTTTTTAATGGAACAAGTAGTTGTTTGTGGCAGTTCACCGGGGGGAATGAACATTTGAACATCATCGATGCGATAGCTATTTATGGGAGTATTTCGGATCAGGATTGTTGGGGTTAGACCGCTTTTTTCTTCGTTTATTGCGAGGGGTGGCTGAAGCTAATTTACAAATTAGGAGCTCTTTGTGAAACTGATGACGGTATTAATTGTTAGTGTGGCCAAAGAAAAATATTTTATAGAGCCAACTTGATTTTTTGACTAGAAACAATAATTAGGTATAAGTCATAAACTTTTTTTGCATCAAAATAGCTTTTCATTTCTCAACGTCTCAAAAATAAAAATTTTCAATGTGAGCTCCAACTGGCGCCTAATGCAATTGAAATTGACAAATGACGTATTTTTGAGACAGTTCACAAGATGGCAATTGGAATTAGTCGAAAATGAACTGTCTTTGATTTGACAGTGTTTTTAAATACATAGGTGTGTTTAGTGAGTCTTTTCTGCTCATGAAAAACAGAAAAGTTTATAAAACTATTGTGGGTTTCATGAGTAAAAATAGCTTATCCTAAACTCGAACTATTCTACGTTCTTTCAGTTTGTGTTTCATGAAGTTTTCGAGAACAGTTAAGTACCTACAACATTTGCTGCACCTACTGTTGAGGTGGATCAAGTGATTGAGAAATGTCAAAGCGTCAGTTGATTTGTTTGTTTGGCAAAATAAAAAGCTAAAATTTATTAAAGAGGCACATTTAATAATTTTTTTGATAAGAAATAAAACATTAGGAAAAAAGTGCGATTTGATATTAAATTCAATTTGAAAACCATTATGCAAGTAAATTATAACTACAACATTTTTGAATTACAAATTTCACAGGTGATAAGCAACGGTCAACCACATACAACTGTTCTATCTTGTTCTGACAGTTTTCACTAACATATGCTAGTCTGTGGTGCGTTCTTTTTCTTACTAAAGTTAACTATAGTTAACTTTCATCGTTCCTTTAATTCAGAAAAGTAACTTTGAGTAACTTTATGACGTCATAGTTCCTAAACTCAAGGTTAAAGTGTCAGAAAGTAACTTTTAGTAACTTTTTCCAACTCATCTCATTGTTATGATTTGGAATGGTTAATCTGTCAAACACCGCTGAAACTGCAATGTTTTCATTTTGTGGTTATCTTTTGTTAACTTTTCGTGCTTTTGATCTAAAATTGCATTAATTTTTGTAAATGTGTTTTCAATTTAACTCATTTTTTTTGTCGACTTCGATTTTGGGAATTGTTTTTTGTTATTATCTGATTAATTTTCCTTTTTTGTCGACATTTTATTCTTTCGATTTGGTCAATTTTTTATTACGAAATTTGTGCATTGTGCCCATAATGAATGAAAGAACAATTTATACATTATTGATTCGATTTTGTCCGATAATTAGGTACAACATAAATTTAACTAACAAATTGTTTCCATTTTTGAAGTGCAAGTAATAATTTTTGGCAATAACTTTAATGCAAACACCATTTTATCTCTTTTATTCATTCTAAATGTATTTCGATTTTTTTTTCAACACATTTCGTTTGACAGATCAACCATATTTTTAACTTTGATCTTTCCTAAATGAAAAGTTACCCAAAGTAACTTTATTAACTATGACATTCCAACTTTTATTTTTGACACATCAACCATAGTTAACTTTAGTCAGAAAAAGAACGCACCATTGCTCTGTTCTGATCTAGTTTCTCTTCATTAAACACAGCTAATGAAAGCCATTGAATCTGAAAGACAAGTGGAAATAGCTGTGGTACGTTCTTTTTCTAACAATAGTTAACTATTGTTGTTATATCAAAAAAAATTGTTGAAGTGTCATTGTTAGACATTGTTAGGATTTTACGATTTCATTTAGGAACGATTTCTTGTTAGATATTGTTGATCTGTCAAACGAATATTAATGAAAAATAAAAAAAATATTAATATTTTCATTTTTATGGCACAAAATCATATTTTTTGCAAAGTAAATTCTGCTTTCTCATTTTCAGTTGCAAAAAATGCATTTTAATCTTGTTCTAATGTCCATAATTCACAATAAGCACCAAATATTTGATCTGTTTTGTAAACAAATCGGCTCACATGTGTACTTTGACAGATAAACACTTTCAATTCATATCATGGACATAAGTTGAAAATAGTTACAAAACGTAACTATTTGACACTTTAAAATTAATTTAGGAACGATGTTAATATGTCAAATTGTTACAAATCGTAACTATTTTTGATTAAAGGAACGACAATAGTCAACTATTGTTAACAATAGTTAACTATTGTTAGAAAAAGAACGGACCACTGAATGACAAACGCAATTTCACTTTGTCTCTGACTGACAGACAAAATATTTTTTTTCCAAATTTTTTTATCCTATGTCAATGAAAGGCTCAGAATGAAAGCAATGAGTAGTGCTGCGTTGAAAAGTGGTCCTGTATCCAGTAATTATTTTTTTTCGTTTTCATTCTTGTTCCTGCTATTGCCGCACGGTCGGTCAGAATATTTAGCGCAAACAACATCGAAAATTGTAAGTTTAATTCACAAATCACAATAACTTATGTTCTTTATCTTACGTCAAATATACCAACGCACCTACTGATGACATTGTTTTCTATTAAAGGTCGAAGATAATAATAAAAGACCATTATTTGCTGATAGATTCAACAAACATTCGCAGCATGAGTTTGTGTATTGTTGATCATTTTTAAAGGGTTTAAAAATTCAAGTGTGAATTATTTTATTTTAATTATTTATAATCATGAATAACGCGTTGATAATGGTAAATATTTTTATACAAAGAAAAAAAACTTTAAAGTGAGGACCTAGGCAAAAGGAGTTGTTTTTTAATTATTTTTTTACAAATTGTTTTAAAATCGTCACACAAGTTCACAATTTTTAAGATTGAAAAAGTCTGATTATTGTCCAAATAATTTCGTTGATGATGAGTGACAGCTGGCCCTGGGCCATTGGCCGCGTTCATTTGTATCCCAAGCGATCGGATAGCTTTGTGTTGTTGTAATCACTTGTAAAAACACATCTGATTATAAAACAGCTGTTGTCAAAAAAAAATCTCAAGCTATCCTAAAAATTTTGGGATACTTATCTATCCTACGAGAGTTGTCAAGAACAGCTGACTACAAAACTGATTTGAGCAGCGAATTCAACCTATTAGGTCTTGTTCGTTCAGAATTATAGAAACATGGATACTCGAGTATTTAAGATAGGCTAACCTAGTGAAGGCTATCCAATCTACCTAAGTATCCGATATGTTTTCGAACGACCAAAACCAGATAGGTTACATTTGCTGTCAAAAGACAAGGCAGCTGAAAAAAGGGAAAACTATTGAGTTTTTTAACTCGGAGATTTGAAGTGGTTTTTGGGTAATGAAGCTAATTCAAGTGAAATTTTGGGGCTTAGGTCTTATACAGGAGAAAACTGTGTTACCGGTGGGAATTTTCACTTTGTGTTCGATAGTTTATGGATATAGTACGGAAACTTCAAATTTTGTCTGTGATGGTGTCGCTAATCTGATATCGCTTTTTTATCCATTTCGCTTTTCGGGATTCTAAAAAATTGTTTGAAACAGGGATTATTTGTACCTATAGTCGGATGAGAAATGATAGATTTAGGCCCAGCTTTTCAGAGGGGAGTTAAACCAGAGTTAGCTAACTTTAGAAGTGAATTAACCCACAGTTATGTGAGGAAACAGTTTTTCAGTGGAGAATGCATGCGTTGGTACGACTAAGCCAACTCCTTGGATAAAACATCAAAAGCATGAGTGTTCAGTATCAGTTAATCCTAAGTTAACTCACCAAATTTGATGAGTTTAATCGCGTTCAACTTCAATCTCGCACTGAAAAAGTGGACCTTAGAGCTGTGAAGGTAAACTCTTATCAAGGATCAAAAGCATTAAAGTAGTATAGGTTATCGTTGATTAGCGATGCTATCACAGATGCCAAGTATGTAATTCATGCCGGTAACACAGTTTGTCTCCGTGCTTTTAGTTAAGCAAACGACTATGAATACGCCCCATCAACTTTAGTGTTGATATCAACTACAACTAACTAGGTAAATATTTTGTTTTTACCTCTCGTGGACTTTAGGTCAATTTTTGATTTTTCAAATTTTCTAATTTTTTGCAGTGACGTTTAGGGTGTATTTACAAACGAGAAAAGAACACGCAAATAATACAAATAATTTTATATGTGTTTGTCGTGAAAACTGATTAAAACAACAATTGTTAGCGAAAAATTAGCCCAAGAACTTTTTATAAAAGATTAAGTTTTTCCAGATTTTGAATGACTATTTCAAAACTAAATATTGTTTTTTTTTTACCACTCTCGAGTTGTTTTTGCTTGGAAATAACAAAATGCTATTCATAAAATAATATTTAACAAAAAAAAACAGAAAAATAAAGAAAAACAATAAATTTCATGTGTATTATAAACATTAAATGTATTTTTTTTTGTAATATGGATATTTATGTGATATAGGTAATGTATAAAATAATATTCGTAAACATAAAATGAATTTTACAATGTAAAAACTTACTTACAAGACTTAAAACAATTTAAAATATGTTTATTTAATTTTTTTTTAAATATTTATTTTATTTTTTTTTGTTGTTGTTTAAGTATGACAAGAAAACTCAAGCTCAAAATGTATATTTCTACACAAAACAAAAAATGACACTGATTCAAAAAAAAAGTAATAACAACAATAAAATATGATAGAAATGTTATTCAATAACCGATTTTTTCATTTGTTTTGCATAAATTAAAAATAAAATTTAACAAAATTTATATAAAAATGTGTTTTCGATCCGAAAAAAAAAATTTAAATTACGTATGAATAGAAAAATAATAGTTTTTAATAGAAAAATAAAACATAGAATATTTATAATGAAATCCCCGTGTTAATCGCCGGGTCATACTCCTGAGACAGTCTTTGAATATCGTGATCTTGATTAAAATATTTGTTTTTCTTTTTGTTTGCAAAGAATAAATAATGATGATAAATATTTATATTTTGTATGCAATCAAACAAAGAAAATTTAATTTAAAATGAAATCAGTACTGGTTAAATTTACGTTTCCCGTGATTCTTCTTATAAAATATTAATTTTTTCTTGTTTAATTATATTTTTAACATGTTTTGTTATTTTTTATTTATACAGATATTATTGTAAATCGAGAGTAAAAAAACCTTTTCATTTTAACATTATTACATATTATTTGTTTTCATTTAGTTTATAATAATATAATCATAATAGTAATAATAATAATAATTTTGGTAAAATTTTGCTAAGAATACACGAACATTTTTTTTTTAATTTTTATTTTAGATTACTTTACTTTATTTTTACTTTTATTTATTTTTTGTTTGTTCATTGTTCTAATTATATGATTATTTCATTTATTTATTTCAAGGCTTCGTTTTAAGACAGAAAAATTGTTGTTGCAGCTTTATTTAATTTTTTTTAAACTAATTTCATTATATTCTCTTCGCTTTTTGTTACAAAATATACGAAAAAATTATTTTCATTTTTCTTTATTTGAAGTTAAAAAAAATTTTAAAATCAAATTTTCTTTCAATTTGATTTTAAGTTTATTTTCTCTTAAAAAATGTATATAGTAGAATATAAACATATATTGACTAAATATATATATAATTTATGGCATTCATTTGGTTTTTTAATTTTTTTTTCTTGTTTGTTTGTTTTTTTTTTTTTTTTAAACGTATGAATATATTTAAGGGTTTTTCATTTTCTGTTTTTACGTGTTCTTAATGTTGATTAGTTCTTTAAAAATATTTTTGTAATCTAAATTTTTTGTTCAAGTCTTACGTTACGTGGAAGGGTGTATTTTTTTTTTTTTATTTTTGTTGAATGACTTTATTGAATAGACTGTTGAATTTTTAAAAATCTTTTCATGTAATTATAATATTTGAAAATTTGATAAAATTAGCTGGGTTCAAAACACATAAGGGAAATTAAGTTAGGGCCAGTTTCTAGGTCTATTTGTTAACTTGCAACTTCCTGCTACTTTTGGCTACTTGTCAAAAACTTGATCGTATTTGGATTTGACAGAAAGTTGTGCTACGTGGTACAACTTTTCTACTTACCAAACAGACACATGACGGTGTTCACATTAGACTGAAGCCTAATTCACAATGCGGCGATAAAATAGACGTGAGCGTGACGAGAACTCGTTGTTGTTGTCCAACCAATTTCAAACAAAGCATACCTGGATACACACAATGCGGAGTTTTTTTGTCGTCATGTCACGCCAAGAATTCGAAAAATTGAAAAAAAGACGCGACGTGACGACGATTTTCATTTTTGCTATGTATGTAATTTACAGATTTTTCAAAGAAGAAATGATCAAATGTTTATTAACAAATAAAGTTATTGATAAATCTATTGTTTTGTATGTTATTTTGTTTCTTTTTAATCGATTTTTTTTTTACAAAAATGAGTTTTTGTCGTAAAAACGCTCACTGCATTGTGAATTAGGCGACGATTTTGTAACTAGAAAAAGACGACAGCGTTTCTCGTCACGCTCACGTCTCGTTTCCTCGGCGCATTGTGAAACAGGCTTGACTCCTTCAACTTTTTTAGACGTCTCCGTGCTTTTTGCTCACTCCCACTTCATGGTGAGAAAGAGATAGCCAAATATGGCCAAGAAAGCCATGGGCCAAATTACCGTTTCAGTGACTGAGTGAGTGAGTGCCATCAGTGCTCGAATGAACGAGTAAAAATAAAATAAAAAAATAATAAAAACAATATCTCTTTCATTTTTCCTCCAGAATTTGCATCCATTACACGCCTAAAGTTTGCCCACCGACCGGTGGAGGGCCCTGAACCTGCGGGGCCGCATAAACAATACTTTCATAAACCAAAACTGTTATAATTGCCATATGTCAAGAGCCACTTCCTGAATAAAAACATTAGCGAAACGACATCTGTCGGGTGAAACGTAGTTGAATGCGAACCCCGTCTTAACCCATTTTAAAGTGGATAAACCGTGATTTGGTTTGGTCAAAATATCCAAACTCGTTTTAGTATTAAATGTATTTAATTTAGACCACCAGTAACATTTAATTTCAGTTTTTTTTTATTTTCAGCGTTAAATCTGTGTAGAAATGTCTAAGAAATCGGGTAAGTGAATAATTTTAATTTTTAAATAGAATTTTTTTTAGACTCAATAATAGTCTCAGACTATTTATGTATTTATTTAAAAAAAAAAAAAAATGTTTCAAACGTAAGTACATATTTCTAAAATCCCTAATGCCTTCAAATGTTAAATAGCATTTTCAACAGTCAATTCAATCGAATATTCATTTTACGAAAATTTGGATACAAAATGTTTATGAAATAACCAAAATCAAAAACAAACAAAAAACACTAATTTCTAGGTTATTACAATTGAATGCATATAATGACGTCATGAGTGAATTTATTGCAAATATCTCTATATAGCTACTTTCTTATTCTTCTTCTCTATTGACTACTTTCAAGCGCACGCTTCCACTCCCGCTATCGTTACTCTATTTTATATATTTTTGTATTTATATAAAGTCCTAAAAGAAAAAATACTCTTACGATGCTTTAGCAAATTGTATTACCGAACTCATTCGCATAACTTTTGGAACTTCAGTCTTCGAAGATTGGTTGTCCTTTAAGTAGAGTTTTCGTTTGCGCAATGGCAGGGTCATCACATCACGATCTGCCATCATCATTGAATCACTTTCAGGTGACGAAGATCGTTCGGGCGATGCTGAGGATGCAGATCTTAGGGGTGATAGCCCCGCACCAGCAATGGCTGCTTCAACTTGACGGACTATGTCATTAGCGGGAAGAGAGGATCTAAAAAAAAAAAAAAACATTTCATGAAGATACATATTCGGGTTAAAACAATAATGAAACTCACCTGAATTCTCCAACCGGTGCCGGAGTGTAGTAGCTCTGCCTCGGACCTGAACTACTTCGCAGATCTTCGGTTTCATTTCTGTAGTTTATTCTTCGGCCATTCTTTAGAGTGTCCTCTTCCAGAACCCTGCGACTTGCCAAGGATGCAGCTTCTAATAGCGCCGGATTGATTGTTGGCCTACCGACAAACTGTGGCATTAGCGTATCCTGATGTGACGTCTGATGCTGATCTTGCTGCTCGTCCGACGGCGATGCCGATCGTGCCTGATACCTATGGTAGACATTGCTAAACGAGATCATTTCTTTTGCCTGAGGCTGCTGATCGTCAAGCAGTTGTTGCAACTGTTGTTGTTGTTTTTGGTGACGTTTGTGATGATTTTGATGTTGAAGTTCAGCTTGAATCTCTGGTGGCATCTCATCCAGTGAGGTGCTACTGCTGCCAGTGTTGTTCGAGCTGCCACTGGTAGAGATTGCAACACCGCTGTCGCGGCTTTGATCAGTCTCAAGAATTATCGAAGATGAGGATGGTGAACTCGGCGACAGTGGGCTCTGCTTTACAACCATTGAGATAGGTGAACTTGGTGCTTGATGTTGATTGCTTCCGCTGGGATTCTCCTCATCGTCGGGTATTTCATTCGCATGGCCCTTTATGTGGGCTTCCATTTCTTTTTTGCTCTTGAAAGTTTCTTCGCAAATTGTGCATTTGTAGCACTTGGAGCCATAGTGCTGCACACGATGTAGCTTAAGGACATGATTGTAGCCGAAATCCCGGAAGCAGATATCACAATGGTATGGTTTCTCTCCGGTGTGGGTCCGCGAATGGACTTTCAGTTGTTTGGAGCAGGTGAAACCCTTGCCGCAACCCTCAACGGGACACTTGTAGGGTTTTTCTCCCGTATGCGTTCGCATATGGATCACCAGCTGGCCGGATTGTATAAAGGTCTTTCCGCAAACTGAGCACTTGTGGGGCCGTTCGCCGGTGTGGATCCGCATGTGTCGGTGCAGTTTTCCACTGTGCTCGAAGGCTCGGCCACACACGTCACACTTGTAGGGTCGCTCTTTCGTGTGAATACGTCGATGGACCTGAAGGTTTTCCTTTACACTGAAAAGTTTGTGACAGAATTCGCATTCGAAAGGCCGCTCACCCGTATGTGTACGATAATGGCGGATCTGCGTGAAAGAAATGAAAATAAAAATAATTCAGATTTCAGAACATTTGATAAATGTTAAGCTTACCAGTCTAGCAGGCACAGCGAAGGTCTTCTGACACACATTACACTGATACGGGTCACTCCCGCTTCCATTAGCCTTAATTTGTGGGGTTTTGGGTATACCCGCTGGAATCTCATTGATCTGCTGCGATACCATTGCAACTCCGCCGGCACCTTCGATCTTCGCATGCGATTTGGTGTGACTTGTGTGGGCACTTTTACTCCCGAAAGTCATTCCACACTGTTCACACTTAAACTGGGGTTTTGTTGGTGATGTTGTTGATTTTACAGACACGGGCGAGGACTTCCGTCCGCTATTTGTTGGTGTTGTTGTTGTTGTTGCTGTTGCTGATGCTGTTGTGATGGGGGAAATACTTTCTTGCGTCGTTGTGTAGATGGTTATATTTTGTCCGTTGGTAATTTGAAATGTTTGAACGTCATGCGGGGATATTAGCAGTGTTTCACCACTTATTGTCGCAGATGATGCTGATGATGGCGGTGATGATAATAATGATGATGAGGGTCCTCCTAATCCGCCTCCAATGCGATTTCTAATACTTGTAATTGGCTGTTGCACTATCATGTTTGTTTGCTGGTATATTTGGTTGTCACTGATACCACTCGTACTCGTCAGTGGTAAGCAGAATTCTGATTGTGACATTGGTTCTGTTTTCATTACTAACGGCATTGATGGATAGTAAACCATTGTGTGTGGTTCTAAAATTAAAATAACATAAATTATTTAATTACATACAACTTGATTTGTTTTTAAATAATATTTGTTGAGTAAAATTTATAATAAATTTGTCTAGAGCAGGTAATTTTTCTGCTTAAGTATTCAAGTGAGACTCTTAAACCAAAATTAAGAACATAATACAATCTTATGTATTTGCTGAATTTTGGAACTGAATTTTCGAAAAAAAAGATTTATGAACTTTTTTCTCTTTCGTACACTATTTTAGAAATTAGTTATTTGTTTGAAAAATAATGAAAAATTATATTTTTTGAAATAAATTAGTTTTTTTTTTTTAATCAGGGACAGGATAGGTTTTTTCTTCGATCTTAAAATTAATTAAAATGCTTTACAGGGTGTTTAACTATCTCCTGCTGAACTAAGCTTTTTTTTGGAAAGCTGTTCACAATAGGTACAGTAGGATTTTACATGATTGCGGATTGGTTTGTGATGTTCATGGATTTTATGGGATGGTTTTTTGGAAATTTCTGACTATACTTTATATAAAATCCCAAAAAAGACGGAATTTTAAAAATCAGTACGTATAACGTAGGTAAGCTCAAAGAAAACAAATTTACTGACTCTTGTTAAAATGAATCAAATACATACATATAATTCTCTTTAGCGCAAATATATACACAAAATGTATGCAACTGAGTTTTTGAAATTTTAGAATATTAACAAGTAGGTACAAACTATAAGTACAAAGATATAGGAATTTAGTTTCCGTTCAATTTTGGAATAAATGAAGTTTTTTTTTTTAATCAATTATAAGTCGAAAAAGTGTGACAAAAAAAATAAATTAAATTTAAAATGTGTTTATTTTTATTTAAGTAAGAAAAAAATATTTTTTTCAAACGCTTTTCCTACTTTAACACTCAAATATAAACAAAAAAATAATTACTCTTTAGGCCGGCCACACATTGATTACGAATTTGTATCGTACGTAAACGTAGGCTGGCCACACATTGGATGCGTTGACGTATACGAATTGGAGTCGTGCGAACACTGACAACAATACCGGCTTCCCAATTATGTACTATGGGAGCATGCATACTCCGCGAGAGTAAAGTGCTTTGCACATATAAGACACGACCTGCGAACTGCGAATTGCAATTGGTCGCAAATGTTGCTATTTCATTCACATGAGTAGTCGCTGACAACTGCGAACTGTCATAAAACAGAAAGAAGTAAAATGAGTGTTTGAGGTTAAACTTGAGCGAATTTTCTATTCGCCAGTTTGTGGATTGCGTCCAGATGTTGTGGATTGCGAATTTTTCGTTTGACAGTTCGCAGAAGATAAGTTTTTAGTCGCGTAGAAAACTTTAAAATACAAAATTTTCCAGTTTAAGCTAATTTTACGCAGTGATTAGTATTTAAATTTGTTCATTAGATTAATAACTTAGTTGCCGAAAAGTAAAAACAAAAAAAATGATTGTATTTACTCTAGAAATTGACTAAAAAGATTTATTCGTATTCGCAGGTCGCCGTTCATGTGCAAAGCACTTAAGTCGTACGTTTGCGTACGTGCAACCACTTTTGGCTATAAAATGCCACTGTGAGGTGTTCTTTATTCTGAATTCAAAACTTTTGTAGGAGTTTTTTTTAGCAATTAGTAGTAGCCGGAAATGCTCTGGGTTCGATTCCCAGCCTCGTTCAACTAAAATAAAAATTCTGTTACTGCGTCTTGCCAGGAATAGGTGCTTCTCATGACGTCCTGGCTTTCCAGATTATTATAGTAGGTAGGTACTTCTTTTTTTTCTCTAATTTATTATAGGTATGTAGGTATGAATGTTTAATAATATATATAATATCCTTGAAATTCTAAGCAACTTGACCAGAAGAGCAAGTTCGTGGTGTCCAGTAGTGCATTTTATTTATTACAAAACGAGTGGTAATAATTAGGAGAAATTCAAAAGTTGTCCTTGTTAGTGCCATACTAGCCGACTTTACCCTAATTAAAACAATGGTTTAGTAAAATAGTATTCAAAGATCATTATTATTATTTAAAATAAATAAATATCGAATTGCCTCACATAATCTACTGCCAATTTTAAAATTCAACTAAATCGGAAATTTTTCTAAAGATAAAAAATCAAAATCGTCATTGAAAAGACTGGCATAATCAGAGATGCAAGTAATCAATTTTAAATTTTAAACTCTCGCATAAAGTCTTGCTAAAAAAGCTAAGAAATCTGGGTTTAAACGAAAATTTTATTTTTTGGCTTCAATCTTATATTCTCAGTGTTGTTTAACTGTAAACTTTTTCAGTGATGTTTAACTGTAAATTCTGGAATACCCCAAGGCAGCCACTTAGGTCCTCTTTATTTTTTTTTTAAATTTATAAATGAGCTCTTTCCATGTTGCTTTCTAATTGTCTCATTTATGCGGACGATGTTACAATTTTTTAAACTATTTCCAGTATTCGTGATTGTGAAATGTTACAATGTGACCCTAATTCATTTTTTAAATGGTTTGTACGTAAATGTTTGTCTCTTAATATCAGTAAATGTAGTTTTACGAGCTTAAAAACAATACTGTCAGTCACTCCTTTTAATTATTTGTTAAAAATGTAGTTTCTTTTCATGTGTGGAAAAAGTATCTGTCCTTGGTATCTTATTTGATCGTAAGCTTGAATTCGTTCAACTCATCAACTCAATATCAAATATTGCTAGTTCACTTCTTGGATGGATTAAGAGAGAGTCACGGCAATTTTCAGACCCCTATGTTACAAAACAGCTTTTTATAACATTTGTTGGACCAATTATTGAATATGGTTGCCATGTTTGGTAACCCTATTATGAATGAGTGCCATATAGCAAAACTATAAAGTGTCTAAAAAAGATTTCTGCGGTTTGCCTTAAGAAGCTTAAGCTGGAAAAATCCCTACGAGCTTCCCGCATACATCAATAGACTAAAACTTATTGACTTGCCTAGTCTTGAGAACAGAGACGCTCTTATTTAGGTTTCGTTTTTATTGTTAAATTTTTTAATGGAAATATTGACTCTTTTTACCTTTTGTCCCGAATAAATTTTACTATTCAACTGCATATATATGTATGTATTTAAAACTGTCGTATTAACTATGAACGATATATTCTCCTTTAAATAAAATGTTTAAATTATTTAATCTTCTTAATACTAATTATAAGTAATTATACTTATTTGACGAATCAGTAAATTTTTCAACTAAGCACTTAGGTATATATTTTTGAGCTAGTCTTCAGCTATGTTAATAAATTATTATTGACTATCCTAAGCTTAACATCAGCAAAACAGCAAAAAAAAAAAGAAACAATACCTAGGTAAATGCATCTACAAAACCTAAAAAAATCGATTGTAAGTATCTAAAACACAATTTATATGTGGCCGCACAATTTTTCTAGGTATCAAAAACCTTTTACAAGCTCGTAATTCCATGCAATCGTAAAATTACGTACTTATCTATTCCTCTCAACCACAAAACCCTTCTTTAATTTTATTAAATTACACACAACATACTCGTTATAGGTATGTATATACCCTTTTTTAGCAAAAAAAAAAACGTCAACCTACATTTCGAGTTTTCCATAATTATTACGTCATAAACAACAACAATAAAAAAAAAGAAAATCCCCTAAAATATTTACCGACATTTAACGCTAAAAACTGCGTAGCATTTAAATACTACACGCACAATCTGATCATCCCTCTTAAATCGTGAAAATTCTTAAAAAGAAAGAAAAATTATAAGGATACCTACTCGTACTAATCAACAAAAAAAAAAAAAACACCAACAAACAACAACTTGAAAACATACGAAAAAGCATCCGAAAAAAAACATCGTCATCGCAGCAGAAACCCTTGGGTGAACCATTAAAAAAAAACAACAACAAAAGGAAAATGAAAAACCACTTTCACTTTCAAGCACACACAGTTTTCTTCTTTGTGTTACGGACATGGTGTGTCTCAAAAACTCTCCCAACCCTCAAAAATATAGAAGTAAGTTACTATCCAAAGAAGTACTTCAAACTCGTCGCATATTGTGAAAGACACAAGGCTTAGCTTTTACTATAGGTACGCGTACGGCTGGCGCGGCGGTACACACCACTGGTGGTGGTGGTTTCCCCCTAGCTAAAAAAACTAAAGAATCTGCGCAACACCATCCTTCTACCCCCCATAAACCATTTATTAGAAATTGAAAGTAAAAATTTCCCTCCTCATATTAATGTTTAGAGGTATACGTCATACCAGTTTTATGTTTTCCTTAAAAAAAAAAAAAACAACACATCCAACAGCTTTCCATGTCCTCTGAATTCATATGAGTACAATGTATGTCTCACTGATGATTTGGGGCGGTTTTTCCACCCCTAAGCTTGGTTGAATAGTCTGTGGAAGTTGTGGATGGATATCTATTTGCGATGCGTAAAGTGGGTGGTGGTGAAGTGGAAACTTATATTTGAAATAAACTTTTTTTTGTCTGTCGATTAATTAACTAACCTTTTTTGATTTTCGAGGGAGATTTTATTTCCATTAAATCCGTCCCCGATTTTGATAGTACGTCCTTAATCCAATTTTGTTTTTTACGCCAACCACCACTTTCACTCATTTTTTTAAGATTTTATTTAATTTTTTTATTATTAAATGTTTATTAATTATGTAAAAAAAATTTGTTTTTTTTTTAAATCTATAGAAACAGTCTTAAAACTTCAGTCCGTGTTAAGTCAAAATAGTCTCTTAATTTAATTGATAAATTGCTTTCAGTGCATTTGTTTATACGAAATTAATTTTTTTTTATTTTAAACATTATGAACTTATTTCTAGTTTGTACTTTTGAATTGCATTTTTGTTAAGTTTTTGAGGTATTTAATTTTTCAATATAATTTATTTACACTTAATTTATAGACTTTTGTTTAAACAATAAATAAAACAATCAACAAAAACAATCAGCGATCTGTGTCCTTTTTGCAAAAAATATTTTTTTTTTTAATTTAAGTTTAACACATTCAAACAGAAAAAAATAGTTTAACAAAAGAATCAGTTGACGATTTTTTTTGTACCCGTAGTTCACTTTTTTTTGTAGTATTATTTAACAAAATTAAAATTAAATAAAAACAAAATATTATCAACAAAAACTTTGTGGGGACAGTGGGGAGAAAATATAATAAAAAAAAATCCGAAAAGTGTAAAAATTTTGATAAGTTTGTCGAACGAGGGAGTCCACTGAACTGGTGGGTGAGTTTACCGAAATTTTCTTCCTTACTCTATGTGTCGTATGATATGAGCTGAGCATGAGGATGAGGAAGGGGAAAAGTCAAATTTTACATGGGAATATACGGGAAGAAGACGACTAACACAAAAAAATCCCTTCCCAAATACCTACCTACAAAAGTAATAGAAACGCTGAAAAACATTGTGTGCGTAGATGCGTAGATATATGTATATGGTTTTTTTTTCGGGAATGAATATGAGGTAAAAGGGGAAGAGGAAAATGTATGGGAGTTGGGAAATGTGTAAAATGTACATAGAAATGCCTGATGTGGAATGGGAAGAGGGGTATGAATTTCCCAAAATTTATATTTTAAAAGAAGAATGAGGAAGAAATTATTGAAGTACCAGATAAGGGCGATGACTTCTGTTAAGGGGAAATGATTTTTCGTTTGCCTTCTTCATACCTATGCCCATTCCTTAATATTCCCTATTCCTAGATAACTTTAAGTGTGTGCTTAACTACGTCACTTTTATTTATAATGCGTCGAGAGCGGTATTTGAATGAAGACGAAAGGTTTTTTGTGTTGTTGTACCTACCTATTGTTTGTAGAATTAGGTGCCGAAATGAATTGTTTTTATTTGAAATAGTTAATAAGCCGTATGAGAATGAAGGAGGAGGCAAACATTATAAACCTATAGGTTAGGTTCCCTGAACCATCAAGGTTGAACGTTTAGAAGACTCATCATACCTACCTACGAATAGGTGCCTATTTTCTATATAAAACTTGTTTTTTTTTTTGTATGTCTTTTATTTTTCGGTTCTGGTAGGTAGGTAGGTATAGGTATCTTAATTTTTGTATGAGGTAGGGTTAAAGACATTATTTGCTTGAAAACCGTTTTGTTTTTTTTATTTTTTGTTGGGATAGTAGGAAGGTATATATATGGTTAGACGAACTAGAATTCTGGAAGAATGAATTGTGTTGACCAAAATGATAATAAGATTCATGAGATTTTATGTTGGCCCGTGGCTGAGCCGTTTTTGTTGACCATCATAATAGAATGAGCTGTTGGAACATTAAAAATGTGTTGTTTTGTTGGTTTTCTACCTCTGTAGGTAAATTCTATCACAGAACACAGATTTCTTCGAAATTATAACTTTTGTTTATGAATTCCGAAAAATCTATCAAATTCAATCGTAATCGATCACGATTTTATTGTGTGTGTGGGGTGGTGAGGAGGAAAGAATTGGCTGTATCATCCGGTTGGATTTCGGATGGATTCTTGTCTTGTTTTTTTGGAAAAGAAAAACTTCAAAAAGTTTGGCAGGTGGTATGTAATTGAAGAAAGTAAAGCTAATTGTTTTGTTTATGCGCTCACTAACGGAAACACCGAAGCACATTGGTTTTGAAGTCCTGAACATCGGAAACACCGAAGCACATTGGTTTTGAAGTCCAGAACGTCAAAATGGGAAGTAAAATAAAAGAGTCGGGTAAAGCATTGCACATTCGTGTGGTGCGGCTAAAGAAAGAATCTCTATACTTGACACTATACGTCGTAAAAGTGCCAGTGTTTAGTTTGAGTTTTTAGAGGAGGAATGCAACTGCCAATCACTAGAACATTGTTTGTAGAAATAGCGATTTAATAAATAGAGACATATGAAACACTGCGGCGGTGTTTCAGAGTTATAATATTGTTTCTGTAATACCACTTTAATCTATAAGTATTAAAGCTCTGTCTTGAATTCTATCAAAGTGATTCAAATGAGTTATAGAGGAGCATACCTGCCCAGATATGAGAATTGTACTCAAGCTTTTACGGATAAAGGCTTTGTGGTTTTTGACGACGTTGAATATATGTGGTCATTTCACAAAAAGGTGGTCTGTGATGATGATGAACATACCGAGTACTGAAAGCTGTTCGGTTTCGAAAGGAGACAACATTGTGTTTTTGAAGCATTAAATTCTACCTGGATTTTGATTCCCCATTGGACAATGCTGTCGAGAATAAAATTTAATGAGCTTATCATACGCTGCCGCTCTAGTTCCATATTTGAAGCACAATGTTGTGAATCTGACTCTCGTCAGCAAAACAAATTAATGGATTAGGAGTTTCAAACAAAAGATCATTGATGATTATCTGGAAATAGAGTCGTAGACAAAATGGAGCCTTGGTGCACACCAGCATGTGTTTTATGAATATCAGATTCAAACCCATCGAAAACAACTTTTATTGACTGGTTCGAAGGGTAATTTCTAATCCAACAAAAAGAGATTTTTCTATACCAAAAATGAATTGTTTCCCGTGATTTTAACTGCCTCAACAAAAAGATAACAATTTCAACGAGTTCAGCTATAATCGAACACTATAAAGTGTCCGAAATGGAAACTCTAACATATTTGGTTTTCTAGGTCTATTCGAACAGTCAAAAATATAATAGAACTATTAAGTACCTATTAAGGTTAAACTTAAAAGTTTAATAAAATAATAATTAACTAGGTATCTAGAGAAATAAAAAACATCTAAAAAGAATTACTTACTTCAATCTTCACAGAAAAAAACAGTTTCCCGCAACACTTACAAAAACCTAAAGTGACCGCACTCTCTCAAGCCTCTTCTTTAACTTCCATGTTGGTGGCTATCGCGAACAAAATTTAAATGCATCGGGGGAATAAGGAAGGAAGGGAAAAGTAGGAATGGCGTTTCAAATTTTCGAAGGAGGGAAACATATTCCCATTCATGATAAAAACTTTTGCATTAAATTGAAAAAGGTATTTGATACGACCTCAAGGATTAATGTAATGACAAATGCATAGTTTGGAATTTGTAGATTTTGATAATCACAGAAATGACATGCAGCTTAAAAGATTTTGTTTTTTAGTGTTTGACTACCGGGAGTATTCGGAATAAGACGACTCTACCGCTAACCTATACCTATACCTACCTTCTTACTTAGAGTTAAAGTACCAAAGAGTTTTCATTTTTCTGTTTGTGTAACTTAATTAATAGCAGACATTAAGCAAAAGTTGGGAAAAAGGATACTAAAGCAGGCATCTACCTACCTACTCATTTTAAGCTCAAAGTTCGAACAAAATTTCCTGAACTTTTCCCAGAAGCATTTTTAATGATATTTTCGCAGCAAATCTGTTGTCTAAGAAAAATCAAATTCATGGCAATTCGGTACCTAACCTACCTATCCACCGGAAAACACAATCTTATCAAAGCACCTAGTTGTACCAACCTATACCTACCTAAGTAACGAAAATAGTTAATACCTGTCTATTTATAGATACGTAGGTACCTACCTATTTACCTACAAGTAGAAGTTCTAACTTAAACACCTAGGTACCTAGCTAACGATTTGGTCGTTATATTTTAGCAAGTTCAACCCTCCCCGTTTTAATCATGAAATCAAAATTTCATTCCTGAGGTCCCACCAACAACAATTTTTTTTTTTACAAAAGATTGTATCTAGCTTGCCTAGGTAGGCATATTGCGTACCTCAGTACTCGTAGGACCTAATCACAAAAACTAATTTTTTCGTGAGTTCAATGTACACAAGCAAGGTAGGTAGGTAGGTATGCACAATTTTATCTATATCTTTCTAAAGAAAAAAATCATACCTATACCTACATATTCCCAATAATCTTAATATGGATCTTTCAGTACTTCATTGACCCACACACATAGGTACGCTCATTATTTTACTCTAAATAGGTAGGTATACCTAGATAGATATTTCTTTCAAATGCCCGTAAAGAAGAAAATAGAAACAATTTTTTACGTTTCTGAACCGCTTATATGTTATAAAAGCGGTGCGTGCATGTATCTAAGCTTGAATCATTATTATAAAAAAAAAAAAAACAATACAAACACCGCTACACCTAATTGTGGGTGTTTTTACGTCTTCTACTTTGTTATTATATGAGTGTGCTATGCTTAGTCATATCTAGATTGGTTGGTGTAGGTCCGTTACACGATTTTCAATTCACAATATCACAATCCCAAACCACATCATCTCATCCATTTGACAGACGCGAAGTCTCTTTTTTGATTCTTTTAATATGTGTTCGTTTCCTGTATTAGAAGGACCGCGTCGCGTCGTATATCGCATTAGATGCGTGTGACAGAAAGAGATATTTATCTCTTCTATTGCTCTCAATTTTCTTCTTTTATTAAATTTCATTGCTTTTGGATGCGAAAGCTTTCATCTGTCCAATAAAATAAAAATCACACAAACAACCCCAATGATGACATTTCATCAGAGTGTGAGTTTTTATTGAGCGAGAAACAAAAAGTATACCTATTTCATCCTCTCAGCGCGAGTTTCATTCACTAACACTAACACCACAATATTGTATTATTTCCAAAAGCTGAGCAGAAGTTCTGTCAAAAACTACTGCGGTGCCGCTGAGGCGATCGATAAACACAAGTGCATTTGACAACAGCTGTCAGAAATCCAGTTCGTTGCCTCTGTCAAAAGACAGTGCAGTGCCTCCACGTGTAGTTCAAGTTCAAGCCCCCACCCTTGACGTCGTTGCCGTCGCAGCAGTTGCTTGCAAAGACGACGGCCGGGCATACGCTATTACGAGTGCGTTGTACTCCCGTTTATTTTCAGAGTATTGGTTTATATGCAAGCTTGAAAAAAACAAAGCTGAAATTTATACATGCACAATATTTGTCTGTTTGTATAGTAAAATGACAACTGAATTTGGTGGAAGTGAAGCGATGGAGTGGTGAGTTTTGGTGAGATGAGGTGAGGAGGTAGACGAAATGCTGGTGCTGGTGCTGCTGCTGCTGCTGCTTTCTTTGGTCTTTGGGGTTGAACATGAACATTGGATTTGATATCAGCAGACGGTTGCAAGCACAAAAAAAAAATGACTAAAAGATTAACAACGACCATTGGCAATGAAGAGTTCATGGTTGATGTTTCTTCATTTTGTTGGGTGTTTAGAGAATTCTGGGTATTTTGTGAGCCTGGGTGGAGATTGTGTGTTGGTAGAGGAACATTCTAGGTACCTACCTACCTGATATTAAAGTATTAAAAGGGTTGCACTTTTGCATATTATCAACTACCTACCTATCTAACTAGGTACGCATCAGAAAAAACACAACCGTGAGACTTGTTTTGCTACAATCTAATAATATATACATAGGTACATAAATGTAGTTACACCTACATATGTATATGGAGGTACCTACCTACCTACCTAGCTATTTATTGCAATTTTTTGTATTGAGGAACATTATTACCAATTACCTAGGTAGGTACCTAAGTATCTAAGTAAATTTAATTATTTCTTACCTGCAATTAATGTTATTACTGCACTTACCAAGATAATTAGTAGACTTGACAAGTACCTACCGATGTAGGTACGCAGATAGTCAACGCAGACTTCCTAGTTCTAAACAAACATAATAATAATAAACAAATTATTTTTATTTCTGTGAAGTTAATAGGTAGGTAGGTATTCCTAGTTGGTACAGGTAGGTACCTCAATTATGAAGTCACGAGTTGTCACTTCGATGTTGACAAACGTCAAACGTCAGTTCATTCATTAGGATGGTAGGTGCCTACTTGCAACCTAGGTATTTAAACCTACCTAGTGAGATGAGATGTGAGAAATGGAGCTAAATTTTAGGAATCTATGCTAAAATAACGACGTAGGTACCTACCTACCTATCTGGTCTATTTAATAACTGTTGGATTCTATACATAGGTTTTCCCAATATTGGCGGCTATATTTTGACAGTTCATGGCGGTCATGTTGTTTCAGTGGGAGAACCTAGCCTCTGTATACACAATATTAAAGGAAGATAATAATAGGTGGGTTCGCGTACCTACTACCTAGTCCAAAACTACCCATTTCTACCATTTTTAGTCCAATTTAATTTTGTTTATATGAACTCTGACAGTTCTTTGGAATAAAACTGCCAGGTTTGGGAAGTAAACGAACAGAGGTAATATCATTAGGGTTTTCATTTTTGTTCAGTTCTGCGCATCTGAGAAAATGGCGGATTCTGTGTCTCTTTACTTGTCAAAAGGCTGATATTTGTTGTTGTTTCTAGTAATGACATGTGCATTTTTTATTGGCACTTGAGCCGCCATGTTTAATTTCTGACACTTCCAATTTTGACAACTCACAAAAAACCTACTTTTTCGAAAACTACGATGACATAGGTTGGTACATACATATATGTACATACCTACACCAACGGAGAGCGCTACAGATCGATGACAACAAATTTCTTTCGGCCCAAGATTAATGATATGGATGTGAACGACAAGTGTCGGTGCTACGTGCCACACAACAACTGATGGAGATTCTGGACAAGCGATTTGAATGTTATCTAACGCAGAGGCGACGACGTGAACTACAACCACAAATTCAACATAATCCGTGCTATCACTCAAATGTAGCCTGATCTTTGGGCCAGAAAGATCGAAAATTGGACTTTTCGGATGCGCAACTTCCAGCCATTTGAACGATATGTGATATTCAACATATAATGGGGGATATTCATAGTCACTTTTAAACTCCAGTTTATCTTAGACTGGGGTTTATTCAATGTTATTTAGATAGGATAACCCAGGTCTAAGATAAACTGGAGTTTAAAAGTGACTATGAATATGCCCCAATGTCATTAACTGTGTTTTATTATCGCTTATGATCTATAAGAGAGAAGCCATCTACCCGCAAGAGTGGGAACTAACGTTCGGATCTTTAAAACAGATCCAGATAGAGAGCAGGATCCCAAGTTGTTGTTGTATTACGTGTTAAAAAATGATCCTGATCCAGATCCGTAGATACTTAAACACACAATTTGTTTTGCTCAATTTAATCATCTATCCGTCCGTATTGTCAAACAAGTATTTAAGTATGAAAACGTCAGAAATTAATCTAGGGATCAAAGGGTATGCGCTTTTTACTATGGAGCTTTGGCCCAGACTGTACACGAACGAGTTTGGTATTGAATGAAGGGTGATGTGAAACCCAATACATGAGTAAAATATTTTGAAAATCGTGCATGGGGAAATCGAGATATTCGGGCTTGAAGTTGCTTATTGCAAAATAAGGATTTCAGATTTTGTTCCAAATAATTGTCTATAATGGGCAAAATAATTTCCGTAGAAAAATAAAATTGATATCAGATGAAAGGTATTTTTCTTATCTTTAAAATATTTTTAAAGTTATTTTTGTATGCTCAACACATTTTGAGATATTGAGTTTTGACTTCTAGAAAAGCCACTTTTTTTACGCTGTCTTTGCCTCACCGAAATTTCAAAAAGTTTAGTGATGATATACACTTTTTTTTAGCTCTAATAAGAAGCTTATTTTACTACCTTTAATTTTACATAAAATTAAGTGCGCCTATGCTAGCCTTATTAATGTTCTACTTTTTACAAGTCCGTAGCTTCCAACTAAACTATGGACTTATTTATCACAAGCAAATAACTAAATGTATATTATATAGAGTTATGGGTACCTACCTACGTGTCAACACAATTACACTTTCCATTGAAATACAAATGTGCAATTTACAATATTTGTTGAAATTGAGGAAGTCATTTGATAACATTCATATCGTTTACCTGTGTCATCATAAATATGCCTTAAGTTGCTAACACTATTTCCACTAATGATATTTTTATCAGAGATTAACAGCACTGCGTTAGGATTATGTCAATTTGTCACTTCAAATGCAGACAAGTGGGTATAGTAAAAACAAAACAGAAAAGAAAAACAAACATTAGGTAGACTTTGGTTTGCGTAGTTTGTTCGCATAACTTTGAGTGAACTTTATTGAAATACATATTGTGTGTATCTAATTATTAATCCTGCTTTGAACATTTGAATCCTTAAGTGTGATACTTATGTATGATTCAAGTTGATGCATTTACTTCTTTAAACTAACTGCACTCCAAATATGTATAATCGTACGAGTAGTTCGTCTTCTTTGTCGAGGTACAATCGTGGATATGGATATCGAAAGTAAACTCAGTCAATCGATGATAAAAATGGAATAACCCCAATCAGTAGAAGTAATATTTTACATTCATAATAGGTAGGTTTTTCCGAAAGAAGTTCTAGGGTCTTAAATGAAATTTTCTTTTACCTCTGTCATACACAGCTAAACTATAAACACAAAATGGAAGAATACAATTGACTACAAGATGGGAGCTAATTTAACTCACAGTAACCAAAATACCATAACTCTCACCAAATTTCGCATCAGTGGGATATAGTTCATTTACTCAGAAAAAATTGACATAAGTTCAAAATAACTTACCGAAAGAATTCATGCAAAAACTTTCTACAGTTAGTATGAAACACAATTCTTATTGGAAGCGCTTGGGCGATGGAATTCCGCGTGTAATAACTGGGCCTCTTTCATGTCTCAAAAATGCAGTAAAGTAAAAATAGAAAGTAAGACTTAATTCCCGCCTGAAAAATGGTACATTTTTTCCGAGTCTAGTGAAGGTCCTTGAAGGCTTTTAGTAGCGAAAATCTAGACGAAGAAAATGTGCCAAATAATCATTCGGTAGTATTGTTGGGCAAGCTTTGCTATCCCATCAGAAATACGCCGTATAAAACAAATATTTTAGAACCACCATGCAATGGTATGAACAATTAAAGTATAGCTACCTATAAAGTTATTCATTTCCAACAGTAATGTATTGATGCGAATTATTAGCCCAGTGGTTAGCGAATTGGATTGGAAAGCGAAGGGTCCCCATATCAAATCCCAAGTAAACTTATATTGTTGGGGCTCTAGAGAATTTTGGTAGGTAGTTACAGGCTTGCCTTCTTGCTAGAACCTTGTTTGTATCAAAGTAAAACTTTCTAGGACCTCGTTAAAAACTAGATTTTTTTCCAGGCGTGTAACTTTGTCTAAACTTGGAGAATGCACAGAAAATAAGTTACAAAACTCCTTTCCCGGCTTCGACTGTTTGAAAAACCTTACAGGTATTGCTTAATAGAAGCGAACCTATACAACTGATAGGTATACCTACCTACCTTACCTATAGATGCGAACTTACTAGGTAGGCACCTACCTACCTACCTATACCAATCTTAAAATAGAATTTATGCAAGTGGGAAAACTGATGAGTCAGTTTAAGGCAGATAAATCTAGAAAAACTTGAGTTTTCATTAAGAATTTCTAGAGGAATTACGAATTAGGTTAGTTATTGAATTTTACCTTGAACTGCCCGACCAACGACCGACGCCCGCTGCCGATATACCTACATAACTATCTAGATAAGTATCTACATACTTAGAGGTGGTAGGTAGGTATGTAGGTACCTATCTTACCTGCATATTTCTTAAAAACCGAGCGAAGAGGTAGAGGTCTAAAAAGATAAACCGGCTTCAATAGTAAACATGACCAACTATTTGGATGTAAACCCAAACATACAAGACTCGACTCTATATTTGTTTGCACAAAAAAAATACTAAATAAACACGAAACCCTCCAAGAAAATCTGCAAAAAAAAAAGAACTGACCAATCTTAACCAAACGTTCATTAGTCAAAGTAAAATATATCTACCTAACAAATGCCTCAAAAAAACACACACCCGCACACATACAGACAAAAAAAATATATCTAAGAAATACTAAAAGACCCCACCATCAAAAATAAAGGCAATCTGCTGCGCTAAATGGTGTGCAGCCGGCGGCGCGGCGTTCCCAAATCCCAACGTCATCTTTGACGAAATTTTTTGAATTTTTTTTTGCGTACCCATGTGTTAGTATGTACATAATGTATGGAAGTAAGTAGGTATAATAATAATAAATATATATTTCATCTATGCGAGTAGGTAATACCAAATTCAAAAGATACTTTCATATCTTTTCCATCCAAGCCATACCCGAACCCGAACTTCAGTCTTCCACAAAATCAAAGAATTGAAGAGGACATCCATACAACATGCATGTACATATTGTATGTATGTATGAACGTATGTAACTGGGTACTAAAAGAGCCGAAAAAAATGGCATTTGGCAATGAAATTCAAATGACTTTGAATGACCTCCATGCCCGCTTGCGTCTTCTTCCACAACAACTGGCTGCTTTGTTTTTGTACTTATTTTTTGGTCGCCGGTATGTGCGTGTATATGTGTGGGCTTATACCTATGCAATGAGGCGTTAGAACACAACGGAATACAAGATCATGAGGACGACAAAGTTTTATATGTCTACACATATTTCTACCTACAACTCGAAAAAAAAACAAGCGTATCCTTTGAATGGTGAAGAGCAACGCAAGAAGCGAAGGTAGGGGGCGCTGGCTACAGGATTCCACTGCCTGTACAAGCAAAAAGCACACACCAATACATCGATAAAAATAAATCAGGCTTTTTGGTCCATCCAGGTACCCAGAGGTTATGGTGTTGATGTTACTTTTTGTGTCCATCTAATACCAATAAATCTCCGAAAGTCGTCAATTCGGCTTCCCCTATACCTAGGTAGGTAGGTATTCATTCCTACAACAACTTCTAAGGCTTTGGTTATACAAGATTTGTTAATTGTAGCATGAGGAATGCAAGCTCATACCTATATGTAGCTACCAAACGTGTAGGTACCTATATGTGTATAGGTAATAATATGTAGATATGTATGTACTTTGTATTGTATATTACATATCTGCGTGATTTTTTTTATCGCACAGCAAAGCAAACGCTTGGCCCTGATATCAAAAACTGAAAATTTAATGGGGTAGGTACGTACTTTTGATTAAAGCGGCATTCTTGTCAATTTGGTTTTGTGGATTTTATTTATGTATTTTATTTTTTCAGGTTTTTTGCTTCAATAAAGAATGTACCTACAAAGAATACAAAAACAATTTGATTATCCTTTTTTAACATTAACCACATTTAATGGTAGGTATAGGTACCTACATAATATTATGTGATCACTACACCATGCACAACGATCTATGTTCCTTCCTATTTATTAAGTACCTAATGCGAGTGTTGAACGCAGCCATTTCTTAAATTAAAGTAATTGGGCGCGTTCAACGCACATCTGAATTTTCAGAATGCTATCACAATGACAGATTAGCTACATGAAGATGATAATCCCCGGCAGCCATTTGTTTTTACTTACAGTTACTTAAACACTTATTTGGAAGTTGATTTATGTCGTGTTGAATAAGCAAGCAATCGTCAATTGATTTAATTTTCAAAAAGAGCTTGACATCGTCTGCAAATATCAAACAAAAACAAAATTTAAAAACAGATACTATGTCATTGATAAGGAAAATAAATAGCAATGGTTCAAGAAGACTGCCTTGAGGTACTCCTAATGAACAGCAAATTGGCCTTGAACATTTATCATCGTTTACTACTTTTTGGCTTCTACCAATGAGAATGGAAGACATCCAGTTCAACTTTGCAGAATTAAATCCAAACTTATTTAGTTTCTTACCGCCATATTATTCACTAGATACATCCAGATTAAAACTTAAATCCAGATGTATTTGCATTGAATTTATATGCTTTACATCTGGATTTAAATTTTTAATCTGGATGAATCGAGTGAATAATACGGCCATTAATAAGTAAAAGATGATTAACTGAGTCAAAGGCTTTAATGGAATCAGTATATATACCTCTAGCATCAACCTGGTAAACCTTTTCAACTTCGTTCAAAATATGTCCAGTGAGGTATGCCAGATTGGAAGCCGTCGAGCACCCAGCTACGAATTCATGCTGAAATTCAGAAATGTATTGTTTGACGTGAAAATCAAGTTTGGACTTGACTATGCTTTCAAAAAGTGTTGGTATTGAAGAAAGTCAGCAAATTCCTCTTTAATTTTAAACACAATTTTTCGAACCAGATTTGAAAATTGGAATTAGAAAAGATGTTTTCCATTTCTCAATAACTCCATTTAGCAGCGAACTATTGAAAATGAGGTACAGAGGCTGGATCATCGTCCGAAAGCATTTTTTCAAAGTTATTGCAGGAATGCCATTTACTCCTGGTTTTAAATTTGGCTTTAAATTAAAAAGTGTTGTTTCAACTTCAGATAGTTCCAACTGTAGTGTGTCCACTATTTGGAGCCAAGACATTGCACTTCAGGCATTTAGTATTCATAGTTTTATCAATAGCAAGAAGTCTTTTCACACACGTGAGGCATCGACAACGATCAACGAACAATCATCATATGTACGTACTATTGAACGAAATCAAGTACATACTAAAAAAAAAACAGTTTGACATAATAGAGCTTTCGTTTTTTAATGCAATCAGGGACGTGATGCAAAATGTATATAAAATAAATGCAAATGAGTAATCAACTCATTTCGTGACTTTGATTTTATATACAATCCTCAAACCAAAATACCTACCTACATAATTAAAAGTGGTGATTATCCGATTCTTAATCTTTGCACTCACCCTGAATGTCATAGATCAAATCAAATCACCGCACAAAGATCGATCTATTACAGGAACAACTCATAATAACATTAACATTTGAAAACCTGCTCAATATAGCATCAGCATCAGCTTTAATATTAATATAATAAAAAAATATTAATTAACAAAGGAAACAAAAATGAAAACAATTAAAGCGATGACTTAAACCCGGATTTTGAATTTAAATCAATTCTGTAATTGTCATTTCTGAACAACAAAAAAAACATTCTATGTATATTCACGCGTGTTTGTTCCAAGAACCTTGAAAACCTTTCTTTTGTAGGCATATGTTGTGGTAATATAATTTGGATTACGAAATATTCGTAGAATAATAAATTACATCATTGATATATGTATGTGTGATTAATATTTTATTTTATTTATAAATAAAGGTACATACCTATGTACATATTTTTGTGATACATTTCTCATAATGCATGTATCGTGCCACCGCCCTAATGTGCAAACGAAAATTGAATCCTTAAATTCTTGGAATGTTATCGAATTGCAAATATTCACTTAAAGTCAGAATTAGTACCTACTAAAATAACCTTGTTGGGCAATTCAATTTCAACTGAAGAAATATTTTTGAAATCAATACTATTAAAGTACTTCAAGTTTTCTAAACCACGAAATAAAGCCCATAATGTGCACCTTATGCAATAAAGTACAAAACTTAATCATAGATTTGAATGCACTTTTGATGATGCAATGCTGAACCTAAGTGGTAGTAGGAAATTATACAAGAAATTCATATGGTATGTCCATAATTGCAAATTGCTGGCTTTCGTTCAGTTTTCGTCAATTTTTGTTTTCATAAGTGAAGAGCGCTACCTAAACCTATACCATAAGAAAAATTATTATTTAAAGGTTGATAGATAATTGATGTGTCTATTTGATGGAGACTTCTCGTATTACACGACGAAACAAAGTGGAATAAAAATATTTTCTATAGTTTCGTGTTTGGTTGAATGCACTACACTAAATCAAGAAGGTACATAGGAATGTCCAAACAAATATCTATTTTATTTCGTGAAATAAATGCGGGATTTATCGAGACAAATTCATGAGAAAAACTGAATACAAAATTTACTGCAGCTGCTCTGTTCGTTAAAAAGCTATTAACGGTATAACGGTAGCAATGTAACGGTAAAGAGTATTTCCTTTTAAAAGAATCCTAAGGAATATTTCTTTAAAACAAATGTGAAAAATCGCCCACTCTCCAGTAGTAAAATATTGCTGATTCCATAATCGGTTTGAATATTTATAATTAATTGAACATTTCCCATTTAATTTTTGTTATATGTATAAAAAATAAACTTGACGAAGAAAACTCAAAGTTCAAAATGCCAAGTTATACAGGGTCTTTCATTAAGTTCTTCATATCTTTAAGTTTTTCATTTTCAATCAATCAGTTCTTAACAATTTTCTGCGACAAGTTTTGAAAAAAATCAACTTAAAAAAATAAAATATATGTAGATAACGTATATTAATTTCTACTTCGCTATAAAGTGCCTACAGCGCCCGTTAAAAATCATGAATATATACTTTTAATAACTCGGTTATATTTTTATATAAAAGTTGGTGCAACTCTTCAAAAATGTTTAAACAAAAATGTAGTTTGGTATTTTATATTTATGTTAACGTATTGATCTTGAAGATCCGACTACAAGGCCCACTTTCACAGTCAAAGAATATAGCATTTAAGTGACCATTATGGGAGATTAGGGCTTACTCAGGCTATGAAACTGTGCCTAAAGTCCCGATATAGGAAACTAATGTTCAACTTATGCCCGTAAGTGTGCACTGTGAAACTGGTCCTATAACCGTTTTAAGTTTTAGGAAAGCATATCTTTCAAGAATGAACTTAATGAAGAAAGTAATGCAAATTTCTCCACTGATTGACTATGAAATAAGCCAAGCAGGCAATTTCGATAAAATTCATGCGATTTCTTGATTAATTTAAAATAAGATTGTGACGCTTGTATGCAAAGCACGTACTGTACAAAATAAGGTATTGAAATAATACTCATCACCTCTAAAAATTAAAATTTCTTCCTCGCCTCTTAAAAAGATTACAAATTAATTCAATCGAAAAACCACCTAAAAAGACACTGATTTCCAAAAACTTCCCACACTCACAATACTACCCCAACCAAAAAATCATGAAACATTAGATATCTTCTTTTGTATTGCCTTTCTAATGGTGTAAAATTCATCCTCATTCGTCATTCTACAGATTTACTGAGAATTATTTGTCAACCAGCGATTTTATCTTCTTCAGTAACAAACACTTCCTTATAGCGTTCAAGAGACAGTGATGAGCGTAAATTATGTATATATGTACCTACATAAGGGGATATTCATTTCATTTTTAAACTGTTGCTAAGTTAAACTTGAGTTTAATTGAATTTTCTATGACGAATTTTGATTACTCCTTCAGTATTTTAAGTTGAATAATTCGGTACAGTACCATTGCCCACCGCGAATTGATAGACGGACATTTCACCAACACCGATTGAGTGTTGGATCTTTAAGTTCTGCCATTTAGTATTCAATAGGCCTGTTTGGTATCTTTTTTCAGCAAAATGTGTAAAACCTTTCAAAACACCAAAGAGAGAACGAATTTCTCAAAAATGGAGAAATTTACAAGAAAGTTAAAAAACGCATTGAACCACTTTTGTGTACAAAATGTCAGAATTTTACTCCTCACATCAACAATCGCGTGCCAAAAGTCTGGTTTTGTTAACAATTTGCGTTTAATTTAAAAAAAAAATCACATAAAATATAAATTTATCAAGTTATTTATTATTTATAAAGTTAATTTTCACATACCAGAAACCACAATTTCAAATTAAAAGCAAACGATGCTAACAGCTGGGTGTTTTGACAGACTTTACTCTTCTTGCACACAGAAATTTATGTAGCACAAATTCGCAAGTTATCCAATGGAGGGGACATTTTTTTCTCTGTCGATGTGCTCTCTCGTTGCAACTTTTTCGAGTTAACAAACGGGAATTTGTAACAAATTGTGCAATTTTGTGAAAATTTGTACAAATTCGCAAGAAATTTCACGTTACCAAACAGACCTAATATTTGAGTGCCACCCATTTAAGTGTCAGAGTTTTCGTGTCTGGATATTTTGTTTTCGTGTTGGCAATGTAGTGTAGATTTTATTAGAAATGGTTAATTCACAACAGGAGTTCACTTATATTGTGAACTCCTATTTTTTTCAGCTTATTTAATCATTTGCATTTTATTTAGGAAATTTTGCAGAACAGCGATTCTTGCAAAATATAACACGAAAATTAGAAATAAATGATGCAAATTAATAGAAGAACATTTATTAACACTATTTTTACTGCCGGGAAGCAATTTTTTCATATTTTATTGTCAATTTTAGCTAATCGAAATTTTCCTCAAAAATTGAAACATACAGAATTCGCTTCTTTAGCAAGATTTCACTTTACATTGCAATGAAAAATGTTCTAAAATGTTGCACCATGCAAAAGTTGTCAAAAAAGACACGGGTATTACTGGCAAATTACTAGTGGTGAAAATCTGGTGGTGAAGTGTCCAACGGTGAAAGTTCGGCACTGAATAGTTCTGCTTCGGAATAATTCAATTAACATATATTTCAATCAACATTAGGAGGTAATTCGGTTGAAAATAGGAGCTTGGGCTGTTTGGGCCTATATAAAAATATGCTATAACCTACTGCACGACATAATCATTAGAAAGGCCAACATCCAAACAAATATTCTTTCACAATTATTATTATATTAATAAGAACGTAAGACTATTTCACTCAATTAAAAAACTTAATAATTTAAACCTCTTTTAAAGTAATGTTTCTAATATTTTGTATTTTCTCTTTTAATTACATAAAATACCACGTAGGTAATTTTTAATTAAAATTATTACATATGTATTTTTATTTAACGGAAATCTTAGAAGATCCGACTAATTGATTATGCATGAATGGAAAAATAAATATACCTACATATGTATATTCCCTTACAGCAAGAAGTGTCGTAGAAGGCAAATAAGGCAAGAGTTGTTTGTTGTTTACGTTTCTTGTGTATTGTTTACATTAATGTTATAGTAGAAATACTACTTACAGGCAACTTGTTTGTTTTGATTTCTAATTTTTTCTCAATTTGTGTAATTTAACTGTCAAGAAAAGTCATAAGTTATACAAGATAATTATTATTCCAGTATTAAATTGTTTTGTTTTTGTAAAAATGATTTGCTATTTTAAATGAAAAACAGCATATTTTCAATTATTATCTTGCACTTGTAGGTTCTTTAAAGAGATATATGTAGTATACTTTCGTTAGAATACAATAAACCAAATGGAAATACAAAAGACACAGTAGGTACTTTAATCATTATTCTCATTTGATTGCTCTTTTATTACTTACATATACATAAGGTAGCGCAAACGATATCACCTTATCAGAAGATGCTATAATTTTTTTCAAATGTCGACAAATTTTAATTCCACTTTGGCTTTTGAGACTCATAAGAATAAAAATTAAGATATCAAATAAACATATGTAATCCTAAAGGCGAACCAAAGATTTTCATTCATACAAAAAAAAATGACAGCCAAGGAACATCGGGTGACAACTTTTGCGCCACCTAGTATTGAGAAAAGAAATAATTCGATGTGCTGATCTTTTCTTAACGAATTCATACTCTAAATTAATTGTAGTAAAACTTGAGGAAAAACTATGTTTTGAATTGAAGTTTATTTTTTAAGAAAATGATAGGATATTTAGATATTAAATTGCACTATTAGGTAATTTACAAAAATTAAATATTTCTAGAAAACTAAAACTTGACTAAATTAACGAAACTACTAAATGGGACTATGAAAAGCCGAGTGACAAAGTTGCATTTTATTCTATTTTTTTTAATCAAAAACTGTTATATCTATTTATAACAAGAATTTGCTATTGTTTGTTATTTTAGAACAGACATATTACTTCAATTAACATTAAACATTATATAAAATTATTAAAAAAGGCAGAATAGGCCGCCTGGCAGTTAGGTAACTCCTGTCTCACATCAGGAATCGTTTTGTTTTAATCAATCATGAAGAAAGGAAAGTTTACATTAAATATAAGTTATTATTAGAATAATAGAACTGACAAGCATCAATATTTGTAATTTTTATACCAAGCACAACTTGACGAACAAAAAATTTCTGATTGAAATAATTTTTTTTTCTGGCAAACTTTATATATTTGTTCGCTTAATTTCTAGTAATGTAAATCCAAAGTTGTTATTGCCTCTTCAAAAAGTTGATACAAAATTGTAAAATTGCTAGAAATCACCAGTTTTGAGAAGTAAAGTAAAAGAAAAATATTTACCTCAACTGACTTATTGAATCTTGAATAATTGAATCTTGAGTGATGTTAATCTTCAAAATTATTAATTTAAACTAAGATAGTTTCTGATACTTGTTTTATTTTTTGTTTGAAAAATTAAGCTCAAAAGCTTTTCATTGTAAAAAAAAAAACAAAACTTGACGAAAGAAGATTTAAATTAACAATCGAAATAGAACATTGTCTTATGGTCAGTTTTTCAGCGCTGAGGAGTTAACTTTAAGAAATAAATTTAAAACGAATTAACTAAGAAAAAGTTATTAACTTAAATTTCTAGATGTCAAAAATCTATCGAAATTGAAGTGCGACACTATAGAAATCGACGTTTCACTGTCGAAGTATAGATGGCGCCACTAGCGAAATCGCCCCTTCTGTCAGAAATACCTATTTACTTAATCCCGATTAAATTCACTAAATTTGTTGAGTTAACTCAAGATCTAAATTTACTGAAAAACATGTATCAAGAGTTAACTCGGGTTTAACCCTAAAAATAGGATAATCTCACACTGAAAAAGTGTGTCTTAATGTATCATACATAAAATTTGTTTTCTAATTTTGATTTGGTTGTAAGTTTTATGGAAAAAAACTGAACGAAAGTAAAAAAAACATTTTCGTTATCCTTATAATTTGTCTGGACGAAAGAAATATTTAATTAAAACACTTTGTTGATTTCTTAGGCCCACTTGACGAAAGTTTTTTTTTGACAGTTAGTAGCTATTCACTGATTTATACATTTTTAAGCTTAAAAAATTATAGGTAAATCAGAGATTATTTAAAAAGGAATTGGTCCTTCAAGGGGACCTTATAAAGATATAATAATCCAACAAATTTAATAAAATACAATTTACATAAATTTTTAACGAAATATGAATTTTATTCATACCTATACAAAGGATACCTATTGTTTGTTTTAAAAGCTTGTCTGAATAAACCTAACTTTATGAAATAATTTGAACTTTCGTTAAGTTGTATGACCTTTTGATAATAGAGGGAGAGAGAGAGAGAGAAAGAACAAGAACAGTTTCTCTAGAAGTCTAAACAAATTTCCTGGAATTACTTTCCTTCCTTATCTTGTCCAAATAAATATAAATAAAAATACCAATGACTCAATACTTTATTGTATACGTTAAAACTTTCAAGTTTTGTATTTATTTCTTTTTTTTTCAATTAGGTACCTACCGATGCATAATTAAAATTCTTAACTTACCTTATTGTGTTTCAGTAGTTATGATGAATCGATAAATAAGAATTTATCTTGACTTCCCGTAGTTAAAATTGCTGATAGAAAATACTAATATCTAATAACTTAACACAATTCAAACGTAATAAATTTATTATCGTTATTTAACGATCATTAAAAGAAAACAAAAAACACTTTGTTGTTTCAAAAATATTACTGTAGTCGGTAGGTAAATATTTTTCTAATTTTCTATTTCCGTTCTTTTGATACCTACAACTTTTATCTACATAATTCTAATTGATTTCAAAAACAAAAAACAAACCAATTATTATAACAGTGTTTTCTTTTTTAATATATTTTTTTTTAAATACATATAAACACCAACTTAACGTATCACTATAAACAATATTGACCTAGGCTTAGGTTTTTTTTTTTGCCTCTATCTATTTATTTTTTGCGTTGATTGTAGGTAGGTATCTAATAAAATACAAAACAACTTTTCTTATGCGTCTTCTTATATTAGAGAAGATACGTAGATAGATAGATACGTAGAAGCTTTACATAAATAAATTGTATGTTTGATTTGGTTTAATATATTTACACAAGTCGCGAATTTTTTGTATCTTTTATAAAATTGCATATGGTTATGGTTTGTCTCAAACAAAAAAATTGTTGAGGTATGTTGAGATATTTTTTTTTTCTTTTGTTAATTCAATTAGGTGTAGCTAGCACTTTTTTTAATATTTAAACTTTAAAGTTGGGGATGATATACATGGGTAAAAATTATCCTTTGTGTTCCAAATTGAATAAATCCTTTTGTAGATAGATAGATGCCTATCTAGCTAGGTATATATTTTTTTTTAAGCAATACTCAAACCCGATCTTTCAGTTATTTAGAATGCGTCACAATAAAACCGATGAAGTGCACCACTCTAGCTTTAGTTAACTGCTGCTGGCGACGACGCGACCAATTGTTAGATTGTTGGACCGAGAACTCTTGGTTCTGAAAAGCTTTGAGTTTTCTAAATGTACTAACTTGACTATTCAATCCAACAGATACTTTTGCAAAAAAATATACAAATATTATTTGGTTCTGCTCGTGTACGTTATTAAAAAAACTACTCACAGATACAAGTTAGAAATACAAAAAAGTACCTACCTATAGGTACGCCGGCCGCGTCGTTGTCGATAGGGTAGGTAGGTATAGGTTGGTTTATAGGTACGACGAGGAATATTAACGTTTTCCGACCGCGCACCGTACTTTTCGTCAACCCTATCAGTGTAGGTATATCCCGAACACAAAAAAAACGACCAATGTTGAGTAACGACCAAAAACCAAGTCAGAACCTACGACGTTTTTGTGAATTTGCAGGCTTTTTCCAGCTAACGCTGCTGTCGTCGTCGTCGTAATTGTCGACGCTTCCACGGTCACAACTACATCAATAACCGAATTTATAAATGTAGGTATATCGTCTTTGTATCTTTTTTTATGAATTTTTTTTCGACGAAATAACGATAACGAACCAGAGGCGCACCGATCATCAATGAGTATGAAAAGGTTCTATAGCTCTACAATGTTGTTCTACAGTTCCAAACGCAAAATGTTTGTTATAAGCTTTTAGAACCAAATCTACCATTACCATAACATCATCATCAACAACGAACAGCAATGGTGTTAGACTGTATTGGTTGGGCGAGTATGCAGTTCGAGCTTCATGAAATAAAATAACCAACCAAAACCGACAGCATCGTTGAATTTCAAGATCCACGTGGAGGCGCCGAGCTAGTTTCCGACTCTCCATAAGCAGAGGCAACGAAGTGGATTTCGACAACAAAAGCCAAGTCGAAGGTTGCACACCAATCGTATATAAAATACACACATGTACATGTTATGTACGGACAAAAAAATAAATTCTGTGACGTATATATGGTGTCGCTCTGCTGGGAAAGCATCAGGGAGAATTTAATTTGTTTTTTTTTTTTTGTTTTGTTGTTTGGCAGTTTGGAAGTGTTGCCATTGCTCGCATACTGAAGTACAAAAGAATTAATTTAAATTTGCACCCCTAAAGGTATCTTTTTTTGTGAGTGTTTTGAACGTTTAAACAAAATTAAGTAAACAAATAAACTGAACTCGAGATTTTGATCAAATAGGTACCTACATGATTGTAGGATGATAGAGAAGACAAAAAAAGTCAATCTTTCAATTCAGGCCGTCTGCAGCCTTAACGGATGGGTACTGTTTGCTGACAGTCTCCCACACTTTTTTTTTATTTCAACTTGCTCTATAGGGCAAGTATTGGATTCGTGTAAAAAAAAATGTATTCAAAACTAAACACTACGATGATCGAGAAGTTAGAAAAAGTTTGGTTCGTCATATCGTCCTTCCGTCGGTGTATGCGTCCGTGCGTCCACTGTAATTTGAGCTAGATCCTTAACGCGTGTACCAACTTCCTTCAAATTTGGTACAGAACATTTTTATGTGATTCCCTAGATGAGAAATTCGAATTTTTGTCTTAGCTCATCTAACACGGGTAACTGACATCCAACCATATTGTTTTTTTTTTTTAGTTCTCGAAGACGTCTCCATCGATTTTGATTAAACTTTGTACCTGTAATAACCAAACTTATTGTAAGAAAACTGCGTTTCCAGTTTTTGGCAACAAAATTCACATAACGACTATAGAAATTCCACGTTTATTATTTGGGAAAATGGTCTTTTATGGTAGAACCGATTTTGTTCTAATTATATTGAAGAAACAAAATAAAAATAAAATTAAATAATTTATTTTTTTGGGATTTTTAACTTTTGACTTTTTCAACATTTTCTTTTTAAAAATATCATAACAATATTGAACCATATGAACATGAACATGCTTTATTCAAATTGTGGCTCTGTTAAACACGAAAGCAAGTTCGTGCGATCCAGTCATGCTATTTTTTTTTTGTCTTAAGACCAAAAATAACAGTTCCTGCCCTTCAATTTTTGTAAGGTGTTTAAGAAAATGGAAATAATTTAACAAGTTAAAGAAAATCTTATAATCTTCAAGAACGTGCCGACAGATTACAACAAAAAATCAGCTAACTACAAGTGGTTTGCCACTTTCTATAGAAATATTTTTTCACTTAATTGCTTTTCTCAAAAACGGTTTTTAATTATGAAGATTATTTTAGAAGGATTTAAGTGTATGTAACTAAATGATCAAACAAATATTTTTTGGGTTTTTAAATATTTTTTTTAAAAAACTGTATTTCGAAAGTGTTTTTTTAAACACAATCCAGAAGATTTAGAAAAATGGATCTTATAACGAACAACTACAATAAAAAGACAAAAACGAAAATCATATTTTTCTCTGAAACAGCTCCTACGATTTTCATAAAAAAGCCTGCAGTACATCTATTTTTTTTTTGAATTTTGACTTTCTCATAATCAATTAAACCGATATAAATTAATAAACATCAACATTTTTAATAAGTCATGTTTGGAATTCAAGGAAATCATAGTTGATTATTTTGTTTGTGAAATTTAATTTTTAACTGCACATTAAAATACTTAAAATTGGTGTACCAAATTTTTCTTACAAAAATAATTTTACTACAATAATAATAATTGAAAAAAAATTTTGAAAAATCTTATTTTTACAATAATATTTATATATTAATTTTTTTTGTAAATCATGAACACAAATTCTTTTAATATTAAAAATAATAAAAAAAAAATTGTTTTTTTAATCCAAACGAAATATTTATTCCAAATTTTGCTATTCAATATTATTGAGGCTTAAAAATAAAACATATAATCAAAAAAAGGGTTTAGTTTAAATTTATATATCTCGGTCAATTTCGAAAACATTTTTTTTTAATAAGTCATATTAAGGACTTGGACCTTGGACCTACATCTTTGCTCCGAAACATGTTCCTATATAGAAAATGTACTAAAAAATATTAAAATCTTTGATTTCTCAACTATTTTGATTAGTTTTTGTACAATAGCAAATTTAATTTTCTACAAAAAGTTCTAAAAGTTGAATTAGCAAATTTTTGAGGTGCGTCATAAATTGGCGCCGCCACCACAAACAAAATTCAAAAATCTGAAGGTGCAGGAATTAACTTAAACCCTCAAAGATGTTTTGGTGCTAACTTGACGTCAAGATATAGAAAGAAATTCAAAATTTTAATGTAATTTAATGTAGGAATAAGGACCTAATTAGGACCTAATAGTGCTACAATATTAGATCAAGTGCTTTACAATTTGACCTAGAAATTTATTTCAACAATTAAGCTAAAAATATCTCTGTTAAATTATTGGTAAATCTTTTTGTATGGTATTCTAAAGCAGCAATTAAATACATAATGTAGTACTAAAGGATTATTAGTCTGGTGCAAGAATAGCGAACAGGTTTGAATAGTCTTTAATTCTTTATTTCAACATACATTTAAAAAAAAATTATTTTTAAATACACGTCACGTAGGCGGAGTTCATTCTCAGCTTCACAAAATTGTTCTCTTTGTGACTTTACTTAAAATTTCCAGTGATTTTCTTCTCGAATAAAACACCCATTATTTGTCAATAAGCCAGAACCCATACTATGTAACTGAAAAAAAAACAAAGTATGGGTTCTGGCTTATTGACAAATAATGGGTGTTTTTTTTTTAGGTATAAAACTTTGAAATGGAATAAACAAAGATGATTTTTTGAAATTGACATGAAATTTATTACATTTGACAGATAATCTTCTGACATTATAATTTAAATATGATTTCTGGCATATTACCACCACGGCTGGCTCAGGCGTAGTCTAATTTGGAGGTCCAATTTTCGATGACCTTTTCCAACATTTGGTGACGTATATCGGCAATACCGGGGCGAATATTGTCCTCCAAGTGGTCAATCACTTCTGGCTAGCGACTTCACATATCCCCACAGAAAAAAATCATCGCACGATCTTGGAGGCCAATTCACGGGTCCGTAACGTGAAAATTATGTGGTTACCAAACGTTTCCTTCAATAAATCAATTGTGACACGAGCTGTGTGACATGTTGGGCCGTCTTGTTGAAACCACAGCTCCTGCACATCATGGTTGTTCAATTGATGAACGAAAAAGTCAGTAATGATGGCTTTATAGCGGTCACCATTGACTGTAACGTTCTGGCCAGCATCGTACGTACGGACCAATTATTCCACCAAACCATAAAGCACACCAAACAGTCAATTTTTGTTGATGTAACGGTGTCTCAACATATCATCACTCAAAATATGCCAGTTTTGTTTATTGACGTATCCATTCAACCAAAAGTGAGCTTCATCGTTAAACAAAATTCGCTTATGAAAATTGGGAGGCAATCTTGTTTTGGGCCCATTTGGGTAAAATTTGAAAGCGTTGTTCAGTCGTCAGTCTATTTATGTTGAAATGCCAAACCAAACTAAAAATAAATCGCTTAACAGCTAACAAAATGGCCACCAGTTAAAATAGTGTTGCTAACCTAAAGTTCTATACCTCAAAAAATCACCATTTACTTTTTTTACGTAGTGAACGTTGATTTTCAATATGTAATTCCATGATTTTCCTTCATTATTGTTCTTATCTTCTTTACACAAAACAAAAATATGAAGAAAAAAAATTATTAAAGACGTTTAGACTATTCAAACTTGAAGCAAGCTTATATTTTTGTTCGCATATCCAAATTTGAATGACCCGTGATCCAAAGATATTGAGAAACCTAGGGAAAGCATATTCGAATATCTTTTTCAAGGGAAAAAAAAATGGTTATAACTGTACAGAAAATCTAAATTAAACTAACTTAGGAATTCTGCTGAAATCCCTGCAATTTGGTTTTAGTAGTGGATTTAACATTGTTTTCTTTTGTCGTAGTTTCAAGTTCTTATTATTATAAATATATGTACCCATTTATTAAGAAGCATTTTAACACCGCTCTTAGCTTTGATTTTAGCAGACTGAGATTCAACTATGATGTTCCCTTTGATAGTGCTTGCAGGCTTCGGGTTGGGGCTTGTAACCTTGAGAGGTTCTAATTACTTCTTCGTGAAACTTTAGAACTTCCTGCTACGAAACGGATGATTTTTAAGGCTTAACTACATAAGCCCAAAAAGTGAAAAAGTACAAAAGTGAAAATTTTCAAACTCATTTTGGAATAGTTTTTCTGACTGGAAAACGATGCAGAAAGATTAAATTTTGATTTAAAAAAAAATTTGTATATTCTGTTTCACAAAACAACTGCGCTGGCGGGAAAAAAAAATATTTTTCCTTTTGTACAAAAGTACTTTTTGGCTTATGTAGTGCTCCTTCTTTTTCTTCTGAAAAGTCACTCTCTTCTTCTCTCCTCTTTTGCACCTTGAGCTTGCGAGCAACGCTGGTCCTTCTATGCAGCGTTGCATCTGCCTGCCAGCACTTATTTTCATTGTTGTATAGTCCTGTAAGACCCGGCACGTGAGAGGTGGCATGTCTGATGGCTTCTTGGAAATTTTCCCATTGGTTGTCAATATACTTAATGAAACAAGAGGTTATTTGAGACTCGATCCAAAAAGAACCTAGCGATCTCCTGCGATTGGATCCGTCCAACGTCGAACTTCTACACAGAATTTCCCTTTTTTCGTTGATGTGGCCCGATTCAATGTTGGCCCATCGAAACGTTCTGACACTCTGCGTACTAGCCACTACAATATCTTGGCCCGCAGCTAAGTCGATTGCGTTATTGGAGGTTGTGTCGTGCAGGCTGTGCTTTCCGTCTGTACCACCAAAGATGTTTTCTCTTCCTAGCTTGGCATTAAATACGCCTAGAGCAATTTTAAAGTCATAGATAATACACTGCTCACAAGTCTGCTGCAAAAGCTCGTAGAATGTGTCTTTGATGTCGTAATCTTTCTCATCTGTGAAGGTGTACGTGAATCTGCGTGAGGTGTTTAATCACATATTTGAAACTCAAGACTTCTCAAGACTAAATAAAATTTAGTTCAGTAAAGAAATTTATCATATCTGATGGTAAGACTTACAGTTATTGTAGTTATATATCTGTTGTTTTACTCATGGGTCACTAACTATGCAGTTAAAGACTTTCGGTTTGTTGAATCTTACATACAAATTATTTGTAACGTATAAGCGCGACAACACGTCAAATATCAACACTGAGGAGGTTCTTTCCATATTTTTTTTGAAAATAGGATTGTCGCGACAACAGTATACAATGGTTGGAACAAGAGAAAGGTGACGGTATTTGTTCCTGCTACCTGTTGTTGTCACCTGTCCCGGAGCTTGCTTGTGAAAATACGAGTCGAAGAGTTAGTAATCTATTTCCATTCAACAATTTTTCTGGCGTCACTTTCAAGTGGATACAAAATTGATACTTTTAAACATACCGCTAACCTGTAGGTTATACATATACATGTGCATACCTATATGTAGATTGTATATGTAGAGTTACCCATGCCTTCCTCTGACTCCTACTATTCATACAATTTATATACCTTAACGAATTAATTCGTTGATCGTTGGCAACACTTTTGTCTATTTTATCATTTGCCATCCCAATGTCACTTCAACCTGCATGCTGCAAGTATACACCTATAGCCTATAGTCATAATGCAGCTCGAAGCTTCAATAAGCTTTAAAATGACATTGAGTTCAAAAAATGTTTTCGTTCATGTTTTTTCACACTAATGTACTACCCACCTTGAAATTGTTTTCTTCTAAAATACATTTCACTATGCTTTCATCTAAACAAAAAAAAGTACAAACATAAAAAAAATATGTTTACTCTAAAACAATCATTTGCTCGGCTCTCACACAAAAGCATTTTTAACCAAAAAAAAAAAAAAAAAACAACAACAATTAAATAAATGAAAATGATAATGAGTTCAATGACTGTTAATACATTTTTAAACTTTTGTCGGGAATAATAATTATTGTGCAGCTTGTTTGCTACATATCGTATCCAACACGAGCCGCGTATCTTATCTTAAACAAAACAAAAAAAAAATACACGAATTAGTCGCACGAACTTGCTCTTATCGGTGATAATGTACTTACATAAGGTGTTTAAATTCCTTCAATTTTATTAGATAGGTACATGAAAATATGTAAAGGGTTTTCCAATAAGAGGTGTTATTTTGATATTCAAACAAAAATGGCATTTTTTGAGATAAATGATCGTATGTTTATTTCATTATAAAGAGGAAGGCATGCCGTTAATAATGGAACACAACATCAGCCAAATGGCCGCCACAACCACGCTTACAGGACCATATCCTTTTCATGAAATTTTCCATAACCAAATCGCAAAGTGGATGCCCTATGTCCTCGATAGCCTCACGAAATCCATCTTTGAGGTCTTGAATCGACGCTGGGCTGTTGACGTAGACCTTATCTTTCACGTGGCCCCAAAGGAAGAAGTCGCAAGGTGTTAAATCACAAGATCTCGGTGGCCAATTGTGATCACCTCTTCGAGAGATAACACGGTCCGGAAACTTTTCCCGTAAAAGATCGATGGTTTCATTGCTTGTGTGGCACGTAGCGCCGTCTTGTTGAAAGTAAACGTTGTCCAGATCAATACCATCCAATTCCGGCCATAAAAAATCATTAATCATCTCTCGATAGCGCAATCCATTGACCGTAACTGTTGCTCCAGCCTCATTTTCGAAAAAGTAAGGTCCAATGACCCCGCCGGACCATAAACCGCACCAAACAGTCACGCGTTGAGGATGGAGAGGCTTTTCAACAATAACTCTTGGGTTTTCCGAGCCCCATATGCGACAGTTTTGCTTGTTGACGTAGCCTCCGAGGTGGAAATGGGCCTCATCAGTCAAGATGATTTTTCGATGAAATTCCGGATCATTTTCATGCATTTCAAGGACCCAATCAGCAAAGACACGACGTTGTTGATGATCAGCCGGCTTGAGTTCTTGTGTTAACTGAACTTTATGAGCCTTATGACCCAAGTCTTTATGCAAAATACGGTGTAATGACGTTTGTGGAATGCCTAATTCCAAAGAACGACGAGGAATGGACAAACCTGGGTCCCAACAGCTCGAATTTGTCCACCAATTTCTGTATTGCGGTCCAACAAGGTGCTTCACGACGACCCAAAAATGTTTTAGTTTTACGAACCGTCTCTGCTAAATTTTCACCATTTTTATAGTGAATTTTAATAATTTTTTAAGTGACAGCTACCGAAATAGCGGGCTATTCAAAATAACACCTCTTATTGGAAAACCCTTTATATCTACAGTTGTTTCGGTAGATACATATATCTACTCATGACTGAGAGGCCCAAAATCTTTTCCAATTTAATATGATACCAAGCTAAAAAGACGATTTTTTAAATTATAATCAAGTTAATCATCGGATCTCCACTAATTACTTCTTTGTTTTAGGCGGTTGACATAAAAATGTCGTGTCCTCGACACCTGATTCACAATGCGACGGAAAACGGGACGTGAGTCACGAGAACCACTGTCATCTTTTTCTAGATACAAAATCGTCGCCCAATTCACTATGCAGCGAGCGTTTTTACGACAGAAAATCATATTTGTACACAAAAAAATCAATAAAATATAAACAAAATAACTTACAAAAGAATAGATTGATCAATAACTTTATTTGTTAGACACAATTGATTACATCTTTTGTGAAAAATCTGTAAATTACTCAGGAAAAATGAAAATCGTCGTCACATCGCGTCTTTTTTTCAATTTTTTCGAATTCTTGGCGTGACGTGATGATGAGAAACGCCGCATTGTTTATATCCAGGTATGCTTTCATTGTTTGAAATTGGTTTGACAACTACAACGAGTTCTCGTCACGCTCACGTCTCGTTCCCTCGCTGCATTGTGAATCAAGCTTAAAGAACTATTCACATGAGAGCGACGAACGACCCACGAATGAACGAATATTCGTCCATTTTGACATTTCTTTCACATGGCTTTTTTTATTCGTTGCGAAGGACGACCACCAAGAAAACAAAAACAAGATGGATTTTGAAGTTAGTCGCGCGCGAACAATTTGTTCGTTGAAGTGTGGATCGTATGTGGAAAGGGAATAGAGTGACAATTCGTAACAATGGGTCTGCGCACACGAGATGAATTCTTCTGGGTGGAAAACAGGTTCCACACTTTACTTCCAGCGCACACGGGATGAACTGTTCTACCAGAAAAAATGTATACATGAAGCTCTTTTCACTGTGTCGGCACAATGTACAAAGTTGTGCGTGTATTAGTGTTCAACCTCGATCTTCCACTCAAAACATGGGAGAACTTTTATTCCGTTTCGTTCCGCAAATTTCGCTTCCCTCTCCTAAAAACTGGCAGAAGAATTCATCTCATGTGCGCTGGCCCAATCAGATTACAATTCACGACGACCAATTTGTTTTCTAAAATTTATCTTATATTAGCAATAAACAAACTTTTATCACAGATTTTAGTATCTAAACATTATAATAAGTTATATTTCTACGATTTTGATTAGAATTCGTGAAGAATTTAGGTATATAAATTGATTTAGATCACATTTATTCGTTAATTCGTCGGTCGTTGTTCGCTCTCATGTGAATAGTCCTTAAGGAGTTCTTTAACGCTGAAAACGCCCCGGATCAGACAAAATGTGTTGTTCTCTGTCTTATGAAACTAAAATCCATTGATTCTTATGAACCAAAACATAGAAACTAGGTGAAACAATAAAATGTTTTTGTTTTTTATGGTGTGTCGAACATACATGACTTTGTATAAGGCCAACCCCCACCGAAGGAAAATATTTTGTTTTTAACCAACGTCGTTGTCGATTATTACACACGTTTGTATGGTGCAACCCATACAACACACATAAAAAAACAAAGGAGAAACAGAAAAACATGTTTCATTTTCGATAGCTGGAACAAAATTTTATTGTTTGTGTTTATTTTCTTGCTTTATGAAACAAAAACATTTTGGTTCATCCGGTGGTATTATAATCCTAAAAGTCACGAAGCACAGTACACATATTAAAGGTAATATAAATATCATTAGCGTTTTCATATCTGTTCAGTTCTGCCCATTTGAAAAAATGGCGGATCCAGTGCCTGTTTTATACCTGTTCCGAAAAATCTTCTGCCGACATAAACGTCACATCAAACCTCGCATCCAACAAAGGTTTGGGAGATATCGAAAAATGCTTTTCGCTATATCTTTTTCCTTTTCCCTAAGGGTTCATAACTGTAGAAAAGGATAGTATTAGACATTAGACGTCATTTGGTCCCTGATAAAATATAGAGTGGTAGTTCCTGAAATGAAAATAAATGGTCAGAGAATTAATTGTATATTAAATCATTGAGTCCTACGGGTGGCGTTCTATTGAAGCTGAGGGTATATATATTAGAAAAGAGTAGAACTCCAAGTCACAGCTCTTAAAGTTACTAGTCAAGTGGTACATCCACTGTTAGAGTTGCAAGCATTGCTTTTCCACGCCTTTGAAAACATTCCGAGGGCAGATTTTACCTTCTCCTTCGTTGCGTCCATAAGGTTGTCTGCTGTCCATCAACTGAAAAAAAGACTTTCTATCAGATAAAGACCCTTGTACTCACTCCTTTTCCTGAAGCCCACTTAAGAATCAAACTTCGAAAACTCTGTTTGTTCGGGACATTCAGGCGAAGAAAGTTAAGTTTTAGAGAGAGAGCTAGAAAGACCAAAAAGTGTATTTTGAAAATGCATTAATTTTAAGCAGAACTCTGCTGCTTTAAACTCCAAAGATCCAACTCAACTGATGTATCTAAGTCAAAAACCCTAGTACGAATAAAGTCTTTTAATAGGAACAAAAAAAACATAAATTTAATCACAATTTTAATGATATTTTACTTACTGCAGGCAACATGGAAAGAAGGAGTGTAAAATATAACCCTGTCGAACAATCTTTGGACTTCAAAATCATCTTATACGAGTATAATTTGTCTTTATATTTTATTATCAGCGAAAACCTTCCCGAAATCGTTAAAAGCATTGATTTACATAGATAAATGAATACATTTGGTTGTGCAACAGCCAAGATCAGGGCCTAGTGACTTACAAATCTCTACCATTTATGTGTGCCTGTTATTTGTTTTCAGGAATGGAGGGAAACTAATATATTCTGCTGAATCCGAAAACGTCTAAGTTGGAGGCACTTTTTCATGATAAGAGATACTCTTGGGGGTCACTTCCCCGCAAAAGGCAATAGCAGTCTTCTTTTTGTATTTAGGTGGATGACGCTGGGAATCGAACTCAAACCTCCAGAATGACAGTTCTACGTACCAACCATTACATCACCGGCTGCTATACACACTGAACAACAATGAACGCAAATTTCCTTGGTCGACATAGAGAGTTGACTTGTAGGTGTTTTTTGATCTAGAGTGTATCCCTCGCCATAGCTCCTGAATTTCATCAAAATTCCTGGGATTCTTGCCAATGCGAACAGCTTGTTTTTTAAGATGGCCAGTGTGAATTTGAGTAGGATGAGATGTGATTCTTATAGTTATTGATGTCAAAAATACTGTAGGGCAAGTTTAGAATTCGTAAAAAATATTGATCTCGCGATTTAAATGAAACATGACAAAACGATAATAGGGGACAAGCAAAAAGTGGGTCACTCAATTCCGTCTGTCTGTCTGTCTGTCTGCCTGTCTGTCTATCTGTACCTCTACTTGAAGACATTTTCTTTACTTCACTTGAAATTTGAGATGTGTATGTTGTTTTCTTTAGAACCAATAATAACGGTTTATCTGTCATACAGCCGCTATGAGAAAGGTAATTTATCTCGAAAACGGCTCTTACGATTTTAATAAAAATGTTGGTGTGCATTATTGTTGATATAATACATATAGATATTATGCATTTCAGTAAAAAAAATACCAAAAACTTTTAGTAACGGTACCTGATGGCCATGTAATAGAACCCTTACTTTGAAAACGGATTCATGAATTTTTAGATGTTTATTATTAAATATAAGAACTTAAGAATGGCGTCCAAAATTCTTTTTAAAAAATGTTGAAGAATTTTGAAATTGATATTAAGACTAGGAGTTGAATTACTATCGATTATTTTAAAACTAATCTACGCCTTTCACCCTTAAGCCGTTTATATCGAGTTCTATTTATTTGAGAGGATCTGCCGAAATAAGGCAGTAAGTATTGGTTTCGTGTAAGAAAAATTGAGGTTTGTAATCAAAACTTTACACAACGCGTAATCGAGAAGACCAAAAAAGTGGGTTTCGTCATACGTCCGTCGGCCTGCGCGTCTGTGCGTCGGTGCGTCTGTGTGTCTGTGCGCTCACTGATATTTGAGCTAGAGCCTAAACGGGTGATCCAATTTGCATGAAATTTGGTACAGAGCATTTTTATGTGATTGCCTAGAGGGAAATTCAAATTTTTGTTTTAGCTCATCTTGAACGGGTAGCTGTCATACAAACATTTTGGTTTAATCAAATTTTCATGAAGCTGAAGATCGATACATCGATGGTAAAAATTTCGTTTGTTAGTGAATCTGAAGGTATTTTGAAATGATTTTTCAAATATTTAAAAAGCATTATATTAGGCGTAAATTTTTCTAAACGTGATGTTTTTTTTTTAATTTTAGTGTTTAATATTTTTTTTTTATTAAAAATTTTTAAAAATCATAATTTTTTTTTTGTTGGAGGATCTACGTCACACCAATTGGTGTTTGCAAAAAATAAAATATGTCATAAATAGAATGACTAAATCTACAGACGTGATGTTTTTTTTTTTTTTACTGTTAATTTTTTTTACTTTGATATCTGGAAAATTTTCAATAAAACTTTGTACCCTTAAAACTTGGAGCTGTGAAATGATAGGCTAAAAAGAAAAACATTGCTGTATCGGGATTTTGAAACTCTAAACGTGATTAATTTTATTTTTTATTTATTTACGATTTCAGGACATTTTTTTTAACTAAAACAAGAAAAAAACAAGAAATTATAAAAAAAACAAAATATTGTAGGCAAAATAATTTTGAAGATGTTGGCATTTGTAAGAAAAATTAAGTCTTCTTATATATATTACATTATATTTAATACTTAGGGAGTCTCTAGTCAATCGAAATTATGCAGTGGTGTTCAACAACAATGAATTAAAATACGAACTACAAAAAAAAGCGTTTTTAAAAAATTTTAATACAAAAAAAAATATTAAACACTAAAATTAAATTTCTAAATTTTTGAAAAATCAATTCAAAATACCTTCAGATTCACTAACAAACGAAATTTTTATTTTCGATGTATCGATCTTCAGTTTCATAAATTTTCTCGAAAAAAGCTTTGACGATTTTGATTAAACTTCGTATATGTAATAACCAAGTCAATTGTAAGAAAACTGCGTTTCAAGTTTTTCTCAAAAAATTCACATAACGGAATTAGGTATTACACGTTTTTTTGAGAAAATGGTCTTATTTTTGGGTTATTCGCGTATTTCTTTGCCATTGTTAGACCGATTTGGTTATTATTTTGTAATATGATGTTTCTCAATAGTTTTAACAATAATGCATTTAAAAGTTTTGAAAAACATTTTTTTATAAAAAAAAAAATAACCACAAGAGCAAGTTCGTGGGATCAAGTCGTGCATATTTGTTTACTTCATCAAAATCAAAATAAATCTCTAGATTAGCTTACAAACTTCAGATACTAAGTTTAAAGGAAATTTGTCCGCAAGCGTTTATTTTATCGAGGTTTGAATCATCCAGCCGAAACTCATTGTATTTAACTCTTTAACTTCTCTATCCTCAAAACACCATGTTCCATTGAACTTATCTTGAGTTCGACTTCTTTTGAATCCCTGCTTAACCTTAATACTACCTATTTGATAATTATCTACGCAAATGACAGAATAAAATGGACTTACTTTACACCTGACAATATATTGATTACAATGTAGCAGAAATGAGCGAATGATGTCAGTAATAGGGTAGCATGTGTGATTGGCAATCTAAACAAATTTGCCTTTATATTGTTTCTATGCATATTTACGAATACCTACCTTTACCTACAATCTTATCATTGTCTTATCAACACACAAGGCTTTTGTTCCCGAGCTGCCTTCTAGCCCGAGCAAGTTTGTCATACTGAATGACAATTTCAAAAAAAACGTTCTGATATAAATCTACATTTACTTAGCACCCAATGACTAAATTATAAAATTATCGAGAGGCGTGTGCGCTTAGGAATTAAATTTTTGTTGATTTAATTAGTTTGTTTGCAACTCGTGTTGCAACTTTGTTGCAGGGATACTTAAAATGTATAAATCGGACGATGTCAAGTCCCTGCCCCAATGCACGCGCAGTTGTTACAAACACGTTGTTTTCTGATTGTTCATATTTTAATTCAATTTTTTTTTCGTTTGTTTTACACGTCGAGTTGGCTGAGCAGTATTGGTGAAAGTGAGCGAAGCAGAAAGTGAGTTTTTATAGCAACGGAAGAACTGCCCTTCTGTCGGATGCAGTTCGAATTACCCTTAGTCTAGGGATGTCGAATTTTATTGCACTTGTCTGCTTTCAATGTTCACACATACTCGTGTGTGTGTTCTTTGGGATTTCTAACGTTGGATTTTTTTCGTCTGCATGCAAGGGCGGTTTTCATAGTTTTGGTTAAGTCATTGTGTATTTGATTTATCGTTGCGTACATACATATAGTGTAGGGGTTGTTGTGCAAGTGCAAGGGATTATGTTATAAGTCTGGCGGCTCAATAGAATTTTCTTTGAGTTTTGTATACTTAAATTGTTTGAATACCGTCGATTTATTCATAAAAAAAAACTATTATTTACATTATTGTATGTACGCAGATATAGATACATATATGCACTTGAAATATTTATTTATAATTAATAAGAAGGGAATTTCAAATTTAAACGAAAATTCAATTGATTTATGGAATATAAATAGAATTCTATATTATATACTAAAATAAATAAAATAAACAATAAACTATAAAAAAAACTAAAATAAATAAGACCTAGTTTAATATTAGAATTTCTGTATACATGTATGTAAACCACTAATGGATATTTATGCATCTGCATACTATGTGTTGTAATCCATCTTTATAAATTTTGGTTTCTGATGGATACAAACTGAGGATTCAGACAGTGGCGTCAAGGGTGGCTCAGGGGGCTTAAATTTTGCATTTCTTGAAACCTAAGCTTATAAGATCCTATCTTCACACGAGCGATTTACGGCGGTTTTACAACTATTTCAATTGAAAGAGATATACTTAGGGCCAGTTTCACAGTCAGAAAAGTGACACTTCAGTGGGGAATGTGAAAGATTAATTCCCAATATCACAGTTCACTGTTAATTGAACATGCTGCACTTAAGTCTCCGATCTTGGTGACTTAAGTTCCACTTACGCTGGCTATGAAATTTAGCTTTAATTCCAAATATGGGAATCTTAAGTGCCGCTTATTCTGGTAAGTGTCGACTGTGAAACTGGCCCTTATACTCGCATTGAAGAAGAAGAAATGGCTACAAGATTTACAAAAAGGAAATCACGCAGAACAGCATTTTAATTTCAAAATTTTGTAAACATGTATTTTATCGAAATGCTTTGATTATTATTAAATCAATAACAATAATGTCCTTACCTGCTTTTTTTTTTTTTGAGGTGGCAAAATCACAATTTTTGCCTAAAGGGTGGTAAAACTTCCAGGTTTGACACCGGGTATGGATATCGTAATGAAATCACTAGTTCATACCACACGTAATATAGATTTTGTATGACATTTCAAGCAAATCTCAGTATCAATTAGAAACTAAAAATAAAGTTCCTTAGCAATCAGGCAAAAGTCCCAAAGCGATTTCACACATTTCATTTTTTCTTTCTTTTCCAAAAAAAACCGATGAAATGGAATGAAATCCCACCACCTGATTACACTGAACTCATAAACATAATAAACTTAAACTTGAATCAGAGGTAGACAATCTTCTCGTACTCTCTTTATAAAGTTAAGGGCCGTATTCATAGTAGTCATCACTATTGCTTATAGTTAAACCTAAACCTTGAATTTTCATTTATTTTAGTTTTTGTCGATGCACAATTTTTGAAGTTGTTTTTCAAATAAAAGAAAGGAGGATTGATTTAATTTTTGACCAAATTTTAGATCATAAATTTGTTATTTAATTTTAAAATTGTTTTTCTATTTCTATTTGCAAAGAAAAAATATGAATAAAATTCATTTTAAAAATTAGGGATTTTTTTGTATATTCCTTATATCGTTTTCTTATTGAAATTTTATTTCTTATTCATATTAGATGATTAATAATAAGAAAGGCTTTTATTTTTGTGCTAGTTTTAATTATACCTTAAAAAACATTTCTACCAAAATTGGTACCAAAAAAAAATCCTTCGTACGCTACTGGATGCAGAGATACGACTTACCTATACTATTTGTCATGACATTTTTGTTTAATTCATCTAAAAAATTTCTAAAATATGACATTTTTGAATTATTGCCATTTATAAAAAAATTACGTATAGGTTCCATAAATTATAAATTAAACAAAATTGTTTGAAAGTTTGGGTGCCCAACATTATTTCAACTTCCTAGAAACTTCAGCATAGGAAATTTGATCGAAATCTTAAGAAAAAAAACGTTGCATTTTAAAAAGTAGACCAGACCTTCCTAAACAAAATAATAAAGGGTTCGCCATCTAACGTTTTTTTTTCAACTAGTGCTTTTTTCGTGAATGGTAACACTTAGCTTATGTCTGATTTGACAGATAATTAGTTTTATCCTTCCGCTGAACGAATATGGTTGTGTTTACGCTTCGCTAAGTGGGCCTGCGATCGACTTAGAGAAGATGCCGATTTTGCCAAAAAAAATCATCTTTTCAGTTGAAGCTCATTTTGATCTTGGCGGGTAGTAAACAAGCAAAATTGTCGCATTTGGGGCACAGAAAACCGCACGCATACATTGAAAAGCCGATACACCCAAAACGAGTCACTGTTTGGTGCGGATTTTGGTCCAGAGGCATAATTGGGCCATTTTTCGAAAATGAGCAAGGAGTGGCCGTAACAGTCAATGGCGATCGTTATCGGGCCATGTTGAACGAATTTTTGTTCACAAAAATTGAAGAGGAGGATATTGGCAACATTTGGTTTCAACAAGACGGCGCTACGTGCCACACAGCCGAAGCTACACTCGATGTTTTGCGCCATTTTCAAAAAAAAAAATTATTTGGCGGACCCTTTATATACACAAAGATTTTAATTAAAAGCTTTGGTGTCATTTTTAAGAAAAATATGAATTATCTTAGGGCCAGTTTTTTAGTGCTCTCTGTGTTAAATGAGAGTAAGTTAATCCTGCAAATAAATTAAACTCGAGTTAGATCAGAAACTTTATTTAGTGGATTAACTTAAGCTTTTAGTTGTCAAAAAGGTATCGAAATCAAAGTGCGACAATATGAAAATGAAGTTTAAAATATCAAAGTTGAGATGGCGCCATTACGAAAATTGTCCTTTCCATAGTATTGTATGTGCTGCAGTGTTAATAGATTTTGTAAAGGGTCTTCCAATAGAGACTTTCAACTTTGACAGTTGATAGCTGTCAAATTGGCTGCCATTTATTCAATCAACAACACGTGAACATGATAAAATTGTTTTTAGCAAAATGGGTGTTCTGTTCGGGAAACGTTCCGCGCACTTCGCCCATTTATGGTCATCTTCTGCGATGAGGCCCATTTCTGTCCCGAAAAATTTGTTGTGGATTTTGGGTTGGCGGCATCATTGGTCCATATTTCTTTGAGAACGACGTTGGCCTTTTGACCTGAGTCGGATGATAGGAACACCAACAACATGTGGTTTCAACAGGACGGCGCTACGTTTCACACAGCATACACAACATTGGAAATTCTGCACGAGGGATTCAAGAGCATGGTCTTATCACAAGGAGATGATGTGAACCGCCCACCGAGATAGTGCGATTTAACCCCGTTAGACTTTTTCGTGTGGGTTTTTCTGAAGTCACAGGTCTATGCGAATAGGCTTCAAACGACAGCTTCCCTCAAAGCTAACATAACCCATGCCATCGGTCAAATTCAGCCTGACCATGCGCCAGAGTCATGGAAAATTGGACGCCATCCAGAGAAGTCGCGGCGGACATTTGAGCGATGTTATATTCCAACGTACATATTGGCATCTATAGGCATTTCAAACTAATAAAAGCATTTCGATGATATGATACTCAATGATGTTTTGTTTTATTTTAATTTAAATTTAAAGATATAGGAAAGCGCTTAATGAAAGACCCGTCATGTGCATTCATTAGACATACCTGTTCAACTAGTCCAGAGTTTACTCACCACAAATGTTTTAAGTTATTTTTGTATCTAAATTGACTGAAAACATTTTTTGGGGAGTTAAATCAGTTTTAACCCTGAAGCTATAAGTAAACCATGTTCTTACACTGAATAACTCGGCCCTAAATTCTGTTAACATTTTTATTGCAGAAACAAGTATTTTTGGTCTTAAATAAATATTTTCAAAAACGACTCCATGGAATGCTCAAAAATGGTAAAAATGGAAGATTTTCAACATTCTGTTTTTCCCGTCGTCCTAATTCAATCTCGAATTCGATTTTCTTTTTCTATTCATATTTATGTAAGCACAAAATAAATTAAACAGAATAACGTATTTTCTTTCTATAAGTAATGTTCCAGGCTCAGAGAATACAATTCCCACAACAAGGAGTAATTTGTTGAGCTCCTTAACGTGCACACTAAAGAAATCAACCATCAATTGACTTTGCGAGTGCTACCAAACCAACAACTAAACCGCATATTCATTGGCTATTCAATAACTATATGGCCAAACGTGGAATATTTCGGAATGTGCACAACAAGAATCTCAATAAAAATACCTTTTACTCTCTAGCAGCATCTGCTGGCACCTGTGTGTAGATCAACTAGACTTCTTTTCAAATAGTAACGAATTTTACAGACAAATTAAAAATAGCTATTTATGGGACCCATACCAAGTAGACATTAGAAAAATAAAAAAAAATGTACTTGTATACCTGAAGTACATACAGTTAGCATAACCAATTATGAAAATATAATTTTTACTATGAACACTAAAAATTTGTCGAATTTTTTTTTTCGAAAACGTTGGCAAAGATGTTAGCAAAAATAAAATACTTGTGTACACTGTGACGTATACGTTTTTTTTTTAAATAATTTTTGTTTGCATTTAAGGTTAAAAATAGCGATTTTTCCAATTTTCGTATGAAGGGCTTAAACTTTGACTCATATATGTATACTAAATTAAGTCCATTATACTCTTTTGTTTCTAATTTAAGGAACTCTCTTGTCTCTTGAAATAAATAAGTGAAGGTTTGAATATATTATATGAAATATGTGACCGTTTACTGAAATATGTATATACATATTTGTTGCTTGTTTTGTAGACTTCAGGTCGTAAATGAAACCATTTTTTTCCCGTCCACAACGTTTCTTCCATGACTATGGTGAAAAAATTATATCTTTATTTGCATTGACTACTACACAAACAAATATTTTTTTGCAAAAAAAAAACAAAGGGCGATATATGCAAAACAAGCATACAGGAATGGTTGAGAGTTGTAAGCCACTATAGGCCCTGATGGTCGTGTTTTAATAATGGAAGTGACTCTAGACATGCCAATTATAACAGTTTTGGTTTATAAAAGTACCGTTTATCCGGCCCCGCAGGGCCAGGGCCCTCCACCGAGTTTTTATTTCAAGTCGCGCCAAGCGCTAAAGCACACCCACTTTTAATATGGTAAAACTGATATAACTGTTATAAATTGGCATGTCTCTAGCCTCGTCCATGTGCAACACGGGGCTATATTGTTCATTTTTGTATACTCATACTCACATAAGAGCAAGTTCGAGCGACAATGTCGTGCATATTTGAATATGAATTCAAAACTTGTTCAACATTATATATATCTACTATACATAGTACTTCTAACTACCTATGTATATTATGTAAGTATGTGTTAAATTTCAAGTAAAACTGGGTGGCTAAAACCACAACGCAGAAACTTAAAAATGCCCAAAATTTGCAACGACTGTGGACTACAGGAGATGACCTATCAATCAAGACAACGTCAATATTTTTGGATAAATTTCATAAAAAATAGCTTTGTGTTTTTGTCTCATTGTGAAAGATTCATACTTGTATCTTAGCGTCGCAGGAAGGAAAACTCCTTAAGGTTCCGAGGCTCACCCCAACTTCGTCTTAAATAACACCACTTCACTCAATGTGTCTCTTGGTTGATATTACATATTAAGTACCTAAAGCAGATAAACAGATTGAATTCCTTGCCCAAGCCCGCCACGTCGCACAGTGGTTCGGTTTGTATGGGAGAGCGGAAAAAAGTCTGTTTTATCTGAACGGTTCAATGGATTTAAATGAAATTTGGCAAACATGTTTATATTAGTCTTATACATATTTGGTCAAAATTTGGTTGAAAAAAAATAATTAGAAACAAACTTATTGACATTTTTCTAAAATTTGAGGGATTTGATGTTTGTATGGGAGAGCGGAAAAAAAATCTGTAACATCTGAACTGTTTAACGGATTAAGATGAAATTTGATTCGCATTTTTAAATTAGTCTTATACACATTTTGTCAAAATTTGGCTTAGAAAAAATCATTAGTAAAAAAGTTATTGACTTTTTTTCTAAAATTTGAGTGTTTTGATGTTTGTATTGGAGAGCGGAAAAAAGTCTGTAAAATCTGAACTATTAAACGAATTTTAATGAAATTTGACAAACATGTTAAGATTAGTTTTATACATGCTTGGTCGAAATTTGGTCAAGAAAAAATTGTTAGAAAAAAAGTTATTGACATTTTTATATAAAATAAAAGTTTTTTTTAATAAAATCTTAACTTTTTATTTTGAATAAAATATTATTATTAACTATGTATATCATAAAATTAAATAAATAAATAGATGAATACATAAAAAAAAAAATAATAAAAAACAATTATGAAGTAATAATTTTATAATGCTAGAATGAGGTTTTTTGCGTCTGCGCTGATTGGAAGTATTTTCTTTTTTGCCTGTGGCCTTAAACCTGTTATTATTGGATCTGAGGATATGAGTATATGATGCATCACATCTTCATTCGTCGCAATTCGGCTGCATTTTCTCGAATGAAACCTGCGGTAGGCTTTATAATCCTTATTTCGGCATTCTTGGGCTTCCTCGGAGAGCGATCCAACAGGAAATGCACAGCTTTTAATTATTTCTTCTCCATAGATCAAAACCTTATGTACGGTTGCTGGCATATTGTACCATTTATATTTCTCAACAAACAGTTCAGCAGTTTCCCACGTGTAAGGTGCATATTTTTTGAAATCTAATTTTTCATTCGACGTTATTACTTCAAGGATAGCAGCAAACCGCCGAATTAGGGATTCCCTAACTCCAGTGATTTCTGAAGTCATGGTTGGATTTATATATATTTTATATATATAGATTTAAGTAAGAGATTTTATTCTAATAAGCCATTGCTAATCCTTACAGGTAATAAAAAATTACGCAATACAGAACAAAAACAAAGCAATAAAACTTTAAAAAGAACACCTTTTTTATTTTTACCTGCCCTACTTTTAGCGAAAAATTAAAAAAAAATAAAAGATTACCCCTAATCCTTTTCTTTATTTTGTATTAAGCTCTATCATATAATTCAAAATATCATAAAACTATATTATTTTTCGTGTGTTGATTTCAAGAAAATTGAGTTGAAAGTTGAAAAATTTTCCAGGGAGAAATAAATGGTTTCGCAAAAATCGAAATTCTCAGCCCTGGGTCAATGTATTAATTTTGTTTTATTTTTAAAATAAAGTTTGACATTTTTTCTTAAAATAATAGGCTTAACTAGTTCATTCTGACAATTAATACCGAAGTAATCAAACTTTTTGGTAAACACCACCGTCAAGACGGAGTTTTTTGAAATCCGATTAAGTGAAACATTTTTGAGCATAACTTCCACATCTGCACGTATCTGCAGCTGATTTTTTCTGTGCCTTAACATGAATGTATGGAGCATATGGTGGCATACTTACTTTCTTGGTATCTTTTGGAGCTGTTTTTTTAAATCAAAAAGTTTTAAAAAAAAGCATTTTTTCTTAGTACTAAAGCTTCAGGCTACTTATAGAAGGTATCTTTTATAAATAATCAATATTTTTTTTTATTTTTAGATAACCGAAAATAGACCAATTAAATTATTTAAGAAGCTAGAGAATTTATCTACAGGAACTTCGGAAAAAAACATCTCAAAATTTGTTGAAAATACGGTTCGCGATTTTAGTAAAATTATTTTTCAACTTTGAGGGCTTGTAAATCAGAACATACAATATATATGTTAAAAAATACTTTTAGATCATACGCTCGGGTTATCTAAGAGTACTTAAACATAAACTTTAAAAGGATAGATATGACTTTTTCAAAAGACTTTTTTCCGCTCTCGCACCACTGTGCGTCGTCGGTCGCGTCGCGTCCGCCTTTCATCCTTATGTGCATTTGAAGATCAACTAACAGAGATACTCTGGGTACATTGCAATGCACACAACGTCACTTGTACTAGTGGCGGGCACTGCTGACTGGTGCCACTCTGTATGACAGAAGAACACAGACACAGCCACAGCACACGGAGACGGATACGGAGCTCATGCATTTCTATCAGCGTCGCTCCCCCTTTCTCATCTGGGGTTCAATGTGAGTGTTGTTTGCTTGGAAATTGGAAAACCGAGTGCATGCGGTGCGCGGGTGAATGTTGGACCCATTATAGTACAGAGAGTATAGGGAGTGCACCGCGCCGTGCCGTCGAGCATTGACTATGTACCTACTATAAGCTACAACACACAACACGTACGGGGACAGCCACAGTTCGTTGACCGCATTTCTGCTGCACGTGTCGCCCGACATTGTCGGAATCCGATGCGGTGCCTCCTGCGTTTCTTCAATATGGAATCGGGAGGCGCCGCAGCCGATGTCGAAAACTTTTGTTGGGGAATTTAATTGCATGCACATGCAACAATAAAATTTTCGTTGTCTCTCGTAGCCGTTCGTTGATCTTTTTTGGTTTCTGTGTGTTCTTTTGTGTTACTCTTCTCTTTTTTTTTAACACATAGGCGGATGTTTTTTGTGTTGTTTTGCAGTTGTGTTGAGGAAAGTAGGTTTTTTTTTGTTTAAATTTTTTGAGAGTGCTTCTATCGTTTTTGTTCTGTTGTAAAAAAAGCAGACTTGACTGTGACTGCTGACGGGGGGAAAGAAAAGCAAAAAACTATTGCAACTTTGTTGTGTCTTACATTGTTATTAGCGAGAGCGTTGAAAGGGTGTTGAGAGCGGCAAGTAAGAACGTAGGTATTGTAGTTTGTTTCAAAGATCAAGTGGACTATAAATATTCTTCATAAGTATATGAGAGTGTAGATACACATTATTTCATAAATTTGTTTGCTTGTTACAAATTTTAAAGTGGCCCATTGAAAACGAGTCTGAATTTTATGAGTTTTTTTTATAAGCAAAGGCAGAGAGAAAAGGGCAAACAATTAATTCACGAGCCACGAAGATATATATGTATGTATGAAAATGCATAGGCACGTACCTACCTAACAGATCTTTGGAAATTATTTGTTTTCTATACCAACCAACACCTGCATACATATATATTTTGTTAATTGAAAAAAAATAAATAAAATTCAATTAATCATAATGGAAGGGGTTTTATCGACATTCGTTGACATTGATGAAAATAATTTGACAGCGAACTTATTAGATGTTACCTACATATTTGAATTTTTTTATAATGTTCGCACACTCATGGGCTTATAACACTATAAGTACCCTGATGATAAACACACAGTGCGAGCGTTAGGGAAATATGGAACCGGGTTTAATATGAAATGCACAATACGAAATATCACAATGGGAGATAAAAATAGATTAAGGCATTGCATTTCATTCACATTCGAGTAGTGGAGCTAAAGAAAAATTATCTGCAGGTACTTAACTATACGTCCAGCATTGGGCTGAAAGGTAAACTGATGAGCATATCTGGAAGCGCGAGTATTACGGATTAAAATGCATCTGGCTCTTTCAATAGAAAATTGTTTATAAAAGTTTCGAAAGAATCCAAAGTTTCGTTATTGTTACATTGCTCTCAGTTCTGTGATTTGAGGGAGCATCTGCTCTTATATGGTAGGTTTGTATATGGGTATGTGAGCCTTACCTGCTTAGGCTTTGGACAAATTTACGCCTCAAACTACATTATGCAGATCAGAAGGGGACACAAAAGAGATGGCCCATTTTTGGGCCCAGAGCGTGAACTAATGAATTTGATATCAAATGAAAGGTGATGTTGAGGATATTATGTGGGCCAAATATTTACAAAATCATTCGTGAGATTTCCGAGATATTTGAGCTTGAAGTTGGCTAACTCAGAAAAGTACATAATTTCACTTATTTTTCCGAACTTATATCTGCTTATATCTTGCGATATAAGGCACGTAGGATAATGATTTTGGTATCACATGATAGGTCGAAAATGTTTTGTAAATTTTCATGAGTGGTTCCATTTGTTTGCAACAATATTATTGCACCGACTACATTTTCGTGCACACACTATCCTGTACTCGCTGAATATTTTCTTCAGTCCGAGCGGTTTGTGATCTTCCAGTTCGAAGAAAGTCACTTGTTGTCAAAAACGAACAATCAGATGATTCATGGTCCAACAGTCTGGTTCTCAGACTAAAAATACGGAGATAAGCATGTTGCATTAAAACTATTGCACATTAATTTTCAAAATAAAATTCCATAATTTTTATCCCTTGGTAAGCCGTATGTCCTTAACACGAATAGTATTGACTTTTTAAGCCCAGTTTGTCAGTGGTGAGTTAAACCAGAATAAGCTAACTCTAGAAGTAAATTATCCCACAGTTAACCGGGAAAGTAGTTTTCGGTGGAGATTGCATGCTGGATAAAACATTAATAGCGCAATTCATCAGATAATCCTCGAATTTGATGAATTAACTCGGGTTTGACTTTAGTCTCGCTTAATGCGTAAATTCTCATTGGATTGTTAGCGCATAGTGACTTTAAATATCTCCAAATAATAGTGTTAAATCACAAGATCTTTGAGGCCTATTTACAGATCCACTACGCGAAATTATACTTAAATGTTGTTTAAGCTTTAAACTTTAAGAAACAATATAAATATGTCGGTATTTGATTGCATTTAACTGCATTTACAAAAAATAATGATCAAAAAGCCTAATCAACAAACTTCATTCAATAAAATAATAAAAAGTACAGCCTGATGTTGCAAATTATTTTGACGTAATCTCATTTTCTTGATCTAGATTGAATGTATCATTATAGTTTAGGAAAATAAGATTTATAAGTTCTGTAAACTATATCAAATCTATTTTATTAATTTTATGCAAACAAATATTTACACTTCAAAGGAGATAATTCCAGAATACGAAAAAAATTGTGTGAGTGCTGGGACTCACGGTTAATATGTGTAAACAACAACGTGCGCGGATCCAAAACGGACTTGTTTTTGCTTGAAGGGGATCTTAAGATTTTTTTCACTGAACGCAGCCATCCTAGTATGCAGATCGTAACGTTGCACACGAACGTTCACGTTTTTTTTCAATCCGTTTCATTTCAGTTGACCCATTAATCTTTATCATGTCGTCGAAGGATTTAATAAATTTATAACTGCAAAAAAAAAACTGATAGGTACCTACTGACTATTTGCAAGATAAATTTTTCGATTTTTGATTCTTAATCTTTGAGATAAAATTATTATTATACCTAAATTATATACAAATTAAGTTCAACCACCTTTTATCTTCTATCCTTCAAGCTTCCAATCACCTAATAAACCTGATTCTCAAAATTAAATATGTAGATACCTACACTTATCAAGAAATTATTGGCTGGCTTGGAGGTGCAGTTGTTATGTTTGCTGCGCTCAACTTAATTATATATTGGTATAGGGGTACCTACCGGTATTATTTTGTGACAGCTAAACTCATTAAACCAAAAATATCGAATTTTTCGTAATAAAAACTCATAATAAATATTTATTTTGTTTCTCAATATTTCATCCATATCTTGAAGTATCTAAGACTCGTTTTCCAATTTGGATAAACAAGCTAAAGCAGTAGATCAATAAATCTGAAACAGTTTCATATTTTCAAATCAGGCGTTCGTATGAAAAATAAGTTTCCATATAGGAATTTTAATATGGACCTCTAAGTTTTAATGAAAGCCCGCCTTTAAATGTTCAACTATCAGCCATTAGAGAAAATTATATTTACTAGCTTTAAATTTGTCTTAAGGCCTTTATTACAGTCTCCGTTTTGCAGTCAATAAAATCAAAGTCTGCACTCAATATGCCAATAAACATACATACAACTCATTAAGATAATGAGTCTAATAGATTGAAGATGTCATCAAGCTCACTTGTTCAAGACAACAGAGTATATCTGCAACAAACTTGCAAAAACGTACCTAAGAAAAAAAAAATGTAAATTAAATTAATCCAAGAACAGAGTAAAAAGTCAATAAACAAAGATTAACATGTAAAACACGCGCATCCGCGCAATCCAATATAATAAAATTTATATTAATATAAACACTATAATGTATGTACACATACAGATATAACTTTGTAATTAATTACAATATTGCAAAGAGCCTCTTATACAGGTATTTATTATTTTTAATTTTTTTTATTTTTGTTTATTGTTTTTCTTAATTTTGTTAATAAAATACTAAACAACCAACACGTGTCGCAAATTGAAATGGCCTTGACAATGCGCACGGTTGGGGTATATTTTTTTCATTTTATTTGTATTTGTTTTATCGACCTATTATAAGAAAAAATATTATATAGGTAAGGATTTTGTTGAAATACGAAATGGGAATACAATTAAAAAAAAAAAAAACCTAAGCCTCGTGAGGTAATTGGCAATAAGTTTTTGTTTTTCTGTTGTTTCTTTTCTTGTTTTCTACACGCGTTCTATTTAGCTTTTGTTTTGCATTCCAGTTTTACTGCATGGTCGTAGCTGAAAAAAATATGTGGGAAGGTCGGATCTCATGATGATTAACGATTTCTATAATCGCTATGACATTTCAGAGTATAAAAGGTCCCTACAATAAACAAGTGCTACCAAATCAAAAAAAAAATCTATTAGTTTTGAAGTGGACGCAATTGAATCCCGAAAACATTTTTTGCCAAAAGATAATACAGGGTAAAGCGTGGCAGGCGATGCGCATTGGTTTTAAATTGCAATAAAACTGGACGAAACGATGAAAAATGGAACAAAACTCACTTTATCGCATTATCGGGTTTCTATAACTTTGACAATCGATAACTTTATGGACTGGAAAATGCGGAATAGAAATCCTGGAAAAATGAGATAAAATGAAAAATAAAATCTTTGAAAATCGATAAGTTTATCATTTGAAACGTCAAATTTTATCACTTAGTGAATGATAGGCGATAAGCTAATATTAAAGAAGTAATGGCTTTAACTAAAAAGATAATTTAAACGCTTCTGGATCACAAATTTAGTGCTTTGGTGAATTTAAAAACATTTTTTAAATTTTTAAGTTTATTTTGAAGAACTAAAAACACCTTATGAAAATAAGCGAAATCATTGTTCTACTCATGGCCGCAGAAAAATCGTGACTTGACTGATATCCCTTTGGTAAGAAGCTGACGCGAAAAAGTGTAGGGCAGCAGAAACTCGAAGAGGGATGGGGATGAATGTTATTCGCTGTCCCTGGGTCATATGTGGTCGCAATTCCTCCAACAGAAGTTGTGCGACATCTCAGCTGAATCTAAATAATTCACGAAACCGCTCTTCAGGCATATCGAACTGATCCGTTGTATCACGCAGATTTCTTCTTTAGATCCGCGTTCTATTTCGGCGTTCGTGGGCTTCTTCGACTAAAATGCTAGCGACGTACATTTTTACTTTCTATATTTAGTGCTGTAATTGGCAAAACTTTATTAATTTAACTATTTACTTGAAATTATTTTGTTTTTGAAATGTCTAAATGACAGATTGACTTTTCGCATTCCAATGGAAATTCCAGTCAAAAAATATCCCAAATTGAAATCCAGTTACAGACATAGATACACCATATAAAGATGACAATCTTTCGTACGTTTCACCCTCCAAAACCCATTTGTTTACATTGTTGTATTTGTAATTTAATTTTGTGTCGATGAATATATGTGAATTGCAACAACAATTTAATGGGGTGGGTTTGTTCTGTTTTGCTAGATCGGCCATTTTTTATGTGCAAACAACGCAGCCATCTTTAAAAAAATTTCAACTCACCAGCTTTTCACCATGAAAATGGGGGGTGTTAGGTGGGGTATCGGGTTGTGTTGATAAAAACACAAATTTAAAGATGCTAAGTCCGCTGTTACACTACTACTTTGGCGTGATGAAACTTCTTTAAAATTTTTTTGAAAATTCATCTTGTAAGTCGTGCGCTATTTCGCATTAGTTTGATTGGTTATTGAAATCTTCAATGCTCTCTATATATGTATATTAACAACCATACAGGTATACATGTGGGCTCTACAAACAACGGAAATAAATGAAGCGACTTGTTAAATAAACAAGGAATACAATAGCATATATAACATAATGCTCATAAAAGCCCGGAGTGATTCGTTGAAAAAAATGACATTGGATATTAGCGACGCCATCACAGAAAAAAATGGACTTTCCATAAAAACTATTGATTACAAGTATGTAATTCAAGCCAATAACAGAGTTTTTTTTAATTCAAGCCAATAACAGAGTTTTTGTTATTGCATTAAACATGTAATTTATTAGCCCCGACGTTGTTTTTTTCGACAAATTTCCTCCCAGCAAAAAATGTCAAATTCCATTGAGGGATGGCTACGATGACGATGGATTAAAAAACGAAAATTTTTCCATTTTATTTTCTGCTCCGGATTTTTTGTTTCTGGAATATGCAATTGTAGAACTTTCTGGTGTTTTTTGAAGCGAAAAACATTCTACAGACGTCGAAATACAGTTTGTTGCCTTTCAGTCGAGTAATAGACTGTCAAATTTCATGTCTTCGATGTCAAAAAATCCAAAAATTTGAGATTTAATTTCTTGAAAAGGGCAATTTTAGAGCTTTCGTGACTTTCGTAAAGAAATATTCGTCAAAATAAAGTTTGTCCCCTATCTGTCAAGCAATGTCAAGTTTCGTATAAAATTGAATTTTTATTTCGAAATGAAATGCCTTAACATAATATGCATGTCTGAAAAAAAGTATATGCAACCGACTTTTTTTCACCCGGGATGCATTTAAGAGCACATCCACATAAGTCAAAAAATATATGGCTACCAACCTTCGGTAACGAATATTTTTCAGCAACCGATCTAAGCGCCACCTAAACATCTCAACATTTCAACAATTTATATCCACTCTTATTACAGACCTAAGTTATATTCATTTTTCGATTTGTATTTGTTTGCGTGTAAAAATTTGCTGATATCACTATTTACTTTCTCAAAAAACACGCCTATTGTTTTTTTTTAATCATATTCACTGTTTGTTTCAGTAAATTGAGAGTAAAAAACAAAAGACAATCGAATATACTTAAATCGATTATAAATTTTCACTTTCAAAACTTGTTTCCTCAAAATTATCCATATAAGGTCGGGTTAGCACTTTATAACTCGTAGCTCAATTTACTATACTTTTCGAACATACTCGTGGCATTTTTAAAATAACCGGCATTTTGGTGGTGAATGGACGCCAAGTGCATATGTGTGCAAATAAATCATGGTGAATGGATGCCAACTGCATATGTGTGCGTGTTTCTCCTGAATTTCCCCTGAATTAGCTTGTAGGCAAACTCGGATGACAGCCGAGATTGTCATCTTTATATGATGTATCTACGGTTACCATAGATACACCATATAAAGATGACAATCTTTCGTACGTTTCACCCTCCAAAACCCATTTGTTTACATTGTTGTATTTGTAATTTAATTTTGTGTCGATGAATATATGTGAATTGCAACAACAATTTAATGGGGTGGGTTTGTTCTGTTTTGCTAGATCGGCCATTTTTTATGTGCAAACAACGCAGCCATCTTTAAAAAAATTTCAACTCACCAGCTTTTCACCATGAAAATGGGGGATGTTAGGTGGGGTATCGGGTTGTGTTGATAAAAACACAAATTTAAAGATGCTAAGTCCGCTGTTACACTACTACTTTGGCGTGATGAAACTTCTTTAAAATTTTTTTGAAAATTCATCTTGTAAGTCGTGCGCTATTTCGCATTAGTTTGATTGGTTATTGAAATCTTCAATGCTCTCTATATATGTATATTAACAACCATACAGGTATACATGTGGGCTCTACAAACAACGGAAATAAATGAAGCGACTTGTTAAATAAACAAGGAATACAATAGCATATATAACATAATGCTCATAAAAGCCCGGAGTGATTCGTTGAAAAAAATGACATTGGATATTAGCGACGCCATCACAGAAAAAAATGGACTTTCCATAAAAACTATTGATTACAAGTATGTAATTCAAGCCAATAACAGAGTTTTTTTTAATTCAAGCCAATAACAGAGTTTTTGTTATTGCATTAAACATGTAATTTATTAGCCCCGACGTTGTTTTTTTCGAAAAATTTCCTCCCAGCAAAAAATGTCAAATTCCATTGAGGGATGGCTACGATGACGATGGATTAAAAAACGAAAATTTTTCCATTTTATTTTCTGCTCCGGATTTTTTGTTTCTGGAATATGCAATTGTAGAACTTTCTGGTGTTTTTTGAAGCGAAAAACATTCTACAGACGTCGAAATACAGTTTGTTGCCTTTCAGTCGAGTAATAGACTGTCAAATTTCATGTCTTCGATGTCAAAAAATCCAAAAATTTGAGATTTAATTTCTTGAAAAGGGCAATTTTAGAGCTTTCGTGACTTTCGTAAAGAAATATTCGTCAAAATAAAGTTTGTCCCCTATCTGTCAAGCAATGTCAAGTTTCGTATAAAATTGAATTTTTATTTCGAAATGAAATGCCTTAACATAATATGCATGTCTGAAAAAAAGTATATGCAACCGACTTTTTTTCACCCGGGATGCATTTAAGAGCACATCCACATAAGTCAAAAAATATATGGCTACCAACCTTCGGTAACGAATATTTTTCAGCAACCGATCTAAGCGCCACCTAAACATCTCAACATTTCAACAATTTATATCCACTCTTATTACAGACCTAAGTTATATTCATTTTTCGATTTGTATTTGTTTGCGTGTAAAAATTTGCTGATATCACTATTTACTTTCTCAAAAAACACGCCTATTGTTTTTTTTTAATCATATTCACTGTTTGTTTCAGTAAATTGAGAGTAAAAAACAAAAGACAATCGAATATACTTAAATCGATTATAAATTTTCACTTTCAAAACTTGTTTCCTCAAAATTATCCATATAAGGTCGGGTTAGCACTTTATAACTCGTAGCTCAATTTACTATACTTTTCGAACATACTCGTGGCATTTTTAAAATAACCGGCATTTTGGTGGTGAATGGACGCCAAGTGCATATGTGTGCAAATAAATCATGGTGAATGGATGCCAACTGCATATGTGTGCGTGTTTCTCCTGAATTTCCCCTGAATTAGCTTGTAGGCAAACTCGGATGACAGCCGAGATTGTCATCTTTATATGATGTATCTACGGTTACCATAGATACACCATATAAAGATGACAATCTTTCGTACGTTTCACCCTCCAAAACCCATTTGTTTACATTGTTGTATTTGTAATTTAATTTTGTGTCGATGAATATATGTGAATTGCAACAACAATTTAATGGGGTGGGTTTGTTCTGTTTTGCTAGATCGGCCATTTTTTATGTGCAAACAACGCAGCCATCTTTAAAAAAATTTCAACTCACCAGCTTTTCACCATGAAAATGGGGGATGTTAGGTGGGGTATCGGGTTGTGTTGATAAAAACACAAATTTAAAGATGCTAAGTCCGCTGTTACACTACTACTTTGGCGTGATGAAACTTCTTTAAAATTTTTTTGAAAATTCATCTTGTAAGTCGTGCGCTATTTCGCATTAGTTTGATTGGTTATTGAAATCTTCAATGCTCTCTATATATGTATATTAACAACCATACAGGTATACATGTGGGCTCTACAAACAACGGAAATAAATGAAGCGACTTGTTAAATAAACAAGGAATACAATAGCATATATAACATAATGCTCATAAAAGCCCGGAGTGATTCGTTGAAAAAAATGACATTGGATATTAGCGACGCCATCACAGAAAAAAATGGACTTTCCATAAAAACTATTGATTACAAGTATGTAATTCAAGCCAATAACAGAGTTTTTTTTAATTCAAGCCAATAACAGAGTTTTTGTTATTGCATTAAACATGTAATTTATTAGCCCCGACGTTGTTTTTTTCGAAAAATTTCCTCCCAGCAAAAAATGTCAAATTCCATTGAGGGATGGCTACGATGACGATGGATTAAAAAACGAAAATTTTTCCATTTTATTTTCTGCTCCGGATTTTTTGTTTCTGGAATATGCAATTGTAGAACTTTCTGGTGTTTTTTGAAGCGAAAAACATTCTACAGACGTCGAAATACAGTTTGTTGCCTTTCAGTCGAGTAATAGACTGTCAAATTTCATGTCTTCGATGTCAAAAAATCCAAAAATTTGAGATTTAATTTCTTGAAAAGGGCAATTTTAGAGCTTTCGTGACTTTCGTAAAGAAATATTCGTCAAAATAAAGTTTGTCCCCTATCTGTCAAGCAATGTCAAGTTTCGTATAAAATTGAATTTTTATTTCGAAATGAAATGCCTTAACATAATATGCATGTCTGAAAAAAAGTATATGCAACCGACTTTTTTTCACCCGGGATGCATTTAAGAGCACATCCACATAAGTCAAAAAATATATGGCTACCAACCTTCGGTAACGAATATTTTTCAGCAACCGATCTAAGCGCCACCTAAACATCTCAACATTTCAACAATTTATATCCACTCTTATTACAGACCTAAGTTATATTCATTTTTCGATTTGTATTTGTTTGCGTGTAAAAATTTGCTGATATCACTATTTACTTTCTCAAAAAACACGCCTATTGTTTTTTTTTAATCATATTCACTGTTTGTTTCAGTAAATTGAGAGTAAAAAACAAAAGACAATCGAATATACTTAAATCGATTATAAATTTTCACTTTCAAAACTTGTTTCCTCAAAATTATCCATATAAGGTCGGGTTAGCACTTTATAACTCGTAGCTCAATTTACTATACTTTTCGAACATACTCGTGGCATTTTTAAAATAACCGGCATTTTGGTGGTGAATGGACGCCAAGTGCATATGTGTGCAAATAAATCATGGTGAATGGATGCCAACTGCATATGTGTGCGTGTTTCTCCTGAATTTCCCCTGAATTAGCTTGTAGGCAAACTCGGATGACAGCCGAGATTGTCATCTTTATATGATGTATCTACGGTTACAGACACCCGATTTTTTCTAGAAGCGATAACTGAGGAATGAGTTGTTTCGTTTTTTTTAACGATTCGAAAAGTTATCGCCTGAGTTAGAGACCATGGGTCCTGGAATGAATAATTGAATGAAAACATTTTTTTTTTTCATTTTTCCGTATTATGTGTTATAGGTATTTGAGCTTACACTAGGGATGGCAAAATAGCCGGTTTCGGTTTTCCCAATTTTTTTTCTTCAGTTTTAACTGTAACCGGTTTTCGAGTATTTTAGAAGGAGATTTTTTTTTTGAAGTTAATTTATTTTGAAAAATATATTTTATAAAAACTTATAATATTCACTTACATATGTACATATGTATCTTAAAATAATGTTTACTTTTACTGGCAAGCATTTTTCGTCTAAAAAAACGGTGTGAAACGACATTTTTGGACTTTTTTTTTATAAAAATTATTTAAAAAAAAGATAAATATTATAAAACAACCAAAATATCAACCGTAAATCGTACCGTTTAATAAGAGAATATTAGTTGGCAGACAGAAAAGTAAACAAAAACGAAAGGGAAAAGGAAAAGGCTAATCATTCCAATTCCAATAATAATAATATGAAAAGATGGAAAACTTCCAAAAGTCACATACTTTAAGAATGTATTTGTATTCACCTTCATAAATCTCAGTTTAAATGAAGTGAGTGTAGTTTCTCCACGATTCCGCTTCCTACCACTACACTATCCTATCGCTCAGTCAGTTCAGTAGCCATAACGAATAATAAGTACCTACAGTCAATAGGGAAAAATCTAATTATTCATTCTAATTCAGATTAAATATGGTGGAGTATATTAAGACTAACCTAAATCTCAATTTGCGGGACTGAAAACCGTGTGGAAGAGGCCGCCATTTTGAAAAAGACTTTTATACGATTTTCTCGGCTCCTATCAACCTTATAACGGATTTCTATACATATATGATTTTGTAGGAAAAAATATTCTCTAAATCTATTGTCTAAAAACATTTTTTACAACTCTTTTAAATGCAAAATATTGTCAAAAAACTGTCAAAATTTTGTTTAGGAAAACGGTTTTTACCGTTTATTTCATCTTTCGTTCATGTGATTGAAAAAATGATTATCACAATTCTTCCTACATTTCTTTAAATTAAGCATTTCTGTGCGTTTAATGCAACTTATGATATAAGGTAAAGAGCAGGACAATTATGTTCGTTTTGTCGAAAGAAAGGGTATCTACGATTCTAATAATAAACTGTTAAAAAATTTTAAATAAATTTATTATTTTTTAAAGTGACCTCATAGCCTCCACATTTTCTGACCGATTTTGATAAATGATAGCTCATTCAATTCAGCACAAAAGGGAAATAAAAATTGAAGATCCAAAAAAAAAATTTAAAATTTTAAATGTCCATAACCGTGAAAAAATGTGTAATTTTTAGATTCAATTCAAAAAAATTATAGACAATTTCATAATATGAACATTGAACACTCCTCTTTTTGAAACTTTAAAAAAAATCTTAAATTGGTCGAAAATTGACTGAGTAAAAATCGTTGAATCCTGAAAACATAGGAAAACGGTTCTTAGACAATAAATTGAAATTTTGAGGGTCTATGAATTTTTTATGTGCCATAATATTATGATGTATTCAGTCATACCTACAAACTCTACTAGGTCACCTCGAGAGCAATTAAATTTGTTTACCCCCTTCTTTTCGACATGATAATCATAATTGCCCTGCTCGTAAGCTCATATCTAAAGTTAAGCAAAAGATTTAGAGAATATTTGTTCCTACAAATCCATACACAAAAAGCCGTTCTAGGGTTAATAGGAGCCGAGAAAATCGTATAAACGTCTTTTTTCAAAATGGCGGCCCCTTCCACACGGTTTTCAGTCCCACAAACTGAGATTTAGGTTAGTCTCAATATACCCTACCACATTTAATTTGAATTACAAATTCTTCAAAAAATTTACAGATTGGTCATTTTAAACTCTTTATTTCCTGTCCTAAATCAGATTAAGAGTGGTGAAGAGAGAAAGAAAGAAAGAAAGAAATTTCTGTATCTTGTTTATAGGTGTAAACGGCGAATGTGAAAGTGTTAAAGTAAATAACCTGTTTTTTCACCGGGTTTTTGGGTCTTAGGAGAAACGCTGGTTGTAGAAGAGTTAAAAAAAATCATCGAAAACCCGGAACCGCTTAAACGAAAAGAAAAACCTGGTTTTGGTTTTACCCCGTCAGTTTTTCCCATGCCTACAGCATATAACACCACATTCAGTCACACCACATTGAGTGATTCATTGAGTAGTGCGCTTTTTGTGTCTACACTTTGCGAAATCTGGCTATATCGCCGGCCCGCCAAGGAGTGGGTGTGTTAACCAATAGAATAATTCCGTATTACATTGAAACTAATCCAATGGAGCTTGACTAAACACCTCTAAACTCCCATCAGAGGGCGACATATGACAGTAAATAACTTTTAAGGCTTTCGCGGTTGTTTACATAAGACATTTTAAATTTAAAATGTCATATGACAGTATGGTGTACAGCCTCAAGATTAGGGATCATAAGTCCTTACTTTTTTGAGGAACATGATTGAGCTGTCACGGTGGCTTCAGCAAGTTACCCAACCATAATCCAGAACTTGTATTTCACGCATTGCAAGAATTGGAGCTTGGACATGTAGTCCCCCGGACAATGTAAGGCCACAGCACCTACACAGCGAGGATTTGAATGGACTTTTAAGCCGGAAAATTTTTGGGCGTTTTATATCGCTAAGAGGTGATCTCAGCTGACCCATCACACGTTGTCCTGATTTGAACCCGTCTTGCAAAGTCAAAGAACCCTCGAACAGTGTTGCCAAAATGAGCTATTTATTACCAAATGAGCTACTCCACCTTTTCATTCTCTCCTTCAAATTACGATGTGCGATTTATCCTACTTTTGGCTACATAATTGAGCGATTTTAGACTCATTAAAAATTGAGAACTTATATGTACTTGATGAGATTGATCATTTATTATCAATTTTGGTCAGAACCTTAAATTATTGGAAAACCTATTGTAATTGAACTTACTTCAATCGCAATATTACTTTCAACCCCGAGACTCTCAACTCTCCGCAATTTGAAAAAAAAAACTTAAACAATAACTTTTTCACTTATGAGTGTGACACCTGCAGATTTTAATACGAAAAACACATCAATTTTGTATTACTCCTGTATCTTTACTAATAAAATGTCCAATCCATTATTTATAATTTTCCCCACTAGTGACCTTTATCAGAGGTTCAGGCATTCAAAAATTTCGAATTCCATATTGAACTGAAACCAATTCTATGTTGGGGCTTTTATCAATTTTTATTTTTGGCATTTGGGCAGTTGCATAAAATAAAATATTTTTTTTTTTTAACTTTTTCCAGTGCAGTCATCCCTGCAAGCCATCAAGTTGTAGTGTAGCCCACAATTCTATTTATTTTAAGTTTTAATATTTAAATCATATTTTGTATGACATTATGTATGTACATATGTACATAAATGATCAACTTTAAGGATTTTATTTCATTGAGAATGGGTTGAATGAATGCTTGAATGGGTTGTACATCGTTCATTGGAACCATTTTAATTTGATTCATTGGAATCTCCTATTTTCCAGGCGGCACATTTCTTACCTCTCTGGGGACAGCGGGACACATAGCTCGAAAGCTGGACTGTCCCATCCAAATATGGACGTGCATTGTCAACTTATGAAAGCATCAACACCCATTTGTTCAAGAATGTGTTCCTTTCCAGTTCTATGTTCTGAAATAGGAATACATTATTTGAAAATTGGAAAGAAGTAAAGTTCGTTATGATTTTTGTAGACTCGACTAGGTATTAAAAAACATAACACCTTGATCGAAATCTCCCAAGGTGGATAAAAGATAAAAAGCATCTGTTCAGTTAACCCTGAGACAATTTTTTGTCGATCTTGGTTGATTTTTGTCACTCCTCCTATGCTTTATTCTTTTTGACGTCTCGGTCTGGTTCTTGGCTTAACTCCATGAAAAGTGTTCTGGCGGTGGTGGTTTGAATTTCATTTGCCCAATAAGCTTTTCGTTTCCTCGCAATACACAGACTTGTTGAATTGTACATGTTTCTTGTCTATTAATTAATTTATGATTACAATGACTACTCACTTTGGTCATGACTCACACATAATCGGAACAAGTAATTTTCTATTCAATTGTTCAAGAGACCACTTTTGTTTTGTAAATAAGTTTCCGCATACAAATCATCATTATTAAGACTTTTACATCCATGGAGTAGTTATCAGGGGATTTGTGACATCTCTCGAACGTGGGAGAATGATTTAACTTTTTTTTATTGAATGTTTCTAAGATAATATTTCTAATTGAGTTTAAGTTATAATGGGTGATTTTTTAAGAGGTTTAGAACTTTTTTTAAAAAAAAAACACAAAAAATTCGAAAAAATGAATGAAATATTTATTTGAATCGATAGTTTGAACCTTGCAATTTAATGTTTAAAGATAATTTCATGCGAATGTTGACCGCGGCTGCGTCTCAGGTAGCCCATCCGCTGAGTCCAATTTTGGCATACTCTTTCACACATATCGGCCGGTATCTCACGAATGAATGCATGGATGTTGGCTTCCAGTGCGTCAATCGAAGCGGGCTTGTCCCTTTAGACATTAGCCTTGACATACCCCCACAAAAAATAATCTAATGGTGTCAAATCGCACGATCTAGGCGGCCAATTGACCGGCCCGAAACGTGAAATTAACTGTTCACCAAACTCGCCTCGCAATTGCGCCATTGTTCCGCGTGCTGTGTGGCATGTGGCACCGTCTTGTTGAAACCACATATCATGCAAGTCAAGAACTTCCATTTCGGGCAAAAAAAAGTTTGTTATCATCGCTCGGTAGCGTTCACCATTGACAGTAACGCTGCGATTCGCATCATCTTTGAAGAAATATGGCCCAATAATGCCGCCGGCCCATAAACCGCACCAAACAGTGGCTTTTTCGGGATGCATTGGTAGCTGTTGCAATACTTCTGGCTGATCTTCACTCCAAATGCGGCAATTTTGCTTATTTACGTACCCATTCAACCAAAAATGAGCCTCATCGCTGAACACAAGCAGCGCGCGATGAACATTTCGAACCGAGCACGAATTTTGATAGTAAAATTCAATAATTTGCAAGCGTTGTTCATTTGTAAGACGATCCATGGTTAAATTGCAAACCAAACTGAAGCTGTTTGACAGTGACACAAGGTACTAAACACACGTCAGCTGTCAAAACCAGTGTTGCCAAAACCAAACCAGCTTAAAAATCACCCGTTAGTTTAAATAACAAAAAGTGTTGTTGTAGGTATATTTACTGAAATACCGGTTATAGATTTATTGATTAAGAAAATTATGCCAAGTCATAGGATATTAAAAGCTAATAATAGCAACTATGAGCTTTTTTATCTCATATTGCAACGAAAATTAAGTACAAAATTATTTAAATACAAATACATTCAAAACAAAAGAAGTTGGGCGGATACAGTAGATAATTGTAAGGAATGTAGAGAGCAAGCGCCCCACGTTTTACGTTTCAAATCTATGGGGCTAGGAGAAATTATTTTGAACTTATAAGTACGTTTTAAAAACCTGCTATATATTTACATAGGTATTGAAAGTTTTAATTTTTATAATAATTTTTGTATGCTATTTAGGTCCTGTTTCACAATGTCTGAGTAAAATTCGGATTAGCATTCCGACGCATAAATATTGGCACAGTGTCATAAGTCCACAATCCGAAAGAAATTTATCTGTGAATTTATAGCTCTAGTTTATCGGGAAGTAACATTTGTACCAAACAAGCAGATACACAACGAAAAAAGCGGGTTAATAAAATATTGATTAAAATTATAAAATATTTGAGAAACACAATCGACACCCGACAGTTCGATGAGGAAAAATCACTCATATACTAATTTTGAAAAACCATACCTAAGCACTTAGAGAAGGTAGGTAGGTAGAAATGGCGGCCCAGAGCAACCTAGCTCAGTGACCCAATTAGCGCTTGAGTGCGCCGTTTTGATACCATAACTCTTATTGACCTGTGGATACAGGGTGGTTTTACTACAGAGGATTGTGGATATACCCCTTAACGGGTCTAAAAGAGGGTAATTCTTTTGATAAGCTTTCGCACGGTCAAAGATAGGAGTTAGAAAACCAGAATTAATCCTAGATCAACTTCGTCGCATTGAGGAAAGAAATCATGTCTTTGATCTTTATCTCAGAAAGTTCGTTCAAGCCTTCAAGAAAAGTGGGGTGTTAACAAAAGAAATGAATGACTTTTTTCTTTTCCTGCTGGTCCCCACAACTATATGTCAATGAGTATTGTAGGGAATGCCCAGCTTCGCCATTAGCCAGTGACCAGAAAAGGTTGCAACGACCCTGGATATGTCTCGCCTGGGTCTAACTATCGGGTCAGTTGTTCGGGATTATTGTAGGCGGGCAATATTTTTCTGGATATAACGCAGTTTGTTAAAGTTCGCCACTTACAATTTGATTCTGTAAGAAAACTTGAGAATATATCGCCGTTCGCCGTGAGCTATGAAGGGCTTCAGCCCGCTCGTTTCTCTCAATGCTACAATGACCTGGAACCCAGATAAGAGTGACCCTGTGGTTAGCATTAAGGCCTGAGAGCTCATCCCGACATTGCTGAACCAATTTAGAGGATGATATAGCCGAATCAATGGCTTTAACAGCCGCCTGACTGTCTGTCAGGATAGCGGTATTTCGGTTTTGGTAAGGGTATTCTTTGAGTATCTTGCATGTTTCCCTAATTGCTAGTAATTCAGCTTGAAATACTCTAGCGAAGTTGGATAGCCGAAAAGACCTTGAGATGCTCAAAGATTCGGAAGAAATTCCTAAACCAACACCACACTCCATCTTAGAACCATTTGTTAAAATAGTTGTGTCGAAGTTTCTCGCCACGACGTCATCATGAAACATTAAATTCCTTACTGAGACCCAGAGACGAAGTGCAGTAGTCAGTCGTCATTGAAAACAAATCATTATGAATCAAATTTGTGATATTGCTGTGACCATATACGGTTTTGCAAACCAGCAATCCGACACCTCATCGCCCTGCAAGATACTAGAGATGTAGGACGAGACTAGAGACATGAAAATTTATTACTGTTATAACAATTTTCCGCCATTAAAAGTGGGCGTGCGTTAACGCGCTTCTCGCGACTTGAAAAAAAACTCTGGGTGCCTGAAGTATGCCCACAGGCGGAGGGCACTGGCCCTGCGGGGCCGCATAAACAGTACTTTTATAAACCAAAACTGTTATAATTGGCATGTCTAGAGTCACTTCCACAAATTGAATGTGTTAACGAGGTGGTAGCAGGTGCAGAAAGACGCTTAAGGCATCCGTCGGGCACGATCAAAGGGCTAAAGCCCGAACCACACTACTCTCGTGTGGTGTGTTGTGGAGTAGTGTGTCGCTGTCATTCCAATGAATTTCATAGATTTCGACACAACACATCACACGATACAAATATGGCTCTACACATATGAAATACATAAGAGCTACTCCCCAATACACCACACGAGAGTATTACGGTTCGGGCTTAACACTAGCTGTTCTTTGAACCTTCTTTAGTTATTTACTAACGTTATACGCTACGAAGATAGTGAGAGAACTTGGCCCTTGAGTCGACGTAGCGTGCAGGATGGTATTTTTGTTCAGTTCAGTTTTGCTTTGGCTAAAACCTAGTCCACAACTCGTGGCCCAGTTACCAAGAAAAAATATCAGGTAAAATTACCCAGAAATTAATCAATTATCATGTTGTTAATTTTCAATATGGTTGATCATGCTAAATAAGTACCATGTTAAAAGATTTAAACGTCGCATGTGTGTGTTGAATCACACAAAATAAATTGTTACATCTACATGACTATGCGATAAACGATTCGAGCATGTGAGCAAAGCTAAGCAATCCTTACGCTGCTCCACACTCCGAACAACAACAATCAAGGTAAAGTTTGCTAAGCTTTTCTCACATCGCTGTTCGAATCGTTTATCGCAGTTCCAACATAAACACAACCTTAGGCACAGTTTTGTCAGTGGTATGTTACAGAAGAGTTTGCTAACTCGGAACATGAATATATCTACAGCTACAGTTAAAAAATGAAAAATGCACTTAACAAACTCAGAGATTAATCATCAAAAGCACCTGTTGAGTTAATACGGAGTTAACTCACAAAATTTGATGAGTTAACGCAGGTCTAACTTTAATCTCAGGGCTAATACTGAGAAACTGGGCCTTAAACAAATATATTTAAAACTAAAGCTTTGTCTCTTACACCTATATATAGATTTTTGTTCAGATTGGTGGGAAGTGACTCTTCATTTGGTATAAGAACAAAAACAATATTGTTCGCATCTCAAAAAGAATGTCTAATTCTTTATTTTTAGTACAGCTTATACCTTCCGCATTTATTACTAACTTGGTCTGCCAACCTTTCACAATTTTGTCTTCAAATTGCATCATTATGAACAGGTTGATGTGAATTTCCATACGTAAGCTTTCGTAAAAGTGAGTAAAAAGTTGTTGGGATTTTCAATTTTATGGTTCGTCGGAATAATTAATTACTTTGAAACCGATTATTCAGCAATGCTCACTGTCATTGTCAAAACAAAATGTGATAATATAACCAAAGTTTACTTTTATTGTCTTTTCACTTATTTTTGTTTCACAAAAGTCAAACACCTATTTCGGTCACACCGAAACCTTCTTCTTCAGACTATATAGTTTTAAATAGCTGAATAAGGTACTTTGTTACACTTTTGTTAAATAAAAATGAGTGAAGATACATCAAATGTACACTTTGGTTGAAACATACAAAAAATTAATTAATTTTATGTAATTAAATTAATTAATTAAACATAAAATTTCACCAAGTATCCACCGATTTAATCTATTATATGTAAAAATGGATCGTGGTGTGTTCGGATGCTTAAAACTTGAAAGCCACTGGGCAAAATCGGATACTTCCTTGTGCGGGTTTGTTCGTAATTGCTCCGCGAAGTATTAGGAAAACAGAAAAAGTTGGAAAATTCTCAACAGGTGGCGCTGAAGGTGCACATTTCGTTTTTTTCATTTATGTAAGAAAAATAAATATGTAATAATAATAATCACACAAAGTGTGATTCAACTGAAATAAACAAGAACCATTGCATTGCGCAAGCCCAGCGATGGAATGGAGCCTGACAGGCAGAGTACTGGGTTCAAATAGAAGAAGATTCATGGCGTAGAAAAGTCAAGCTTAAATTGTTAGATCAAATTAGGAAATAGTTACTGAAAAAAAAGCTGAAAACTATCTCCAGAAACTGTACGACGCTATGGAATATTATCACAAGCTAAAAGTCCCACCTAGGTTAGGTTAGGTAGAAGGGCTGACAGTTGATATTGTTACCGTCACACTTAGATCTATGTAGATCCGTTATGATACCCTAGGAAATTGTATCCCATTAAATGTAAAAACCTATGTGTTCTGTTAGCAGTCAAGCCATTTAGAGGCGTTGACGAAGTTCAGAAGGCTATTCGGCGAAGTTCTAGAAAGGTCCTCTAAGTCATCAAAGAAATGATTTCCTAGGTGTTTCTTTCTTAAGTGACAGTCATCACTTAAGTATCGTCATCTGCAAAGGTCGTCAGTACTGAGCCCCATTTTCTTTTTGTGGTATCCCCTTAGGTTGTGTCCGGTGATTATGCTGACAAGGGAACGAAGATGTTTTTTGTTCATTAGCATAATTTTGTCCGTCTTCTGCTTATTGAAATTTGGCCATAATTTTCTGGTTGTGGAGCATGTTTCAAGCAGGTTCCATTTTTCATTGTTTTTTTCTGAAATTTTGTTACCAATATCCTGTTTGATGTTACAGTTTGGTACTTTAATATGTCGTTCTGCTTGACTTGAATCAAGCGACGATCCCGTTCTCGCCAGCTCATCAGCTCTTTCGTTTCCTTGCACATTACTGTGACCAGGAACCCAGCAGAGTCTAATGTTATGCTGTGTACCAAGAACCCTAAGTTCTTCACGACAGCAAGTTACAAGCTTCGAATGTATCTCGGTGGCAGAAATTGCTTTGATTGCTGCTTGCCTATCAAAAAAAGAGGGTGATGTCAGCTCGTGGTATCGCCATCATTGATATTTGCGTAGCTGCTTTGGTTACTGCTAAGACCTCAGCTTGGAAGACGCTGCAAAAGTCTGGAAGTCTGAAGGAGCTAGCTAGTCCCAGAGTTTCCGAGAAAATTCCTCCACCAACTTCAGTGTCCATCTTAGAACCATCAGTGAAGACAGTTATCGTAGATTCGTTACTGAGAGGTTGGTTGCTTTTCCACTCCTCTCTATTAGGAAGAGAGGTAGTGAATGGTCTTTTGAAGTTTAAATGGGGTATTGTGTAGTCTGTGCAAACATTATTTCCCACATATCTCTGAAGAATCTGAGTATGACCCGTTGTGCTTTGTTTCCAGCAGTTAGTCTGGCTTAGTAGCAGGGCACTGTATGCTGCTGATTCTTGCAGGAATAGATCTAGGGGTTTCAAGTTGAGTATCGCTTCCAGCCCCAGTCCCACCTACTTTTGTGAGTTATAATTCTAAAAATCAATTTGTGAACTTATCACACATCCTGATGAACTAAAAGTCCACAATGAATTGATCACTTAAGTTCCAGACCATTTTATGCGGAATTTTGGCCAGCCAGGGTGGAGTTATACAGGAAGCGAAAAGGATAAAATTAACTCTTTAAGTTTTTCGAATTAAAATGAACTCCAGGAACCCATGGTTTTCGTCTGTGGGACACCCTGCATAGGTATTCACTATTCACATGTGGAATTAAAACTCACCCAATCGGGTTAAAAGAAGGTTGGGTATTTTTGGTCTGTGATGGGCTTATGATAAGCCTGCTTTAAATTAAACACGTTGACATTTATGTGATGTTAAGGGCCAGTTTCAGTCAGAAAAGTGGCACTTAAGTGAAAGACTAGTGCGCAATATCACAGCGCACACTTACTTGAATAAGTGGCACTTAAGTCTCCGATGTTGGTGACTTAAGTTCCACTTACGCTGGCTATGAAACTTAGCCTAAGGTCCTAATATGGAAAACTTAAGTGCCAATTATTTCGGTAAGTGTTGCCTGTGAAACTGGCCCTAAAGCCTTTAAGAAGAACCTCAGTATAGCAGGTTCAAAGACCCTATTATAGTAAAGTGGACGAAGCGATGCACCACAGTTAGACTGAATTTTAAATTTGAAATGTGGAAACACATACATAACTATGTAGGTACCTTACGATGTTTGAACTCATCACGTCATGACTCATGAGTGCGTTAGAAATAGTGACTGTGTAGAAAAACAATACCTAGGTGCGAATATGTAAATCTGTCTCCATGCAAAAAATTATTTTAAAAAAGTGATTCAAATGTTAAACCCAAAGCCCCTATCACGACTCTTATGAAAGTTCAAAGATATCATTAAATAAATTTCTTTCAAAAGTTGAATGACAGTTGAATATACATATTTATGAACTTTGTTTTTTTTTTTGTATTTTAAAATGCAACACTTGTCGACGCCAAATACTTATATTTTCAACCAAAATTCATTTAATCAAAGCAAAAAGGTGTTGATGAAATTATGAGATGCCCACGTACTTTTCTTTTATTTAACAAAACTCAAAAGCTACCTTCGTATGGTGATGAGAGCATGAGAGGTTTTGCTTCTCCCTTTAGAACGAAAACGATCCATTTTGACGCACGACGGCACGACCAGCCTCAACATAAAACCCAGCGAGCATTAAACCGTTTTTATTTATTATAATTTTTGGTTTGTCGTTATCTTTATTTTCGTCGGTGTTGGTTGTTGTTTGAGCTTGAAGGCGGTCGTGGACGTGGACTCGTGGTTCAAGGTTTGTTATGTATTTTTATATTTCTCGTTTTTGGGAATAGGTAGGTACAAATCGACAACTTTTTCGTTGGCATGTGTACGGCTTGAGCTTTTTTGTTCTTTTTTATTTCTAGAGAGAATTAAGTACAGTTATTCATACACTCATACGACGCATATTCTGCGTTTTTATCCATATATACCTACCTCTACCTACACAATGAAAACCTATATCAAAGCTATAGGTAGGTACAGTGCGGTTCACTTGGTAAGACAATTGTTTTTAATTTTTTGATTGACTATAGGTAAAGGTAGGTACAATGGATTTGTTTTGAAAGAGCATTTTTTAATTGAGGAAATGACCTTGTCGATTACCTGCCTAGATTCCTTTTTTGTTAAATGGTAAGCGTTTTAGTTGGCGGCAATAAATTGTGATAATTTTTAATACAAGTCTCGAAATATCATAAAATTTCGAAATTGGTCCAGATTTTTTTTGACCACACACCTCGAGTCATAATCGGAACAAGATGGTACACTTGTTGGAGTTTGGGTTACCATCAGATTATAAAACGAGAAAAGGGAGATTTCATGCAAGATGCAAGTTTTGGAGGAAGATAAATATGTACGTTTCAAGGGGGGCAACAAATTTAAACAATTTCAAAACGATTTTAGGTTAAATTTTTTTTGGTTTCTCGTGTTGCTTAACGTTCCGTTGTATATATTGGTGACCAATTTTGAAATGCTATTATTCTTTTCCCTTATTCAATCGTTAATAGGTATGTTTATTCCGTTTTGTGTTGATTTTTTTCGCTAGATTTCATAATCAGTGCAGGTCTAAAAAAGACTACCTGGCCCTCCCGGCTTCGCACGGGTAGACAAACCTAAGCTTCGCATACAAATTACAAAAGAAAATATAAATAAACTAGCTGGCCCGCCCGTCTTCGCACGGGCAGACAAGCCTAAGCTTCACACAAAAATTGCAAAAGAAAATATGTATAAGTAAATATTTGAGGTAATTTTTGTAATCAAATAGGTACTACTTTATGAATGGCTAACTATGTAAAAACTTTATCCTATTAGTAGAACCTTTATTACTTTCCCAACACAGAAAGAATTTTTGAACTTTATAAAAAAAAAAACAATTTTTTAAATAACCTTTCAAACACAGAAAGAATTTTTGAAATCAGATGCCACTTTTCGTTTTAATCCCATTTCTCTCTATGAATTCCATACAATTTTCTGTCAAAAAAAATCTACAGAAAGCAACCCTTCAAACACCCAGCAAATTTCTTAAATCAGACAATTATTTTAGTTTGACCCCATTTCACCCTACAAATAACAAAAGTTGAAAAAGAATATACCAAAAGCCATTTTCTAACCGCCTGCAGTGCCACCTGTTAAACGGTAATTGAACTGAACTGGAAAACGAAATGTGCGCCTGCAGAAATGTTTTTATTTCTTTATTCTACCTATACTTTTTTTTTAAATTATTATTATTATTATCGTTTATATTGAAAAATTTTAGTACGCAGTATTATTTAAAAAAAATATATACATGTTAACAAAATTTGCATAAAATTGGCCAAGTCGTTTTCGAGAAACTTTGAAAAAAGTGTTATAAACGTCAAAGATACTAAAAATATGGACTAACTTTCGATTTTTTTTGTGACTGAAGAACATTTTTTTTGTAATATTTTGGAATGCTGTATTGCTGAAAATAAAAACTACAAATGTCCAAAATTATGGAAAAATTAGTCCAGCCAATAAGTCGACATATGGAAATACTCCACAAATCAGGCCCTATAGTCCAAATACAATAAATAAAATTCTGAAAAATTAGAAGATTAGATAGAGCCAATTAAGGGGGTGTCTCCATTTTGTTTTTTTAAAGGCCATCCTAATGTACACATTTTAATGGTTCAATAAAGTAATGACATATATGTATGTAGGTACTTTAAACAAAAATTGTTAAAGAAAGTAAAAAGTGTAGGTACCTTCTACTTGATTATTTTTGTTCACCTATACAAAATTATTTGTTAAATTTTTGAGTGCAATATTATATTTCAACTGTTTGCATTGCACGCATTGCAACATTATAGCCCAAAAATAAGCCAACTTTCGTAAAAAACCTAATTCCGTTATGCGATTTTTTGGAAAAAGAACGGAAATTCAATATTAATTTAATTGCCTGGAGCCGTTTTTGAAAAAAAAAATCGATATCTTTGAATGATAGTTACACGTTTTAGATGAGCTAACTCATTTTTGGGGAAGTCTGAAATTTAATCAAATTCGGTTGAGTAATTAACGAATAGTTAAGAATAACAAAAGCGATACCTAACTAGGTATCAAGACAAATTCCGTTTGAATGCATTTTTTTGAGTGTGTCTAACCAAGTGTAACGCACTGTGAGTATATTATGTATAGCCGCTAACAGTTGGTTAAAGTTTTATTTGCTGGGAATATTGTGTGCTAACGCACAAAACCTTCAGTTTAAATTGGTTTAATAAGCTTGCAGATATACCTACCTACGATTTACACAAAAAATCAATAAAAGTAAGTAGGCATCCACACAAATCAGAACACGCATCTAACGCACCCAATAGAATATAAAGACAATCATAATATCGCTCTATCTCCATCTTTTTATTCTCTTTTCTATTTCAATATTAATTGTATGAAAGCTTTAGAGTTAATATTGGTAAGTATAGAGCTTTTAAACTTTACAATCCTTCTTCTATCTATCTATTAGGCTTAACAGCTGGTTTGGCCTTGCACTCTCTTATACCAACACAAATATTTATGGAGATGTGTAGGTACAAGTATGTGTAGGTTCATACGCATACATAATTTCAAAAGCTTCTCTATGATTTTCCAAAATGTATGGGAAAATTCCCGAAATGAATTCCTGGCTGCACGCACTTTTCTATCTAAAAAAGGCTCAAACGAAATCGCCGGTGAAATGCTTGTTTTGAGGGTGTTTATTTTGTATGTAATTGTTCGATAAAAAATACAAAAGATACGGTTGAAAGTTTTGTTTGTAGCTTTCATACCCATCCCTTTAGAAAACTCATGAAATAATGTGTATATTTGAAAAGGAAAGTGACGCAAAATACGTTTGCGTATACTATCTATCAGTAATGTAATATAAAACATGATGGTTTGGGGGAATTGTGTGCATAGCGAATGTGCGTTAATTTAATAAAAACAACCCTTACACATATTACCTACATCCGTATATAATAAAAGCCATTGCATTATTGAAGGAAATAAGAACAACTTTGGCACTTTATACGGGTATGTATAGGTATAACATTGCAAACCCTTAACTTCATGTTTACAGTGAAGTCAAAATTTTTCGAAGTGACATAATAAAAAACGAAATATAAATTACATAGCTATTTACGTATAGTGTATGTTTGTTTGGTGATGGAATGACGGTGCCGATGGAAACGCCTCAGGCATTTTACAACGAAAAAATTATCTGATTCATTTCTGTGTCAAATTCACTCAGCTTCAAGGCTGCAAAACTATTTTTACAGTAACTAACCTCTAGTGGTCATCGGATCTGTAAAGACCCTCTCTGTTTATAAAAAAAGTCCAATAACCAATTCCCATGCTAATTTTCAGCCTTAAGCACTGCACATTGCATTAGTATAGATTAATAAAGGGTGTTTTTTTTTAGAAGTGTGGTTTTCAAAAAGAAATAAAACGCATATAATTTAATGTCATGGCCAAGAATTTAGCTTTATTATAAAGATAAGGGTTTGCCATTATGTTTTAAAAATGATTTCGGGCAAGTGGCCGCAGCGGCTGGCTCAAATAAATTCCAGCCGAAGGGCCAATTTTCGACAGCTCAAATTGTTGCGCGCGATGGCGGATAAACTCATTCGGGTCTTCTTCGATACTCTGCTCCACAGCAGCAATAGCGTCTTCGCTGCGCACTGTACGGCGTCTTTGAGGATGCGCATTATCCACTAGAGTAAACTTGGTGCGAAACCGATCCATGGTTGCTCGAATTTATGCGATTTTGCGATAATGTCGACCGAATATTGGACGCAGTGTGCAATGCATCGCGTGAACCGAACCATTATTTTGGTAATAAATTTGCACGATTTGCAAACGTTGTTCAGGAGTAAGTCTATTCATTATGAAATGGCAAACTAAACTGAGCATAAATCAAGTGACAGCTGTCAAAAAGACCAATTCCGAAAAAGTATTGCCAGATTGAAAACCACACGTCTAAAAAAAAAACACCTTTTAGAAGTACCAACAAATATTATGACATTCTGACAAGTGAAGGCGCCATTTTCACAGATGCCCAGAACCGAACAAAAATCAAACCGCAAATGATAATAAGATTACCTTTAATACGTGTACTGTGACTATAGACTCTGGTTTTTGGATGAGCTGTCACGGAATGTTATTATTATGTGATTTATACCATTAACTAAATTTAGAACACAATCCAGTGAACGCAATTCGTTCGTTTTAGCTGAGCCTAGTACCCCTAATGTCAGCTCCCTAGAGAAACAATGCAAGATTATTCTTAGGAAATGGCTTCAAGGATTTCTTTTTTTATTTGAAAGGGTTTTTCAGGAAATGGCTTTAGCGATATTCTTTTTCAAATTTTATTATTTGTAGGGTGAAATGGGGTAAAAATAAAAAATGGTCAGATTTAAGAAATTGTTTTTGTGTTTGAAAGGTTATTTTGAGTGGATGGCTTTAGGATTTTTTTTTCAAAAAATTTGTGTTTAAAGGGTGTGAAAACGAAAAGTGTTATCCGATTTAAAAATTCTGTTTGTGTTGGAAAGGTTATTTTTAAAAATTTGGTATGTTTGATATAGAGTGAATTGGGATAAACACAAAAAATTGTTTTTGATTACAAAAATTCTTTCTGCGTTGGGAAAGTAATAAAGTGATATATATGAAAAAGAAAAAGAAAAATCTTTAAAGTTTCAATAAATTTTTATTTAATAACAACTAATATCACAACTTAAGTTTTTTATTTTTCGACGCGTTTCGGAATCATTGTTCCATCTTCAGGTTGAAAAATTTTTTGCCTTTAAGATATGATTGCTCTGCCTAAAGAGGATCTGAACTACATACATACCTATAGACCGTATATGCATAAGAAGTTAACGAATTCATGGTACGAATATATTCTAGAACAGTTCCAAGAGTGCCGTTATATCACACAAATCCGTTGGGCCGAATAGTAGTTACTCATGTACATACATAATATACAAATCAAAATCATTAAATTCGGTCCAGCCATTCTTGAGCTATAAGTATTGTAACTAAAACGACTTTGTTTTATATATAGATTGCTAACCAATGAATCGTATGAGTAAGTAGGTGTACTCAACTTAAATTTCCTAAGACTTCCTTCATCCTCCCCTTACAATAAGTGAAACTTTAGGAAATTTGAGATCTACTTTTAATCTCGTGCAAAGCTATAACTAGATTTTAGTATTCTACTTATATGGTTATGACGAGTTTGAGCAAATGAGCCTTAGAGCCGTTTGCTGATACGAAACATACTCTGTAAATATTTATTTTCTAATTAAGCGCTTATGTTCTACTTTTCCTCAGCGTAAACTGGCACATTAGATCTTAAGTTGAACATAAATTCTTAAAAATGTTTCGGAACGACTTCATTTCAAAGTGTGTACACGATTTTGATCTAAATACGTTTTTCTCTTCATTTGAAGTATAATCACCGTTAAATCAAATGCATGTTTCTTTAAAACAATTTCTTTCAACTTCGATTCAACTAATTATAAACATCTTTAAAAACACTATTTTAGCTTCACTCAAATACTGATTCAAAATGGCTACAGCTTGTTGTTTGTGTGAGAAAAAATTATGCACAAATATTAATATGTATGCTCGACGTTTGTCATAATATGTGTGCTGGATATTATTCACTTGTAAAGACTTGTATTATTAGTGAATCGTTTTGTGGTAGATAATCATTTATGAAACAAATAATTAAATAGGAAGAGTAATTATTGTTTTTCGATTTGATGTAAGTGAATTTTGAGTACGCATTTTATTTGTTGAAGGTACTTCGAAAAATTACAACGCGCTCTTAAAATTTTCTATATTAACCCGAAAAATAAATTACAAAAAAGAAGTTTTAAAGTTTAAAAAAAAAAAAAACATTTAAGTTGACTTTACAATGCAACACTTTGAAACTACGTTGAGGGCACTTTGAATATTTAAAAGTGGATTGCATTGATAAATGAATACGTTTCACTTTGAAATTAAGTTGAGCGCACTTAAATGTGGATTTCAATGAAAAATAAAAGCGTTTCACTTTGAAACAAGGTTGAACGAACTTTAAATGTGGATCTCATTGTAAGATCAAATACCTATCACTTTGAAACTAGGTTGACTTTTTAAAAACAACGTTTTCTATTTGAATAAAAATTGTTTCAACGTGAAATTGAATATATGTATGTACTTCACTGTATTTTGCTCAACTTTAAATCAAATACGATCGTATTTAATTCTAGAATGCATTTTTTCCTTCAGTGTATGATGTAATCTTGGTTAAGAAGTATTGAAAATTCAACTCGTGCAAGAATTGAAGCCGACTGACCTTCCGAATCACCACGTCTTTTGGGCTCTTGAAAAGCTTGATGAAGATTCAATGTTTTCGAGTAAAATTTTCTTCAATGATGAAGAGCAACCCGAAGAGGTTCAAGAACTGCCATTATATCCACACAGACGGTGGTTTATGGACAGGTGGACCATATCGGTCCATATTCCCAAAAATGAGTCCACCCAGAACGTAACTGTTAATGGCAGCTTCTATCGCGCTTTGGTAACGATTTTTTTCATGAAATTAAGGTCCGTGATCACGGCTGCCAATGTACTTCATATGTAGTAGATCTTCTTCTTTATTTTTGATGTGTAAACATCTATGCTGGCGGTAGAGTGAAAAAAAACGTGAACGTTCGTGTGCAACGTTACGATATGCATACTAGGATGGGTGCGTTCAGTGAAAAAAATCTTAAGATCCCCTTCAAGCAAAAACAAGTCCGTTTTGGATCCGCGCACGTTGATGTTTACACATATTAACCGTGAGTCCCGGCACTCACACACATTTTTTTTTTTTGTATGCATCTGCTACGTAGCAACTTATTTCTACTTCGTTTGACTCGTTTTTGTATAACGATCAGAATTTCATTTAATATGTGATAGATACATACATATTTTGCGTAAACGTGTGATTATGATGGTTTTAAAAACTATTTTATCAAATTTTGTTAAGGCAGAACTAATCAATGGCTCTTTAATACTATTCGTGGAGTATAAAGAAAAATCCAATTATTTAGATCAAAAACAAATGTTTTTTGGATGAGGAAGAGTAAAATCGGAATATGGAAACGGAAGTAGATTTATTTCAGACTAAAATGAATTTAGTTTAATTTTATGTTGAATTGTGTGATCAACTGAAACTTCGGTTTAATTTAACTGACAAAAAGTTAGAATTGTTAGAACAAACTGAAAAATATCTGACAATCCTTCCACTTGTTTATAGTTTTCCTTATATGATAATTATGTAACAAATAAAGAATCTCTGAACTCGGAGTTCAGTTGTTGACTTTTTGTCCCGTTCATGCTCCCAGAAAATCACTTTGAAAGAAAATATGTTTAAGGTTTTGCCTGAATAGGTATGTATGTACTTACATTAGCTAGTCTACCGCATAGGCATAGCAGTGCGGCAGCCGAAAGACGATTTTCAGATTTTAACAATGTAAAAACAAAAAAAAAAGGAATAATATTGGTATCTGTAAGTAGGTACCGCGTCTTCCCTTTAACTTATCAGAGAGTTTGTGGCTGAGATGGAAGACTTTGAACCCCCTAAATAATTAATACGATATTTTTGTAAATTTTGAAGTCTTATTGTAGATTTAAACAATCTCTTATTGATGTAAATAAATAAATAAATAAATAAATAAATATGTTTCGGAGGGCTAAACGTCTGAAAAAACTGATAAAATTTTAATCACAATTTCCAAAGTATTATAGTATTAATATTTTAATTTTTTTTATTTATATTGTGTGAATTTGTGTTATTTATCCTTTAGAGGAAAATCCAATTTATTGAATTGAATGAAACAAAAAGTTCCTATTTATTTTAAAATAAACTAATGTACCTATGTATATGAATTTGTGAAACTTATTCTTTATAAAGCTGTCATTGTTAAACGAAAAACTAGTCAATGTTATGTTTTCGTTCTGAATGTAAAATAAATTTGTCTCAACCCTTCGTGTCTGCGTGTTATGGGCAGGAATGCGGAGAGGGCCGTTTTCTGCCGAATCCAAACGGAGTTCGATCCCTGGACCCTCGGCAGCGCGGCACGCGGCGCGCGGGTTATGTCAAAACCTAAAATTCCCATAAACTGGTCACTCTAACAATAATCATTAAATTAATCATATTACAATTATTTTCCCAGCGGAATTGCAATGCATAGAAATATGATATTGCTAAACATTGCAATTCCGTTGAATTCAAAAATAACAAAATCAAAACGAATTTATCCACAGCAAATTATGTTGCAACTTAATTAATCATATTACAATAATTTTCTCAGCGGAAGTGCAAAACATAGAAATACGATATTGCGAGGCTTTGCAAATCCGCTGAAATAAAAAATAACAAATTAATGCTTCATTTTAGGTTTTAATGAAATTGTGAGTTTAGTCTTTAAGTATCATTGAAAGAATAAAGATCAAAAAATCAAAATAAATAAATTGTGTTTTTCTACTGAAAGAAACATACATAAGTCGCGCGAGAAAATGCTACGCACTCATTAGGCCAGGCGCGCACATGCAACTAAACAGTTTGGTTTCGATTTTGAGCACTATGGGATTATATGAGAAATGAGAGTCCGCGCACATAAACCTTACGCTGCATACTAGGTACGTACTTCCAATTTGATGGCTTATCATTCTTTTTTTTCCTTTCCTCTTCAAGGTATTTTATTTAGAAATCCTCTACTGTTCTGCGTTTTATTGCATACATTTTATTACTATTACCATACCTATCCCTCCATTCAACTTATAAATTTATGCGTTTGCGCTTCCTGATTCTTTGCTAAAGAAAGACAAAAAAAAACATTCAGCTAAAATATCGAAAGTTTATTATTGCCGGCAAAAGTTTTCTCCCTTTCACTTTTCGCCGGAATAGTAAAAAGCCAAGTCGCTGATGGGGTGGGTATACCTAAGGTACTTTTCCGCATTTTCATGTGTTTTCCCCTAAACTTCTAATCTATGCTACCCCGTGATGCTTGGTTATATAACTGGGAGTTGCGAGAGTTACCTAAATGCCCAACTCCATTTCAGGGAAATATTTTCCCCCAAATTTCCTTTTTTTTTTTTGCGGTGTGCTATATAAATTTCAATTGAAAAAATAGGGTGCTTTATTGGAACTACAGCTTTTCTCGAGAATCACCGTATTTTTCGCTTGTGATGGTTTTCCATCTTTTTGGCCATTCTTTTCGTTTTGTGTTGAGAGATACGAGAAGTTTTCGTATATAAGACGCGTTATAGAGTCTAATTTGGAAAATATTTAGCTACCTATATAAGGCAGAGTTCAATGAACTACTTATAAGATGTAAACATGCGCATTTCTTAGACGCATATTTCGTTTGAACTAGGTAAAGCTTGATAAAGACTGATGTATAATCATATGGAAAAGTGTGTTTTTTTATGTTTTCTTTTACTTAACTTAAATTTGAAAAATATAATTTGTAAGTACCTAGGTGTAGGTATTCTACTTACGGTACTTTATAATTTTAAACTTAATTGAGTAGCTAATGTCCAAATTTATTTTAGTCCTAAATAAATACCTACATTCTACATACATATGTACATAAAATATAGTAGAAGAAAAAACTTAAGGCAATGTTAAAGGCAGGTCTTCAAATTCTAGAAAAAATGCCTTAGGTCAGCCTAAACTTATACATTTGTCATAACATTGATAAGGCTGTTACATTAGTGGATTATGTACATACATAGGTACCTACATACCTACCTAGTTTTCAATCTATTTCTGCAGTTCGTCTATTTGCTTTTGTCTTAAAAATTTCGTTAATTTCCCGTAGACTCTTATATTTTTGAAGTTTGTTATGGAAAAAATAAACGTGTGACAAATAAATCCTCAAGCTTCTTAATTTTAGTTGGAATTTTTTAATAAAATTATAATACCTACCTTATCCCTTTCACCAACAATTTTATTTGCAATTTTACAATTTTTAGAGACATTGGTACCTACCTACCTACTTCGCAAGATTTATCTCTATCAAGAGTTACAACAATTTGGTATTTTTTGACTAACAATAAGACAACGCTTATGTGTAGGTGGACATTCTGCATGAAAGATTTGAGGGAAGAGTTTCTCTAGCGGAGGTGACATGAATTGGCCACCAAGAACATGCGATTTTACCCCGTCAGAATGTGTCTTGTGTTTTCTGGATCTTATGGATCAAAATAAGCCCCAAAACCCAGGCCATCGCTGAAATTCAGCCGGGTCTATGCGGAAAGAGTCATTGAAAATTGGACCACTCGGATCTGTGCCACCGTAAGAAGCTGAGGCAGGCATTTGGACGATGTCATATTCCATACATAATGGGTTTTAGACCCAAAAAGCTGTTTATGACCTGGCCCCCCTTTTTTTTGAAAATCGGGTTTTGAAAATTTTTCTAGTTGTTTTGAACATTATTTCAAGTTTTTGGACCTCTATGATCAAAATTTCAAAATTTATGGCAAAAATTCGAAAAAAAACGAACTTTTTAATTTTTTGTTAAGGTTTCAAAAAGTGTTCTGAACATTGTTCCAAAGAGTTTAAGTTGTCAGAGGCTTATTTTTGAAGATAAGGCCTTCAAAAACGCAAAAATCAACTCGCCAATATTTTGTTTAAAAAAAAAAAAACTTTTGATTCGTATTTATTGGATAAATAGGTAGGTACCTACATGTGTTAAGAAAATATTGTGTCTCTAACTTTATACTTTCAACCTAAAATCGAATTTAAAAAAAAAACATCGACAACTCCTTTAACCCCTTTTTCAAAAAATAAAAATCCAAAAGTTGTTCCAAGTTCAAAATATCCTATTATCCTATATTTTAGGATATCTGCACTAGGTAGGTACCTACATATGTATATTTTCCAAATAACTTAGGCACTAATTTTTCTTTTGTAACTGTTTCAGTAAGGATTTCCTAAATAAGTCTTCATCTACTACCTAGCTATACCTACCTATCTACAACCTTTATAAAAGGCGTTTGGGATTTATTATTATGTTGTTAGTTTTCATTTTCCGCCAACAACCCCCAAAAAAGAACTTTCTTTTTCCATTAGATACCAACCTACCTATCAACTTCTCTCAAGGTAGGTATCGTAGGTATGACTCATGGCATAAGTATAAATTATTCATTCAAACCATGTCCATTTCATTTTCTTTCCACAAAGCTTAGAATAAGAAAAAAAATAACATTCGCACCCTAAGTTACACTAAGTTTCCAATAGAAAAATTCCAAAACTATCCCACATTAGGTACATTTTCATACCTACATAATAACGAAAGAAAAATCGAATTGACTAACTTGAAAAACATTATTTCGCTCTATTCCTGAGGGTAACTCAACATAAAAGAGCAAAAGTTTAATTTTGCTATACCCTATTAGCCCACACAAAAAAACATAACAAACATGCGTATCGCTTAGTCACCATCCCATCAGTTCGGTATACAACGGCAACTTATAGAAACAACAACAAAACAAACTCAAGGGTCAACGGCATAATGTTAGGAAAATTCGGCAATACTTCCGAAAATAGGAAGAAGCCAAAAAAAAAGAAAGATGAAAGAAGAAAGACAAAAATGATTTAAAAAAAAATTTCCCGCGTCCAATAAATTCCCTTATCTGTGTAACTTAGCAGGGGCACGTGCACCCACAACATAAAAATTGTTCATTTGGTATTCAACAACAACAAAGGCGATAAGAAAAATTAAGAAGGGGAAACTCACGCACTACCGTTAGCCGAGAGAGGTCACTAACCGCTCGCAATGTTTATGTTTTCCTACACACGCACTTACTTACTCAATATTGGAGGGGAATTCACGCACTTGCCGGTGAAAGGAGAAATATTTCCCATTTCCCAAAACAAAAAACAAAAGAAATAAAGAAGAAGAAACGGCCATGTACGTACGACTCCATCATCCCGTATCTATGACCTATTTTCTTTCTGACGGGACTATTTACCCTAGAGTTCAAAGACCTCAGGCTGGAGTTGAATGGAATGGATGTTGGGCGGAGTGGTAAAATGGAAAAAATGTTTGAGCGGTTATCTTGGTATTTTCTTGAGAAGCGAGATTCTGCTATTGTGATGGGTGAATGCGACACGTTGGTGAGGCTGCAGAGGGGTTTTTTCTTAAGATGTGTTCCGACAAGAAAACATACATTATTTATCTAGTACCTACATATGTATATAATGTACGTACATTATTTGATTTGTTAGATAATACTGGAATGGGATAAGACAAATCATTGAAGACGGTTAAGATTTACGTACCTTATACCTGCCTAGGTAGAATCGTAAACTAAAGAGGTAGGGTAGATTTATTAGTTCCCCGCCATCTAACGCCTTTTCTTAATTTGGTGTTGGAAAGCAAATTCTTCTGATCAAATAAGATTTTGAAATATTTTTTAAAAGCATCTAATGTAGTTTTCGGTTATAGGTACCTACCTACATATTTCGGTTTTCGGAACTGTTTCGTAATCATTCCGTAATTTTTAAAACGATAATCGTCTAAACGATAATTATTGTGCACGCGTTATCGTCATCCATTATGCTTCACGTATCACGATAGCTTCGTTCGTTGAACTTTACCCAGGGTTGACCCAGGTTTTCTTGACAACCCCAAGAATTGTCAAAAAAAACTGGGTTTTTCGGTTCTCAAAAAACGCTCAAGGGCTGTTGACATATAAAGCAAAAAAAAAAAGTTCTGTGCTTAGATAATTAAAACTTTAAATTTGTTTCAAATGTGTCTTAAAAATTTATAAAAACAACTTCTACCGTTTCGATTTTGTATTCCTATTTATTAGCATTAAAATAAATTTGTATATTCTTGCAATATGTTTTCCAAATATAAACAATAACCTGCAGGACGTGAATCCACGACAAAACATATGCATACAAACTCATGTCACTTTGGCAGTTTTTGCTTTACCTTAAAGGCTTAACTACATAAGCCCAAAAAGTGAAAAAGTACAAAAGTGAAAATTTTCAAACTCATTTTGGAATAGTTTTTCTGACTGGAAAACTTATAAAAATGATGCAGAAAGCTTAAATTTTGGTCTAAAAAAAAAATTGTATATTCTTTTTCACAAAACAACTGCGCTAGCGGGAAAAAAATATTTTTACTTTTGTACAAAAGTACTTTTTGGCTTATGTAGTTAAGCCTTAACTCGCCACAGAAAAATACCTAGTTCTACTTCAGGGCGAGTTCAGGGCGACCCCAGGACTCAAAAAACACAGAATTTTTTCACCAGGGTGACTTCAGGTTTTTCAAAAAACGCTTTGGGGCGACCCCAGGGTGACTTTAGGGCTCAACGAACAAACCTAATCACTATCGTCTCGTCAATCGTTTATTATAAATCACAGTTTGAGAAGGATGGACGTCTGCCACCAAACGCCAGAAGTGTCAGTGTAAAAAAAAAATAACAATCTGACAGCACTCCCAGGTTGGAAAACAAAACCAAATATCAAAGGTACAAAGGCGAGCCAAAAAAAATGTGTGTTAAATAATAGTGATTAATATGTACTAAAATTAGTTTTTTTTTGTCAAATTCTTGAAAAAATGTTCACTAAAGTATTTAGACTTTAATTAATAGGTAATTCGATCGCAAATTTAAGTTTTCAGATCCAAATACAAAAAACAATTAAATGACCGGATTTTTAGTACTGCCAAGGACATGTAAATATTTTCCAACCAGGGACTTTTTTGTTGTTGTTTTTAGATGTCAAATTAGTAAGAGAAAAGACAAAGACAAATCTTGGAAGACCTCTATTGACTTTTCAATCATTGTCAATGTCGTAACTGACAATTCTGTAATTTATTTTTGTGTTGTTTTATGTTTGGTGCCAATGAAAAAAAAATCTAAGTTATTTATCGTATATTTATTTGTGAAATATTAAAAAAGCATTAAACATTTGGTTTACATAATATGTACATTCTAGGTCTGTACGCCCAAAAAATTCCAATTTTGGGGAGAGTACGATAACTTTGGGCACCGAAAATTGATAAAGGATTTTTCTAGAAGGGTCAAATACAAGCATTTTTCCTATGGGAGGGGGGGGGGTCTATCGCATGCACCCAACCTTGCACCTTACCCTAATCCTATTGTGTGCCCCTAAGCAGGGGGTTGCAGGGAGGCAGTATGTCCTTCCCCCATATATTCCTCACTGTTTATACGGCGTTATGCTGGGTGCTGGCACTGTATTTATGTTAGCAAGCTTACATAAATACTAAAAAAATAAAAACTGAATAAAAAGTAGTTTTGGTAATTTTCAATTTTCTCATAAACTAGAAACCATCTAGAGTTTTCAGTGTTCGATTTAGAATTGATTTGACCATTGACCACAAAAAGAAAATTGAGTTTCCCATTTCACAATTTTGAGAAAAATTGATCCAAACCTTTTTTTTGCGTTTTTTTATCAAAATTTTGAGTTTGAATGCAAAGTTTTTGAAAACTATAAACACAATTAATATAATTTAAATGTAGGATAAAAGAACAGACTTCTGGCTTTTAAAACCATTATTTTTTTGCATTTTATGTATTGCCGTTGTGTTTTAATATTTGTTTTTCCATTTAAGTCGTTTTTTTTTCGAAAATCACCCCTACATCCTAGACGGGGTGGGATAGACCCCCCCTTCCATAGAAAAAAAAAATTGTATATTTGACCCCTCTACAAAAATCCGTTGTCAAATTTTGGCGCCCAAGTTATCGTACTCGTGCCTCAATTTTTATTGAAGAAGTGAAGAAAAAGTGCAGCCAAAACTTGATGTCACCTAACCAAATCGGTTATTAATCTATCCTTGAAGCTTCATATAATTGACATCTGTAAATCTGTCGTTTATTATTCAGTTACTGATGCCAAGCCAAATTACCATGGTAAGTTACACGATTGAACGTCCAAATGATAAAACTTTAATATAAAAATCTTTTAGGCAACGATACGTGCGCTGCTCCCATTTTACGGTTTACATGTTTGTCCTTCCAAGTCGATTATCCAAAGTTTGGTGCTCAAATTTGCTTCAACGAAACCCAGGGGTGGAATCGGCTAAGGTGATAGTTGATTATCAATTTTTTGATTGTCGCTTTCACGATAGCTGTCTCTATCCTATATATAGAGAAGGAAAAAGTGATCAATCGTAAAAACGACAATCACTTACGCGATACGGGCCCAGGATCAACCGAAAAGATCTACCCACCCTTATAGAAAAACCTACATTCCGTTGCTTCATGTGATAAAATTCATAAATAGCTTACAAAAACAAACAAGACGGCACAAGACGATAGCTTAATTGGTATTGATCAAATGCTAACGATTTAACGATCACGTTTTGACGATTTTTGAGTTACGGAGAGAGGATATCTTTCTGTCTATAGTGATTATTGCTTTTACGTGATGCAAGGCTGTCGTCAAAACGATATCGTATGGCGATAACCGCATTACGGAATAACCCCCCAGGATTTAAATAAAAAAGTAAACATCTTCCTCTTCTGACGAGTTCGTGGAATGTCCGATTGTCCCGGCATCCAACAAAGGTGATAGGGATGATCGGTAGCTATAGGTATATTATTATTGATCCAAAGTGAAGAGGATGAGGCGAATGCCTGTGTTCGCGGCCGTTTGTTTGCTAATTATATCGAGGGGGAGCGTATCGGAATGCCGCTTTTTAAGATCACGTGTTTTCAAAAATCCCGAAAAAAGTTGATTTGTATGTTCCTCTTCTATAACCGTTCTAGATAAGCTAAATCAAAATTTAATTTTTTCTTCTAGGGAATAACAAAAAATTTGCACGACTGGGACGCACGAACTTGCTCTTATGTGCGATCACAATGTGGTTCTATATAGCTGACATAAATAAGCTATGGGAGTCTATATTTGGTATTGTGTGGGTATACAAAAATTATCAATATAGCCCAGTGTTGCACATACATATGCATGAATGGAAATTATATTATTTGAACTGGTAAATTGTTTTAAATCAACAAAATTAGAAAGAAATTGATTAAAATACTTTGAACCTGTTTTAACCCAACGCAATATACACCATCTGATTTCTTATATAAATCTTAATATATGAGAAAAAAAATTGAAAATCGTAGGAGCGGTTTTAAAAATAACTAATTTTGTATATATAAAATTTCGTTAACATTTTTGAGAAAAAAAATTGGTACGCCAATTTTAAGTATTTGTTAATGTTAAGTTAAAAATTGAACTTCACAAAAAAGTCTGCTAACCGTTTTCGAAATATTGAATTTTCAAAAAATAATTTTGATTTTTTTTTCTTAATCCAAAAATCATTTTGTAGAAAATTTTGCTACGCACTTTTATTTATATTTGTTACAAGCTTCTGTATACAAAATCTTATTTTATTCAATTAATCAGATATTGAGATAGTCGAAAATCAAAGAAACCGTTCTATGATAGGTACTGTTAATAAACGTAAAATATAAAATTGAAAAATTTTAAATGGTAGATCGTATTAATTTTAACATACAAGGAAACTTTTATCAAAATCGTAGGAGTTGTTTTTGAGAAAAAAAAAATATTTTTCTTAACGGTTTTTAAACATTTGTATGGGAGGCACCGTTATTTTTGGGTTTTAGAATAATTCAATTTCAAACTTTTTTTAAAAATCCAAAAAATATTTTTTTGAAAATTTTGGTACACAATATTATTTAGAATGTGTCAATAATTCTTCATAAAAAAAATTGATCAGAATCAGTTGAACAGTTGAAGTTGAAAATGGTTCTTTGGGAGGTACCATTAATAACCATTTTTCGGAACCATTTTTTTATTAAACGGCAACTTATAACTATTTAAATTTATTGAGTTCTTAAAAACAAATTAGGTAGCGCTGGATTTGAGAAAAATAAGTTTTTCCTTTTTGGCCAAGAAATTTCGATGACTGCTACTGTTAATTTTGGTCCTAAAAAAAGGAGAAAAAAACAGGTGGGGGGAATGTCCAAAAAACGCTAGGTACCAAGTTTAAAGAAAATCGACCCATCCGTTTAGGCTGTAGTCGAACCGACAGACAGACAGACAGACAGACAGACGGAAGTTTTTGCGAGACCCACTTTTTTTGACTTCTCTATCATCGTAATGTAAAGTTTGATCAAAATCTCGAGTTCGATTTTTTGTACGAATCCATAACTTCCCATATAGTACCTATATCGCAAGTAAAAATGGGCATTAACAAGAACTTACAAATAAATGAGACACAAAACACTATCACGACCACAGTTGTTCGACAGTTTAGGTAATTTTGAAAAAAAAATTCAAGTTCGTTTTGTGCATTTTAAGTAAAAAAAGTGGGAAATAAACGATAGTAAACAAAAAACGAAATAGAAGATGGCGGCCAACTTATCAAAAATTTAACTTGGTTGAACTCGTTCCGCTAGGTATGTTTTTTCTTTTAGTCAATAACAGCCATATTATTCACTCCAGGTGTAAATACGGGGAACGTTACGAAATCCCGCATAACGAAATCCCGCAAATTGAAAATGATTTTTTTGGAGATTGTGACGTCACGAAAATTGGTCGAGTAACGAAATCCCGCATTTCGTTTGCGGGATTTTGCTACCTCTCTTTTGCGGGATTTCTAATACATTTTGAAAAGTATTGTTTAGTATTTTTGAAAAATATCAATATTTTTTTAAAAAAAATCGAGTTCTTTGAAAATATTTTTGGACAATCCAAATAAATGGGCGGGGCCACGGAAAAAATGAAAATAACGCTAAAAGGGCATTTTAAGCTAGAAAAAAATCATGGAAAATGTACAAAAATAGGCCTTAAAAAGTAAAAAAAAGTAAGCTTAAAATGGATTTTAAGCGTTTTTTAGGAATAATTCAATTATTTTTGAATTTTTCCAAAAAAATGCAAAAACGCTTCAAAATATTTTAAGCGTTTTTTTAACAGTTATTTGCTTAAAATGGCTTTTAAGAGTAAAACAAAATGAAACCAGGTTAAATATCTCCAAGAGAAATATTTTATTGAGGAGGCCTTTCCTCCTCTGAGTTCTAACAAGAACTGAATTTTGTTCCGGAATCACTGTTGCTTAAATACTTGTTTTGGTCATCGAATTTGTTACCTTCGTTCCTGTTGATTCTCATAACTTAGTCAAACCTAAAATAAATGTATTTTATTATGAAAAAGCGAGGTGATGATGATGTTGAAGTTGATTTTGGTGCCATCGATAGTGTATTGGTGGAAAATGAAAACAGCAATTCTCTACCAATAAGCAAAGAATGCTGCTGAAACGATTTATAGCTTAACAAAGTTCTTTTATTTCTTTATATTTACAAAACAGTTGTTGGTATTGTATATATAGGATAAATTCAAAGATTTTTTTGAAGTTTTGGAAAAAACTTTTTTCATCAACTTTTTTTTGTTTTTTTTTTGTATAGGCGCCTGCCTGGCAACTGAACATACCCTAAGCGGAGCAACGGAGTTGCGTGAGCGGGTGTGCCCCCGAAAAAGGGAGTTAAAATTCTTAAGACCCGCTGAACGGGCCACCCAAGGTACTGTTAAACAAGAAAACTGTTGGTATAGGCGCCTGCCTGGCGACTGAACATACCCTAAGCGGAGCGACGGAGTCGCGTGAGCGTGTGTGTCCCCGAAAAAGGGAGTTAAAATCCTTAAGACCCGCGGAGCGGGCCACCCAAAGTACTGTTTATTAAACAAACTGCAAGCACACCAATTGACAAAAATAGAAAATACAAATCTTTAAACGCGATTTGCGGCTAAACGGAGCTTCGTAGACCCCCCAAAGTTTACATCATCAAACGTAATTTTTTGCTAAACTAGACACCTTACGCCCAATTTCTTCACAGAAGTACTAAGGCGGCCTAATACCCAGTCTAGCTAGATCAGGTACTAGCTCTGGTACTGGGTCCTAATGAAAATTTAGTACTTGAGCATTTCTTCACATCACTAGTACCGGAGCTAAGTTCACAAAGCGGTATTAGGAAATAATACGTCTAAAACTGGTCTAATTCAGATTTTGACACGATTTTGACATTTTTGAATATTATTTTGAAATTAACTGAAATTATGTTTTGAAATGTAATATTGTTTTTTTAGAATACCCTTCAACATGCAGTTTTTTAACTATACTTACATACTTCTAAGGAATTTTACTTTGTTTTCTGCAATCTATTTAGCTGTTTATTTATTGTTTTACGCAAATCTATAAATAAATGAAGTTTTTTAGAAAAGATTATTTTTGTTCAAAATATCTTAAAATTTTGTCTCCCAACCACGGCAACTGTGGAAGAATACAGAAGAAAATTTATTAACGGAGAGCGCAAGTGGATGGCTGAATTCGGAGACCTACGTATGCAGTTCTTTCAAGACAAGTTAGTGTGCTGCGCGTTTGGGCGAAATAGAACAACGGAAAGCATTTAACCTTGCTTTGCATCAAAAGCAGCTCATGTTTTGAAGTACTGCAGTCCAACGAATGCAGTCCAGTGAAACTCCCGTAAATTTTTCATCAGCACAATCATTGCCACTTGGCACTGTTATCAGTGTGCCAAATTCGAGTGTGAAAACGTTGACAAGTCAGATTTGCAACGCAGTGGCAGAATCCAATATAACCCCGCACTCTGCGAACCTGTGGAGACTATGTATATGATCACAGAACAACCGTCAGCAATTTCTCGTATAAGAAGGATTGACTAATCAAAAAATCCGCATTACTTAAATGTCGAAAAGTGACAATTAGCAATGCTAATGATAAGGATGACTTCACCAATTCATTAAATAAATGCATTAGAATATATCTTTTTGTTACATAAAATAATAAAAATATGTAAACATATATGTATGCAGTTCTTTTGATTATTGCAATTGCAAAAGAATGTCTTCTCTAACAGTGCCATTCCTATTTACTCGGCTGCATCTTGAATTTCAATTTCTATTCGTCCATTAATTATTTCACGAAAATGGTTTTCATTTTCTGGTGTTTCTGGTGGCTGAGATTCGTTGGCAATGATGCATATATTATGCAGTATTGCATAAAATTCCGGATACATACGATTTAAAAACAATACCAAAAATTGTATAAAACAAAATAACAAAAAACGCACTTATTACCTATTTCTATAATATGGAATAAAATAAATTCTTCTGATTTAAGTATTAACGTGCTAGACTGTCGATTTTAAGGTCCTAGCTAATACCGAGTCATAAGTAGTACTCGGTACCAATTTGACAAGACTAGGGCTTAGTACTTATGTGAAGAAATCATTTGGTACCGATTTGAGTACTAACAACTGGTATAATAACCAGGTATTAGCTCATTTTGAGGAGCCAGCTAGTACCGAGTCCTAACTCATATTCGGTACCAAATTGACAGAACTAGGGCCTAGAACTTGTGTGAAGAAATGAGTTGATACCGATTTGAGTACTAACTTTAGGACTAGTACCGGTACTAGCATTAGGACTCTGTGAAGAAATTGGCCGTTAGAGAATTAAAAATTACATATTCGTGATATAGGGAATGCCACCTTTAAATGGACGTACCACATGATTTTTTTACAAACAAAAAGTTGTCTCAAAAAAAAAAAATTGTCCAGGTTCCAGATCCGACTCCAGAACTTGTGTCCCAGATCTAGGAATTTACCAGGCAAAAAAGCAATTTTCTGACACATTTTTTTACAAACTTAAAAAGAAGTCCTGGAGATGGGTCTGGAACTTGGACAAAGGACATTTTTTTTTGAAGCAAGGTTCTGTTGGTGAATCTGGAACCGGGACAGTTCCAAAAAACAAATTCGTCCTTTGTCCAAGTTCCAGACCCACCTCCAGAACTTTTGTCCCGGTTCCAAATACACCCCCAGAATCTCCATCGCAGTTCCAGGCCCACCTCCAGAACTTTTGTCCCGATTCCAGATCCACCTCCAGAATCTCCGTGCCAGATCCAAAGCAACCGACCCAGTTCCAGCTCCAGGGCCAGAACCTAAGTCCCAGTTCCAGACCCACCTCCAACCTCAGAGTTTATATTCAGATTGGTATATTTTTACGATTAATCCACTTTATTTAATTCATTTCAGAGTTACACGCAATATAACGGCGTGAATAAGTTTAAAAATATATATAGAAATTATGAAGTTTGGATGGTCTTAATAACCACCACGACCGGGTGGAGGACCTCCACGCATCATTCCGGGTGGCGGACCTCGCATCGGTGGTGGTGCACCACGACCCATATTCGCTGGCATTGGTGGCATGCCGGGCATCATACCCGGTGGTGGGGCTCCCATCATTGGGTTTCGTGGAACACCACGACCCAAAGGAGCCATATGTTGTTGTGATGGTCCTCCAACTCCTCTCACAGGTCCTTGAAGACCAGCAGGAACTGAAGATATATTAACCGGAACACCACGGCCTGAAGCACGTCCCATACCAGGGCCAGGGGCGGCACCGGGAATTGGTACTCTAGGGAGGCCCTCCTCTGGTGGTGGAGGACCCTCAACAGTCAACGAGACGATGTTCTCTCCTCGTAGCAAAACAAATCCCAACACACGCTTTTCCTCCCGCTCTGGTAGCTTGGTATTCTTTGGCCTGATCTTTCTGAACTCTTCACAGTCCCCGAGAATCAGATTCATGTGTTTGTCGAAGGCCTTGAAGGTGCCAATGAATGTTCGCGAGTCTTGGAGGACGATCCGCACCCTGTAGTTTAGGTGCTGGATCATTTTGTTATTCTTTCCGATAGTCTAGAAAAATTAATTAAATTATAATTCATTAAAATTTTATTATTAAAACGAAGAAACGAATACCTCCAAAAAAAAAAAAAAAAAAACAAAACGTTTGTTAAAAACATAACCTAGCAAAACAAAAACGCTATCCAAAAATTTGATTTTGTTTTCTCAAGCTTGTGTACCATTACTTACCATTTTGGAGTATTATTTTTCTTTTCCAAAATGTTTAAATTGTTAATTTTATTTTATATGGTTTTTTAGACAATTTTTGTTGAAAATGCAAAATTAAAGTATCAATTCACTGCCAAGCCCGCTGTTTTTTTCACTCAACCGGCCACAAAAAATCGACTAATCGAGGTATGTTTTGTTCTATGGATTGAAATGTCAATCAAATATTTTATTTAAGTGATGCCAAGTTTATTAAAATAATGCTCATAAGTTCTATTTACTCCCTTTCACGAATGGAATCTGAGTTTCCAGCTACTTCCAGTTTTTTAGAGTGAAAGCGATGCATTCAAGAAAAGTGGGAAACTGAAAATCAAAACATGCACTAGAAAAGCCTATGTGCGAAAAAACATATGAAAATTATGTTTGGTTTTTCACCTCTATATAATAGGCGTTTTTCTTTTTTAGTTCCGAGCGGGGCACAGAGCGGGGTGTGAGCGAAAAGAGCTTGCTTCGAACCGGGCTTGACCTGAGCGCTCTGATTTATTTAATGTCGTTTTAAATTGGATTTTTGGTAAATTGTACTCCTTTTCAATTCCAATCGAATATGAAAACACTGACTTTCCTAAATTTACACACACACTACCAAAGCTGCCATTTAACAAAATGGCTTCTTCAAGTATTTATCACTCTTGACAAGTAATCCAACGAAAAACTTTATATGTATGTGTGTGTTCCTCATCTACCTACTCCAAAATGAAATTGGGGACAGAAGAACACTCCGAAAACATTACTCGGAACAGCCAATCGAAGGCTTTTGGAGTAGTAGGAGTGAAAAAGGAGTGTAAAAGGAGTACTCCGTACATCCAAACGAAAACGACATAAGAAACACTATTGAGCACTAAACTGTCATTGTGTATATTTTTTTAATAAAACGTCAAAATTGTCAGCTTTGTTTGTGAAATTGGTGGTTATATTTTCAAGTTTTGTTTCTTTTTAATTATTTTCTAGTTAATACAAAATGGAAAAGCAATTATTCCAGAAAAACTTAATGAACTTATTTACGCTCAGCTTTTCGCTCGATGTGCTCGGTCATTTTTTTCCGAGCTCATAGACCGAGCCCCTTTCGAAACAAATACAAGTTGAGAGCGCGGAGTGCACAGAGTTAAAAATGTAACATAGTTGTTTTTTGGACAGCTCTGTACCCCGCTCGGAGCTAAAAAGAAAATCGCCTAAAGCCTTAACTACATTGGACAGAAAAATGATGTTAATTATGTTCAACGACATCAAATTGAGAAAAATGGTAATATTTATGTGCGAAACAGATAGAACCAGCAACAGTGGCCGCCATTAATTTTGAACCAATGTATTTCAATCGTTCAACGCAGATTAGACCAGCACCAGCAACGTCAACAGCGCCGTTTTGCCAAAGTTCTAAATTTGCTGTTGCTGGTCCATTGCTGACAACTTTAATACTGCGATATTCAGAGGCATCACTCTAAAAAAAATTATAAAATCAATGCATTTCTCTTTCGTTTTGATACGAACTGTCAAAACAAATGAATGATGGTGCTGGTGGCAATGTGTTTGAATAATATTTGCTGGACAGAGTGCAACAAATAACACCCAGATTCTGCTCTCTATCGGGAACACTATGAACCAAAATTCTAGTTTTTGCTCTTGCATCTTAGCTTTGCAAATTGTTAGGAATTGTGAACTGTAGTGTAAAGAAAAAAGACAACAAATAAATGAAAAATAAATAAACTAGGAAAAAATAAACAGGTATCGTTTTATTTTCATGAGATGAGGTAAATATATGGATCGTCAGCGATAATAAAATGCGGCTTTAAAAAACAGACAAGCCCTTAGTAAAAAGAACATGGCATCACTTACAACTTTATAAAAAAAATTGAAAATCAGTTCAGTCCCCGTTCCACGAACAGAACAATACTAAACTGTCAAAAGTGCTGGTTGGCATTCCGTACTCCCGTAAAAACGAAAATTGAAAAAGAAAATAACTAATTTTCCACAATATCCCTTCTTTGGGGCGTAAAAAGAGTGTTTTTTTGTTAACTTTCCTGTCCGCATCTTTAGATATTTATAATTTATCAAAATATCTCAAACAAAAAACCATTTAAAACAATTAATCAAATAATAACATGGCTGCAGAAATAAAACCTGCATTGCGAACAACAAGCGATCGTTTCAGCACTGCAAAGAAACCCGACTTGTTAAGCAAATTGGAAGGCAGCAATGATGACGTTAATGCGGCTATTTTGATTCCCGGAGAAAACGGAGTTATAAGTGTTTCGGATGATAAGTAAGTAACAATTGCTTCCATCGGGTCTAAATGGCTTTCATATTTTGAGAGGAAACAAATGTGATTCTCTTATCCAGAACAATCAGGGTGTGGCTGAAGCGAGATTCTGGGCAATATTGGCCATCGATTTGCCAATACATGCCCTCTGGATGTACATCATTGTTCTATTACGACGACACCAGGCAATTGTTTGTGGGCCAGGAGAACGGAACAGTATCGCAGTATACACTGTCTGAGGATTGCAATCGTCTGTCGCTGGTACGCGACTATTTGGCACATCAGGCTCGCGTAGTGGCCGTTTTGTTTGCCAAAGTGCAATCGTGGGTTCTCTCGTGCGCTAAGGACAAGTTCTTTGCCTACCACTGCACCGAAACAGGACGTCGTTTAGGCGGTTATACTTTTGAGACACCATGCACTGCTTTGCAGTAAGTTTTGTTGGTACTGGAAAATGTAGCTGCTTATTCATTACCTTTTCTTTATCGCCTTAGATTCGATGCAATGGCTAAATATGCCTTTATTGGAGATTATGCCGGGCAGATAACGATGTTGCGATTAGACGTACAGGGTGCAGGGTTAATAACTACATTCAAAGGTCACACAGGTGAGTGATCTGCTATTTTGAGTTAATAATTCATTTGTAGTTTTTTTTTACTCCAGCTGAAAGTAGATATTTTAGCTTTTAAGCATTTTTTGACCTTGATATCCAATATGTATCGGAATATTAAGTTTGAACACTTTTGTGTTAACAATTGCGATAGTTGAACGATCATTTGACGTGCGAATCCGAAAAACTTAATCTCAGTCTAAAATTTCAGTAAAATAAATTTAAGTTAGCAAATTGTTGAGGCTGCAAATCAATTGTCTTAGGAATGGATGCGTAAACAATTACTCATATTTGCTTTTGCTGAGTAAATATTAACCAAAATTATTAATGTACATTTTTGTAGCTTTTTTTGCGTGTTTATAATAAAAATATATTGTTTTTGTTATATTTGAAGCGGGGAATCAAAAGTGGAATTTTCCCTACTTACTTTACTTATGCTAGTGCTACAGTCCACAAAAAACCTGTCCAGCCATCCCGGTCCAGTTACGCACACAAAGTTGACCTAAGGTGGAGTCGTCTTCTGCTGCTCACTGATGTTATTTTGTAAAAGTGGAGCCCAGTAGTAGCCCTTGAGGTAATGGATCGCATTCCAGCCTCTGCAACCTAAACACATATATTTGTTTTCCTTCGGGTACTGCCTCTTGTGAGGAATAAATAATTCCTCCAAGAATATCTCTTCTCATGAAAAATTACCATTTCTCGTTTGTGGTTACTTTTCTCCATAACATAAACAATAAGCGTCACTCAGACCATTGAAATAGTAATGCTAAAAAGGGAATATTATTATATCGTGTTATAACAAGAACGATACACTAAGAGGTGTAGCCCAAAATGATTTTCATAGATTTAAATTGCATACAGTGGCAGTTTCCCGAAATAATAAATAATTTAAATTGTATGACAAAATGCAATGGGTCTGTGGACGCTCGCTTTATGTTCAAGTCCCAGCTGGGAAAAAAGTTTTTCAATATAAAACGTAATAGACTAAGCACTACAAAAAAGGAATCTGATAATCGGCTTGGCAGCCGTGAAATGGCTATAACCCCAGCCTATGATGACTTGGTGGTAGCTCACTAAAATGGTTGGTGTTTTCATTCAAACCTTCAATATTAATATGACGGTGCGTAAGCTTTGCAGCCTAAACTGCGAGTGTGTTATCAGACAAAAACCAACTTTCAGTCATAACATAGTTTTTGACTCCACTTTTTTCACTGTTGCACTTTTGCCATATCTGTCAGTGAACTGCGTTTCATAAATCATTTTTAAGCGTCCTATGCTATATAAATGTATGTAGCTTAGAGACGACTATTTCAAGTTCATCACATATATTATATATTTGTCTTTTAGTTTCTTAATATATCTCTTAATAATTTCGTTTAAACATTTTTTATTCGGTATCTGAGAACGTATTTTCTTACGTATTTCTTATAATAATTGTGCAATTTGCTTAGAAGCAAAATCACGCATATAATTAAAGAACACTGTGGTCCTAAAATCTAAAATAAATAAGTTATGGGAGCCTATATTTTATGCACCTGCCAAAACATTTATGTACTTTAGTTGAAGGTAGTGTTATGTGAATATACAAAAATTAACAATATAGCATCGTCTTGCATGCATGGAAATAATATAATTTAAACCGGAAAATTATTACATATTTCAAATTGACAAAATTAAAAATACATTTTTTAAAATACTTCTGGAACTGTTTTGAACCCAACGGTACAAAAAATCCAGCTGAATTCCGCCCGGTCAATATACTAATGACAGAAAGTAAGATTGTGGAAAAGATTGTTCATAAACAATTGCAAAGATATATGGGAGAGAACTATCATTTGACAGACTATCAGTCAGGATTTAGACAGCATCACAGCTGTGAAGCATTACTAAATCTAGTAGTTACGCAATGGAAAACAGAAGTCCATGAAAAGAAGGTTATTGTTGCGGTTTTCCTGGACTTACAAAGGGCATTCGAAACAATTGACATGGGTATACTGGTGCAGAAACTGAACAGATACGGTGTTCAAGGAGTGGAACTCGAATGGTTCAAAAGCTACCTAGCAAACAGAACTCAGCGAACCAAAGTGGCGAACGAATTTTCGGAAGCATTGGACGTAACTCTGGGAGTACCACAAGGCGCGGTGTTGGGAACACTACTTTTCATAATTTACATCAATGATGTGGAGAAGGCCCTGAGATATGCAAAGGGTCGGCTATTTGCGGATGATACTTTGCTCTATGTTTCTGGAAGCTCAGCAGAGGAGTGTATCGATCAACTGAATGCTGACTTAAAGAATATAGAAATCTATTTCAAAATGAATAAACTCAAGCTTAACACTACTAAAACCAAAGCCATCGTAATCAATGGAGACTCTATTGAAAATATTGTAATTAATGGTGAAATAATTCAAAAAGTTGAAGAAATAAAGTATCTACGGGTTATTATAGATAATAAATTAAGTTTGGAATCGCGCATTAACTACATATGTAATAAAATTGCTAAGAAAATTGGATTTTTTCAAAGAACAAGAAATAAGATATCATTAAACTATGCAATACAAATATACAATGTAATGATCAAACCTCATTTTGAATACTGTTCAACAATATTGTTTTAAGGATCTAACAGAATGTCAGAAAGGTTACAAAAGCTACAAAATAGGGAAATGAGATGTATTTTGATGTGCAATAGGTTAACACACATACTATTTATGTTAGATACTTTAAAATGGCTTACCATTAATCAAAGGACAGTTATGAATGTACTTATGTATATATTCAAAATCAAAAATAATATGTTACCAAATTATTTAAAGGGTCCGCCAAATAACTTTTTTTTTTGAAAATGGAATGGAAATTGGCAAAACATCGAGTGTAGCTTTGGCTGTGCGGCACGTTGCGCCGTCCTGTTGAAACCAAATGTTGCCAATATCCTCCTCTTCAATTTTTGTGAACAAAAATTCGTTCAACATGGCCCGATAACGATCGCCATTGACTGTAACGGCCACTCCTTGCTCATTTTCGAAAAATGGCCCAAATACGCCTCTGGACCAAAACCCGCGCCAAACAGTGACTCGTTTTGGGTGTATCGGCTTTTCAATGTATGCGTGCGGGTTTTCTGTGCCCCAAATGCGACAATTTTGCTTGTGTACTACCCGCCAAGATCAAAACGAGCTCCATCTGAAAAGATGATTTTTTTGGCAAAATCGGCATCTTCTCTAAGTCGATCGCAGGCCCACTTTGCGAAGCGTATACACAACCATATTCGTTCAGCGGAAGGATAAAACTAACTATCTGTCAAATCAGACATGAGCTAAGTGTTACCATTCACGAAATAAGCACTAGTTGAAAAAAAACGTTAGATGGCGGACCCTTTATATAATGAAATGGTGTACGTTTCAGATGTTCAACCATATAATTTAAGAAATGGAAGGGATTTTCGACTACCATTCTTTACAACAAGCAGATCACAAAATATTTTGTTCCATAGAGGTTTCAAATTATTTAATAACTTGCCAATTGACCTAAAGTCTGAAAATAATGTTATAGCATTTAAAAAGAAATTAATTACATTTGTTAAAACTAATTATATTTAATTATCTTTTTGTTGTTTTCTTTTTAACTAGTTTTATGTGTTACTGATAGCTGAAGCTAAATAAAGAAACAAATCAAATCAAAAAACCACAGCACATAAGACTGCTTGGCAAAAACTTTAATCATCCCATACATATCTGACATACGGATGTCAGATATTTTTCAGACAAAGCTCAGAATCTTAAAGAAATTTAAATGTTGCATTCAACAACATAATTCGTTACGTGTACAATATATAACGTTTTGATCATGTGTTCGCGTATAAAAAAAGTTTGCTAGAATGTACCCTAGGTGCATACCTGAATTATTTTATTCTTAGGAGTTTGAACAATGTCATAACAAAGAAGGAGTCATTTTATCTTTATAATGAAATAGTTTTTTGAAGTTCAACTCGGTCTTTGTATTTATTCAACCAGATTCACTTGTACTGCTTCTGGGCGCCAATTCTTTGTTTGTGCTATTAGGCTATGGAACTCCCTACCCATAAACATACAAAAGCTTCGAGGAATTATTAGTTTTACGTTCTTTTTAGGTATTTGGCTGAAAATGTTTAAATCTTTAATTTTAAAACTAAATTTCATATACATTATATAAATATAACTTGTCATGAAATTAAATATAAATATATTTTGTTTTAATTGGTTGGAAACAAAATTTTTTATCAAAATTGTAGGAGGCATTTGTTATTTTTATTTATTAAAATAATTTTTGTTTAAAATCTTCAAAGTGCCAAGTTTATTAAAAATTGACTAAGAAGTCGTAAGAAGTAGTTTTGAAATTGTATTTATTGAGTTTTCAAAAAATTCAAACTTTTTTTAAAAATCCAAACAATATTTTTTTGAAAATGTTGGTACATAATATTTAAATTGTATTAATCACTCTTCAAACAAAATTGATCAAAATCAGTTGAACCGTTCTCGGAAAAAGCAAAAACCACTATGAGAGTTGCCATTAGCCGTGTTCCTTTGGAGGTGGCGAAGTACTTATGAGTACTTTGATAGCCATTTTGAATGGAATACAAACCTCATCTACTCGCCATGAGAGTACTAGATTATGGTTTGCATCTACTCATGAGTAGTTGGAATCCTCCAAAGGAACTCGGCTATTAATGACCATTTTTCGGAACAATTTTGTTTTTACTGAAATGAAAACCAGCTCATACATAAAAACCGATTAAAATATATTGATTTTTTTTTTAAATCTGTGGAGCCAATTTTGAGAAAAATTTTGTATTGCAGGTACTGTTATTTTTGATCCTTAAAAAAAAAGCGTGTCGGTAGAATGTTTAAAAAAAAAACGTTAGGTACCAAGTTCAAAGAAAATCGATCCCTCCGTTTAGGCTGTAGCCGAACAGACGGACGTTTTTGCGAGACCCACTTTTTTGGTCTTCCCTATCATCGTTATGTCAAGTTTGATCAATATCTCGAGTTCGATTTTTATTTACGTCGTAACATGCCATATATGTATGTAGTACCAATATACATACATATTATTTATCGCAATTAAAAAATCTTGCAAACCGACGCTGCAGGTTAACAATGTGTTTCGCGTAAACCAAATTTGATCCTACAATAAATATATCAATGTGCAGATTCGTCGTTATTGAGCGAATTATAGTTTCTGTTCTTGTAGAATAAGCATATGTACTTGTATTATTTGTAGAGTAAGTATATTTCTATTGTGTTATGCATTATTGATTAGATAAGCATTAAATTCATATAATAATTCGCGATTTGGGACAGTAAATGTTCATTAACCTGTTGTCATTTTAATTAATACTTATAAGCTACGGTAAGGTGACTAACAGATTATGTATTTTAAAACACACAATTTCACTGTTTATTGGTACAAGCAACAATTACACTAACAACATTAGTCAAGGAAGTGTACCTTGGCTATCTTCGTTGTGACAAAATAGCCTCATCCAGCCCTATTCTGCTATAATTAAGACAATCAGATCCTCTTTAGAATTTCAAAAACAAGTACTTGTTAAGATTTGCATTATAAAGGCATAAGTTTTAAATAAATAATTTGAGGCAAATGGAATGAAACATTCACGGGAATCGAAAGTTTCGATCGAATCGGGTAGCAGAATAGGGCTGATCGTCTTCAGGGCCCAGGACACAATGCAAATATTTTTATGACGGTCTAGTGTGTAATTTATTTTTTTTTTTTTCAAATTAATATTTCATTAATTTTTGGGGCATTTTTTCATTTTATTGGAGCCTTTATGACTTTATGAGGCATAATTTCATTATGAATAATTAACTAATATTTCATTTTTACTTTTGAGACCCAATTTCGGAACTATTCTGTTCACCCCGATCTAATAAAAGCTAATAAATTGGTTTTATTTAAAGGGAAAATATGGGAGGGAAGGTGATATAGAAAATTGGTATTCTATGCTTTAAAATTTAATGGATAACAGGTATTCACTAGTGATTATTCCAAATACCCGCTTAAAAAACTTTTTGAATATGAATTATCTGTAACTCTATTCATTCCAACACCAACAAGTGTATCTTTTTTTTATTCCAGGTGGTATTCGTTGCTTAAAATGGGTCGAGGGTCCACAGTTGCTTTTTAGTGGCTCAACAGACCAATCGGTAATTGTTTGGGATGTAGGTGGGAAACGTGGCACTGTCTACGAATTGCAGGGACATAAGTAAGATAATATACAAATTCTCATTCGTACAGTACTTCAATTTAAAAAAAAATAAAACTTTAAATCTATGTATAACAGTAACAAAGTAGCTGCTCTTTCCTATGCAAATCACACACAACAACTTATAACGTGTGGTGAAGATTCAGTGATTGTACTCTGGGAAATGAATGCAATGCGCAAAGAAGTTCCCGAATGGGTCGAATCAAATAATTGCCAATTATGTTCGAGGCCGTTCTTTTGGAATTTCCGTTCAATGATGGATCAAAAGCAAATTGGTAAATACATCAAAGCCTCTCGATCAGATCTTCGATAAGAAAATGGTAAATTTAATTTTCTTAAAGGTATCAGGCAACATCATTGTCGTCATTGTGGCAAAGCTGTTTGCGATAACTGCTCATCGAATCGCATTAATATTCCCATTATGGGCTTCGAATTCGATGTGCGTACTTGTGACCCGTGTTTCAAAAAGTTACAAACTGTTGAGTAAGTTTAAAGAAACAAAAAAAGAATTCCGTAGACAATCAATAATTAATTCTAGGCGTCCATCTCTTGCTACTTTCCACGATGCTAAGCATTCAATCGTTTCAATTGATCTCGACGAGGATCGCAAGCGTTTACTTACAGTCGGACAGGACAGAATCATCAAAATATGGGATCTCTCTCCAATCTGGGCATAATATTCACCGAATTGTGAGAGTTCATCATCACAAGCACCAACATCAACGACAGCATCGTCTCCATCATCGCCGATCATAATTAAAAAACATCCACAAAAAACAGAAACAGACATCAATCGCCCAACGAACAGTCTTGATGGAAATTTAAAAAATCCCAATGATCAACTATCAACAACACCATCAATGGCATCAACAACAAATGAGTTTCCTTCTGTTTATTATCTTCAAAGGAGAAATAAATAGGAATTAGGGAAATCCGATACATTCTTTGTTTTCTTCGTTCTGTTTTTAACTATCATTTTCCTATAACTAAAAATATTGAAATTAAATTTTAATCCGAAATTTCAGTTCAATATGTAATAAACCAAAAAAAATATTATTATAATATCTAACAAGAATTGACTGATTCAGAAAAGTAATTGCCTATAAAGCTTTATTAATATTTCTTCCTAAACTCCCACATTCAAAATATGTACAAACAGGGTGCTCCATAAATACTTCAACAGGCGATAACCTCAACAATATTTGATTAGTTCAACAACAAAGACTGATTCCACTTGGGTTATCATCGGTTGAACTTGCCTTGGGATATCTTAAGACCGTACATTTTTTTTTTTTCATTTATAAGTTTTACATACAAACTTAGTAAATTGTTAAAGCATTTCTTGAGAAAAGAATTATAAAAATATTTCAATTTTCTTAATATTATGTAATCGCTAATGGTCCCATTGAATGTATCTCTTGATTTTCCATTAATCATTTGTATACAAAGCGTTTGTGTATACATAATTGGTTCCATAGTAATAAAATACTATTATATTTAAAAGAAAAATAATATACATCTTATCATATTACTACTACTATTGTGTTATCTATATATTATTATATTGTAAATAATTTATAAAAATCTTAATGAAAAATGCATTTAATGTATTTAAAAAAAATGTCTTTTTATTTTTTTTTAAAGCCCAATCTGCAGATGTTTAAATCCTCAATCCTTATGAATATGTATTTAATTTTTCTCACCAAAAAAGAATAACTTATTGTTTTATACATACTAAGATCGAAGAATAACAAAAATTTAATTTGGTGGTGGGGAGACTAAGGGCATGTGTCACAATGTCTGATTAAAGTTTCAATTAGGCTACATGGAACTTCCTCTTCAATTTACAACTTCATTTGCGTTTCACAATATCTGAATAGTGAACCTTATAAGTTAAGTTCTAAGTATTTTAATGGCCAGATGAAGTGTCGATTATCAAATTTACGTGGCAACGAAAATATTTGTTGTTTTTTTGAATTTTTAGGAAAAGATTTCTTCCATTTATTTATTATAAAAGATGTTTATTTGCTGAAAACTTAACAAGGAATAAATAATGAAAATAAAGAATATCGAAACAAATATTTCAATGAATATGATTTGTAATGATTAATTAAATGAAATAGGAAAAGATTTCTTCCATTTATTTATTATAAAAGATGTTTATTTGCTGAAAACTTAACAAGGAATAAATAATGAAAATAAAGAATATCGAAACAAATATTTCAATGAATATGATTTGTAATGATTAATTAAATGAAATATAAACAAGTGATAATTTAACAAGTAAAATTAAGATTTAATTATAAATAACATGTTGTGGCATCGCCACAAATTTTTCATCAATAAAAACAATTTTGTCTGGAAAACTAGAAATGTAACTGACACATATATTTAATTTTAAGATAAATTGTGAAACGCAAAGTTTTTTATTGGAAGGATTTAATTTTCGGATAATTTAAATGTCTATAGTAAGTAATGGGAACTTTACTGAGACATTGTGAAACAAACCCTTACAGTCGCAATCATTTCTGGGTGCGTGTCGTTAGTTTGCAGAAACGGAGGTGACCTACAATTTTCTGCCGAATCTGAACGGCTAAGATAAGAGGCACGAGGCAAGAGATACTCTGGGACAATTTGTCACTTCCTCGAATGAGGCATTACCCCTGAAAAAAAAAGAAAACATTTTTCTTAGGTGGCATAGGCTGGGATTTTCATCCCAGACCTTCGATATGACAGGCAAACCCAGTAAACAGTCCTTAAAAACAATTATGTCGCAGTTATGCCTTCGAAATTTTATATGAAGGTTATTGATAAAACCAAATACCATCCCTTGTGTATGGCGCCTGTAACTTTCGCTGTCTTCTTGATGAAGCGAAATTGTAGGCCCATATTATAAATAGAAGACAGCAGCAATTGGAGTTCAGTGGGAATACACCAATCGGTATTATCTGTTTTCTGCAAATTAGTAGACAACAAGCTTCGCTTATTCGTTTTCTTTAGGTGTTCTAGTGGAGTTGTGTTTCAGTTGGCATAAGTGTTAAATAATTACATTCAAACACCTATTTATCAGATTTGAAATGCTATAGAATAACAATAAAGTCGTAATTTTGCGGAATAAAGTATTTTTATTGTACGAGGAAAATTTCAGTTCACAATAGTTGTTAACCTTTTCTACCGTCTATCGTCTTAATAAATGCACTAACTGGCAATTTAACCTAGGAAACATGAAATTTATAAGTGAGCAAATTGGAATGTGCGGGTTAACAATAACATAGTTAAAATCTTAAACAAAGAAGTTATTAATTTCAATGGGATCACATCTATTCCTCATCTTATTAGCCCACATTTCCAGTGTCGTTCAACGTTCGATGCGCCAAAAGTCGATCGTAGTAAAGAATAGAGCGCGTTATAATTGCTATCCAAAGCTATGTTGGCAACTTTATTTTGTTGTAACCGCTTGCAGTGTAGCTCAGACAAGAAAAGAAGTTTTTTTTTAATAATTAAAAGATCTTTTAAAAACATTTTAAAATTCAATCAGGATAGTTAAAATGCTACCCAAAGCTTAATTTGTTCATACCCTTTGTGTGCTGGGGATAAGTAATAATCCATTCGAAGCAAAACAGATATTCAAAACGATTCGATTCGTTTTACGGAATGAGAATTTTTAAATAGTTTCGCAGGAACTTTTTTACATAATCAATCCATCTAGTTTTTTTCAAAAACAAAAGAAACAAGCGTTTATTCAAATTAAATTCAATAGAAATGTCCAAAAACTCATGAAGTATGTTCTGTTTTTTCTTCCATCTGAACTCCTGCAAATAATTCTTGATAAAGATCACTCTTTCGATGATGAGAAAACCAGTTGTTGAAGTCCAACCGCAACAATAACTGAGACAATGGTGTAGAGCTCGGCGCTGTCTTCAGTCCAACCAAAAGGTTGATCAGTTGATCCATTAAAAGTGCGAGGCTGCAAAGATTAAAAACGCAACAAAATAAACTTCAGCTGAAACAGTCCAAAAAACCCAAACCTTGAGTCCAAGAGCATTATATTATTATCCTTTTCGATTTTGTTCATTGTCTTTGAAGTAACGGTGTTGTAGAATTCTTCGCACAATTTAATCACATCTTGTAGTTTGGTGAATATTGGATTCGTTGATCTCAAAGATCTGTTGAAGCTTACTTTTGTAAAATCCTCCTGTGAACAACAACAAACAAAAAAAAGAGATTTTTTAGAGAAATCATTTGTATGTTATTTTCTAGTCTAACATCATTTATCATAAAACATAAACTTAGTATGTTTGCTTGAAAGACCGAGTGCGCTCGTTGGATCTGCTCGAAGTCAGCTTTATTCAAAATAGTGTTCATCAAAATACTAAATTGACCTGAAAAATTTATTTTCAATTTGTTACCATTTTTATAAATACAAGTTTGAAATACTTTCTAAAACATCAGCTTGAATATAATACTGCAAATTATCAACAAAAAACATTAACTGGTTTCGTAGATTTCTTCCCAAGGGATTAACGAATTCACCAACTCGACCACTTTGTAGATCATTATGCCAAATCGAATGAATTCTATATTGTACTCGTTTGACCAGCAATAGAAATCGAAACAGTAAATTATAACGTTCAATGACAATTGGCGAGAAGAGCAAATGGAGCGGCCAACTTATTTTATACTGCAAACGCATGTGCTGACAGAAATTGAAATCACTTAAACTTAACGTATTCGTTGTGGCGTTGAATTTCCCAACTTGTATGCTGAATTGTTCAAGTTCATCTGTGATACCAATGCCATGAGCGGATGTCTGCAAAAGACACATTATAGTTATAATATAATAAATTAAACTGGAAGGGTGGGTCAATTATTTTATATATCGACCTAAGCTAAGGACTTTGTGCTCTTCTACATATCAGTATTTTTAATAACCTCGCACACATACATACCTCAAACGCCTTTACGATATCTCTTATTTTATTCTCATCATTCGATCCGGATTGAAATTCAAAAGTCCTCTTGATAAATTCTAAAAAGAGCTCTCCTCGGCCTAGCAGATAGAAATCCTTGATCAGCTTCAGTTGTTGTACCAAATCTGCTTGATTGACAGCAATCTCGGACAATCTCGACGTCACATACGACTTAATCTCATTGATGACTCTTTCATAATGTGAAACATTCAATTCCTCGTCCAGTTGGAGAGCTTGGATTTTCTTAAAGAAAATATGCTCATTCTCGTTCCAGAGAGATTCCTCAGAGACCGCCTTCTTGCCGACGTCTATGTTCCACATTTCGGCATTTTTATTGAGTCTATTCTTGTCAACTTTGAAAATCAGAACAGTCTGGCCAATGAAGAGAACCTTTTCGGCCCAGCTAGAGGACAAGTAATGCGGCAAAAATTCGTAGGAAATGTCATATCGCCAGATTTCGGCGTAAGTGCTGGCTGCATCCTGAAATGGCGGTCTTAACTAGGGTTTCTAAGAATGATTGACAATGGTACTTACAGACATTGTGCTTGCAGTGTGCTTTCCACTGCCTGATGACGTACATCGCTCGCTTCCAATTGTGCTGTTGTTGTTGCGAGATTCTGAGCATTGGATGAAGAACTCGCCATAAGTGTCGATGATCTTTGCATACAAAATCCAGTGAGTTAGTTGTTTCAGAAAAACAACATTCACTGTTGATTGAATTCTGAAAGAAAGGTTTTCAGTTTCAAGCAGATTGAGTATTTTTCGACAAACTTCTTGATAGCAGCATTGATCTTTCGATCCCCATGCAGAATATTTTGATGTAAGTACTGAATTATGGCACAGCCATGCAGTTTCTGGGCTCGAATGCCCCGAATTAACTTCTGCAGAAAGAGAAACAGTGGCTGGAATACATTTATCTTTTGGAAGATGAAAAGCAGCGACTGGGAGGGATTTTGTAAATAGCGACGCTCCAGCTCAGTGATTTCTTCCAAATAGGTCTCCAAAACAAGGTCGATCCCATTCGCGAATGCTTTTAAGTACAATCCGTTCTGTAAAGGCTCTAAAAACAATGCAACGATGAAAACTTTTCAACTTATTGTCTAGTTCACTTACCATCTGTATCGACAAGAGATGTATTTAGTGCCTGATTATGACTGGAGCCATAGATTTTTGTAAACTTCGCTATGTCGCGATGTAAATGGATGATACAAATTATGTCTTGAAGGATTTTTGTTTCACCAGGATGAAGGAATGTTGAGACAGCATCCGAGATCTTTGAATAAAGTTAATATAACGAAGAAAACAAAATGGATTGTTGGCTGTTTTTTTTGGCTTACAACAAATTCCTCGATTGGCAAGCGTTTGGAATAGGGATTCAGTAGACAAAGGAGAATATCGTGAATCATTTTGATAAGTTGTTATAGATCTTGGTGTAATTTTCTCCTTTTAAATCAGCATTTCTTTCGACTTCTTTATGAATTCATCTACAATCTTCACTGCAAGCAAACCGCGAAAAAAAAAAATATTCAAAATTTTGTGATGTCACTTTGGTTTTCGTAGCAAGTCAGCTTTTTAACTTGTAGATAGTGAAAACCACAGATTAGCCATATGAAGATGAGAATGTTTCGTACACAGATTAGCTACATGAAGATGAGAATCCCCGGCAGCCATTTTAATTTGCCGACAAGCTTGAACTGGCAGTTATCAGATAAAAAATGAGAATGTGTGTATAAATATCTCACACATAGACAGTACGGATCTTCACTCACCGGTGGTGCGTTCTTTTTTTAACTAAAGTTAACTATGGTTGATGTGTCAGAAATTATAGTTGGAATGTCATAGTTAAAAAAGTTACTTTGGGTAACTTTTCATTTAGGAACGATCAAAGTTATAAATATGGTTGAACTGTCAAACGAAATGTGTTGAAAAAAAATCGAAATACATTTGGAATGAATAAAAGAGATAAAATCGTGTTTGCATTAAATTTATTGCCAAAAATAATTACTTGCACTTCAAAAATGGAAACAATTTGTTAATTAAGTGTATGTATACTTAATTTTTGGACAAAATCGAATCAATAATGTGTACATTGTTGGTTCATTCATTATGGGCACAATGCACAAATTTCGTAATAAAAACTTGACCAAATCGAAAGAATAAAATTTCGACAAAAAATTAAAATTAGTCAGATAATAACAGAAAACAATTCCCAAAATCGAAATCGACAAAAACAAAATGAGTTAAATTGAAAACACATTTACAAAAATGAATGCAATTTCAGATCAAAAGAACGAAAAGTAAACAAAAGATAACCACAAAATGAAAACATTGCAGTTTCAGCTGTGTTTGACAGATTAACCATTTCAACTCATATCAATGAGATGAGTTGGAAAAAGTTACTAAACGTTACTTTCTGACACTTTAACCTTGAGTTTAGGAACGACTTTATGACGTCATAAAGTTACTCAAAGTTACTTTTCTGAATTAAAGGAACGATGAAAGTTAACTATAGTTAACTATAGTTAACTTTAGTTAGAAAAAGAACGCACCACGGGTAAAATTGTTATTGCAATTCACATCTATTCATCGACGTGGGAAAAAATTACAAATACAACAATGTTAACAAATGGGTTTTGGAGGGTGAAACGTACGAAATCTAATCTGTGGTTTCGTACGTTTCACCCTCCAAAACCCATTTCTTTACATTGTTGTAAGATCCCTACTGTCTATGTGTGAGATATTTATACACACATTCTCATTTTTTATCTGATAACTGCCAGTTCAAGCTTGTAGGCAAATGAAAATGGCTGCCGGGGATTCTCATCTTCATGTGGCTAATCTGCGGTTAAAACAAAGTACAATGGACCTCTGCCACCAAATGTCAGAAGTGTCAGTGTGGAATAAAAAAAAAAACAATCTGACAGCACTCCCTGGTTGGAAAACAAAAGCAAACGCCGAAGGCACGAAGGCGAGCCAAAAAAGTCGTGTGTTTAATAATAGTGATTAATATGTAATAAAATTAGTTTTTTTGTATCAAACACTTGAAAAAATATTCACTAAAATGTTTAAACACTAATACGTAATTCGATCGCAAATTTAAGTTTTCTGTTCCAAATACAAAAAATAATCATGACCGGATTTTTAACACTGCCAAGAGCATGTAAATATTTTCCAACCAGGGACTTTTTTTGTTGTTGTTTTGAGATGTCAAATTAGAAAGAGAAAAGACAAAGACAAATCTTGGGAGACCTCTATATAGATCATATCTCATGAAAATAAAACAATACGGATCTTAGTGACAACTGTGTTGTATACCTATCTCTTTTTTCCTTACGTCCATTTATTTTTCATCTTTTTTTTGAATTCACAGTTGTATATATAAAAATCACACACAAATACCAAGCGATAAATTTCTTGCGTGGCGTTGCTAACCCGATTGACTATAAGGTGCCAGTTATAGCTATCATTGAAAACCATCATTGAAATGATTGGTTTTGAGGCACTTAAAAGGCAAAATTAGTAATTATTTTGATGCCAATATGTAGGTAGTGACTTAATTATTAATATGTGCCGAAAAAAATTTTCATTTTGGACCAGCCGTCCACATAAAATGACTTTTATTATTTCAATGAATGAACTACCTTATCAATGATCATTGAAAAATTAAACGTCATTTTATGGCGAAGTGTGGACCCCATTCAATTTTTTTTTAACAAAAATTATAATTTAAGTCATCAGCTTTATTTTTGCATCAAAATAATTACTGATTTCACTTTCTAAAGGTACCAAAATTAGTCATTAAAGTTTTCAATGATGAGTTTCAATGATAGCTATAACTGGGGCCTAATTGTCATTTTATTCCTTCATTTCATGAGAAAAAACTAATAAGTGGAATGAATTTAGCAAATTATGAGAAAATATAAGAAAGAAATAATTTAATCATTCTTTTCTTGACTTCATTAAAATGAATGTGATGTATGTACAATACAAGTTAGGGATTTTTGTATCCCGTGCAGGAATAATGCCATGATTTGGTCACCGGTCGCATCCATAAATCCACAGGAATACCGTCCATCCAAATCAGAGGAGAAGCTAACAATCAGTCGATGATGAGGAAGAACACGAAACAAGTTCACTTAAAAAAAAATATTATAGAATTTTAATAAAAATAAATGTATTCACAAAAAAACAAACGACCAACCCACAAAGCCTTTCATTCCATATGAAACACTTGTCCAACTTAATGACCATTTGACTCCGAATTTATGAAGCTAATGGTTGACGGTGAAGAGGACAATAAAGACAATCAAATTTCACTTATTAAACCAGCAAGACTTGAAGCCACGCGATGAATTTCATGCGAGGAAACTGAGTGTTTAGGAGGACTCTGTCAACGATCTAAAGATTTTTTGACATTAATTTCCCAAAACTGCCAGTTTCTACCAATTTTAGTCAAATTAAATTTTTTATATGAACTTGGAAAGAAATTTGTACTAAAATTGGTATAAATTAGCAGTTTTGGGAAGTATATGAACAGAAGTAACGTCGTTTTCAAGGGGACGTTCAAAGTTACTCCTTGCGTCAGTTTGCGCAATGCTTTAAACAGCCCAGCAACATTTGTCGTTGGTCACCCATTTCTATAGTGACATAACGTCGTTATTCTTCGATACTGCAAAAATTCGCACGTAGGGATTGTTCTACAAAAATTGTCAGTACAGGAGTTATGGGAGAGCTTTTTCCAAAGCAGTGGCGCCTGATGCACGCTCACGACACTGAATTGTGAAAAAATCCATTGAACAAATTAGCAAGCCACTGACTTACGTATGCGAATTGTTGTTATTGTAATCCTCCGTAAAAAGTCGTACATTGCACCATAGATTAGCCATATGAAGATGAGAATGTTTCGTACGTTTCACCCTCCAAAACCCAAATGTTAGAGCTGTGTCAATCGTGATTGATTCGGTCTTTTTGACCCGTTCACCAAAAAGAACGATTGATTGCAATCACAGTAAACCGAAACAATCAATCCCAGTATCAATCATTTCAGTCTTCAAATAAACGAGGTGAGGCGAAGTATGTTTCGTTCATTACAATCGTTCTCAAGCGCATCAAAAGGTAAAAACTTAGAGTGGTTGAACGTTAAATATTTCAACACTCCTCCTCGTTCAAACATTTAAATAATCTTACAATTTGTTCTCAATTGTATATGTCTGGCTGGTGGCAAGGGTTTCGTGAAAATATCCGCGATCATTTTTTCTGTGGGACAAAACTTGCAAGTGACGAGTTTTTTGTCAATGTAATCTTTAACAAAATGAAATTTTGTATCTATATGTTTTGTGCGATTGCTAAATTTTTCTTCTTTGATAATTTTTAAGCAGCTTTGATTGTCCTCGAAAATGGTTGTTGGATTTTTAACTCCCTCGTGCATGTCTTCTAATAATCTTTGAAGCCAAATTGCTTCTTGGCATGTGTCAGATAAGGCGATGAATTCCGCTTCAGTTGATGATAAGGATACACACGTTTGTTTTCTACATGACCAGTTAATGATTCCTCCATTTAAAAAGAAAACGTAGCCGCTGTTGGATTTTCTTGTCTGTTTATCCACTACCCAATTTGCATCCGAATACCCAATCAGTTCCTGTTTGTCGCTGTTATTGTCGCTAAGCTTCAGCTTAAGGTTTTGAGCTGCTCCCAATCCTCTTGATTTGGACTCGAAGCCTTCTGAGCTAAGATGTTTACACTTGCGGTAATGTCCGGTCTAGTATTTATTGATATATACAGAAGACATCCTAATAGTTTCTGATAATTTGTGTTGCTGATCATTCTGTTTGACGAATTACAAGGTGACTTGTAATATCCTATTTCCATTGGTGTATTTTGTTCCTTTGCATCTTGTAGTCCAAACATCTTTGCAACTTGATGAATATAATTACTTTGACACATTTCAAAATTTCCCTGTTTGTCTCTTGTTATTTCTATTCCAAGGTAATGTTTTATCTCTCCAAGATCTTCCATTTCAAACTTTGCTGCCAGTAGTTGCTTTATGGTCATCACATCTTCTTTATTTTTGCAGGCAACCACAATGTCATCAACATAAATGAGTACATAGCACCAATTACCTTCGATTCTTCTGATATACAAGCATGGGTCAGCCTTTCCTTGAATAAATCCACCGTCAATCAAGGTCACTCTATCTTTCTCGTTCCAAGTTCTAGCTGCTTGTTTAAGACCATAGAGACTTTTCTTAAGCAGGCATACTTTACTTGGATTTTCAAAGTTGAAACCTGGTGCTTGTTTCATGAAAATGGTCTCCTCCAAACTTCCATTAAGAAAAGCCGATTTAGCATCCAGATGATAAACAATCAATCTTTTTCCAGCAACAGACAGCAAAGTTCTGAGCGTTGATTGGCGAACAACTGGTGCGAAAACTTCGTTAAAATCTATTCCAAATTTTTGGGAAAATCCTTGGGCTACAAGTCGTGCTTTGTATTTTTTTTATGTTTCCCTTTTCGTCCTTTTTTACCTTAAACACCCATTTACTTCCAATAGCTTTTCTTTTGTTGGGTAAATCTGTTAGTTCCCATGTGTTATTCTTTTTAAGTGTCTCCATTTCCGCTTCCATCGCCATTATCCATTTAGCCCGGTCTTTACTAGAAATCGCTTCTTCAAAATTCTTGGGCTCTTGAGTTTCTTCAATGGTGCAATTTATTTCTTCGATCAATCTTTTAGCTGGTTTTCCTTTATTTGAAATTGTTGAGATTTTTTTAGGAAACGGTTCTTCATTATCTTCCATATTCTCTGCTGTGATATTATGCTTTTCTATTGTATCCTTTTGTTGCATCAATCTTGTAACTGGTTTTACTTTCCTTGTTGAGATTTTTGTAGAGATCGGTTCTTCGTTATCTTGCATATTATCTGGTTCTTCGTAACAGGTGACACTATTCTTTTCTATTGTGTCCTCTTCTTTCTTTCTCTTGTCTTTTCTTAAGCGAGAATGTAAATCAACTTCGATATCTGTAGTACTTTTGATTTCTGTTACAAATCTGACGTCACGACTTATTTCTACTTTGCGTGCTGCTGTATTATAACATCGAAAAGCTTTCGAGTTGGTGTCATATCCGAGAAAAATCATTTCCTTTCCTGTATGATCCAGTTTCTTCCTTTTTTCAGTAGGCACGTGTACAAAACATTTGCTTCCAAAAGGATGAAGATTTTCGAATGTAACTCTACTTCCACTCCACTGCTCGTACGGGATTGAATTGGTAGATCTTGTTAAAATACGATTTTGAATAAAGACTGCTGTTGATACTGCTTCTCCCCAAAAGGAATTTGGGAGACCAGCGTCAATCAACATGCAGCGAGCCATTTCAATGATCGTCCTATTTTTTCTTTCAGCAACCCCGTTTTGTTGAGGCGTATACCCTGCTGTTAATTCAGTTGTGATTCCTTCTGCTTTTAGGTATTCCTTCAGCTGATTTCCCGTGTATTCTCTAGAGGTGTGTCAATCGTTCATTTTAAAAGATTCAATCGTTCATTTGTCGTTCAGTTCAATGATTCGTTCTTTTCAATCGTTCATTTTTCCAATCATTTTGGTTTCTGTTTCCTTTTTGTTGCGAATAAAATGGGGAAATATCATTTCTTTCCATCGTTTTTTCTGAGCAACTGAGAAAAAGGCAAAATGCGTCCATTGTCAAAAATTTATTAGTATCAGCGGAGGTGCCACCGGAAATCTGGGAAGGCAATAAAAAGCCAAAACACGTCGACATAACAATTGAAAAGGCACCAATATACGATTGTAGTTTTTGATGTGTAAACATCTATGCCGGCGGTAGAGTGAAATGAAAACGTGCACTTTATTCTGTGCAACGATGTAGCATGTATGTAGTTATGTATATTGAGTACATTTAGTAACAAAAATTAGGCGCTTGAGCAAACGTTGATGTTTACACATCTTAACCGTGAGTCCCAGCACTCACAATTTTTTTTTTATCCATATTTAAGAGAGGCCAGAATTAAAAATCTTTCTACAAAAAGCATAATGTTCTTTTTGTCTTACTTTTTGATTTACTTTAAACTGATTTAAAAAATAATACTTATTGGCAACGCACGCGCTTTTTAATGCACAAAGATCGCATTGTTCACTTTGTCAATCATATTGATTCGGTCTTTTTGATTGTGACCCGTGCCGAACACCAATGTATCCCAATTTATTTCAATCGTTCATTTCATATGAACGATATATGTTTCGTTCGTTCAAGTCATTCTCAATCAAAAATGATAGATACAACGCACAAGACAGACACTGAACATTGACCGAATCCAATGAGAAAGAAACACAAGAAACGAGAAACACAAATGCATACATGAGAATGATAAGCCCCGCCCCAATCAAAGCAGGGTTGAACTAAGAACAAATAATAGAGGTCTTCCAAGATTTGTCTTTGTCTTTTCTCTTTCTAATTTGACATCTAAAAACAACAACAAAAAAAAGTCCCTGGTTGGAAAATATTTACATGCTCTTGGCAGTGTTAAAAATCCGGTCATTTGATTATTTATTGTATTTGGAACTGAAAACTTAAATTTGCGATCGAATTACCAATTAATTAGTGTTTAAACATTTTAGTGAACATTTTTTCAAGTGTTTGATACAAAAAAACTAATTTTATTACATATTAATCACTATTATTAAACACCCGACCTTTTTGGCTCGCCTTCGTGCCTTCGTCATTTGGTTTTGTTTTCCAACCAGAGAGTGCTGTCAGATTGTTTTTTTTTTTTTTTTTTTAATTTCACAGTGACACTTCTGACATTTGGTGGCAGAGATCCATTGCATGTATCTGTCTGTCTGTGTTGGGTTTTGTTTTATTCATTTAGATATTAGTTTCTCTAACTTTTGATATGCGCTTGCTTTTTTTTTGTGTTTTTCTTTCTTTGTATGAATTGATTGAGAACGATTGGAATGAACGAAACATACTTCGCGTTTCATGTCGCCTCGTTTATTTGAAAACTGAAATGATTGATACTGGGATTGATTGTTTCGGTTTACTGTGATTGCAATCAATCGTTCTTTTTGGTGAACGGGTCGCAAAGACCAAATCAATCACGATTGACACAGCTCTAGTATTCTCCTCCTCGATCCGAACGCAGAATTTTCGGTTTCTTTTCAAATTTCGTTTTCGTCATTGCAACAAATTCTTTTATAGATTTTTCGACTTCATTTTTGTGAGTTAAAAGTTTAATAACTGTGAAGCGCGAAAAATCATCTATAAATGTGATGATATATCGTTTTCCACTCGGAGTAGCCGTTTGCATTGGTCCGCAAACATCTGTATGCACAAGGTCTAACAAAGCTTTACTTTTGTTCAAGGATTCCTTTGGGAAAGGTTGTCTTGTCATTTTTCCTTTTGCACACGTTTCACACAACTCTTTAATACCACACTCCATAATCTTTATTCCGTCAACAAGTTTCTTTGCAGCTATCTTTCGGATCGCTTCAGGATCTCTATGTCCTAATATTTTATGCCAGCTATGAATACAATTGGCATTATGTGCCAATTCCATAATATTTACCTTATCTGATTTTCGCAGCTCGTATAAATTATTTATTCGGTCCACTACTGCTAGGCTTGTGTTATTCTTAGCTATAATACAGTTGTTTTTCTTGAATACAATTTCAAACCCATTGTCGGCTATCCAATTGACAAAACGTTACCGACAAGTTCTGGTGCATATAATACCTCTTGCGCTAATATTTCCTGGACTTCATCGCTTTGATTTAGGAATTGCACATTTCCGCTGCCTATGCCAGATACTTTCACCTTTTCTCCATTTCCAACTTCAATTGTTGCTTGATAAGATTCATCAAGAGATTTGAAAAATTGCTTATTATTTGTGACGTGCCTTGTTGCTCCAGAATCAAGCAACCAACTATCCTTGCTCTTCTGATTTACTGAAAAAACAAAATCATTTTGCTCTGAACTTACTGTGCTGACTTTATCCGCATATTTTTTCTTATTTGTTCCATGTCCTTGTTTTTTTGGAAAGCCATTTTTTGTATTCCGCACAGTCCTTTTTTATATGATTTAGCTTTTTGCAGAAAAAACATGTAATTCCGGTGCTTTTGGCCTTTTCAGAAATTTTCAGCATCATTTCAGCACTTGAATCTCCTCCTGCATGAACACGTCGCTCAAACTCTGCAATTAACTTTTGTTGCACAAATCCGAATGTCAGATCATTCTCATTTCTAGTCTCAAGTGCAATAATAAGGGTGTCATAACTCTTGGGCAAACTGCTTAGCAACATCGCTACGCTCCAGGGTTCCGATAAATCTTCATTGCTTATGTCCTTAAGTTTTACGAACAAATTTCGCATCTCATTTATGTGTTCTGCTACACGTCCATTTTCCTCCATCTTCAATGAGCAAATTATTCGCATCAAATGAACTTTGTTGCTCAGTGTTGCCTTTTCATGGTACTGTTTCAAATTGTTCCAAGCACCGAGTGTTGTAGTTGCATGACGAATGTGAATTATTTGGTCATCTTCGATCGACAAACCGATCAAAGAAAAAGCCTGTTCATCAATTCGGTCCCACTCTTCCTGTAGTTGTTTTCTTTGATCTTTGGCGATGGCCGTAGCTCCAACCGCTAAATCCTCTGGCCTTGCCTTATTCACTGCTGTCCACAAGAGCTCCTTTTTCAACAACAGCTCAATCTTAAATTTCCAGTTCATGTAATTTGAATTATTTAACTTTTCAAATTTTCCTTTATAATCTGCCATATCGATCAATATTACATTCAAATTATCCTTTAACCGTTATCTGGGCCCATAACCTATTGGAAAAAACTTAAACCAGTGGTTATGTTCTTTAAAAGAATAATTGAAAAAACACGACCTTTTCGATATGGAAAATATTTAATAATAATAATTGTTTTGAAACAGAAATCATAGATATATAATTTGTGTATCACTTTGATAATGATAAAATAAAAACTTAGAGTGGTTGAACGTTAAATATTTCAACATATCGTTCATGAGAACGATTGAAATTTGGATACATTGGTGTACGGCACGGGGCACAACTCACACAAATGTTTACATTGTTGCATTTGTAATTTGTTCCCGCGTCGAAGAATAGATGTGAATTGCAACAACAATTTAACCGGCGTGTGAAGATCCGTACTGTCTATGTGTGAGGTTTTTATACACACATTCTCATTTTTTATCTGATATCTGACAGTTCAAGCTTGTAGGCAAATTAAAATGGCTGCCGGGTATTCTCAACTTCATGTGGCTAATCTGTGCATTCCACCATGACCGTTGTATCCCACTGCTAAAGGGATACTGATGAACGATCGTGCGCTCGTAGTCGTCAGAGCTCACACAAACAGCAGAGCTACCTATCCCAATTATAAGCAAATTCAAGAGCTTTTTCTGTGTATTTTGTTATGGAACATTTGGGATTTGAAGCTTTTGAGAACAAATTTATGAAGTGAGTATTTTAAAGGTGAAGTATCATTTATAATTTAGGGAAACCCTGTGGGAGCTTTAAAGAGGGACAAATTTATGCAAGCCATTGTAACCAGACTGAGAGGCAAACGTCCTATATTCCCTTTACTGACAATTTTTGTTGAACAGAGTAAAGGATTCGAAAAAAGTTCCATAATACAGAATCCACGCACGAGTGAGTTGCAATATACTCATTTATCACTGCTTTAAACGATGCAATTTCTTCTTGCGATTTTTAAGCAAGTAGGTCTGCTATTACACGACGACTTTTGCGTCGTGACTCTTCTTCGAATTCTTCTTTGAAATTTCGTCCTGTGAGTCGTACGCTATTACACCATGACTTTTGAGTCATGACTCAAATTTGACAATCCTCTATAATTTTTTTTCGGTAATGAAATTCTCGTAGCAACCAAACAAACAACAAACATAATTGAAACGATGTTGTTCTAGCAGAGAAATTCTCTATGCTCTACACCCTAGCAACCACACAGCTATAGGTACATGTGGGCTCCACAAATAATGAAAATAAATAAAGCAATTTGCTAAAATAACAAACAAGAAATAAAATAATGTCAAAAATGAGTCGCCGAAATTTGGCCCACGACTCATAGGGCAGTTTGTTTTCCGTCTCATTTTTCTTCTCTTTTGCACTCATTATGTTCGAAAAGAGTCACGACGCAAAAGTCGTCGTATAATAGCAGACTAGGCAAGGGACGTATGTGGTGGCCGGGGAAATTGCAGAGTTATCGCTCATTCTTCTTTGTGCTTTTCATTATTGTTCAAATGTGTTTTATTTTCATTCATCGTCCACTCAGATAACTTCGCTTATGCAAGTGGAGTAAAGAGTGCAGTAAGATGATAATTCTGTAAGGAAAACACTTTGTCACTTCAAATAAAAACACCTTCTCTTTATGATTCTGAAATACGAATGATTTTATTCAACTATAAAGGCTGTCCCAAACCAACGCGAAACATTCGTGCGAATATGCGACGACTGAATAATGTTCGAAGATTCGCATCGCGCCAGTGTGGGTGCTCCCATTAAAGGCTCTCCCAAACCAACGCGAATATTTCAGAACGACGACGAAACTTTCGCCTGCCTGACAGTTTCACAGTCAATGCAAGCGGTGTCATATGTAGGCACACGTAGGTAATCCAACCTGTGGGAATTTATTAACCTGTGGCTTCATATGAGTAAATGACCTATCCGTAACACTTCATAACTTGTACAAAATTAAATTTTCATTAAAAATCGCTGACGTGTAAAAGGTATTTGCAATTAGAAGGAAACCAAAAGAACCAAACGAAGATAAATCGCTATCGTGTAAAGCACACTGATCTCTATAATACACTGGATAGTGGATTCCCTTTATGTATAACAGTTTTTTTTGACTCCAATTGAAGATGGCATTCTGGTGCCAAGCGCACCTTTTGACGTCTTTCTTTAAAAAAAAAAGTAATTTGACGTACATTTTTCAGTTCACTGGTCGAACACAGTACGCGCGTCAGGACACGCGGCAGGGCGCGCGTTCACATGACCGTGATTATTAAAACTTGTTTCGAATTTCTTTCAAACATTTGACAGGAATTTGAACACAAAAAATAATGGTCCTTCAAATTCACAACAAATATTTCAAACTGCATTTAATTTACCATTTCCCTTTTATAAGATTAAGTTCAAACTTATTTTAGTGAATCGATGCAAAACAAAAAAAATTGTGCGTTTATCCAAACAACAAAAAATTACAATTCAGTGTTAGTTACAATTTGTGCAAATTCGCAAGAAATGTCACCTACTATTTAACTCCCAGAATCGCGTTTGTGGCTACAGACACAAAACCTGTGAACACATCCTACTCATTCTGACGTGTAGCAGTCGTTAAAACAAAATAAAAATCTTTGCTTGTTGAAGGATTAATTAGAAACATTTCACTTACAAAATATAAATCTTATGAGGAAAATGCTTTCAATTAAAAAAATTGGATTCCGTAGGATTTAAGTGCCAAAGATAAGGTACAGACAGAGAGAACAGATATCACAAAAGAAAACGCCAACAAAATGAACAATCTTAAGCAAAAAATCAAAAAATCCTTACTTTCTTCGCCATCATTTTCTCACCATGAAGTGTGAGTGAGATAAAGTACAGAGACGCGAAAAAAAGTCGAAGGAGACAATCCAATGTGAACACCGTTCTATAACGAGATTGTATGTATTTTAACATTGTAAGATAAGGACGCGCGCCATGACTCGCGTGTATTGTGTTCAGCCACTTTGACAAAAAGAAGTTATATGGCGAATTCCTTTCAAAAAAGAAATCGAATTTTTTCTAAACAGAATCGAATTTTTTCTGTCAATTGAAAGGAATTCGTATTTCGTAAAAGAATCGATTTTTTTTTGTTGTGATTGTGTTTGTGACTTTATAGCTGCAGTTGACGCAAAACGTCAAGAAATTTTTCACAAAACTATTAAGGTTGTTTGTTTTTGTTGTGAGAAAAATGTTTTACCAATAGAATTAAATTAATAAATAAAAGGTATTAGCCAGCTTATACGGTGCCAATTTGTTGGTGCATTTTATTTGTTTGAACTTCTATTTGCACATATATTTTTAAAGAAAATTATTATTGAAAAGTTTTCATCACTTGCACTGAAAGTTTTTAACACGTCTTTCACTCACGAAAGCTATTTTTTTTGTCAAATTTGTGTTTAATAATGAACAACGCACAATAAATTATTTTTATAGCTGTATTGACTGAATATATTGTTGAATATTTTATTAAATTATGTAGAATTCGTTCCAACCAAAAAATAAACAACTCGTCTTCCGAAAATTCCGCGACTTTCAATTTATGACGTATTAGAAATGTCAAGTCTTCATAGTGTGTGTGCAAATCAGTGTGAAATCTTGCTAAAAACGCAAGATTTGTTTTGACAGAAAAGAATCGATTTTGTTTAGAAAAAATTCGATTCTGTTTAGAAAAAATTCGAATTTTTTGTTGAAAGGAATTCGCCAATACTGTTCAATTGGAGTCATTTTGTTTGTATGAATACGCTATCCAGTGTATTATAGAGATCAGTGGTAAAGCAGTCTATGCATTTTACATATAATTTTGGTTTGTAGTGTACACATTTTTTCTCAGCTGATAACATCCTCGGTGACTTTTCTCAAAGTGACAAGTCGGCAATTTTTTCTGATCTAAATTCTCCCAAACTAATCACACAATTAATATACAAATAAATGGTATTTTTATTAAATATTTGAACAATTTATTATTAAAATGAATATAAAAGAGATCTTAGGTGATGTAAGTATCGCAACGTGCAACGACGTAGACAATGCAATTCGATTAATCACCGAAAAAGAGGTAAACAAATAAAAAAAAATTATAGGTATCATCAGCAAATTATTTACACATTCTGATTTCAGTCCCAAATCAATGCTAATTTGGAAGCAGTGCTCTCCAAACAATGTGTAATCGAATCCAAAATGAGTGGCATTGGGCGGGCGATGTCCAGTTTGTCGATGATAGCCAGTGACTCCAAGAAACTCGACGATCAGATAACACATACTGCACAGTTGGCTGAGTCGGTTAGTGCCAAAGTGAGAAGACTGGATGAAGCACGCAGTCGTGCTTCAGAATGTCAGCAAAGAGTCCACGATTTGATTGACTTGCAGTTGTGCTCACAAGGTGTGATAGCTGCGATTAAGGAGGAAGATTTTGAGAAGTGTGCCGGACATATAGGAAGATTCTTATCCATGGACCAAAATCTGCTACAAAGAACCGCCGATGATGTTCAGGGTTCGGTGACATCAGTTAGTGATGCTGTCAAGACTCTCGAAGGGGCAACTGATAATGTAAGAGAGTTGATTTTCAAGAAATTCGACGAATCAGTCAAGAAAGATGATCTAGCTTCGATCGAGAGGTTCTTTAAGATTTTCCCCTTGGTTGGACGGCACTCTGATGGCATTGCCAAATTCTCAAACTATATTTGCTCGAAATTGGCTGCAAAATCTCAGAAAGAGCTGCGCAATTCTCTTGATATCGCCAAGGCAGAGAAACGCCTAACAGTTGCGTTTGCAGACACCCTAACCACTCTCATGGAGAACTTTGCTCGTGTCGTGGAAGTGAATCAACCCATTATAGATGCTTGTTACGGACCGGGATATCTTATGCAAATGGTTGAGATTCTACAGCGAGAATGCGATTCAGAAATAAAGAACCTCGTCATGGAATTCAATAAAAATCGACAAATCTCACGAAAAATCACTCAGATCAATGAGACCCAGCGTTCTGTTGGGGGTGGAAACTCTCAGGTTTCTGGACATTATCGAAAACCATCTGGAAGTGGTTCGTTGGACAAGTTGAATCCTAAAGACATCGATGCAATTATTATGGAAATCACAGTGATGCATTCCAGAGCTGAGTTGTACTTTAGATTCATGAAGAGACGCATTTTGGTAAGTACATACATACATACATATATGTGCGGCTGCAGTTGATTTAAACAAAAAATAACCACACACAAGTATTTATTAGTTTTGAAATTTTCAAACCATTTCCATTTGGAATTGGAAAAAAAATCCGAAAATGAATTTTGATTGAGCCTTTATTTGTATGTCTTAAGCGTATAATAAAAAAGGGTATGGTAGATCTCGCCATGAGCCTTTAATTTTATGTCTTGAGCGTATCATAAAAAAGGAGTATGGTAGATTTTGCCATGTTTATCTTGATTTTAGGCACTTCACCTCGATAATTTGTTTGTAATTTTTTTTATTTTACAGGCTGATATTGAAGCAAGTTCAACAGAAAAAGAAGACATCAACAAAAAAGTCGATAAACTCGAACAAATGGTGAAAAAATCCGATTTAAGTCGACAAATGCAGGAACTCCTTGGAACGTATCTCTTATTGGAAAAGTATACATATCGGTTTTAAAATTTTTGAATCCCAATTTAAAATTTACTTACATAGATATTTTATGGAGGAGTCAGTACTCAAAGCGATCGCACTAGACTCCTATGAAATTGGACAACAATGTTCATCGATGGTTGATGATGTTTTCTTTATCATTCGCAAATCTATTCGTCGTTCATTGACTTCGCAATCTATTAATGGCACCTGTGCTGTGATCAATAACGCCGCAGCATGTCTAGATGGAGATTTTGTGAATGCTTTGAAAGGGCCTTTGAAAAGTGGCTATCCCTCGGGTTATATTGACTTAGCGCAAGCCTATAATGCTATTCAAACATCCCTACAACAGGGTAAGCTACAATCAACGGATTCAGAAAAGGCCAGGATGAATTTCTTGATTCAGCTTAATAACGCTGACATCTCGACAGAGTACATTGAAACTCTGTGGAAAGCTATGGAACAAGAGATCAATGGTGCCTTCCCCGGAATGACAACCACAGAACGACAAATAATCGACAGTTGTATATCTGAATTGAAGACAGTTCGAGACTCATTGAAAGCTGTCGTTGATTTCGGGCTACAACAGTTAAGATCGAGTGCTATTAAACCACGATTGAATCCTTGGGTGGATCAGTTCCTAAGCTACAATCATCATTTGTCAGAGGCAAGAAAGCGTTGTATATTTGTATGGATATTTTTTCTTATTTGATATTTTTAAACTTCAGGAGGAACTGGCATCTTACGAAGCTGGCGAGACATTTGTACAGTTTCTTATCGTGCAGATCGATGGGCTGTTGCATTCATTTAAAAACCTTCTCAGCTCGAGGAACTATGACGCTTTAGTGAGTATTTTAGCGAGTGAAGTTACAGTGCGACTAGAGAGGGCAATCAAGAAATCTACTTTCAACAGAGTAGGTCAAATATATCTTTCACATAAATAGAATACTGAATGAAAAGTATCTAATTGCAGCTTGGTGGCTTAGTTCTTGACCAGGAAGTGCGAGCATTGGGGTCGTATCTCACTGGTGCCACATCATGGTCGGTGAGAGATAAAATGACGCGGCTATCACAAATAGCCACACTTTTAAATTTGGAAAAGATTTCCGAGCTGACAGACTATTGGAGTCCCGACAATAGTGGTGATATGACTTCATGGCGAATAACACCGAATGAGGTTAGAACGATTTTGACTTTAAGGTGAGTTTTTTTTATTTCTGTTCAAGTAGTTTAAAAGATCCTTAAATTAAAAAAATGTTTCTTATTTATTTATTTTTATTATTCGAAGGACGGACTTTCGTATGGAAGATATTAAAAGAATTCAATTCTAAGCGAATGAGAGTTTGGTTTACTCGCTTTGCGTTAAGTTTAAACTTAGTTAAAGAAATATTCTTGTATTGTATTAAAATTTTATTCCGTTTTTATGAAAAACTAACCGTAAATATATTTATGAAATAAGCAAATGAATATCTCAAGCTTTTACATAAATACGTTTGCTGGCAAGCGACAGCTTGTGCAAAACCAGTGTCTAGTGACTTACAACTCTCAACCTTTGCTATGTGTGTTCTCAGCAGAGGAATGGAAGGGACCTGCAATTTTCTGCCAAACCCGAACGTATAAGTTGATATACACTTATTCATTACAGGGGATACTCTTGGAGGATTTTTCAATTCCTCGCAAGACGCATTACTCAAAAGGAATACATTTCTGTTTTTAGGTTTCAAAGGCTGAGATTCGATCTTCAGATCATCGGCGTGACATTCCTACACACTTGCAATTACATTTCGAGACACTGCATATACCAAACTTGTGTTAAGGATTAAAATGGTGTATTAAAATTAAATGAAAGGAAAATATGATTGAAGGTCGCCGCGTCACATCTTCTAAACAGAAATGAACAATAATTTAAATGAGATGGCATATTGGTAAGAGTTGAGTTCCGATTATGGAACCCGAAGGCGAATTCTTCTTAAGGTTTGGGAACGATTGCCTTTTTATGTTTTTGTTTTCTCCCGGATAGTACCTCAAATACCAGAAATTCGGGTTTATGAACAGCTTGTTGCATGTCAAATTTCCCTGATTTATGATTATTATTTATTATTATAAAAAAAAATTTAATTAAAGATGAACTTCTTTCGAATAGTTTTTGTTTTTGATTTTAAATTTTAGCTATGAGATTTACATAAGTGAAAATAAATTGAAGTTGAAATTAAATATACACATGTAAATTTTCGTTATTAAAAAAAATTTCAATTTAAGATTTAAGGAAATATATTTTTAAATTATATATCTACTGAAGGCTACAGCGCAGATTTTATAATCAAAGTTTCAAAATGCTTGATAACAACTTTCATAAAAGAATACTTCTTGTTGTTTCTCTCTGCTGCGGTTATGGAACTAGTTAGAACTTTCTTGTGTTGACCAAAATGTAGCGCATTGGCTAAATATTTTCTACGATTCAATTTCAAAAGTAGAGGAACTGATGTTTCGATGTAGGAAGGACCTCTCTGTCTCAGATATTAGCCTTATATTTAAAGTCAGAACGAAACTTCCCGAACTTAGTTTCAGAATTTCATTTCCTAGAAGTTTGTCTTATTTTGCTTTAAATTCGCAGCCTTTATTAAGCCTTTCAGCCATTTAACTTTAGACCTTTAATTTATGCATTTTGCGTACTTTTTCATCACATTTTTAAAACTGTTAAATTTGTATGAACTTTCTCGAAACCTTTAAGCTAGTATTTTCTTTAGTATCCAAAGACATGGAGCTGCCAAATAACATGTTTCTCATGATCCTTTAGGAAATTATTATAATTTTGCAGGGTACTGCCTCTTACAAGAAAGTGACAAATCCTCCAAGAGTATCTCTTCTCATGATGAAGTATCTCTCATCTTAGCCGTTCGGATTCGGCAGACATTTTTAAGTTGTCTCGATTTCTGTCGACTAGCGACTAGCAACACGCGCCCAGAAAGAGTTAAGAGTATAAATCATGTATTTATTTATTATAATCAACTGATTTACAGAATGGAATTAGCTTTTTCCAGAATCTCAACATAAAATACGTTTTACATAAGTAAATCTTAAGAAGAAGCACTTTAACGGATTTACTGATGACAAACAAAGCAATAAGGTTCGGAAGTTTCACCGAAAAGTAAAAAGTGAAGCGAAACCTGTAAAGACCATCTTACTTGATTCCTAGTCGATGCGAGGGCCTCGTCGAGACGTAAACTTACAAACTCGTTTACCATACCTTGTCGAAGTTAGGTTATCTAAAATTAGGTTCAATAAAGCAGCAGGAGATGCACTTGGTAGAGTATGCACCAAATCATCTGCAAAATATGGTAGGGTGAAAGCATGCCAAATTAATGGACCCTGACCTGAAAGAACACACTACACCGATGTCTCTGTCAGAAAGTTACCATTGAAAGCTGTCTTTTGAAGCAAGTAAGGAATTTGTTAACCAAGCTGAGACAAAAACGACCGTCCGGGCAGTAGAGGAAGACGATTCAGATGACGTACGCAAATGGAAGAGGACCTCCTTAAGTCAGTGCTTCCGCGAACCAAACTAAAAGTTTTCAATAAGGCAGGAGATTTATGAATGCTCGCCAATCGAAGAGTGGACTGGATGAAAAGTGAAGTCTCTCTTATGTTTTTTTCACAGTTTATTTCCCAATACAAAAATCTCTAAACACTACATCAAGAATATCATCGGTACTAACGTGACCAGTTATTTGTTCAATGCATTTTACTGTTTTTCGAAGAGTTTGTGCAGCAATTGCTAAATCTTGGTTCGGGTGTGTAGTATAGTTATTCAAAAAGACTCTTATATGGTTGCTGCAGCTACTCAACTGTTGCCTGTAGCGAGAATGAGTAAGACGTGGATTATCTGCTGTCGGCTGACTACATCTAGAATAAGTCATAAAGAAAACAACATAGTTAAACAAATACCATATTCCATACCATAGCCTTGTGAACTCACATATTTTTAAGATTTGTTTCCAGTTTTTGAAAAACGTTTTCCATTTCCAACGTTAAACACGACACCAAAGAAACGTCAAAAGCCTTAAAATTTTGAAGTTCTTCAGGTGAAATTAGATCAACCTTATTTAAAATGACTAAAAGAGTTGTTTCGCTTAACAAATCTGATGTGACTCCCAGTTCCTTGAGATATTGCTGCTTAAAACTTTCAAAAGATTCTTTGTTTGTAATTCGTTTTTCACTTAACTCTTTTGCATCCATAACAAGCAAGAGTAAATCGGATTTCCGTATACGATCTTTGGCCCGATTGATTCCCTCCTTTTCTACAATATCATCAGTGTCGGTACGCAGACCAGCTGTATCAGCAAAAAGAACAGGATAGCCACAAATATTATGAAACGACTCAACAACATCCCGAGTAGTTCCAGCAATAGGCGTGACGATTGAAACTTTACGTTGGCACATTAAGTTGAGAAAACTGCTTTTTCCTACATTTGGGGCACCAATTATAGATGTACGAACACCATCCCGAAGGATTTCACCTTGACGTTGGTCATCAAGGTGCCTTTGAATATCCTCTCGAAGAGAAATAAGCTGAGTTTTTAAATTCTCCAAAAGATCATCTTCAATATTTTCATCCTCTGCAAAATCTATGTAAGCTTCCATATGAGCTACGCATTTCAGAAGTCGCTCCCGCCAGTTCTTATATATTTTCGAAAGAGAACCATTGCTTTGGAGGAGTGCCTGCAAACCAAATCAATATAAAAACATGGAATTGAAATGCCATTGTAAATGTATGTACCTACTTGTTTTCGCTGTGCTTCAGTTTCTGCATGGATCAAATCGGCCAGCCCTTCGACTTCGGTTAGATCTAATTTTCCAGCGAAGAAGGCACGTTTAGTGAACTCTCCAGGTTTCGACCTCCTTAGACCAGGGATGCTGCCTAACGCATCGAACATGGCTTCGACTACTGCAAAACTGCCATGAACTTGGAACTCACAAGAATCTTCTCCAGTAAAGCTATTAGGTCCTGTCAAAAGATATACATTCATACATCAGATAATTTAATTTCGATTTACCTGGAAACCATAGCACGAGTCCTTTGTCAATCATTTCTTTACTCACAGGATGGTAAAGCGACCTAAGTGTGGCATATCGATCTTTAGGAACAAAGTTTTCAGAAACAATAGCACGTAAGGTCTCTGTTGTTTGTGGACCCGATACACGGATGACCGATACCCCACATTTGCCATAACCTTTTGGAATACATATTTTTGTATAGTATCTGTTGTTAAGAAAGAATTTTAAAGAAATACCTGAAGATAAATTAAATATTGTAGATTCTGATGCGTATCTTAAGAATGTTTTTCGTGAAGAATTAACACCGCGAAGTATCGGCAGAAAATTCATTTCATATTTGTTGTTTTGTTTACAAAAATAAACACGATGTTCAAGTCAAGCACAAATAGCTAGATAATCGAAAATCGAATAATTTTAAAAAGGAAAAGAAATGTCACATTTTATCGAAAGCTACTAACAGCTATTACCCGTTAGATGTCACTTTATTTATTTTCTTTAGTATTTGAATTGAATAATAGGCGGCAGTAATTTTAGATTGAAATCATTGAATACAAATAATAAAGGTTCTAAAAATACGGTGTCCATTATCCATTTGAAAAATTCGCTCCCCAAATAAAATAAATTGTATTTAATTAAACATCATTTACATGCACTTGCACACACACTAAAGTTAAGCGGCAGTCATCTAAACGCATTAGTTGAATTAATAATTTTGCATTGTTGTTTATTATTTATGGGTAAGTGGTGGTGAATTTGACAAATTATTTTAGGACCAACTACAAGTGGCCGCCTCTGGCTATGGCGCAAAGGTGAGCTCATAAAGAACTTTTTTTTAATAACAATTTCGCTGACTCCTGGGTGGTATTTCATTAACTTCGAATTCAGTGTTGTCCTTCAAATCCGCAATAGGAATAAATCGAGAGGGGTTAAATCAAGGGTTCCTGGAGGCCAGTCGATGTCACTACATGATTAACACCAAAAGAAGTCATGTAGTTTTCTTCGCGGATGCACAGTTGAAAAATTATTCAAACAAATGTTTTTAAAATTTCAACACGACTGACTAAAAAATATTATCCAAACCGATATGGCGGCATTACAAAGTCGACGGATCATAAAAAGCACACTGTGCTTTCAAATACCGTAATGAGTAGAAAATTCAAATTACCAATCTCGAAAACCTAAAGTCGCGTCCACATCAATAAAAAATTGCGTTGCGGCTTAACGAATCATTCGGAAACAAAAACATTACAAAAAATCATATGAAAAGTACTATCGCAATCGCAAAATAACGATAATAACGCATTTGACCGATAATCGTAATTATAATTTACGAGAATGGATGCCTGAAAATATTGCCAGGGCCTGTATTACGAAACAAAAAGCAAAAAAAAAACGATACCCAAGAAAACGATAGTCATGAGATAAACCGATTATAATTTACGAAAATGGATGCCTGAAAATAAGAATGACGATGACTATCGTTTCCTTGGGTATGGTTTTTTTGCTTTTGGTTTCGTAGTACCGGCCCTGTTAATAATTGAACGAGACTACAAACCAAACGTCAATCCTTTTAGACCTACTATTCGGATCATTATCTTACTGGTGTTGAAACCCACACCTCTAATTTATCAGTCAAGCGCTAGACCCACCGTACCATTCCCACGTTACCATTGTTATCGCAATTTCAAGCCAAACAAGTTTCTTACCAATTTTGCTAAACTTTGTTTTTTTTCTGTTTTTTTATTGTTTTATTCAACATAAGAAAAAAATAATAATTAGTTTACATAAAAAAAATATAATATACTAAAATAATAAAAAAAAAAATTGAACAAGATACAATATTTCAAATGGGCTTCTATTCTTCTCGGTGGCGATGTATGCATTTTTATCAAATAATTCGTTGTAATCGACTTTGTAGTTCCTTGAGAGCTTGCTGTAAGCGATCTGTCCCAGGTTTAGGATAACACAAATTCAAACACGCTGATACAATATCCTGAGCTTTAGCTACGATCCTTCTTCTAAAAAAACAAAATTTAATATAATTATATGTAATTGAGGAATAAATATTGAACGAAAAGAATACTTACTTCGATCTCGTTGGAATGGTATTCGCACTATTGGCCAAAAGATTGACAACTTTAATAGATGACTGCACTAAATGCCATTCGTTGCCTTCATTCGCCCAAACTCTTTCGTTCATCGAAATCATTCTTAAAATTAATTTTTTCAAATAAATTTTGTCTTCGACAAAAAAATGTACAAAACCAAAAATAATACCTTGCATAGTAATCCATCAACAGTTCGACATCCAATTCCATACTGACTAGCGCTTCGGGGATGGCACCTTCACTCAGTCTTAATCGACAAGCCTTAATTTCCAACTCTCGTACTAAAAACGCCAGAGGAAAGCAATGTCCCGATTCACCAAATTCCTTAACCAACGATTGAACCTTCGAAATAAGCCGCGTAGATTTCTCCTGTTGACTACCGGAACTCTCTACAGCAATATTCAATATTTGACCCCAAACTGATTCAATCAGGAGTGGATCATTGTGATGCGAGCAGTTCAGGATGGTCAGCTTACACTCCCATAGTTCAAAAGGATCGGCAAAGTTCTGATACAACTGAGTAATGTCGTAAAGTGTGAAGTTCAGATCGGCTACAGCTTTTCGTGCATTCGGATTGTTGTCGATTGCCAGTGCTGAGACAGCGTCTAGAACCACCTTCTGGACACGGGCAATTTCCAACTAAAAAAAAGGTAAAATATTTTCAAACTCAACTTGATAGAGAAAAAAATCTACTCTCTACCTTATCTTCCAAATCCTTCAAAAGAATACCGTTCATGGTCGAATATCCTACCCCGTCATTTCTCATACACATCACTGCCCTAGCCAAATACTCAATACGTTGGACTAGTGGAATATTTTCACTTGGAGTTGTGGCCAAGTTGTCCAATATTCTTGCTGCCTGCGAATGATGACCGTTCTTTTCGTAATACTTCCACAGCAAATCAATCAATTTGAGATTTTCTTGATTCCTAACCACAGCTCTGCGCAAGAATTCTCCCAAAGTGGGCTCAGCCAACGCCAACAACTCTGAGAGCATATCATGTGCCATTAGCCACTCATAGATGCACACATGCAATAGTGGATCTGTTATTTGGACTACTAACGCAACAATACGCATTATTGCCATATTAGGATTCTGATCGTCGGGAGGGCAGACAGGACGCGCAAACTCCTGATTGGCACTTGTGTTGCAAATCGTCTGATAAACATGATCCAGCATAAGTCGGACTTCTTTGTAGCAGTTCATTCTGAAAACAAAACGTTTTCATCTTGTCAAATATTTTTGGTGTGCTTCCAATGCTCACCTGGCTGCATAGGCAGCATATCCTTCCCGATCCTCTGCTGGCTCGTCACTGTTATAAAAATGAATACCAAACTCCTCAGGATCAATTTTAGCTGCGCAGGTTGCTGCCAGTTCAATTACTCCTTCATGGAAGCCAGCTAAGGTGAACTAAATGCGAGAAAACGGATGTTATCTAGAAGTTTTGCATTGATTACTATGTCCTTGCTCACCTGTTGACAAATATTTGGCAAGGGCAAATTGGGAGCAGCGTCTTTACACAACTGTAATGCTGTCCTTAACTTCTCGTCCTTCTCATCGGGAATATTGCAATTCTTGGACATCATAAGGATTTCCGTGGCTTTAAACGAAACTGCATCCTCATGTCTGTATAAATTTGGACAAACATCTCTCAGTTTGGTGGAAACCGAACTTACACTCGCATTATCCCTTAGATAGGAATTAATAAGAGATACTATCAGAAGAGCACACGAATCAGCTCGCGACAAAGTCAGGTCCCGGAATGTGCAAGAAGCTAAAATACTCTGCTGCTCCTTGCTCAACTGAGTGACGAGTATTTGGAATTGATGCTCGCAGAGGATCTTCCACAGTGCAATAACCTCACAGGTGTGTTCTGTAAAACAAGCGTTTCTATGTTTCCATCATACAAAAAAAAAACAGTTCAACTTACTTATAAAGTAATTCAAGGCCGTAAGAGACCTCTTCTCTTCACCCTGAGCTTGTTCGTTGGCGTTTCGCTGATCATTGATGTTTGTATTTTGCAGCAAGTGACCAAAACCATTTGTCATAGTCGATTGGGCACTGTATGGTCGATTGATGCAGGAAAGTTCATTCACGGAATTCGCTTCCAGGAAGGCCTTGATGGCATACAAATCTTCAAGAATTAAAGTACAGTCCTCTTGGGTCAGAGTGCTGCAGAGGTTTGAGTCAACGCAACGTTTCTTCCAAATCGGACGAACTAGACGAGCAACATAGATATACAGTCCATCATGCTTTGCCGAATAGATAATGCTTGCCATGTCATTCATCGGCGGTTGCATTGATGCCCCATACATTGTGGTTTGACTTGAAACTTTCAAGAAAAAGATTTAGAAATTATCTACAATGAAGAGTTCTACTAACTTACTTGGACTTAAGGGATATTGCGATTGATGTATTGAAGCCTGTTGCTGAACTCCACGTATTGTCATGGGAGTGGACATAAACATCTGGGGAGTATTTCGATCCGAAGGTCCTGCCATTGGTGATTGCATCATATGTTGTCCTCCTCTTTGGCTAGTTCCACCCATCATCATTTGATGCTGAATTCCAGGCTCTCCTCCGTAGAGCATAAACGCCTGAGCTGCCCACATAGCCAGGTCAGTTCCTCGGTAGAGCTCAGAACAAGCTATTAGTAAACTCGTTGCGCAGGCCTCTCTCTCTGTGAGAACTTGGAAAAATGCCTTTACCGCTTCATGATGTGGTCCATGGCAGGCAATTAATAACTGTTGCAGGATGTCAGTTGGTTTGAGGAGTGCTATGATGTGTGCGCCCTGATTTGTAAGAAGTACTACTTTTTTTGGTTTTTGGGCGTTTCGCAGGATTGAATTGAGATTAGTTTTGCAACGGTCTTTGACCTCAGCTAAAGACCAAACTATGCCATCCAGAGGCAGTACAGTCGTGGACTCTGTAAGAAACTGACGATTTGGGAAAGGTGCTGAACTGATTGACCATAGGATGTCTTGATCTTGCTGAGGAGTTGAGACCAATAGTAGAGTTCCTGAGATTTGGTGGAGAAAATTAAATTTATAAAAGAAAATCGCAGGGACGGTCTCACCTTCATTATAGTGAGCTGAATGCACCTGTTTTGGTTTATTTATTGTTGTATTTGGTGTATAACCCGGTGGGAGACGTACATGCAGGAGATACAAACCTTGTGGTTTGTTCTGGTCGGCGAAAGAAGGTGGCATCTGTTGTTGCTGTTGTTGTTGCTGCTGCTGTTGCATTTGTTGTTGTTGCTGATAATGACTTTGAATGAGAGAAGTCGTCGAGAAAAACAAACGAACACCACATTGGGTTACAGCCAGGAGATGGAGATTTTGACAGTCTTCTGCAGTAAGTGGGCAAATCGATTTGATGGTCTTGAAAACTGATGGATCAACAGTCCTTGAAAATAAAAAAAAAAACAATCTATAGTGCTGCAACTTACAAAGACTAAGAGAAAATGAGATGTATACAACGATGGCTGTTACTGACAACAAACGCAGTCTACCGTCGACTGTGGCTGGCTGATTTAGAGCCAACGGACACCAACCTCGTCCGGTCCGGAAAATCTTTGAATCAAGTCCACAGATACGGTACAGTAGAGGAAAGTCGCGTATTAGGTGGCGTACACAAGTGTAGAGGTTCTCAAACAACTTGGCTTGTCAAAGTGAAGAAAGCTATCCAAGGACCAACGTCCATTCCAGACTCTAGCGCGTAAGAATATACAAAATGAGAAAAGCTTTCCCATTTAATCAAACAAACAGTTTAATATACAAGTAATTTTTATCCACAAAAATTCCTGAGAGCATTTGAGAGCATACTTCAGTTTCAAAATTAGTTTTGAATCTTTCCAATCTTTCGTGTCTTCTTCAAGAGCTAGTTAGTCCTTACTCTTCATCTGACCCTACTTAATTCTTAAATAATCCACTGTTCTAGGTTTCAAGAAGGGCATAAGCTTAAGCTTTTGTTTTTGAAAATTGTGTGGACACTATAAAACATATTTTAATTCTGTTACGAAGCAAGGAGAGCACGGGTCTATTTCAAAACAAAAAAAAATAATAAAATTGGATTAAAGCTCAGCACAATTAATAAAGAGGAGACTGATCATGGGCGGCTTGGCACCCCTTGAAACAGCTGTATCTCTAGCCAAATAAACGAATTATAAATTAATTCGTAAACAAATTGGTGGTAGCACCTTTAAGTTGTTGTTGTTGTTTAAAAATTCAATGAAATTGACGGAATAAAAAATGGTCAAGTCTAATAAACTGACATTCTAGTATGAATAGTACAATAAATAATAATATTAAAAAAAAATCATCATTAATCGAATTCCTTCTTACTTGATGATACTACTAGAAGCATAAGCGATCTCATTTTGAGTTAGCCTTGCCACTCGTCGCATTGAGTTGCAGTCTTCACCCATGTCCCATGCTTCGATTGCACCCTTTTCCGTGAGGACATATAAAAGCTGCCTGCTATTGTCAATGGCAATCTTTGAAATAGGGTCAGTTTCCTATAAGACAAACAACTCAATTAATAACTCAAACAATAGCTTTTAAAAATAAAAATTCAATCTATAACTAACCGAAAAGACTTTAAGGAAACTTGGCACCATATATGACACAATACCCTGTGAATGATTGATCTTTTTGCACCTTTTGCCAAACCAACTTGACTCAGCTTGGTAATAGATTTCGTAGAGACATCCATCTCGACCACCGAGGAAGGTTCGGCCATTGTTGCTTCCTTGGATTACATTTATGGTTACATTGTCTGTGCTGATAATAAATATGGGTTTGTTCATGAGTTGCATTTCCTCGTAAGTAGCTATGCTCTGCATGTTTCTACTTGGCGATGAAATGGTTTTCGTTGAATCACCAAATGTTACTCCTACAAAATTGATTTTTTTTACTGAAAGAGCTATCACAGCTTAGTTAATGTATCATACCCAAGACGATGATCTCCGTTGATGTTGCTAACACCAGTAAATATTTAACATCTCCAATGAATACACCAGCCTTGGGACATACCAATCCGACACTGACAATCAAGTGGTTAAGGCCATCGTAATAGGCCACATCGCGAGCTTGCTCATAAGTCCAAATCTTAATGGAATTTCCGTGAAAAAATCAAATGATATCAATATCAATTCTACTTACATAGATTTCCGAATCGATCGTCAACCACGCTCTTCCGATTTCTGGAAATAATCCCATCATACAGTGGCATTTTATATCTGAGAAAACAAAAAAAAAAACAAAACAAAAATTAGTAAATTCTCTTCCGGTTTTCGATGTGAATAATTTACGTTTGAAATGTTCTAAAATTTCCGAGGGAATAGGAATTTTATTGACTGTGGTAACTTGTTCCAATTGCTTATGTCCGAGAGAGAGTTTGGATAGATTTTCATAGTCGTAGTCATTCAAACCACTTGCTGATGCCATTCCATGTTGACTTACGCCAGTTAGCTAAAAGAAAAGATTTTAAACAGATGCCGAGCTGGTTCACTTGACCGTAAGACCCACCTCTAGTAATCCAGGGGATGAGATGTCTCTTAGATCATGCCGTTCCAGCATGCTGCCAGCGTAGTCCAGATAGTCTGCTTGTGCAATCATTTGTGTTTGGTTCATTTTGTTTAGTTGGATAACTTAATAATTTGTCTCACACTTAAAATACTATTTCAGTTAAAAACTCAATTAATGCACATATATTTAACAATAATTATGAGTTTTGTTCTTTTTTCTTTATAATAAATGCAGTTTTTATATGAAATGAAGGCCGAAAAGAAAAAACGTTTTGTTTTAAACGCCGGCTGTCATTTTTCGCCTTGGCGCTTTTTTGACATATGCAGGGATGTGTTCTATTGGTGGTGTTGATAAATGTGCCTATGGGTGCATTCAGTAGAATTATTATTGAAGCTAGTTTAGTAATCATTCAGTGGTGTTCTTTATGCTTCAATTGGATTTGCTAATTATTGTTCCACTACTTTTTTTATTCGATTCGAATATGAAAACCATTTCTTGTCGCCATTAAACAAAATTGCTTCTTGAATCATTTAGTAATTTTGACAAGTAATCCGACGAACAACTTCATAGTCTGTTCGCTTACTTCCCAAACCTGGCATTTTCTACCAGTTTTAGACCATGGCATTACTAGCACAGATTAGCCATATGAAGATGAGAATGTTTCGTACGTTTCACCCTCCAAAACCCATTTGTTTACATTGTTGTATTTGTAATTTCTTCCCGCGTCGATGAAAAGATGTGAATTTCAACAACAATTTAACCAGGTGTGTGAAGATCCCTACTATCTATGTGTGAGGTTTTTGTACACACATTCTCATTTTTTATCTGAAATCTGACGGCTCAAGCTTGTAGGCAAATTAAAATGGCTGCCGGGGATTCTCATCTTCATGTGGCTAATCTGTGATTCTCAGTTCCTACAAGAATTCAAATTTTTGGTCAGCCTCTTACATGCCGCCTCCACTGGGCATGAACGATGCTCGGATTATGAACATGTCTTTAAAAAATCCAATGGAGGCAGAAAAATCCATGTCATGTAGTGACATAATCCATACAAGTCAGGTTGTGGATTGGATTGTGGTTGTGATGTTGGACATCGTTGATGCCCAGTGGAGGCGGCATGTTAGGCCTGGCGCCCACTAGGCAACTTTTAGTTGCTGGGCAACTCCAAGCAACTAAAGTTGCTTGCCTTCGCCCACCAGGCAACTTCCGAGCAACTTTTGAGGATTAATATTTGTGTTTTTTTTTGTATTTATTTTCTATAAAAACGTGCCACACCTAAACCTATCTCAATTTGACTTCTCTAAAATCTTTGTATGTAGAACCTATAGTACTACCACGAGACAGATTTTTTCTTCCTTATATGTGGCCGTTAGGCTAGCTTCAGCAACTATTTGACAGTGGAGACTTGAGGCAGAAGGAAGAAGTAAGAAGTAAAAGGAAAAAATAGAAGGAGAGGGTTGTATTTCACTGTTCTGAAAACAATAAGGGGAGTAGAAGAGATAACTAAATCAGACGTTTTTGCCATGACAACGACTAGAATATAGGAGAAAAATCGGTATATGTTTACATTTATATGTATATAGGTATTCTGTTTATCATTTTTTACAAGCAAAACTTAAGTAGGTAGGTGTTCACAATTTCTAGGCGGGAATTGTTTGTTCATTCAAGTTTTTTTTTTTTTAGCTCGGAGAAAATCTTTTTCATATATTTATACATCTATATAGGTATATATGCATATACCTACGAAATAGATTTTGCTTTAAATTTCAGCAATTTATTGGAATTCAAAAAAATAATTATTAAAAACATGTTTTTAGGTTGGTATAGGATAGGTACCTACCTAGCAACATATTTAAAATAGGCAAATAAGTAAATATAGAAATTTTTTAACTATATTTAAGAAAAAAAATATTCTTTTAACCAAAAATAGCTGTTTCTCCCATACAAAAGAACGGCTGGACCGATTTTAGTGATCTCTGAGTTGTTGAATTCGTATTGGAAAAATTTACTTTGTTGGGTGAAATGGGGTAAAAATAAAAAAAAATTGTCAGATTTAAGAAATTCTTCTTTTGTTTGAAAGGTTTTTTTAGGAAATGGCTTAAACGATATTTTTAAAAATTTTATTATTTGTGGGGTGAAATGCGGTAAAAATAAAAAATGTACGATTTAAGAAATTCTTTTTGTGTTTGAAAGGTTATTTTGAATGGATAGCTTAAGGAATATTTTTTTTCAAAAATTTGGCAATTAAGGGGTGAAATGGGGTAAAAATGAAATGGTATATCCGGAATTTCTGTACTTTATTTTTGGGTTTAAAAACAAATCGTTTGTCGAAAATTTGTAAGTGTGAATTTTACCTCGATATACTTACATCGGGCTAGATAGAAACTGTGACACACACTGCTTTCCCTCTATTTTTTTCCACATCACCCGAGGTGTGAAATACTAAATTGGTTTTTTTTGTTAGGTCTCCCCTCTCTCTCCCCTTTCAATTATTTCAAATGAAGTATTCAAATCTTAATAAAATTTAATATACCTAATCAAAAAACTACAAACTCACTCTGTGAGTTGTTGCTTTTATCAAAAACAACACACAAATATTGCAAATTTTTGGTCAAACAAAATTAGTAAAATCACAAGATATTAATTTAAACAACGAAAACTTTTCAAAAAGCCCGGAAAATATCAAATTTTTGAAATTTAATTAAAACAGCTGGTGAAATTCACAAATTCTTTAAAATTATTATATCCAATGAATGTGAAATTATATGATTTATTAAACAAAACGCGAATAGGCAAATTTAAAGCCACCGAAAAGCTTTGCAATTATGTATTTAAAACACGAATAGATATTAAAATTCCAACTGCACAAAATGGAAACAAAACTATTATTTTTAAATCACAAGCTACCGATAAAACTTTGAAACCTATAAGTATTTTAAAAATTATTTATTATTATTGAACACGAAATTTATATTGATTTTTTTTAACAAAAAAAGGAAAACACAAACAAGGGGACAATTAAGGCAATTTTGAATAGAACGAAGAATAAATCTCTAAACTACCGCACTTTACTATTTAATTAAAAATAATTTTTTTTTTACAAATTAATATCAAATATACTCTTTAAATTAACACTAAAATACTGTAAGAACTTAAAAATTCAATTAAATAATATACTAGTTTTTATAAATTAATAGGTATCAAACAATAAGCAAAAGAATTTGGTCAAAAAGCGGAAGTTTTGAAAAAAAAAACTGATACAAAACAATCGCGTAAAGTTTCAAAAAGTATTATTAGAAATATATATATGTTTATACGTAACTACTGCTTTTCACAATTCCAGTTAAAGAGCCGTTTAAATTTGCAGGAAGAAAATCAGGCATAATTGCCACTTTATTTTATAAATAAGAACAATTATAGAATGAAAATAGTAAAATGTATTATTAGATTTATGTTTTGACTGTTTAACAATCAATAAAATTAAGACTACAACCTATTTTTAAAACTTAAGTGATGTGCAATCATCTTTGAAACATATACACCCCTACAGTAGCGGATCTAGGATTTGGCTGTGGGGGGGCTGGGGGCTGAAGTTTGAGACAAAGATTTTAAATTACTAAATATTTTTGTGCTTACATTCATTGTTCTTTGTCTTAATATTGTTAATGCTTCAATATCACATCGATTTTTGATAAAATATTTGTAAAATTAGAAAATAAATGAAATCACTTGGAATCTTAGAATCCTCTTCTGCCCAGATCAATCTTTCAAGTCGCCGAGGTTTCAACTTGCAGAAAGTGTTTACGACTTTATCTTCTAAAACTTCAATCTCTCTGTGAACGTTGCCAAATGCTAAACCATTGAGTCTTGGTTCAGACATATTAACGCGTGAAAAGGTTTTCAACCTTTTTAGAAGAGAGAAAGTGCACTCAGCTGTTGCAGACGTGACAGGTATTGTTGCCTAAATTTGAAAAAAATATTGCATTATTTGGAAAGAAAAAATTTTTTCCTTAAGATTGGATGATCTGCCGTTTCGGCTTTTTCTAACTCATTTTTCTTGCAATACTTTTGCCACATAATTATTTCTTATCTGAGGTCACTTTTGGTAAAACCATTAAGATCGATTTCATATGTTTGGGCAGCTTCAATGATTGTGTTTTTTCGAATAAAGTGGAATCAAACTCTCTAAAGCCATGATTTTCAAGAAGTTAAAATTAAGTACTGAATTTGTATCGTTGAACGCAATACGCAAATTAAATATAAAATGTCAGCTATGTATGTCTAAAAACTCTAGATCTTACATTCAAGTTGTCACCTGAATTTTCATGTGACGAAACGTCACTAAAAGTCTTTTTATGACAGCTGGTAAGTCAGAAGGTCGAAAAATTCCGAAATTTGAATATTTAGGACCTTCCCTAGTTCTAGTGGGATTCTAAGGAATCTAAGTTTCCAGCAACTTTCAGTTTTTGCTCGAGAAGGGCACGAAGTAAAGGGAGTGAACAAAATTCCCCGGTCAAAGTTGCGAATATTTTTTTGACATTGCTTTTTACACTACGTAGTGTGCGTTCAACCAAGAGCATTCATAAGGAAATTACAGAAAATCTATTACGATTTTGTTTCGAATTAGAGTTTAGCTAGCTTATGCGCATTGCATTATATTTGAGTCTTTAGATAGACAAAATTTCAGAGATTTGTATAACTTTTAAATAATTCCATTTCAAAATGCTACTGGATTATGTTTTATTCACAATCCTGTATTTTCTCTAAATGAAGCGGATTGATAGGGAGACTTCTTTTCACTTGAACAAAGTTAATAGTTCTGTTTGGTAACTTAAAATTTCTTACAAATTTTCAGTTTGCTCCCAAAATCTTTTGGAAAAAAATGGGTTTTGTGAAAATCTACCCGTGATTAAAAGTACAGCATTTTAAATTGCATTTGGAAGTGGAAATAAATTTAAAGGGACACAAATATTTAGTATAATGAGAATGACTGAAAACAACTAACAATTAAGAATTGTTTAAAAGAAGCCTATGGAATTCAAAATTTCTTTGAACGAACAAAAAAAGGAATCTGAAATTAAAACAAAATTTTTGTTTGCTTTCTTTGTTTTATGCAATGTGTGTCCAATTTCATTGTATTATTGGCTGTGGGGGAGGGGGGGGGGGGGGGGGGGGCTAAAGGGGCTGTGGAAGGATGTGGGTGGCTTTACCAACCCAATTTATACAAATTTTGATCATTGAGAATGGTGCATGCGAATTATTAAAAAATTAATAATTATCAGCGAATAGTACAGTTTTTTTAATAAATTGAGTTTTAATGTACCAAATGTCAATATTTATTAACTATCAATTGATAGTCGTAATTAGGCTGATAGTCTTAACACTACTGAATTGTAAAGCTTAGATTTTCAAATATATTTTATATAACATTTTCAGTGGTTTTAACAAAAAATGTCTCAAAATCACATCAAAATGCATTGCTTTTTTATTAACTAATTTGCATTATACATTGGAATATTGAATTTTTAAAAATAAAATTGTCATTTCGAAAATTTAGCACCCCAATTATAATTTATTTAATTAAAAAAACATTTATTAAATAACTACATTTTAGTTTCTATATATTTTTCTGTTCAATAGCATTTTTTGGGAATTGTGGTAGAAAACTTTATTTTCGGGAGTGGTGGTTAGTTGCAGGTGGTATTATGTGAGTATACAAAAATTAACAATATAGCCTAGTGTTGCACATAAGGCAATATGCATGAAAGGAAATTATAATAATTAAACTGGTAAATTATTTTAAATCAACAAAATTAGAAAGAAATCGATTAAAATACTTTAAGCCTGTTTTAACCCAACGCTATGTATACCATCTGATATCTTATATAAATCTTAATGTATGAGAAAAAAAAATTTGAAAATCGTAGGAGCGGTTTTAAAAATAATTAATTTTGTATATAAAGGGTTTTTCAACAGGGACGCTACAAAAGCAGAGCAACAGGGACAGCGAACGACGCCATATTTCTTGCCGCTTTTTTGACATTTCTGTTCATGCTGGAAAGATATACGAGCCAACAACTAGTCGAAATTATTAAAATTTACTACCGAAATTCGGAGTCAGTGGCCTCAATGTTAAGAGCGCTACGTCCAATTTATGGTCCTCAGCGATGAGGCTCATTTCTGGCTGAATGGCTTCGTCAATAAACAAAATATGCAGTATTGGTCAGGCAGCAATCCACACGCATCCCGAAAAAATGACGGTTTGGTGTGGTTTATGGGCCGGCAGCGTCATTGGGCCGTACTTCTTCCGTGATGATCAAGACCGGCACGTTACTGTGAATGGGGATCGCTACCGTTCAATGATAACCGATATTTTTGGCCCAAACTGGATGATATATAGACTTGGAGGACATGTGGTTCCAACAGGACGGCGCCACAAGCCACACAGCGAATGTCACAATCAATTTATTGGAAACCAAATTTGGAGAAAATATTATCTCACGAAATGGTCTAGTCGCTTGGCCGCCTCGGTCGTGCGATTTGACGCTGTTAGACTATTTCCTGTAGGGCTACGTCAAGTCTATGGTCTATGCCAACAAGCCATCGACGATTGATGAACTTCGTACGAATATCGAACGTGAAATTGCAGCAGTATCGGCCGATTTATGCTTGAAAACCGTTGAAAATTGGGTTCAGCGTCTGGACTTCTGCAAGCGTGCCCGTGGTGGCCATGCGAAAGAAATCGAGTTCCATACATAATGGCATCAAACGTACTTTCACAGAAAGTTGACATCCAAAACATTTTTTGTTTTATTTAAAAAAAACTTTTGTAGCGCTCTTATTGAAAACCCCGATATAAAATTTCGTTAACATTTTTGAGAAAAAAATTGGTACGCCAATTTTAAGTATTTGTTAATGTTAAGTTAAAAATTGAACTTCACAAAAAAATCTGCTACCCGTTTTCGAAATATCGAATTTTCAAAAAATAATTTTGAATTTTTTTTTTAAATCCAAAAATTATTTTTTAGAAAATTTTGCTACGCACTTTTATTTATATTTGTTACAGGCTTCTGTATACAAAATTTAATTTTATCCGGTTGATCAGATATTGAGATAGTCGAAAAAAAGAAACCGTTCTATGAGAGGTAATGTTAATAAACGTAAAATATAAAATTTTAAAATTTTAAATGGTAGATCGTACTAATTTCAACACATAAAAACTTTTATCAAAATCGTAGGAATTATTCTTGAGAAAAAAAATATTTTTCTTAACGGTTTTTATACATTTGTATGGGAGGCACCGTTATTTTTGGGTATTAGAATAATTTTTGTCAATAATCTTCTAGATAAATTTAAGAAACTGCTATTTATCTTCTTTTTTTTTAAATCCAAAAAAAATATTTTTTGAAAATTTTGATACACAATATTATTAAGAATGTATCAATAATTCTTCATAAAAAATTGATCAGAATCAGTTGAACCGTTTTCGAGAAAAGCGAAAATCAAAAGAGTGGTTCTTTGTTAGGAAAAATAACCATTTTTCGGAACCATTTTTTTATTAAACGGCAACTTATAACTATTTAAATTTATTGAATTCTTAAAAAAAAATTCTGTAGCGCCGATTTTGAGAAAAATAAGTTTTTCGTTTTTGGCCAAGAAATTTTGTACGACAGCTACTGTTAATTTTGGTCCTAAGAAAAAGAAAAAAAATGGGTGTGCGGAATGTCCAAAAAAACGCTAGGTAATAAGTTTAAAGAAAATCGACCCATCCGTTTAGGCTGTAGTCGAACAGACAGACGGACGTTTTTGCGAGACCCACTTTTTTCGTCTTCGCTATCATCGTAATGTGAAGTTTGATCAAAACCTCGAGTTCGATTTTTTGTGCGAATTCATAACTTGCCATATTTTACCTATATTCGCAAGTAAAAAAGCACAAAACTGTAACTTCCTTGCCTCCCTCTAACTTTCATAAATTTAGTGTGCTCTCATTTTTGTGTTATAAAACTATTCGCCTTTGTTGGAGAATTCAAAGCCTCCACCTTCCCTTGCAACAACTGTTGGCAACATTTGCTTCATGTGTCGCCGTATGGTAGCGCGTTGGTCGTTCGTGATGGTACTATAGATTATATATACAAGGCTGAAATGCAAAATCAATGTAACATTTCAATGGACAACAAATAAAAACGTTATATTTTCGAAAGTTGCTGGAAGTTGCTCGGAAATTGCTTAGTGGGCGGGGGTCAGCAACAGCTCACGGAACTTAGTTGCCGGCAACTCCGAGCAACTTAAAGTTGCCGGCAACTTAGTTGCCCAGTGGGCGGTCTCCCATATAAGCCAATGTAATTGAACCGGGAGCAACTAAAAGTTGCTGGGGTGAGCAACTAAAAGTTGCCTAGTGGGCGGCAGGCCTTATATTTCCCATATACAACGGATTATTTTTTTTTATTTAAAACTTTTGCCGAAGATCGCTCTAACGAATCTAATAAAACTTTTTACCTATTTTATACAAAATAATTGCAATAAGCCTGCGTTTCAGATTTTTGAAAAAAATTCATGTAACGGAAATAGGGGTTTGACGTGTTTTGAAAAAAAATTGATTTTTTTTGTGGGTGTCTAATCTGTCGCTCTATACTTATTTTTCCTTACTGGCTCGTCTGATTTTGTTTGCAAACTCCAGAAGTTGAATTCATAGCAACTAAAAATGTTTTTATATTAATTTATTAACAAAAAAGAACATAAGCGGAATCATTTTTCTATTGCATTTTTCACTCTTTTTTCCTCCTATCTTATTTTTTTAGAGCCACCGATCCAATCGTGTGATTTATTATTAGATATTTTATTAATTATTAAATAGATCAGAACTTTGAAAAAAAAATAAAGAAAATATTGTTATTCGACATTACAGTCAAGTAGCCTCCAGCTTCATAAATTTAGGATAATTAATGCAATGCTAAAAATGGGACAAATATTTGTTTTAAAATCTTGACTTAGACCATACTTTCGCAATTAGTGATGATAAGCTGTGAGCAGACCGGATCGATCTCTACTATTTGCACTATGATGAGTCTCTGTTGTAACTTTTACTCTAAGCATCTTATATCAAAAAGTCCTGACGCAGAAGTCCTGTGGTTGTTCTTACAAAAAACCACGCCGTTTCTTCCTAAACTGTTATACTCGGTACTGTATCTGATGGAAGTCACTCTAGTCTAGACATGCAAATTATAACAGTTTTGTAATACAAAAGTACCGTTTATGCGGCCCCGCAGGCCCAGGACCCTCCGCGCACCGGTGGGCATACTTTTCAGGCACCATGAGTTTTGTTTTCAAGTCGCGCGAAGCGCGTTAACGCACGCCGTGGGGAAAAACTGTTGTAACTGGTATAAAGACTACTTTAAATCGTCCTTTTCTTCCTTTTTTCTTTTAAATCAACTTATATACTCAAGAAACGAAACGCCTACTTTAAATAAATCACTTTATTAAATCACTTTTACAAAATGCCTTACCAACTAAAATAACTTAAACAAAATAATAATAATAGATTAAAAAAAATCTTATTGAGTAATTATAATATATTCTTCACAAAAGACATAACTGTAATTCAGCTCATAAATAAATATAAATAGGTATGTACTTAAATCTACCTAAATCCACCCAGTGGACAATTTAATATCCCCATACTAGAGGCTGTATCACAATAAACAGGACACGTAAACGTGTCCTCCGTAACGCATATCTCGCCATTGAAAAGCTTCCCCGGCGGGCATGTCAATGCAGATGCTTTTCCTCCTATGCAAAAGAAATACGACCTACATTCCGAATCGATATCGGGAAAGAATCCATCGCTGGCGCACTGTTGGTCTAAGCACTTCCGTGGCATACAATTTAGCTGGCGGTAGTTGTACAAACTCGGACAGGCATGCTCATTCGGACTAACACATTTTTGTCCATTGAAGACGTTGCTGTCTCGGCATGTCAGTTGAGTGATTTTCTCATAGTTCTTACAGAAAACGTAATTTCTGCAATTTGAACGGACATCAGCATGATACCCATCGGACTTTCCGTAACATAGAAAGTCCGTGCGACACTGATTGTTACGGCTGAAACGGACGCATTTCTGGCCATCGAATGTGTGTCCATCTTCACAGAGATAGGTGATCTTATGGCTATTGGAACAGTAGTGAAAAGAACGACAACCACTATTCGAATCTTTGTAATATCCGTCGGGACGATTGAGGCAGAATTCATCTGCCCCCAGATTGCACGAGAACTGAGACTTTGGAAGACACTTCTCTCCGTTGAAGAGTTTTCCAGCGGAGCACTTATACTGCGTCTTGTAGCCATTATAACAGTGAAAGTACGATTGACAACCAAGCTCGGCGTAGAACCCATTCGATTTGCCACTGCATTCCTGAGAGATTCCCCTCTGTACACACTTTTGCCGGTCGGAAAATTTCTCAAATACGCAGTTCCTATCTTCGGGATTAAAATACTGGCCCGTTGGACATTGGTGGAGTTCAACGCCCCGCTCTCCCATGCAGCGTACATAGTAGCTGCATCCGTGCTGTGGGCTCATGTAGAATCCATTTGATTTAGAACGGCATACATCCTCAAAAGCTTTTAGATCTGCTTTAGATCGACATTGGAATAAAATACTAGGCACACAACTTGACCCATCGAAAACCGCCTGCTGCCCACACTGTTGTTGTGACACAAACTTGCCACTCTTGCAGGTGATATAAGTGGAACAATCTTCCGAAGATGGATCAGAATGGGATCCATCGCGTTTTTCTCTACACACTAGGTCGTTATTGGGTGTATTTTCTCCAGAGCAGTCCGTAACAAACCGTTCTGGGGTACATTTGTTGCTGTCCGCCTTGAAAAGGTATCCTTCTTGGCAACGATTTACATTCTCGACCTCATCATTGCGACACTTGATATACTCCCTGCAGTTACCGACTGCCTGCAATCCATTTGGCTGTCCCTCGCATCGATTGTCGCCAGAAAATGGAAACCCTATAGCGGTATTTTGTGGAAGATCACACATCACAAGATCTTGGCTGACACATTGCATGCCATTGTGTAAATGTTTCTGCGGGCAATTGTCGATGCTAACAACTCTTCCTGAAAAGCATGAGTAAGAACGACGACAGGCATGGGTGGTATCTTGGTAAACTCCATTTGTACGACCAGTGCAGATTGGCTCATAGCAAACTCCTGAAACGCAAACAAAAATCTACATAAACAATACATCCTCATGTACATATATTTTCAACCAACCTGAAGATCTTGTACAGGTTTGGGTGTAGAAATCAAACATCGATCCTGGTCCACATTCTTTAACTTCCCGGTAACCGCGTGCGTTGCATTTGTAGTAGGATGTACAGTGTGATTCAGGAACAGAATAATAAAATTCATCGATGTTTGAACATTTGATCACAATGTCTGCGTAGGCAAATTGAGGAACTGAAAGTAAATAATATTGCGAAATATATGAAATTACTGTGTTTCGACTTGGTGACGACGATTTGGTGACATGCAGAAAATTGAAGTATTACTTTAGTAGTATTAAATTATAGTACTACTAGTAAAATCAAAGACTGCACAAAATTAACTTTACTTGTTGCCATATACTGGCAGTAAATATTGGATTCATCCAAATACATAAACACTTATCGAATGCCAATTCACTAGTATACCTACTTACTAAATAGATTGTGAAGTGAACAATGTAGTTTTAAATTCTATCGTACTTTAACGTTTTATGGACTTCTTTTTACTTGCAATATATTTATAGGTATGTAGGTACTAATGGCAAGTTATGGATTCGTATAAAAAGGAAGACAAAGAAATTAGGTCTCGCAATTCTGTCCGTCTCTCTGTCTGTCTGTAGGTATACCTAGAGTTATTTGGACATTCCCCGTCACGTTTTTTGTGATCTTTAATAAGGACCAAACAGAACGGTACCTATGCCATACAACATTTTTCAGCCTTTACGGAAAATCTTATTCTTTTCAAAAACGACTCCTACGATCTTTCATTTAACAAGAACAATTGTATATCAAACCATTACTAACGGTACCTATCGTAGAACGCATGTTTCTTTTTTTTTGAACTTCTTGTAATCTGCTTAACCGATTAAAATAAAGAAATTATAAATTTAATTAAAACTGAAAGTTAAAATTTTCCAAAAAAATGTTTGTTTTCGAATTAAAAAAAAATATTTTAATGAATCTTTTGAAATGGATGAAATCAATTGAAACTAATAAAAACCTAAAATTGGTGTGTCAAACTTTTGTTTCTTTAAAAATGTTGAAAATATAAAAAAAATTTTTCTAAACTAAAAATAATTTTTGTTTTAAAACTTTACAACACGGTGCTATATGGTCCAGTGCCTACGTTCTGTAACTCTCGCATCGATAAAATCAGTCGAGAAACGATGAAAATTGAAACAAATCGTATGAGTTTTGTTCCATTTTTCATCGTTTCTCGACCAATTTTATCCATGCGAGAGTTACAGAACGTAGGCACAGTTTTGTGGAATTATAAATATTCAAAATTCTTCTAGAAATGCTTAAGCTACGAGCAGACAGTATATAAAAGTCGCAAACGTTTGTGACTTTGAAGTAATTTTTACGTCATCATTTGGGACTTTGATAGCATATCGTCTGAACACCCTTTCGGCACAGTTTTTGTATGCTCGCAAACCATTTGCGGAATATGTGCGACACCCAAATTGCATATACGTTTGCGACTTTCTTGCATATCGTGTGAATGCCCGCGTTCGGGTGGTAGTCGGATAGGCTATCTACCTACCCAAACATTTTCAGATATCTTTGATTTTTTGTTGCATCAGCTTTCATCAGCTGTTTTTAACTAGAGATCACAACACCAAAAACCTATCCGAATAGCTTTGGATAGTTACTTGAACGCGGCCAATACCCTCTAATATAATTTGTGACAGTTTGCGGGCATGTTCGGCTATATGCGACCAACCCAAGCAATTCCAATGGCACGAATCAGAACATTGCCCACGTTCGGGGATAAATCCAAAGCTATCTGGATAGGTTTGTGTTGTTGTAATCCCTTGTGAAATAACAGCTGACGCAACAACAACCCAACGTATCTGAATAATTTTGGATAGGTTGACACCCTCTCGGATAGATTCTTGAACGCAAGGATTGCACATACTCAGATATGCAGCATATCAGCTGTTATTATTCTTCAGTATACTAGGAGAGTAGTTGTTGTGTCAAATTCTTGCATTTACATTTACACGAAATAAAGAAGAACTTTAATTATATTCGTAGATTTAAAATTAAGCGCGGGTAGTTCTGGGGATTATAAATATAATATGTGACTCAGACAAAGGTTTGATAAATTTCATTAAAAGTGTTTACATTTATATGTAGTCTTTTGATTAGCAAAATACAAAATACAGCAAAACTATGTAAAGTTCAATGAAAAAATTATTCTACAATTTTTCGATTCTGGGGACATCATAAAGTTCAACTTCAATTGCCCATGGTATGCATTTCACTTATTGTGAATTCACATGCCGAAAGCAAATTCGGGTGTTCCACAATGCGTTGGAAAAGCTAATTGTGAATTTGAATTTCGAAAATGAAAATTGGTATTTTGCATTTCGGTTCAGTTCACAGAACGTATTCAATTCACTTTGCTTTGCTTGCACTTTGTTAATGCTTTGTGAATTATTGTGGAATTGCCACAGTTGCAGATATTTCCATGATTGGTTTGTTCAATTTCCCTTAAAACATATAAGAACGCATATTTGCTCAATCTGAAACTACCTTTAAGACTTTCAACAAAAAAGAATAAACAATCCAATCCAACGGAACAACACATCATAGTAAGATACTCACGCTATGTCGGGCAAATCTAATATGTTAGATTTCTCTCAGAAAATTGATCGTCTTACTTCTGTTTCTAGACCTCCGCCTCCTTTTTTCCCTTAAAAGTGCAAATAATATTGAATCCATTTTCATCTACAGTGTAACTTCACTTGATAAACAATTAAAATGGATGGTTCAATTTTGACCGTTCGAAGTAATTTCGAAATTTTCGAAAACGAACGAATTGTAGAACATGAAATTTAATTTCATGTGAAATTGAAAATCGATTTCAATTCGATTTAGTCCGAAATGCAGAACACGGGCGTATGTATAGTACTTCAGCTACTTTTGACATTTCCACCTTTTGGGTGACTTTATAGAGCACATCCTCTCGTATATCGACCACAACATTTGCGATCACACTTGAGAAAACATGAGGTGCGAGGGCCATGATTGCAAATAATGCATTTGCGACTTTTGGGACAGTTTTTGCATTATCCTGTAAACGCCCCCATGTGCTGGTTTGCAAGAATTGATGTTAATATAGAGTTTGCAACACATTGCAACACGACGTCAGAGTCGCAAACGGTATATGCCGTCTGCTCGCAGCTTTACATTCCGTATCGAGAAAGCTTTACAAATTGCATTTAAAATATAAGAATCTATCACCAATTGCCAAACAAATACCATTTTTTATGAAACTACATTTTTCGTATGAAGCTGTAGAACATTTGTCTTTTACGTTTTTACTTGCGAAAAAGGTAGAGTAAGTTTAGGAATCGTAAAAAATCGACCTCGGGATTTTAATCAAACCTGATATTACAATCGTAGAGAATAAGACAAAAGTGGGTCTCGTAATTCGGTCTGTACCTCAACCTACATCCTAAACCATCCTGCAACCTTTATGAAAGAAAATATTTATTTCTGAAACGGCTCTAACGATTACCACCGTTTTTTTATTATTTAAGTCCCGGGGGGTCTTTTCCTTTCACCCCCAGTTCGACTATTTAAGAGGATAATCAGTAAAAAATTCAATAAATTTAAGGTTTTTAAGTTTTTTTTTCGGTAGATGGCGCTGCAAATTAAAACAGCTGAAATTGGCATAATATATTTCTTATGAAGTGAGAAGTTCAATAAATATTGGTACGACGATTGTATCGTGTATGTCCTGCTGTATTGTTCAGTGGAGTGCACTGCGAATCGGCTATTACAAAATAAAAAATGACAATCGTTTTAAATTTTATGAAAACGGTTCATTTTGAAGTACGGAACTTGAGCAAGAAGAATTTTACCAAACAGAATTTTGAACATGCATGCATCACAGAAATACAGAACTTTGATAAATTTAATTTTGAACATGCATACATAATTTCAAGGCCGGCACCCGTGCACTGATTTTTACACTGATTTAGAAGCTTCTTCTATTGAACACCATCTTGAGCAAAAAAGAGCATTCATCATAAATGAAATGAAAAATTCTCCACAAATAAAACAAACTTCATAAATAAGACAAAAAACATTAATAAATCTCAAAGATTAAATGTCAAATTGATATTAAATCAATATTGCATCAGATTAAATAATAATTAACATAGCCAAACAACAATAACAAATTCTCATCGCAATCAATACAGAAAATCACGTTTATTCTATGGGATGATGTTTCCGGTTGAATGTCTGCGGAGTTTAATTTGATGTTGTTGTCTCTTAAATGAGCTTCTCACGTTTTAATTTTCAGCAACACTATAATTTTGAACCTTTACCAAGCTAACTAACCGAACATCAGACCGATCATCAGCAATGTTACACACGAGAGATTAATATACCGCTATTAGTAAAACTAAACACTAAATACTTTTTTAATTGGCACATAAATGTCTGTCTTTTCAAAAGAGATTTCCTTTAGCTGAAAGGCCATCATCAGTCCAAAGATAACAAACAAAAGTATCTTCTTTCTTCTGTTTTTATGAATCCGGATGTACCAGCAATACATAATATTTACCGGTCTTTGTTATATAATTAGCAATAGATATAATAATTGTTTTTAAAATTCATTTAGAATAGAAATCTAACAGTATTTTACGGATATAAGAAACATAAGCATAAAAGTTTAGAAAAATGAGTGTGCCATGAACAAAAGAAAACAATTTTAAGTTTATTTATTCATGTTGCGACTTAATTTCACTGAAGCTTCCTTTTAGATATAATAATAAACTTTCGGTTTGGGAAACAAACCAGCTATACGCCTAAATTTTCAGTATTTAGTTATATGAATAATTTATATTTATATGTACATACATTACATTCCTATATTCGAAAGCGAATATTTTATTCTGTCAATTTCGAAAACAGATGAATCTATGTACTACTATCGAACTCAGAATTACGAAAGTGGATTTTCGTACCTGGCAATACATTTCGGGACGATCAAGGAATGTGTTAAAATGTATTTTTTTTTGTAATGAAATCTTAGTGAAAATAAAAAACTAAGCAAGTACAATATATGTATATACAAGAAATCTTCAAGCTAAAATGTTCAGAAAGTTCATCTTGTATGAAATTTAAAACATATAAAGAAGCCCCCGTTTTATTATCTATTTTCAGTAAAATGTGTAAAACCTGTCAAAACACCAAAATGAGAACGAATTTATTAACAAGGGGAAACTTCAAGAAAGTTAACAAACACATTGAACCACTTTTGTGTACAAAATGTCAAAATCTCACTCCTCATATCAACAATCATATGCCAAAAGTTCGGCTTTTTTAACAATTTTCGTTCATTATCTATTTATTTACATAGTTAATTTTCACATGACACCACAATTTCAAATCAAAAGCAAAGATGCTAACAGCTGGGTGTTTTGGCACTCTTTACTCTTCTTGCACACAGAAATTTATGTAGCACAAATTTGCAAGTTATTCAATGGAGGAGAAATTATATGCGCTCTTTTGATGTGCTCTCTAGTTGCAACTTTTTTGAGTTAACATACAAGAATTTTTGACAATTTGTGCAAATTTGTGAAAACTTATGCAAAATTATCAAGAAATTTCACGTTACCAAACAGATCTATTGAGCGACAAGTGACGTGACGGAGCTAATAAAGGGTCATCTATTTTTCGGTTTCTAAAGTAAAGCAAAATAAAACACTCACAGCGATACATTTTTGATGAAAATTTTATTTCCTTATAAAGTTTGGACTTTGCCATTAAGTGTGAAAAACAATATCATTCAAATGGCCGCCTCGGGAAGATTATCAGCATGCGATTCTTTTGAGATAATTTTAAACTACTTTTTCGCATATTTCGGGCGGTATCTCGGCCATAACTTGAGTAATGGTGGTTTTTATTGCGTTCGGGGTGGCCAATTGACGTCGCCAAAACGTGAAATTACGCGACAAGGAAACTTCTCACGCAATAGAGCCATAATTGGTCGTGTTGTGTGGCTTGTTGCCCCATCTTGTTGGAACCACATATCGTCCAAGTCATGATCTCTAATTGCCGCGCGGCCAAAAAAAATCGGTTATTATTCGACCATATCGCTCCGAATTGATTGTTACTGTAAATTCGGATCATCAGCAACATTTGCACTTGCAGATGCACAGGCCTTACAACATCAGTAACGGTTCCACTCTCTTCAAATTTCTTCACAATTTTAACGATTGCTTGCGTAGTCGGTCGATTATGACGATCATATTCATCGCGTAATGCGCGAAAAGTGGCTAAGTTTAAATCACCACTTTTTTAGTAAATTTTAACGCGTTCTTCGATTGTCCACCGATCCATTATCGTAACATCGGCAAAAATTCAACTAATATTATGGCACTTCAAATGACAGCTGAGTTTGGCAGGTGTCAAATGCCAGCGCTACCAACTTGAAAAGACCACAAAAAGTTTGAAAACGTTACTTAACCACCATAGTTTCGCAATTATTAAACAATACTAAGGTCCCAGTTAGCTATCATTGAAAACCATCATTGAAAACTTTAATGATTGGTTTTGAGGGACTTAAAAAGCAAAATCAGTGCATATTTTGATGCTAATATGAAGGCGGTGACTTAATTATTAATTTTTGCCAACAAACATTTCGTTTTGACCCAACCATCCACATAAAATGACTTTTATTATTTCAATGATTTAACTACCTTACCAATGATCATTGAAAAATTATACTTAATTTTATGGCAAAGTTTGGGATCGAATTGATAAAGTAATAATTTAATTCATCAGTTTTATTTTTGCATCAAAATAATTACTGATTTAACTTTCTAAACGTCTCAAATTCAGTCATTAAAGTTTTCAATGACAGCTCTAACTGGGGCCTAAGGGCCAGTTTCAAAGTGCATAAGTGGTACTCAAGTTTTCCATACAGGGACTTTGTTTCTACTCAGTTCGATAGCCTGAGTAAGTGGCACTTAAGTGACAAAATTCTGAGACTTTAGTGATACTTATTCAAGTAAGTGTGCACTGGGATATTGCGCCCTTATATTCCATAATGGACACTTAAGTGCAACTTTCTTTGACTGTGAAAAACTGGGCCCAAATACTTGCATAAGAATAAGATGTAGTTGTGTTTTGATTTTATGCAATGGCTTACGAGGTAACTTATATCCGTGTCAGACTGTTATTAAAGCAAATTTTAGTGAATGTGAAGTGAGGGTCATCAACATGCATAATGAATTGCTATATTTCAAGCCGTCGTCAGTGACAAAATTCGGAAAGGTTCTTTATACTGTGTATATGACTAGACTACCCGACTCTGCTCTGCGCTGGTGATATTTTATTTCTCGCATGTGAACTTTTAAATAAAAATCTAAATTCAAATTTATTCATGTGACTTAAACTGATAATGTGTTTTTTGCCTGTGCACCTTCAAAGCAGCCAGTCACCTTAATGTCTAGTAATGTCTTTATCAAATCGTTGAATGAACACATTTGAGATCACATATCCGTTTGTCCTATATGTGAATATAATATCTGTGTTTGTATGTATAAACAAATAGAAGATAGACTTCCGATGATAATCAGTTTTAGCTTTGAGATTCATATGATTTTTGAATGAAAATAATTATTGATTTCAACTTTTTTGTTCACATGGTTTTTAATACTATTTATCATTGCTGGAATACTGCAGGTTTCTTTTGATAATATTTATTATTTATATTTTTGTGTTTAACATATTTGATGTACATGTGCAGCGCCAGTTTTGGTGGCGCTCACTCGATATGGATGAAAAGTTCAACACAATTCAACAAATTTCGTGAGTTAGCTGAACATATGTACATATATGTTTTTCTGACAGATTTGTGTCAGAAATCTACCGAAATCGAAGAACGACACCATGGAAAGGACGATTTCCAATGGATTTTTTGAGAACTCGAAAGTTAAAGTTAATCCTGCACTGGAAAACTCGATTTTAATTTATTTCCAGGATTACCTAACGATGTTTTTACTTCCGACATATATGTAATGTACTATAAGGCCTGGCGCCTACTAGGCAACTTTAAGTTGCTCACCCCAGCAACTTTTAGATTCCCACCTCAGCAACTTTTAGTAGCTCACCTCAGCAACTTTCAGTTGCTCACCCCAGCAACTTTTAGTTACTCCAAAGTCCCAATTCAATTATATTGGCAACTAAGTTGCCTATAGTGGGCGCTCTACAATAGAAGCCAATGTATGTGAACTGGGAGCAACCAAAAGTTGCTGGGGTGAGCAACTTAAAGTTTCCTAGTGGGTTGCAGGCCTAATACTACTTTAGCGAAAGTTCTGTCTATCGGGCAGTATATCTAACTGTACCTCGACCTACGGCCTGAAAAAATGAAGCGATTTTCTTAAAATTTCAAATTTAAGGTTTTTTACTGATTCCGAAAAAAAGAAAGAAAAGGCGAAAGATTTACCAACAATTGTTATTAAAGGTACAAGCCATACAAACGTTTTTTTTTGTTTGGTTTTCGATCAAAATGCAGGAAATGCTTTTAAATCAAAATAATATTGAACATACATTTTTACAAAAAAAATGTGTGTTTGGATTTAAAAAAACAAATTCTTTTTAGGAGCCTAAAACTGTAAGTGGAACAATTCGCTGTTGTTCCTCAGCTCCTCATATACAAAATTCATTTTAAAGGAAACCGCTCTAATTTTTTAATTTTATTTTGCATACGGCGTTTTTCTTTTTTAACTCAGAGCAGATCACGGAACTGTGAAAAAAGTTCTGTTTTTTTTTTAGCTCAGAGATATCAGAGCATAAAAAGTGTGTTTCTTTTTTCGATCGAAGTTAGCTAAGAGCTTGATCAATTAGCTCTTCAACTTCACTTGTTTTTTTGTTCGTGATTTGACAGACACACCTATGAAATGACAGTTCAGTGTTCAAGTGTGTTTCATAATTAAATCTGAGGACTCTGATCAAAAACAAAATCTGCTCAGAGCTCTGCTCTGATCGCTCAGCCTCTGCTCAGAGCTACGCCAATGATGCTAAATTTTTTTATGAGCGCCAAGAATTTTCAAATTGGTCTCCACTCTTCTTTAAGAATCTGGAAACACTGCTTACCTATTAATAAATTAAACAATTTAATGAAAATCTTGTTCTCTCACTCAAAAAAGGACATGAGGATGTCATATCTTGCAAAGAATTTTAAATTTAAATCGTCTTGAAATAAACGATTTTCTAAGCATTTCTGCTCTTGCGCTTTGTAAATTAATCAGTTAAGATACATTTGTGTTGCTATAAACATAAGTTAATTAATTCAAATAACCATTAGGCAAATTTAACAAAGGCGAAAACAAATTGGACATAAATAAAATGTAAAAAGATAATAATCTTTGGGAATAATTTCGGAGTGGCGCTTATAAATTAATGATAAATAGGTAAAATACTTAACGGTTAATAAAACTCGACTGTCGACTCGCATTTATCATATAAGCTTGGCAGCAGCACGTTTTTACAATTTATTCAAGCGTGTATAATTGTCTATGAATTCGACGAATAGTTATGCTAATAGATGTGTAGGTAGTTCTTTGTTTTGTTTTTGTTTTTGCTTTTTTGTTGATCTAATATTTTTGAAGATATATTTGTAATATTTTGTTTTTTTTTTTTTTTTTTTTGATTTTGGAAAAACCCAAATATTTGTGGAATTTCAAATGATGAGTTAATTATATCCATAATATTTGTATATATTTTTTCAGGTTGTTAATTTAATGTGTGTTTTTGTGTTAAATTGGTATAAATTTACGATTAAGATAAAATTATATGAATTTATAAGAGTTCGTTTAAAGGAGATCATTTTCTAAACCGGATGTAGAAACTTTTGAATGTAAAACTTAATTTATATTTTATGTGTTGTTCTGTTCTATAAAAGATGATTTATATTTAAACTAAGGTACCTACAAGTACCTATATGTACATTAGGATGGTCCATAACATAAACAAAATAGTGACGCAACCTAAACTGGCTCCAAATAAATAAAAAAAAAATGCTCTACTTTCTTTAGAATTTTTTCTCTATCCCTTACTTGTTTTGATTTAATGATAAATTCTTGTAAATAGAAAATTCAATAGTTAAAAAAAAAGAATTTTAAACAGTTTTCTGATTTTTTTTGTATACCTACCTAAATAAATTAAAATTTTAGTACGCAGTATTACAAAAAAGTATTCACAAAATTTGCATAAAATGGGTCTAGTCGTTTTCGAGAAAACGTCATAGATACTAAAAAATGTGGATTTACTTTTGATTTTTTTGTAATTGAAGAGCATTTTTTTGTAATATTTTGGAATGCAGTATTGCTAAAAATAATTAGAAGTACCTACAAATGTGCAAAATGAGAAAAAAATCAGGCCACATACATAGTTCAAGTACAAGAATTTTCCCATTGAAACAGGGCGATTAATTTATAGAGATAAAATTCTGAACAAATAGAGATTTTTTTTATTTATTTGGAGCCAATTTAGGGGTGGCGCACCTAATTTTCGAAAAAAAAGTAAATAACACTCACCCTAATGTACATGACTATTTATTTCATTTCAAAAAAATATTAACTTGACCATTTATTTATTTTTAAAACCGACTCACTGACTTAAAGAATATGACCCATTTCTTGACCAAGGCGTACACATCACATCGATTGATATAAAATGAAAGCTTACATTGATCTCGATTTATAAATGAAATATTTTAAAAATTGTTTATGAGGATTTCAATATTCAATATTCGAGTTTTATATTTGTAGATATTCGAAATAACAGTTAATTTCTCTCTTTTTTTAGTCGGTACCAAATGAAAGGTAACATAAATAATCTGCTAAATTATTTTTCTATATACATATTATATAAAAAAACGTAACAAAAAAAAGGTAGGGTAGGGTGTGCGTTTATATTGGAGGTTTAAAATTTTGCCCCAAAGTTCTTAGCTCTATTATTCGAAGTGCATTACTTAACAAATGCTAATCGAAATAAGCAATTTATTTAATGATTAAAATAAATCAATAATTTTATTAAAAACAAAATACGTTTACGCCCTAGTGAACCACAAAGAATTTTTATTATAATTTGTTTGAATAAAGAAACATTGCAAAGTTAAAATAAGAGAGGTTCATGTTCTGCAAATAATGATTCTAGATGCAAGGTAGTAGAAATTTGTCTTCGCAAAAACAATCATAATCAATAAGTTGTGTCCGTTCGAGTGCTTGGTTTGTTTAAACAGCTTTCTATGTTATCGTATGTTCTGTTTAAATGATAAGAAACTAAAGCTGCACACGAGATAATTTTCAATTTTCAAAGACAAGCCCAAGACGATATTACAACCAAAACATTCGAGAAGAGAATAAAATACAAATCTGATTTAAACTTTAGATCGAGGTTTTCCTAAAAAAAGGAGTAAAAAACGCGACGATATACTGAGTATGTACCAACATAAAATGAATTGAAGTCAATTATTTCAGGGCATAATCGCTGTTGGTATCGAAATGTCTGCCATTTATGGCATTACTTTGAGACCGTCTGAAAGCCATTTGAACACCGGTTATATTTAAAACAGATGCCTTTGTATGTGTTTTTTTTCGCCTAACATTGTGCTTAAAAACTAGAACCAAAATTAAAAAAATTTCAATTTCGAGTGACCTTGACTCCTAGGTACTACGACAGTATGGGCGCATTAGTTAGATGATAATAATTTCAAAAATCTTATTAAAGCCCCTTTAATCAAAGCTGATGGATCTACACAACTATAAATTGTCAGAATTTTTGCCACAAAACTGGCAAAATAATGGACAAAACCATCATTATCAATGACAAACATTCAGATAAAGACAATATTATGGTCCTCTGAACAAACTAACAATGTGCTTGAAATGACTTCGAAAGTCCATTATTTTTATTTCTTGTATTTTTTCGTAAAGATGTGCAAAACTGTCACTATGACGGTTTTTGAGTTTCAGAAGAATTACTTCTGATTCAATTAAAGTGGAGTCGGGTGTACCACAAGGTAGTCACCTAGGTCCACTTATCTTAACCATTGCTATCAACGATGTTTTTTAGCCGATATCTCTCAAGGTGCTTACCTACACATGCAAATATTGAGTTGATTAATACCATCAGAAAACGATCTGATTTGGTATCTCTTTTAATCTGAATTTGACAAAATGTCAATCGGTGTACTTCCTTAGAAGACAAGATCGAATCAATTTCATTTTATTATATCACTAACTAATATGTGCTTAACAACTTGCGACATGGGCACATATTTCTCATAAAATCTTGACCTTAATCATGCTGTTAATTTGGATAATTCGAACTAGAATAGGCGGGAGCTGTCGGAAGCTTATGTCAAAACCGAACGAAAAGTAGCTTTTCGAAACGTTAATTTCACAAGTTACCCATAATGCACTTAAATGGTTGAAAGAGAAAACAAATTAAATAATTGTTTGTTCAATGTCAATTTTCATAGCAGAGAGGCTTTTAATTATTTACTTTGCGAAACCACTAACATTCGATGTGATTTAATTAATTAAAAGAGAACTTAACATTTTAACTCACTTATTCATAAATCAGAAAAAAAGTCGAAATCTAAGCACCAAACTCCAAATTCTTTTAGTTTGCTTTCACCATTTTGATTTTTGCATCCATCCACTTACGAATGAGCGGTCGATGAGCGCTCTTCACATCCCACGGCAAAAGTTAACGAAAACTAGACGAACAGTACCAAATCAAAGAATTCATATCTTGTGTCCATAATTGCGGGCACAAGATATGAATTCTTTGTATCCGCTCGGTTTAGTACGACCACTTGCGTGGCCTTCCGACTATTCTAGTTCGACCTCTAAAAGTAGACTATGGATTATGCAATTCCATCCAAAAAATATTTAGACATTTTTCTTCCTTCAACTAATCGCTTAGAAAGAAAAGGCCATTTCAAAAAAAAACGTAAAATGACTAATATGGAAAAAATACGCACGCCTAGTTCGCACAAACTTGCTGTTATGATTAACAATTGTAATTTTATTCATTTTGTTTATTTATTGGACTTACAGCTTTTATTTTCACTTCAAATGCTTGAACAAAAAGGTCAAACAAAATAAATAAAATGTATCAATCGCGAGTACATAAAATAAGCTCAAAATCTAAAACAATTATTGTAATGTTGCAATAAATTGAGGATATACGTTAATGGTTTATTAATGTTATGACATACATATGTACATATTTTTAATGACAAAATGTTGAACAAATCAAAAGTACATAAAAGGATTAATTTTTGGTTTGATATTTGTTTTTGTTCATACATTTTTTTCCCAACTTTTTGAAATTAAATATTGTTTTAACTATTAAGAAGCACTCGATTTATAAAAAACAACGAAATCGGTCGAACCTGTAAAAGGATATACGCGAATAACCTAAAAATATCGTGGAATGCCTATTTCGTTTTAAGTTAAACTTATATGTTTTGTGCTAAAAATTGAGTTTTTTTTTAATGAAATTTTTTTTTTTAAGTTCTTTTTTTTTTTAAATTTAATAATCCTGTTCTGAGTCCGAATCATCATCTCTTTCAAATTCTGGAGTCTTATTTCTAGTTTTTTTGCTTGTTTTCAAGCTCTTGTACAAATGACAAAACTGATTTTTCTTATAAAAGAACAAAATAGTTGTGGAAAAAAGGCCCAAGTATCGCACGCTTCGTAAGGACCTCCGAGTAGTTCAAGGAATAGGGAAAAATGTTCCAAGATTCTTGTGGTATCACATAACAGACCAACTCATGGTCTAAGTGTGTCAAGCATTCCTTTTTGGTAGCCACCTTAACCTGACGTAGTCAAGAATTAATTCCCATAGAATGAGGGTATTGTATGATCACGTTGGTCCCCCGAAAAATAGCAATAACTACAGCCTATAAACTTGGTGGTTACCGTATTCACAGCGCTGTGAATATACTTTACTTTTTCTAGAATTTAAGCACAAAGTCAAAAAATTACACTTTTACCCTATGCTTACTCTTATGCGAAAGGAATTTTTCGTGATATCGAGAAGTAAAACGCACACCAAACACGTCACATTTGTACAGTTCTATGGGAGGTAGTTAGTAGCCCATGACATAATGGATAGGGCGTAGAATTGTCATGTTGGGAGTCTGGGTTCCATTGCCCTTCACCTAAAAACAGAAAAAAAGAATTGAAAGGGAATCCTCCAAGAGTCTCTTGTCATGAAAATGCCTATCACCGAAGCCGTTTGGATTTGCAGGAAATTATACAGGGTCATTCATTTCGTGGCTTCAAGTTGGTAGCGCTAGAATCTGACACCTGATAAACTCAGCTGTCATTTGAAGTATCATAATATTAGTTGAATGTTTGCCTTAACAATCGAACAACGCGTTGTAATTATTAAATCTTACTACAAAAGTGGTGATTCAAACTTAGCCACTTTTCGCGCATTACGCGATGATTATGGTCGTCATAATTGACCGACTACGCAAGCACTCGGTAAAATTGTGAAGAAATTTGAAGAGAGTGGAAGCGTTACTGATGTCGTAAGGCTTGCACATCATCCAAATGCACACTCAGTCGAAAATATTGCTGCTGCAAGTGCAAGTGTTGCTAATGATCCGAATTTATCGATTTCATGCTGTGAATCTTCCCGAGGCGGCCATTTGTATGATATTGTTTCACACTTAATGGCAAAGTCCAAACTTTATAATGAAATAAAATTTTCATCAAAAATGTATCGCTGTGTGTGTTCAATTTAGCTTTACTTTCGAAACCAAAAAATTAATGACACTATAATGCCCCCTCAATTCCTGCCGATAAAATACACACATTAATGGTTGAAATTTGTAATTCACTATGTTTTTATTTTTATGGAAGGTAAGTCACGGAATTTGAGAAAGTTGTTTAAATGATTAATTGGTCTATCCAAAATAGCTTTTAACTTCCCATACAATAATTATCATTTAGCCCCGGTAATCTCATTTAGAATCATCATTGAAATCTGTTGTATGATCTGTTTTTGACAGAAAAAACGCCACGCACTGATATTTTTGATTTCTCTGTCATCAAAGACAATCGACGGATTCATTTAGGTTGAAAGCTGTTTATACATACGTACATAGAAACAGCTAGACAGAAACTGTAGAACCCATCGCATTACCTTTATATTTTCCATTTCTCTATATCATTTTATCAAAAGCTCGTTTAAAAGTACAAATATAAATATATACATATTATAATATATCGTAAGTAAAAATAGTGTTAATTTAATTGACACTAATTTTAATAGATAACATGTTCAGCCAAAAGATTTGTGACATTTGCTATAAATTAACTAGCTAAACCACTTTCAGGCATTCAAATAAAGGTTCCCACATTTATTTAAATACTTAATCAGTTTTTGATTTAATTAAAAAAAAATATATAACGATTAAACTTAAAGAGCGTTCGATGATCACCATCAATTTATTCAATCAGAAAAAAATAAAAATACTCCCAGTTAGTCTAGCACGCAACATAACGAATATTTGTTTTTATTTTTAAAAGATGTGCTGCTCAAGTTTGTACTGAGTTGTTATACCAAGAGTATTCTAGCAAATATATCAAATTTGTTTACCGTTAGTTGGTCTAGCTTATACAAAATTAAACAAGCTCAAACTCTTTTACTTCCTTTGACTATAATTAATCTTAGCCAAATTAGGAAATATGTATTTTTAAAACATGTTTCTTTATATATATTTCGGATAAGATATCTGAACAATACGGATAGTGTAGGATTTTAGGATCTTAGAATCTTAGGATCCGGATGTGCATTGAATCCGAAATCCGACACTATCCGGATAGTGTTAGATACCTGGATTCATATACAGATCCGGATCCAGTTTAATAAATTAAGTTTATAGTAACAGGTAAAAGAGACCAAAAATGAAAATCTTAGTGTCATGAAACTTGGCAAAAACGTTTGAAAATTTAGTTTTTGTCCCCTTTTACCTGTTACTATAAAAATTTATCAAACAGGATCCGGGTATCCAACACTATCTGGATGGTTTCATATCTCAACTGTCTCATTTAACTATCTGGATATCCGTCACTATCCGGATATTCTCCGATCTCAATCGTCTCATTTATGAGTATCCGGATAGTTTGAGGATCTGATTTGAAGCACTAATCATGGGTCGATCTTCAGATTCAAATTTTCGAAGCAAATGTGAAAAAAAAAACAAGTAAAACCAAAATTTCCGAAGTAGATTTTGAAATTTAAAAAAAACACAGTCTTTACGTAAACGATTTCTAAACTTATTTTTTTATTAAATTCATTTCCGAAAACTTCCTCTCAGCTGCGGCGCTGCTCAAAATAAATAAGACAAATTTTGTATCATAAGTTCTTCCATGTTATTTGTAGTTTCTACTATAGAGTACCAAAACTTGGGCAAATCACTTGGATCTTTTTTACTTGTATCGTGAATCCGAAATGGCCTCCATTCATCATTTAAGATATCAAAGCGCTTTTGAAAAAGGAAGTTCCTCGACCAGTTTTAAAATTGAAGTTGAATCCCCTTCTTGGATTTATTTTGGGCTTAAATACTATATTAAATTAAGTTTACCGTCTTCAAATGCGAATCTTGATTTTGACATTTTGAGTTTATTAGAAACAACAGTGCTGTCTCTAACTAAAACTATGTAGTAAGTGCTGCCTCTTTTGTGGATTTTTTCAATTGAAAAAAAAATAGAAGTAGATTTTGAAAAAGCGAAGCAGGGAAGCAGAATAAATTTTTTTCTCAAAACTGAAGTAAATCTAATTCGATTTAAGTGAAGTACGAACCCTGGCACTAATAAACAGCACATATTAATCTTAAGCCGTTTTTCATTGTAGAAAAGATTTGATATTTTTTTTTTAAAGATTTTTTTTCCATTTTTGTTATTCAAAAAAAAGATGCATTCTAGATGAGAGTTTGGCAGATTTGATATGCGTTCACCCATACATGTAAACAGTTGAGTGTTCTGGCTTTGGTAGCACATATAGCACTGTCAAAGTTGAAAGGTAATAGCATATAGCACTACAATTTAAAGCTAAGGCTGTAGCAAGTAAATTAGCAATTTCAATTACCCAGCAGCTTGTACTTTAGCGATTCAGCCAGAGAACATCCCATTGTGTTCAAGAGTTAAACGCAACATTCAAACGAATTGTTTTCTGGATGTCACTTCGAAATTACCTGTTCGTTGATATATGTAGCCCTAACTTTGATTCCTTGTATTGCGACATGTAAATAGTAGATGATTTATGGCCACCACGTATTTTTGTAGGTGGCGCAAAATTAATCACCCTATCGGAAGATGTTATAATTTCTGCAAATGGCGTCGTACTTCAATCATATTTGACATTTGTGAAAAAGACAGCTGGAGTATACAAACAGACATGCAATGGAGCGTATATAGGTAATCCGCTGCTAAGTCATCCTCAATCTCAACGATTTAGTGGACGATTTTGTGTCGAAAATCATCATGAGCGACGAGGCGCTTTTCCACTCAAGCGGTTACGTCAATAAGCAAACTCTTCGTTTCTGGGGTACTGAAAATCCCCGTGTGATGCACGAAGAGCCATAAAATCTGCTCCAAGCCACTGTGTGGTGCGGTGTTCACGCGGGAGGAGTGATTGGGCCGTATTTTTTTAGGACACCATCGGCAATACGGACACTGTTACTGGCGAAAACTACAGGCCCATGATAAACGACTTCTTACTGCCGGAGTAGTTGGATGAGTGTGACGGTGACGCACAAACAGCACGATCCACAATGGATACCTTGAAGGAAGCGTTTCCTGGTAGCGTAATCTCCATTTTGGCAATTTGGCATGGCGAGCAAGATCGCTCGATTTAACCATCCCAGACTTCTTTGGGGCTACTTGAAGTTGCGGGCTTATATGTCAATAAGCCTCAGACAATCGCAGCCTTTAAGGAGAATATTCGACAGGAATGCGAACAGTTATCACCTGAAATCTTGTGGAAATTCATGGAAAAGGCGATAAAACAGGCACAGATATGTATCAACACTGGCGGCAGCCACTTGAAGAATATGTCTTTTCCACTTAACACAAAAATTGTAAAAGTCCGAATAAAGATTTCTTTCACTCAAAATCATTTTTTAATTTAGAAAAAAGTAACTAAAAAACAAAATTAGATAATTAATTTTGCGCCACCTTGTATAGATTTTAAAATACATTATAAAATTTAAGAGAAGTAAACAAATAACAAATAAATTGATAAGAATTTAATATGAGACATTCTGTATAACAACCCTGTTGAATTAATAAATTAGATGTTATTTAGTTATTTTTTTTACATTAATAAAAAATAAATAGGATCTATAAAAATGCAAATAAGACAAGTCAGCAAAATCTTTATCAATGCGGGTTTTGTTTATGTTTATACTTACATACATATATGTATATGTTTGTATGGATTGGATATCGATATATATTATGTATTATGTTCTTTCTCACATCCGTGTTGATGTCATGCCCAACCCCCTAATACTCTTTAAATGTCATTTTGTCTATTACGGCTGTTCTGATATTCGGTCGAATTTGAAAACGGAAACGAAAATTGAATCCGTGCGGATTGAAAACGATTGTTCTGATTTCCAGTCGGATTTACTTTTAAGGTTTACCAACTTGATCAAGAAAACATTTTCGAAATTAGCTGTTATGTATGCAATAGCTGTCAAAAACGAAATTGTAATCCGCGAACAAAAGAATTATCGAATTTAAAACGCCAATTTGGCGGATTGTAGATCCGTTCGTTTTGCCGAATCCGCAAAACGTTTTCGAATACGGAATCCGGAACAGCGAAAATTCGAAAACGTGAGGATACAGAATTCGAATGGAAATTAGAACAGCCGTGTATGTCAAAAATATTCGCACAAACATTATAGCCAGTTCAGGTTTATCAGAACTTAGAAATCTTTGTAATTTGAGAAATTTCAACTTAATATTTTATACGCACAAAAGAAAAAGTGTTTCCTTTTGTTAGAGACTCTAAACACTTTTAAGATCCATTTAAACATTTGTATTCTTTTTGAAATAAAACTTAGTTGACATTTTTTGAGTTTTGTACGATAGTTGTGAATTAAGTAAGGTCAAGAGACTAGCTAATCAAAATTCTCTAAAAGGAGAAAAAAATAGGATTGAAAATCTTTACACTGAAAAAAATAATAAAAGTACAAAGGAACATGAACATTTCACCAAAATCGGTTGAGTGGTTCAGATTTGATAGAATTAAGATCGGCTTTCCATACAACTGGAAGTTGTTGGTAGAAAAATATGAATTTAACATTCTCAGTACTTTTTTATATATTTAAAATTTATTTAAGAAAGCAGATTTTTAAGCCGCCAAACGTTTTTCTAAAATTCTTAAAAGTATCGATTGTGTTGATCTGCCCAATTATAACTTTAAGATTCTGTGATTTGATTAGAAAATTTATAACTTAATAAAAATTACAATAAATCGCACGGAAAACACACCCATTTTAAACATACAATTGCAAATTATTAACTATTCAAATCATACATTTCTCCCAACAATGATCGGAATTCAAATAAATTATAGCTCAATAATTGTTTTCTTGATATGCAATGAAATGGAAATTGAAATCGTTTAAATATGTGTTTTATCGAATAGGCTTGTTCAATAAAATAAATCCTTGATATCAACAAGTAACAAAATGTTTTGTAAACCTTACACCATGACAAACCAAAACAGCCGGCAGTGGCACTGGATAATTAATATAAATTTATAAAACTCACAACTCATTGGTTTACTTAGACGTATGCGTAATAACGGGTGATTTTTTAGCTGGTTTGGTTTTGACAGCTGACGTGTGTTTAGTACCTTGTGTCACTGTCAAACAGCTTCAGTTTGGTTTGCAATTTAACCATGGATCGTCTTACAAATGAACAACGCTTGCAAATTATTGAATTTTACTATCAAAATTCGTGCTCGGTTCGAAATGTTCATCGCGCGCTGCTTGTGTTCAGCGATGAGGCTCATTTTTGGTTGAATGGGTACGTAAATAAGCAAAATTGCCGCATTTGGAGTGAAGATCAGCCAGAAGCATTGCAACAGCTACCAATGCATCCCGAAAAAGCCACTGTTTGGTGCGGTTTATGGGCCGGCGGCATTATTGGGCCTATTTCTTCAAAGATGATGCGAATCGCAGCGTTACTGTCAATGGTGAACGCTACCGAGCGATGATAACAAACTTTTTTTTGCCCGAAATGGAAGTTCTTGACTTGCATGATATGTGGTTTCAACAAGACGGTGCCACATGCCACACAGCACGCGAAACAATGGCGCAATTGCGAGGCGAGTTTGGTGAACAGTTAATTTCACGTTTCGGGCCGGTCAATTGGCCGCCTAGATCGTGCGATTTGACACCATTAGATTATTTTTTGTGGGGGTATGTCAAGGCTAATGTCTATAGGGACAAGCCCGCTTCTATTGACGCACTGGAAGCCAACATCCATGCATTCATTCGTGAGATACCGGCCGATATGTGTGAAAGAGTATGCCAAAATTGGACTCAGCGGATGGGCTACCTGAGACGCAGCCGCGGTCAACATTTGCATGAAATTATTTTTAAACATTAAATTGCAAGGTTCAAACTATCGATTCAAATAAATATTTCATTCATTTTTTCGAATTTTTTGTGTTTTTTTTTAAAAAAAGTTCTAAGCCTCTTAAAAAATCACCCATTATTTTGTGTTCTTCAATTTTTAATTTCAACAAATCACAACCGCATTCAAACTTGAAGAGACACAGCTTGGGCTTATAAACATAATTTCCGGATTCGTTTTATAATAATTTATTCATAGAACAAGCCCACAAAAAGTCAACAAATATAATAAAACAACCATTAATATCGAGAAAAAAAACAGAAAACGAAATCAGAATACATAACAATCCGTAAATTTATTTAAATATGCATTTTATGTTGCATCTCTCTATAGCAAAAAAAAGAAATATAATTTTTAGTTAATTATTATTCAACACACACTACCTGTGTCAAGGACAACGAAAACAATGAAAAGTGATTTTAAGCGCCAATTTGTATGAACTTTTCTGGGCAGCATTGTATCCTTTTTTTTAGTTTTATTTTCCGGTTCAGATATCTTGATTCAATCTTTTTTAGAACTTTAATAATTTTATCATGGAACTTTTTTTTTGTTTAAACTTCTTTGTTTTATTGAATTTCTTTAAAGAACGCAATTAACATTTCTGGATTTTTTCACTTTCGTATTTTCATTTTTAAGTAATTTTAATTTGTAAGTGTGTCTTTTTTTTAAGGACAATAAATCGAGTAATGCCGTATCACTATTATGCGAGAAGTCTTCCGCGCGATGTGTACCGATTGAGATTTTAAAGCAAAGTATTAGCTTTTTTCAGACACGAGTAAGTTTTATATAAAATGAAATCAATTTCAGTATCGAAGCTTATAGACGGTGTGGAACAAAATTCGAATTGGTATACATACTGAAAGGAAGAGCTTTAGTTTGTTTGAAGTATATAGAGCAATACCCTATTAATCGCTCTGTGCATCTGACGGGGTATTCGTGTGGGTGCCTATATAGAAATATAGTCTTAACAAATTGACGGTTTTGTTGCAAAGCAAATAGAGAATATGTATAAAATATAATTTACTAGAAGACAAATTAATTTTTTGTTTAACTCAAATAGAACTCTGCTAGCTCCAATAACATAATATTGTTTTTTATCGAAAAAAAATACATAACAAAAATATGGTGTTGAAGATTTTTGTATGTATAATTTCTATATGTCAGCATTTATCGTTTTTGGCGGATTTTCGTTCCAAATTTTATATAAAGTTCAAGTAAGATTTTCCAAAAATCTATGAATTTAGTTTAGTAATTTTGGCTGTTGTAACTAGAACCCCCGATTGCACGTGTACCCAATTGCACGTTTTCTTACAAGTAGGTTTATGTTTTCTTACTGCGCAGGGATCCCGGTCAGTTATAAAAAAACAAGCGCTGCTTTTAAAATTACACGTGTATTTATATTTACACGTGCGTTTTTTTACTAAACGTGTCATTGACATACGCAAGTCAATAACAGATGTACACATGACACGTGCAATTAGATACACGCTTGAAATCGAAGGCTTTACTTGTTACACATTCTATGCCATTGTATTAAACTAATTTACATCTTCAATGCTTATTACATTGCTCTTTCACACGAGGAAACTGAGTTTCCAGGGCACGGATTATGGAGAGCTAACGAAATCACCCGGCCAACGATTTTAGGAGATTTTTCTGACATTCCATTTTGCAGTTCATAAAGTGTGTGTTCTAACACCAAACTTAGCCGTTTTTATTATCAGTAACAACACGGGATCCTGATTTCTTTCGGAATAGCGTTTCTAGGACCAAAAATTTAGTCTTCACTCTTGCGGGTAGATGGCTTCTCACGGTAAGTTAGTGTGAATTGTAGTGTAAAGAAAAAAGACAACGAATAAATGAAAAATAAACAAACATAAGGAAAAAAGAGATAGGTATACAACACAGTTATCACTAAGATCCATTTTGTTTTATTTTCATAAGATCATCAGCGATACTAAGGCTGGTATTCACCGAGCGCTCTTAAACGGCTCTTAACTTTACGACGCTGTTAACATGAAAATTATTTGTGGTATTCACAAACCACTCATAAGTATGTTTCAAAGTTCGAAAATGAGAGCCGCTTTCTCACAACTAGACATGCCCAAACTGTGAAAGGAATTTGTTTTTTGTTGAAAAAATTTAAAATCTTTTCACAACGGCTCAAATGAATTTACAATCACTTTTTTTTTATATTTTTTTTTTGCATACATTTTGTCATTTATTTACTTATTTTCGTTTTATTTATTTAAATGGTGTGTTTTTTCACTAAAATTTGAATCTAAAAACATTGAAATTGCAACAAAAAAAAAACTCAAGCAATTGGAGAGTTGACATGTGGACTTCGAAGATTTTTGATGAGAGCCACCGTAACTTAAGAGTGGTCGGGACCACTCGTAAGTCTTATGAGCGCTCATAAATATTCACTATTATTGCTTAGTGAATACGTTTATGAGCCTCTGAAGTTACGAGCGTTCGGTGAATATCGGCCATAATTGCGGCTATTATAAGAAAACTACAGTAACATCCTACGATTTTGTTTTCTTGTGTGAAAGGTAGATACAAGGAATTTTAGAAAAAAAAAAAGAAACCACTGAAAAGTCCCCAGCAACTTATTTCTTCGTGTGAAAGGTGAGAATTAACCATTTTATAGACTTGAACCATGAATTGTATTTTTGCAAAACTATGACAGCTTTTTTCTGATTGGAAATTGAAATTGGAAGGTAAGCTATTCCTCACTACTAAATCAAAAATAGCACAACTGTAAGTGTTTTATTCAATATTTTGAAAAAACAATCTATCTATATATCTTCAAAAAAACTGTGGTATCTTTTTTTAATAATTAAATTAAGGTTTCATTCTCTTTTACATAATATAACGTTTTCTCGTAGACTTTATAGTTTAAGAGTAGGAGAGCTTACATGACTACATAAGTACCAATTTGTAACAGTTATAACAGTTTTTCGCCATTACCAGTGCATTAACGAGCTTCGCGGGGCTTGACAAAAAAAAAATATCCTGCAAGTGCGCTTCCTTCTCCCGATATCTTCAATTAATTTAAATTTACCTTTTTAGCCATTTGGAAGATTTCCACCAGTTAGTACTAGAGACATATAGATTGTCAAAATCCGCTGCGCACAGCATTGATCTTTTTATAAAAATGTGTTTGAACTCGTCGCAACTTTCTTCAAACTTCTGAGATTCCTTCTTGACTGTTTTGCGACTTTTGGCATGTGATTGTTCATGTGAGGAGTAAAATTCTGACGTTTTGTACACAATAGTGGTTCAATGTGTTTGTTAACTTTCTTGTAAGTTTCTCCATTTTTGAGAAATTCGTTGTCTCTTTGGTGTTTTGACAGGTTTTACACATTTACTGAGAAAAAGATACCTAACAGACCTCTTATGTAAAAAGAGAATCCAATCTAGAAAATGTTTCCAGACCAAATAGAAAATATATTTTTTCAAGTATACCTAACTTTACAACAGTGCTAAGGGACATTTTTTTTTACAAAAGTCCCATCAACTAATCCGAAAATTCCTTTTTCTTTACAAACAATTTATTTTCTGCCTTTTAATTTTCCTTTACCCGATTTATTTAATTTCTCCAGGCACAAAAAAAATACAAATTTATTCATCCTGAAGTTTGTGTAGTTAACTTATTTGTGACAACTTTAAAATTTGAACACCACGATTGAGATCATTTACAAGCACTTGATTCTGCTGCAGTTAAAACATTGCTTTTGCATCAGTATCGATAATTTCCTTATTCGAATTAGGTTTCTTAAGCAATTAGGTTGTAGCAAGTTCAATATATTTTTTTGTTTTGTTGATAAATAATTCATTTTAATTCTTGTTTATTGTTTATATTTTATGTAAATTTTGATCCAAAACAAAATGGAATTGGAAAAAAACTAAAGATAGGTTACTGTCAGCCTTAAGCAAAAACGAGTACCGTTAAACTAAAACTTCGTAATACATAATCGCATTTTAACGATAACGAGGCAATTTCAACGATAATCGTTTTACAAAATAAGGCTCCAGCTCCACAGGCACGAATGTAAACTAATACCGTAACCAAAATAAACCAAACTGAAATCGTAATCCCTCCGCCACGAAACAAATCAAATTTTTGCTCGAATTTTCCGATTGGTAATCAGACTTTTTAGCTGGATTGAAAGTTCTCGTACTGTAGACGTTTCTCTTTCATAATGTTTTCCTATACCTATACCGAAAGAAACCTCTAACTTTTGCCGATTCTTTAACAACTTAAATACACCCTACTGTTAGCTACTGAAGTATACTGATGCATAAATTAACTTGCCAATTTCAAAAACACATTTATTGCCAGCCAATAAAAGCTTTGCAAAGCTTTGATTTTATCCGCGTAATGGTCTTCAGCCATCAGCTGAAAACCTAATTTTAGATAAAAATTTAAATATCAATATTGTGTATGGTCATTAAGCGTGAGAAGCACAGCTTAGTTATAAGTTTAAGGAGAGAGTACATAACTTAGCTCCGGTTTGTATGCTGAAGTTTACCTTGCTGCTGGCTATGCAAGATTGTCGTCATTATTATTGGTTGTCATTGTCAATATACTCGTAGATGTGCATGCCACTTTAATGGGGTGTAAAGGGTGTTATTGGGTCATCATCATATTATTCATCAATAAAGCACTGTACTAACTGACTTGTTTGAGTTAAGAGTGTTTGTACTTTAAAAATATTAGCTCGTGCTTTATTATTGAGCGATCAAAGACTTTAGTACCGTGTTGAACTTCTGTCAGAAACAAATAAAAATGCATCGAAATTAATTTTGATTGTTTTCATTTAAATATTTTAGCAACTTGTGGATCAGGCGCGGGCCTAGAATTTCGCTCATGGGGGATCATATATGTTTTTGGGTTAATTATATATGTATGCTCGGAAATCGGATCATTAGTTGAGTTTAAATATATAAACAACCTCAAAAATAGAGAAACACTTTTTTTTTTATTTTTCGCTTGATATATTTCAAAATCTGAACAAATGGTCAGATGGATAAATTTGTTTGGTGTTCGGATTTGAATTCAGGACGTAAAAACCTTTGGAAAAGTTAAATCTGTCTTCGGATACAGCAACGTGTTGACCTGTACTGTGCAACACGAGAAAAATGTAAATACAACAGCCAATGAGTAGGCGAAGAGACAGGTCTTACTTGAGTCGCAAGCAGGATTCAGGATTCAGGAAAAAATATTCGAGTGTGGATCAAATTTTTGTTAAGAGGTGTGTTCCTTTGGGCTCCAGTATCTACTGCCAATTACTTCAGGCTGCAGTCAACTACTTCTACTCGAAGTAGTTCAAAGTAGTTCAGTAATCTAGCTACAGAATGTTTCCAAACAAGAAAAAGACATCACCAATCAAAAGAAATTACGTAACAGATTATTGTTGTTGACATATTTCTAATTAAAAGTAAAATACAAAAGCAAACAACGGAAATTAAATTGATATTGAGGTTAGATTTTACTTTTGGCAAAATGAAAGCATTCCATTCACCATCTCCTGGGAAGTACTAAAAAGTACTTTGCAAGACAAAAAATATATTTTCTCTTCTAGGCAGCCTAGGACTCAATACCTCGTAAAGTTCTCTTCTTTAAACTACACAAGTTGGGAATCTTACCAAACATAGGACATAATACTTACTTTAAGCCGAAGCCCAAAACGAAGCTTGAAGTTGGGAGGGAAAGTGTTTCTCCAAAGAAGTCGGAATAACAAAGGCGGTGGAAAGAAGTTTGCATTATTAATAAGCTCTGGCCTGATTAGGGAATACGAAGCGAATGATTTTCGACTCGCCTCGATTAGCTCAATTATCGAACTCGAAGCGAGTCGAAAATTATACTTCCAAAATTTCCAGCCAATTGCAGGCTGACTTCCGAGCAATCATTTTTTAATTGAAATCATCGTTCGAAGCTGCGGGTAGTTTAAAGAGACGAAGGGGCGTGTGTAAAAAATGGACGTCGCAAACAATTGGAAGTGGTCTACAAAGGGGCGTAGTCAAAAAGCGACATTGTCTAAAAAGGGTGTGGTCAAAAAAGAACGCGTCCAAAAAGGGATTGTCGAGAACTGGGAGTGGACTAAAAGGGTTGTGGCCGAATTTCTGAAGTTGTGGGATATTTTTAGTCATCTTTTCCATAATTTTGTATTTTAATAAAATCGGTGTCAAAATAAAAATAAAAATGACTGTTTCGTCAAAAACTTGCTTTTTTTTCCTTCCGAAGCCTCTAAGACATTTTAATCGTATGAACATCTAAATTTGATCATAGAAAGATTCGCACTACGTTAACCATTCCACTTCAACTTCAAAGATCTGACCAGTATTTCACGGCTTATAGCCGATTTTGTGCACCTTTAGGAATTTTATTTTGAGTTTAAGAACATTTAAAGAGCGAAAAATGGCGTGTCCTAAAAGTGCGCTTTGCCAAAAAGGCACGTGGATAAAATATGGATGTGTCCAACAAGAAGCGTGGAATACAAACGGGCGTGGTCAAAAAGGGCCGTGGACTAAAAAGGGGTATGTCAAAAAAATGGGCTGGCTAAAACCAATTTGCGTGCTAAAAATGGGCGTGGTTTTATTTCTTTAAATCAAAGCAACATTTCTGAAGTTGGGGGTCATTTTAAGACATCTTTTCCATAATTTTCCAAACAGCAAATCCGAACGTAAAATTAAAGAATTGACGATGGAGGTGTACAAATCGGCTATAGGTAAGTCGATAGATACTCGTGGAATCTTTGAAGTTGAGGTTTATTGGGAATCTTTCTAATAAAAAATATTTACAGGTATAAAACATTTGTTTACGTTTACCACAATCTTTAAAAAAGCTTTTTAAATATTCTTTTACCCAAAATCAAACCAAAATGCAGTATATTCGTCGTTGAGATTTGGTGTTAGTTGGTGTTAATAATGGAAAAGATGTCTAAGAATGTCCCACAAATTCAGAAATTCTGTTTTGATCTCTAGAAATGGGCCACCCTTGTTTTTAACCCTGCCCACGTCCGTTTTTTGGCCATCTACACGTTTTTAATTAACTAAAGAATTTATTGTTTATTTCTTCAGTTTACAATTTATTAAATAAAAATATATATGTACCTAATCATTAATCAAACACATACATATATTATTTATATCAACAATAATTTTGAATTTTTAAACTTTTCTTTTCGCGGAAATTAATCATTTTAAACTTTTCGGAACTTACCGCGTTTATTATAAGAAATCATTTCTTCGAAAAGTCGGAAAGAAGAAATGTATAAATAATTTTTTATAATAAACACGGTAAGTTCCGAAAAGTTAAAAGTTTAAAAAAACAACCTTTTTGTATTACAGTTTAGCTTGTCCATCTCGCCAATTAGAACAAGGACTAAGTGAATAAATAGTCAATTGGTTGATGCAAAGCCATATAGCAGCCAAGATACCAATAGGCGATGAACCTTCTGATGAGACAGCAGATGAAACACTAGATACAGATGCAACTTAATAATGGAAATGAACTTCAAGAGCAAGTTATCAATGAAAAGTGGCAGATCTCGAAAGGAAAGTCAAAGAGGTATACCTACATATTTATTGATCCAAGCAACGTTACAGTTATTTTGATCGAGTAAGCATACATTCAGCACTATTCTGATATTCATCGGGGGGATTTTTTCTTAAATTTTCACTAATCACTATTTAGCTATTCATTCGAAGTGAATCTGGGTTAAAGTAGGTACAGTCGGCAATACTTCGCGGCATTCTCTTATTGACGTGAACGCATTCAGTCTATACAATTCAGATCCGCACATGATTATGAAATGTACCGGATTTTTTATTTTTTATTGGATTTTTTGGGAAGTGATTAGAAAAATGTAAGTAAAATCTATTATATTGCATAATTTAGAATTTTTAAGTTTTTAATTAATAGCTTATTAACATTTTTCGGCATGCACCAACATATAGAGATCTAATTTCTGCAATAAAATTAAAAGTTTTGCCAAAAATAAGTGTTCAGTTTTTTGATTCTCTTATTCCTCTTTTTGGAAGTGGGAAAAAAGTCCAATTACTGTTCATTTTTTGTTTTTAATTTAAAATCGTTAACGAAAATAATGTACCTATGCAAATTCGCATGAACAGCTGCTTACGTGAATGTCAAATTGGTTTGGGGTAATGTAGTTCACCCGAATGGATAGCAGAATGGAAAGGTAAAGTGAAATGTGTGAATCGAAGGTACGATTCATGTGAATAGCAGAATAGGGCTGATTAATACGAAAACTGAAGAACTAAAATAATCAATATAAGGATTTTTTATTTTCAGAAGTAAGCAAGGTGGTCAGAAGCTGACTCTAAAATGAACGAACCAGGTAACAGCAACTGACCAAGAAGATAACTACATTATTCTACACATATATATGCATGTAGGATTAAACCAGAAAAAAACCTAATCATCAGGTTAAAAAATTCAATGATTTCCCTTTGAGCACAATACATTCTATAAAGGTATGAGGTTATGAATTATCTTTATTGAGACTTAAGTACATAATAATATGTTATCAACAATAAATTTTGTTTACATTCAATTTCAGAATTGTAACTGCTCAAGACGCAACAAATTCGGTTCAATAACAACGATGCCGCAATGACCCAATCATGTGCTCTTTAATTCAATCGAGTGAAATGTGTAAAATAACAGAATGCACTGCAATGGAAAAGGATCTTATTCAGCGAGTCGTGGTGGTATCAGTGGCGGATTTAGGTTTTCTGCCGCCCTAGGCCCGGTTGAGAACGCCGCCCCCCTTATTTTTAACTAATTTCTTTTATCTGCCTTTATTCTTAATCGTTCTTGCAGAGCCTTTTTTCTGTGCTGCCAGAAAACGTCCGAATGTTTTTAACACGCTTTTATTAGCTTGACCTACAATACAATATTATGTACCGTCATCAGGGGAGGGAATGTGGGGTCAGATACCCCTATACATTATATGGCAGCATCTTTATTTTAAGACTCATAGTTTTAAAAAAAATCTAAAGCTCTAATAGAGAACCGAACTAAAAATAAAAAGGAGTAAATAATTAAATTCATAGTAAAAAGCGTGGGGTACTTATAACAATAAAATAATTATAATTATATAACAATAGTGCCAATAATAATAACGCGCTTTTTACTGTGAATTTAATTATTCTGTATGTAAAAATTATTTACTACTTTTTAGTTCCGGTTTCTATTAGAGCGTGTTTTTTTTAGTTTTTTTTTTTAAATATAATTTTATTCATTCTCAGGCAGTTTCTGGCTTCTGAAACAAATAGAATATATTATTTTTCACCGGCACTTTTTTGTAGTAACATTCTCCATACAAAATGATCAAAATCAGTTATGTTTTTGAGAAAATCGGAAATAAAAAAAAATGATCTATGGGAGGTAACTATTGCATTTTTCTTATATTTTTTTCTTAAAATGGTACAAAAATTCTAAAAAATCACTGAACTTTTTTTTAGTTGTGGGCATGTTTTTCAAAAAAATTAGATTTTTATTATATGTTAAAAAAAATTTTTACGACTTATACCTTTATTTTAGGGTAACAAAAATGAAAAAAAAACGTGTGGGGAATGCCCAAAAAACGCAAAACGTTTAAAGAAAATAGGCCCACTCGTTTAAGCTGCAATATAAAGGACAGACAGACAGACAGAATTGCGAGACCCATTTTTTTCGACTTTGTTATAAACGTAATGTCAAAATCAAAATCTCGAGTTCGATTTTTTCACAAGTAAAAATATTCTTACATCCAATGGGTTTTTTCTTACATGTTCATATTGCTTAGAGATGGAAGTTGCAAAAGAGAAAAAAATATATGTTACACTAGAAAAAATATACAAAAGTACATAATCTATTGCGAATTTTGTTTAAAAAAAACGCAAAAACTACCTTTTTTCTAAAATTTAAATAGGAAAACCTATGAGTATATTATGGTTTTTATTAGGTATTGAATCTAATATAAAAAACGCTCAAACAAATAATTTAAATAAATAAAAGTTGTGTAGGTTCGCACTAGCTCACAACGATATTTCACATGTTGATACATTAAATTGCAATTTTTAATGTGCAAATAATTCAATAACTGTCCACTTTGAGAATCAATTATTTTTCAGCGCCCCAAAGAAAAAGGTCAAATATAAAATGTTATTTTGCCATTTTTTTAAAAAAAATGGAACTTTTTCAAAAAATTATTCATATTCTTCATAGTCCTCATAAACTGCTTTTTCACTACAAAATATTCTCAGGTCTGTTGCCGCCCCCATGTGGCCCCATCGCTCACTTTAAGAATCAATTATTTTTCTGCGCCCCCAACGATTTTGCCGCTCTAGGCCCAGACCTCACGGGCCTAAGCCTACATCCAGCACTGCACGGTGGTATTGGTAACTACACTTCATCTCAGTGGGACAAATACCGATTGGATTTACAAAAGACAAGAACATCGAGGATTTTCCATAGTGCTCTTCAAATAGGAGCAGTATGTAGAGCGAGATCGTGCTCTACGGCAGCAAAGGAAGATCAACGAAATGAATGCAAAAACTAGTGAAGTTTGGCTTATTGTTCTAAGTGATAAGGCTGACCCCCAAAGTACAACATGCTAAAGGACCCCACTCGAAGCCATGATGGCGTGTGCCAAAAGGGGAGTGGCCTAAAAGTGGACTTATCCTACAAGTAGGCGTTGTCCAAAAGGGGCGGGGTCAACAAATGGGCGTGATCAATAATAATGGGTGCGATCAAAAATGGGAGTAGCCAAAAATGGGTATTGCCAAAAATAGGCGTGGCCAAAACGTGGGCATGGCCTCACTTCTTAAGATCAAAAAAAAATTTCTGAAATTGTGGGATATTTTTATCTTTTCCATAACTTTCCAAACGACGAATAGGCGGCATTTCTGTTCGATTTCGAGTTTAAGAATATTTAAAAGGCTTCATTAACGCTTGCGGTTAACGCACAAAAACGTTTTCAACATCAAAATGAACGCTGATTAGTCAAGAATATAATAAAACACATTTTTTGAAAATCGGTTGGTAGGTGATATTGTTTAAATTTTTTTTTTAAATTGTTTCCACGATTGATTTAAGTAAAAAAAAAAACGCTGGGTTATCATTGGTTGACGACTTAATGGTTAATGTTCCGCAATTTTCTTTGTTCAAATGCTCTTATCGCCTTTTCGTATTGCTTTACTTTTCATTCTCTAATTCAAAATGCGATCAAATCTTCAAAAAATAGAAGAAAAATTAGTAGTTTTTATAACTGCGTTCGTTTTTGTGAGCTACGAAGCAGTCAAAAAGCAATTATTTTCATTGGTGACAAGTCCGTCTTTTTAACAGGACCAAAAATTCAAAACCAGATAAAAACATACCATTTCAAAAGGTTCTTGAGTAAAAGATTGTAGTCCGTTATGAAATTATTCCATTGTGGCGACTCATACCGCTCAGGGTACATTCAGTCGCCAGGCAGAGGCGCCTATGTCAACAGTTTTCTTGTTCAACAGTACTTTAGGCGGCCCGCTTCGCGGGTTAAAGAAATTAAACTCCCTTTTTCGGGGGAACACCCACTCACGCAACTACGTTGCTCCGCTTAGGGTATGTTCAGTCGCCCAGGCAGGCACCTATGTCAACAGCTTTCTGCATCAAATTAGCTATTATTGAAAAATTAATATCTCCACACAATCATTTTGTTAGCCCTTAGAAGACTACAGCTAGGTATGCGAATTTGATCGGCATCAATGCAGAAATGAGAATTCTCCTCAACGGGACACCACTGCAGAATAATTTGCTGGAATTAATGTCGCTGCTATGTTTTGTTATGCCGTCATTTTTTGCAAAGAAAATCGATGATATAAAAACACTTTTTGTGAAGGTAAATCGTTGTCAACTTTGGGCAGTCATGATAAACAATTTTTTAAATTTTCTTGGGGTCTAAGTGATAACCACTTAAATTAATATATAAACAATAGAGGATGGTGCAATGTCCAAGACGTTTTACTTTCAGCCTTCCTCTTGCTAGACGGCCACTAAAATGCGAAGTGATAACTTCATGAGTGATACATCAAAACATCAGAAAAATTCTCCTGATTATAAAAATGTGTGTCCAAGACGTTTTGGTTTCAGCCTTAAGCTTGCAGGAAGAACCTAAAGAAAGAATGAACAAAAATAACTTTTTCCTTTAAAGCATAATAAATGAATTTTATTTAAAAAAACTATTGAATCTCTTTTTTTTTCAGAATCTTGAGTGTGAAAATTAATTTTCCAAAAACTATTCTCATAAACAGCTTTATTTAAAAACAATAAAAGAAGTGATGTTTGGATTTACAAAAAAGTATATTATGGCATTGTAGTTGTAACCGTTTTTTTTCAATAATTTTTTTTTGTTTTAAGTCAATTTTTTAGAAAATTGCCCCTCCCAGCTAAAAGGAGGGAATAGACCCCCTCCTGTATGATTTTTTTCTTGTCTCGACCCAACCTACACGCTCTATCTTTTTGTCACAACTTACTGGCTGAACACAATAGACGCTCGTTCGATCGCGCGTTCGCACCTGTCAAAGTTAAAATACGTGAAATCTCGTTAAAGTGAATACAATGGAGACGCAAACGCGAACGCGACTCTGGGAGTTAAATAACTGGCTGAACAGAATAGAAGCGCGTTCGAACGCGCGTTCGCACCTGTCAAAGTTAAAATACGTGAAATTTCGTTAAAGTGAATACAATGGAGACGCAGCCGCGAACGCGACTCTGGTAGTTAAATAAGTTTTAATAATCACGCGCGTGCGAACGCGCGATCGAACGCGCGTCTATTGTGTTCAGCCAGTAAGTTTTTATAATCACGCGCGTACGAACGCGCGATCGAACGCGCGTCTATTGTGTTCAGCCAGTTATGCGAAACACCGGCCGTTTTCGAAACCGTCAAATCAAAGTCAATTTGACCGGCAATTGATCGTCATTTATGACGCAAAAGTTGCTATCATCAAATATGTAATCGTCCTGCTTGCACACATGTCTTTTGATGAACGTCAAATGATTTTTTTGCAAGCGCAGTTGACGTTTTTGAACACGTGACTTTATCAAACTGCATTATCGAACACAGCAGTAGAATTTGTATTTACGTTTTCGAACTTTTGCAGATTTCGTTTAAGAACATTCTGCAAACATATTTTTGACGCAGATGACGATTTCGAAAACAGCCACCGTGAATATGTCATGTTTGGAAAAATGCAATGTTTTGGCCTTTTCGAATGGTAATCCGGGAGAATGATTCGTGTGAACCCTTCTGGAACGATTCTGAAAACAAAATCAGAAGCCTTCATATTACACAGATGACATATTATTTTTGTAATTTTATTAATAATAAACAAAAACAGTAAAAACAAATATGCACGACTGAGTCGCACGAACTTGCTCTATCATGCGCGATCACATTGTGGTTCTATAGTCTGAAATAAATTAGCTATGGGAGTCTATTTTTTATCCATTTGCCAAAACTTAGTTTAGTTGCAGGTGGTATTATGTGAGTATACAGTATACATAAAACAATATAGCCTAGTGTTGCACATAAATGCAATATGCATAAAAGGAAATTATATTATTTAAACTGGTAAATTGTAATTGTGGTTAATTAGAAATAAATTCATTAAAATACTTTAAATCTGTTTTAACCCAACGCGATGTATGATATCGAATGTTTAAAAAATAATTTTTAATTCTTTTTTAAAAATCTAAAAATAATTTCTTAGGAAATTTTGATTTGTATGAAAAATCTAGTTTTATTCAATTAATCAGATATTGAGATAGTCGTAAATCAAAGAAACCGTTCTATGAGTGGCACTGTTAACAAACGTAAAATATAAAATTTAAAAATTTTAAACGGTAGACCGTACTAATTTTAATACACAAACAAAATTTTGTCAAAATCGTAGGAGTCCTTTTTAAGAAAAAGAATACCTTTCTTAACGATTTTTAAACATTTGTATGGGAGGTACCTTTATTTTTGAGTATTAGAATAATTTCTGTCAAAAATCTTCTAAATATATAAAATTAAAAAACTGCTTTTTACCAAGTTTAGTAAAAATCGACTAAGTTGTTTTCAAAATATTAAGTTTAAAAAATAAAGCTCAAAACTTTTTTTAATAATCCAAAAAATATATTTTTGAGAATTTCGATACACAATTTTATTTCAAATGTATTAGTTCTTCTTCATAAAAAATTCATCAAAACCTGTTGAACAGTTTTCGAGAAAAGCGAAAATCAAAAAAATGTTTCTTTGGGAGGTACCATTGATATTTTTTTTATGAAACGGCAACTTATAACTATTTAAATTTATTGAGTTCTTAAAAAAAATACGTAGCGCTGAATTTAAGTAAAATAAGTTTTTCCTCTTTGGCCAAAAAATTTTGTATGACAGAAAAAAAAACCGGTAACAAGTTTAAAGAAAATCGACCCATCCGTTTAGGCTGTAGTCGAACGGACAGACAGACAGACGGACGTTTTTGCGAGACCCACTTTTTTCGTCTTCCCTATCATCGTAATGTCGAGTTTGATTAAAATCTCGAGTTCGATTTTGTGTACGAATTCATAACTTGTCATAATATAGTACCTATATTCGCAGGTAAAAAGGAAGAAGAAAATTCATAAATGTAATGAAAGTGTCGCCAAATACCACAGATATTGTTATTTTTCGTGTACACATTCTGTTTTAATTTTGGATCCAATATCCGATATCTCTTTGTACTAAAATCATAACCAACAAGAACTCCTTCTTCAGCTTTATTGTCCCACTTTTTCCTCTCATGATTTGGTACAAAGATAAACGCTCTTGATCCAAACACCCTGATGTGACTGAGATCGGGCTTCTCACTGGTGATGGTGAACAATTCAACTGGGGTCTTCTCAAGACTTCTGCTGGGTAATTTGTTCTGTAAATATGCTGCAGTCAAAACGGCTTCTCCCCAAAACCTGCTTGGAAGATTGGCATCCAGTAGCATACACTATGCTGATTGTAAGGCTTCTATTTTTACGTTCTGCTACGCCATTTTGTATGAAACTGTATGTATGAAACTGTGTGTATGAAACTGTATATTAATGTCGGATACCTTCTCTCTTTAAAAATTGTTCCAGTTCCTTCGATATTTGCTCCTTTCCGTTGTCTGAACGCAGAATAACTGGTTGGAACTTTAATTGGACCAGTTTTCCTTTGATGCAATGTTCACAAATGATTTTGTCAGCGCACTTCTTGACTGATATACCTTGTGCAAGTCCATGTTTAACAAGCCTCTCAATAGCTGCTGTATCTCTAAGGCCACTGGTGCAGACACAAAGAGCTTTCACCCATCCAACCATATTCAGCAGATTGCGCAGTTTCAATCTTATAAAGACTTCCTTCGTGAATTGCTATGTGGTCACACATCTTGCCAACAGTATAATGAATGCTTTAGAGCTTTCTTCTTAAATAAAGGCGACTTCCAAAAGTTGATCGCAATTTGGCTTCCGAAAGGGACATTCTACGGAGCACGCGCTCTTGTTCATTGAAAACACAATCTTGAATAACTTGAGAAATAAAAAATGCAGTTTCTTGCTCACTGGACCTGAAAAAAGGTATTCGACTCAATGTGGCATAAGGGTCTTATTGCGAAACTCATTTCATTACAGTTCCCTTACGGCTTTATTAACATTATTAACAGCTTTCTAACAGACCGAAAACTTAGAATTCAAATGAATTGATCATTTTCAAGAGAAGTAAACGTTAAAGCAAGTCCCGCAAGGCTCAATTTTGGGCCCATTTCTATTTAACGTTTTCATCCATGACTTTCCGACAACCTTATATGACATCTCACGGTCTATACACTATGCTATGCAGTCGATATCTACGATGATCCTGGCAAACCATGAAAGACCTGTCGAAGATGTAGAAAACTTGAATGCACACCTACAGTTAGCATTGAATTACTTCAAAGATTGGGCAATAGAAATAAATAACAGCAAGTGCGAAATAATTTGCTTCAGAAATGCCTCTCCTAAAGGACACTATCTAGCAGTAAGAGAAAGCAAACAATAAGCATTTTCAATTGAAACCCCTATCAAACAAGACATAAAGTACTTAGGTGTAATGCTCAATGAAAAATTAAGAGGAAATAAGCATGCAAGAAAAGCCCTTTGTAAAGGAAAAGCGACTTCAGCGTTACTTAGTTTTTTTTATATATTTTTTTTTTAACAACCATGAAACATTTAAAAAATTGTTAAATTATCTGTTGTCTAATTTTGGCAAAATAAATAAAACTAAAAAATAAGGCTTTTAAGCTGACAAGACTTACATAGCAGAGCAAAAATTTTAATGTATAAAACCTTAATTATACCTGTGATAGGTTATGGTTTTCTGTCATGGTTAAACATATCCCCAACAGTGGCGGAAGAGCTTCAAAGATTCGAAAGAGTCATAATTAGAAAGTGCATCACAAAAAAACAGACGCCCGTCTGGAAAATAACATCTCCAAAATAACACCACTTCTAACTTGCTTATTAAAATTTGCTACAAACAAAATACCTAGACTTGAATTTCATGACAACCCTCTTATGAAAAACATTTACGAAGAAATCAAAGTTTTTTCAATACAGGAAAGATATTATCTCTCCCCAGTAAGCATCATGAATCACGCATCTAGTTAACTTTTTATTCCAAACAACGACGACACCTCCCACCACCCTCGATTCTAAGTCAAGGTCGACCCGGGTAATATGAGAGGCTGAAAAAAAACAAATTCCTTATCCCCTGTTTAAAATCAAAATTAATTTCATAATAAAAAACATGTAAATCTAAATTAAATCTGTGTAAAAACAAAAAAAAAGGTATATAAATCATAAAATAAGTATGTACCTATAAAGTATAAATTCAAAAACAACAAAAAAGCAATAAAAATGTAAAACCAAACAAAATATAATAATTTTATCAATATATTTGCTTTAAAACAAAAATGTCATCTAAAATACAAGTTTATGAAACAAAGGCCCTTATTGCGAGCGTCGTTTGTTTATCGATAAACGACTTTTGTCGAAAATCAGATAACTAAAATTAGCTTTGAATACAAATTTTAACGCGTCCGACGTTTTGGTACGATCGACTTTTATCGAACGTTGAACGACGCTCGCAATAAGGGCCAAAAAAGAATGCAAAACCACAAAAATTCTATTAATATAAATATTTGCTTTAAAACAAAAATGTCATCTAAAATATTAAGTTTATGAATTACAATTATCGTGCAATACTCAAACTTAATGCGAAAAGTATTAAAACCAGAAATGTAACTCAAGTTCCTAATATTTCAGACATATTTCTAAAATCTTAAAAACTAGTTTTTTTTTTATTTCCGAACCCCTAAGCAATTTCAATCGTATGAACACCGATAAACATTTTATATGAAATATTCGCAATACGTTAACCATTCCATAGATACCTCAATTTCAAAGATATGTATTTTACGATTTATAGCCGATTTGTGTGCACCTGAATCTACAATTTTTCTTGCTTTTACCTTTAAAATTAGGAATTAAATTTTGAGTTTAAGAAAAGAGAGGGTTTGTGTTCTTTGACAAAAAATATCACTTAACTTCAGAAATTCTTTTTCGATCTTTAAAAATGAGGCCACACATTTTAGGTCACTCATTTTCGTGTGGGCTAATGGGGCTAAAAAGAGCCGTTGACAAAAGGTGGGCGTGTGTGAAAATGAGCGTGTCCTAAAAGGGGGCGTGGCTAATAAGGATCGTGGTCAAAAGTGGGCGTGGCTAAGAGGAGCGTGTTCAAAAAATATTGCGGCCAAAATATTGCGTGACCTAAAAATTACTTTGCTCGAAAAAGGGCGTGAGTCGAAAAAGGGGCGTGGCCAAAAAAAGAACATGATCTAAAAGGGCGTGGACTTGGTCTCATAAATAAAAACTCGTTTCTTTACTTAGTTACACAAGTTTATAAATATAATTTTCTTAGCATGTCTTGCTATCTATTGATTTATTATTAATGGTTTTGTTTTACAATAATATTCATAACTTTAATATTAAATTATTTAAAAAAAAGATCTATTAAAATGGACAACAATTTATTTTAGGGTTGGTGGCTGCGGTAATTTTTTTAAACATAAATACGGGATTTTATTTTTGTTTTCTTGTGTTCAAACATATTTTGTATATAGGTATAATTGTATATAAAACTAGAGTTAAAAAAATTGTGACCTAAATTAATAAAAAAAAAAACAATCGATCTTAAAATATAATAGAAATGTTTTTTTTTTTGTGTATATAACAAATTTAAAAATATAACTTCCAAAACTATAAACCATTCCTACGTTTCCTTTGCTCCGCTGTCTTCTGGTATAGAATCATTTAAGCCCAGTGCCATTTGTAATAACCTAACCATGCATTTTTGCTCCTGTACATCAGCATCCCCTTCTGAATTAATATCTTGCTCGAGTTTGAGTTTTTCCTGAGCCACCACCAGCATGCCCTCTTCGATAGTTCCCTCCGATATCAATCGATACACACTAACATCTCTTGTCTGTCCCATACGATGGCAGCGATCTTCGGCTTGTTTGTCATTGTACGGATTGAAATCGATGTCGTGAATTATTGCCGTATCTGCGGCGGTTAAATTTATGCCAACTCCACCAGCCTTGGTCGATAGGAGGAATACAAAGATTTCGGAATCTTTATTGAAGTCATCGATCATGCCCTGTCGATCCTCGACTATCGTACTACCATCTAGACGGAGGTACTGATGCCCACGGATTTCTAAGTACCTCTCAAGAATATCCAGTACCATGGTGAATTGACTGAATATCAGAACGCGGTGACTGTCTTCTTTGAGCTTCGCAAGTAGTTTGTCCAAGTGATTGAATTTTCCAGAATTAAGAATCAGGGAGTTTGGAATTGTAACGTCATCGAGCCCCTTAAAAAAAAAAAACAAAAAAAAATATATTTTGTTTGTTAAGTGAAGAAACATCTCCAAGACGGTGTTCACATTGGACTCACTCTGCGCGACTCATATTGACATTTCTTTGTTTTACCTCACTCCACCTCATGATGAAAAAGAGATAGTCTAGTGAGGCAGGATTTTTTCAAAAAAATCTAAAAATCAAAAAATCCTCCCTCACTTTCTCATATAGTGAGGTGGAGTGAGATAAAAGAAAGAGATGTCAAAATGAGTTGCGCGGAGTGAGTCCAATGTGAACACCGTCCATGAGATCCTCTTACATGCTTGTCACAAATCTGCCAAACTTGGAAGTCAGATAATACAGCCAGCTCCTCGAAGATATACTGTTCGTTCTGTTTTTTATAACTCGCAGTAAGAGCCAACTGTTTGGAGAAGAGTCGCAGCTGTTCGTCGGTGAAGTAATGCCTCATCAAAAGCGGGTGATTTGCTGCCTTTCGCATATCCATCATTATAGACACGCCTGCTACATCGGCTGTACCAGTGATTACTCCCCTTTGATTTGTATAATATTCAACAAGTTCTTTGTAGTATTCCTTTTGAATCGCTGACATTGGAACTTTGTGCTAGGAATAGTTAGAAACACAAAAACATTTCCATCAACTTTCCCTTATAATAAATATAAAGAAATCTTACAATGTAATCGGTTTTTTTGGGCAAATACTTGAGAACATCCTTCTTGAGTCTTCTCAGAAGAAACGGTTTCATAATACGCTTGGCGCGATCCACTTGATTATCATTGAACTGTGAAGAATCTTCATTTTCTTTTTTCACTTTCTGTCGAAATTGAAAACAAAAGGAAAATAAGGAAAATTGTTTATCATGACTGCCCAAAGTTGACAACGATTTACCTTTACGAAAAGTGTTTTTATATCATCGATTTTCTTTGCAAAAAATGAGGGCATAACAAAACATAGCAGCGACATTAATTCCAGCAAATTATTCTGCAGTGGTGTCCCGGTGAGGAGAATTCTCATTTCTGCATTGATGCCGATCAAATTCGCATACCTAGCTGTAGTCATATTCTTAAGCATGTGAGCCTCGTCAAAAACAACGTAGTGCAGTTTGCAAACTCGGAACATTTTTTTCTCCTCTGGCGTTGAAGATACAAGATGATAACTTAAGGAAAAGATAAAAACAATCAAAAACTGATCTCACTTCAATTAAATTCAAAAAATACTCACGTTGTAAGTAAAACATCAAATCCTTTGAATCCTTCTTTAGCATAGCGTATTCGCATTCTTCGTCTTTCATCTTGATTTCCATAATACTTTTCTACAACTAAACTGGGACACCATTTGTTTAACTCTGTTTCCCAATTGTCTAAAGTAGATGATGGGACAACAATAAGATGAGCTCCTTTTTGTAAATTGTTCTCCTTGAGGTAAGCTAGAAATGCAATCACTTGAATAGTTTTTCCCAAGCCCATCTCATCGGCTAATATGCCATTCATCTTTTGGTTATGCATAACTGTTAGCCAATTGAGTCCAATTATTTGATAATCCGCAAGTTTGAAGCTGAAAATTTAAATATTATTTTATGTTTTCATTTAATATTGTTAAATTTAAATTGAAATAAATTATCAAATTAGTGAGGCGAAACAGATTTTTTTTTGCTCCAAAAGAGAGAAACTTGAAATGAAGCCGCAAAGAACGTTATAAAAAAAAATTATGCATTCTACTATTAGGAGCTTACGCGCCCGGCATCGCATTCGCATGCATCACACAACACGATGCCATTGAGATCATTACCACACGCCATATGTATTTAAATTTGAAGAGTCGTGTAAATCGCGTAAGGCCAAATTACATGAAGTCTCAGTACGACTACAATTTAAGGCTTAATTTTAAGCTCAAGAATCTGTGCTCTTTAAAATTTCTTTGGTACGACATAAAATCTCTTCGTCCACACAAAGGTTAGTACTACCATCTAGACTTTAATAATTGACCTATTTAACGCTATTTTAGAATATGTAATACGATATAGTCAATGAACTGTCTCATGATGACTGTGAGACTGAAGCAATTGGAACTGATTTTACGTAATGAATGATGGAGTTTTTAAAGACCCTCATAATTAAGAAGAAAAACTATGGGAAAGTCTTATTAGGTGGTACTGAATAAAAATGTTATAAATGACTATTTTATTTTAATATAATCATCATTTTAGGAGCCAAATAGTGAGACGCTTATATTGGAAATTCTTGAATGTCTTTTACCCCCCTCCCCCACGATCTTGCGCTGCAGTTCAGTGGGGTATCAAAAAATGAAAATGGATCAGTTGCAATAAAATGTGGAAATGAAGAATCTACTAAAAAGCTTGAGTCACAATTGAAAGAAAAATTGGGTGAACAATATAATTTCAACATTCCATTTTTAGTTGCACAAAAAATTGTTATTATTGGAATTGATAAAGAAATTAATGAAAGTTATTTAAAAGGATTGTTAAAAAAACAAAATAAAATTGGAGGTACGATGAAAGTCAGTATAATGCAATATATGTGAAACAGTTAGCAAATTATTTAGGGACATTTTAGAAGTGGAAAAACCAAGATTAAATGTTGGTTGGAATAAATATGCAGTTTATGATAAAATAAATGTAAAAAGATGTTTCAAGTGTTGGGGATACAATCATAAGGCAACAAAAATGCACAAAAAACACACAGTGGAGAACACAAATTGGAAGAATGCAAAAGTGAAGTTTTCAAATGTAGAAATTGTGTACTGACATGGAAATTAATCCTAATCATTATGCCCAAGATGTGAATTGTCCAGTATATTTAAGAAGAATTAAATAAGAACGCCTAATTTGCCTATTAGCAATCAAAGTGTTTTTAAATATTCAAGGACTCGCAAATAACTTTAATGAAATGAAACATTTAATAATTGAAAAGAAATATGATTTATTTGTTTTAACTGAAACTCATTTAGGACAATGGGTACTAGAAAGTGAAGTGAAAATTAGAAACTATAATATAATAAAATGTGTAACTATGTATATCGCCCTATACTGGGAGAATAATAATGTATTTAAAAAAATGATTTTAATTTAAATTTAAATAAAAATTAGCCAATTAGAATTGAACTTTTGGATTTTAATTATAGAAATTGAGAATAAGAGTTTTATTTTTTGGTTTATATCGCTCACCGAGTACAACAATTAGAACTTTCTGTGATGAAATGAACGAATGAATGGATGAATTAGAAGAAAGAGAGAACTTTATAGTGCTAGAATTTTTGAAATTTTTTTCTTATTGGTGCTCAATAAGAACGACTATAACTTCATGAATAAGAAAATGTTAAAAGATAGAATGGGATTTTCCCAGACAACTGTAAAACATCTGTGATAGTTCTAGTTCAAAAAATTGCTAACTCGAATAAATGTGAACATTTTAGACCTGTCAATATGCTACCTTTACATGAAAAAAATATTATAAATCATATATATATTATATCAGTTCGAAAAATACTTTGAAGATAATGGGGGCTATCGTGAATAAAATTTCCCTGGGAATGTTTCACTCCTTCGAAAATTTGGAACGTGAATAATGGTTGAAAGTATCCATCTTAATCTAATGGTATCGGGAATACATTTTCCAGGTAAAGTTGGCTATCATTTCAATAATCCAAATTTGAGCTAACTAAGCCGATTTGAAAAGTATTGGCGTTTCAAATTTTCGAAGATGGGAAACATTCCCAGGAAATTTTTATCCACGATAGCCCCCAATAATATTATAATCGAAGAACAATCTGGTTTTCGCAGTAAATATTCGTGTGAATCTGCATTAAACTTCGTAGTTGCTGATTGGAAAGAGAAAATGCATGCAAAAAAGGAAATAGCTCCAGTGTTCCTTGATCTAAAGTGTGCATTTGAAACCGATGATAGGGATATATTATTATATATATATATTAAAAATGTACAATTATGGGGTAAGAGGAATGGAATATTTATGGGTTAAATCATATTTAGAAAAAAGAAAACAAATGGTAAAATTAAATAATGAAATATCAAATAGTATTTCTCTTGAGTTAGTTTTAGCACAAGGGGCAATGTTGGGCCCATTATTATATGTACATATATACAGTGGTGGTCCAGTATAGCGAATAAAAATAATGACTAGAGTGCATTCGTTATATCAAAATTTCCTTATATCGAATACTTTTTTTCTTTCAAATCGTAAGGTAAATATTTAGAAAGTAAAATTGTATTTTGCAAATCCATTATAGTTTTGTGCATAGCGAACATAAATTTAAGCTTCTGTTTACATAAACGAAGACAAATACTACGTAAGACATACCAAAACAAACGAAAAAAAAAACATTTGAGCAATGGAAAATTGTGTACGTATCTTCCATTATTATCATAAAAACACATGGATATTAACACAATTACTGTCAAGAGTTGCTTTTAAAATGTTTGTTTCTTCGTTATATGTAGTGTTTTTATTTATATATATATTTTTTTTTTTTCATTTTCTGAAATTCGTTACTTGTTCTTTATATAGAATACCTAAGGGTCTTGAAAAAAGTTCGTAATAAAGATCATTCGTTATATCGGCATTCGTTATACTGGACCACCACTGTATTGTATATTAATTATTTTAAAAAGATAATAATTCCAAATTCCCAATAGTTTTTTTTTTTTTTTGCTGATGATTGCCTTTTATATGTCATTGATGTTGAAGTCAATGTTGCGTTAGAAAAGTTAAAAGAAGATATAAATAATGTACAAATGTATTTGAATATGAATAAATTGAAACTAGATACTGAAAAAGCAAAAGTCATGATATTACCATTAAATAGAGAAATTGATGATTGTATTGAAGAATTTGAATGTGTTCAAGAAATTAAATACAGGAATTACAATATACAGTAATTTAAACTTCAAACAACATTTTGAAAATATTTGTAAAAATATAGTCCAGAAAATCGGTTCCTTTCAGAAAGAAATTATGTATTAACGGTACTATTATTGGGGTCTACCGGTATGATTCGAAAACTTCAAATATTACAAAATAAAGCTAGGCGGTCGATTTCATATTGCAGTATGTTGAAAACTATGAGTTATGTGAAAGTAATATATATTTGTAAATAACGAACCAACTAGTTTTAAGGATCAAAATAGAATGAAATATTTAATAAAATTTGCAGTTACATTCAAAATCAAAAACTATGTGTTCTTCCAAATTCCAACACAGTAGATATACACCAGTAAGTAACATATTAAATAAGTTAAATTGGTTAAGTGTTAAACAAAGAATAATATTTTGCACATTGCTGTTTATATACAAAATTAAAACTAGTTTAATGCCAAGGTATCTGTATGAAAATGAACAAACTTCCAAAATTAATCAGCGAGACAAAAAAAAAGATTCCGTTACCACGTTATAATGAATTTTTATTTTGTGTCACCCGTCTTGTAGTCCAGATTCAAAATGGACGAGAAAACAGAAAATTACCTTGAATTAGCTTTTAGAAGAACAGTTGACACTTTTAGAGTAAATGTTTTACAGAGAAGAACAGCTAGTTATTGAACATAAATTGAGTTGAGTTAACCATTTTTAGAGAATAGATAAATTCATAGGGTAACTAATACAAAGTTTTATACAATTAAACAAATTAAATTATCGATATAGAAATTTTGATGAACAGTATTTTACGAGTTATTGATATCATTCTCAAACAGTATCTTCAAAGAAGACTAACAAAAAGACCAATAAGAAGCAATAACAATTTTTAATGCACAATATTTCTCAACCAATAGAACGCAAAATATGTTGTTTTATAAAGGAATACAAATGATGTAAAAATCGAAAACAATATAACAAGATTCGAAAATAAAATATTACAGTTTGTCAAAAGTAATTATTAAGTTATCTTAAAAATGTATATATTTATTTATTCGTTTAAATGTAATAAAAATGTATTATTATTATTATTTATTTACATATGATAAAATTTACATAGCAAATAATACATTGAGATAGGGCCTAGCAGTTTTTTTAAAGCTAAATAAACATTAATCTAATCTAATCCAATGTTCTCGATCATTTTCAGTTTATATATTTACATAATATGTATATGTTACGCTACATAAATACCTTTCTTTATATTTATCTTCTTTCTTCTAGGTACCGGCCATCTACAACCATTGCGAAATGCATCTTCAAACCCCTCGATCTAGTCAGTATGTAGACCCAGCACTTGGGCAAATGGAATTAAAAACAATATTTTCCTTATAAAAATAACAATAAATATCGTTATTTTTGTTCACGTGTTAGATGTTGTTACATCAATTAAAACAAAAGATGCGACTGACATTTGCCACATCGAACGTTAAACGACACACTCTATAAGGACCATTGTGAAACAAGCCCTTCTTTCTATTTAGTTACGCAGAGTTTTTCAAATACAAATTTTTTTTTTTTTTAAATATAAAATAAAAACAACAAATTAGGTTAACATTGCAGTATGACTTAAATAAATTATCCAGAAGTCACTACTTAAGGATTTGTATACTATACACGAAATCATGGCAGCCGTTTTCCAACTTTAAAAGTGAAACTCCTTAAGCGGTCGTTTATTAAGCGATAAACAACTTTTGGTAAGAAACGATCATCAAAAATTCAATATATTATGTTAAGCTATTAGGCGCTGAACGACACTCGGAATAAGGGACTATGCTTTAGACTTTGAGAAACAATAAAATGTTAAGTCCAGCCTGTGACGAAGTGTTTGCTTTAATGCTTTGCTTGACTGTACTAAAACATGAACAAGCAACAAAAAAGATTTAACAACAAATCACGTTCTTTTCAAACATTATTTGACCCAAATGTATTCTTCACGGACACATATATTAGGTGTGGATTTGTGGTACGAGGGGAGTAGAGGTGTACTTCTGAAATCTTTAAACAAACGGATTAAATCTACAACTATTCGACTTGAATCTAAGCACTAGCATACAACAAATTTCAAAGATGTTTAAAATATAAATACACTAAAAAAGCAAGATGTTATGATTTTGTTATATTTTTTTGTAAAAAGTTAATAAAATAAATACACATATCAACTGAGATGACCCCCTTAAAGATACTAAATTTAAACAAACAGCAAGATTTCAACAATATCATGACTCAATTTCAGCTTGTTTTACTTCATTTAATAATTTCTTTTTGTTTGTCATTAGCCTAAAAAATTGGTACTTTTTGAACAAAACATTCCCTTGAGAAAAAGTTTTTTTTTTTTTTTCAAGATAAACCTACATTAGTTTTGTTCAGTGACAAAATAGTTACACTAGAACAGAACAGCACAGATTCGTGAAAAACGGCAGAACAGGAAATCTGTTTTAAGTTGTTCTACCTAAAAAGCTAGTGCAGAAAATTCTGTTCGAAACTGTTCCAAAGTGTTCTAGACAGACTCATTGAACAGCAAACCAGAACAGAAAATTCCTCATTGAACAGCAAAAAGTTGTACTTTTCTGTTCGAAACTGTTCCGAACAGCCTCGCTGGACAAACCTGTTATGTATTTATTACAAATGAAACTTACTCTTCATCCAGTAATTTAGGTTGCTCCGTGATACCAGCTCCAGCTTCAACAGCAGCCTCCAATTTCTTCACCAACTTCTTACACTTGGATAACAACTCGGCGACATTATTTTGTTTGTTGATCAATTCTTGGCAGTAATTCAGAATTTCCCCATTGAGTACTTTATGCATTTGCACTTTTCGACGGAGATCACCCCAACTAGTGAACGGTCTCAGCTCAAGAATAGCAGTTACTTTTCGTTCGGAGCATGTCTTCACTGTCAACAGCTCAGAGGAGCCGGCCTTGTTGAAGAAATCCAAAACCACTTGTCTTTGTTTGGTCATTTTGTTCGACGATTCGGTATCGCTTTCATCACTGTCATAAACCAGGGCATTCTGCTGCTTCCTATAGCCATCTCGGGAGTCTTCATCATCGTCAGTTGAAGGACTTTGGCGACGAGATCTTGGCGGCCGATGTGCACTAGAGCTTCCATTTGTAGATGTAGCCACTACAATCGTTGGAGCAGAAGGATGAGGGTGTGTTGAACCCAATCGGGGAGCTTGAACTTTTGGTTTTGCGTTCTCTTTCAAATATATCACTGATTTTGAAACATCCCAGTTATTTCGAACCAGCGAATCTTGAATGTCCTTTGAGAGGAAGAGAAGCTATAGGAAATAGGATTATTATGTATGGTTAAAGTAAGACCTACCATCGTATCGTAGTGTTTTGAAATTTTAGCAGCTGCTGCAAAACGCTGTTCTTTGTCAAAAACTGTTAGTTCAATTTTGTTTTTCTTTGCAGCGTTGCTGGTTGGAGTATCAGTGCCTTCGCTGTCGTCACTGTCTGGCAGAACAGCGATGCGTTTCTTGCCAGGAATACGTTCTAAATTTAGATAACCACTTTTATTTCTAATCACATAATTTAGTTTATTTTTTCATTTACCAGTTTTTGTAGCATCATTGGCTTTTTGCAAACGAAATTGACGCAAATCGTTAATGGTCGTTTTGGAAATGGGTGACGATTGTGCCATCTTTTTTTCTAGGTAGGTACTTCTTCTTCCTTCAATTTGATTAACGTTCTTCTTCGTAGAGATTTAGCTTGTCCAATTTTGCGCGAGGTTCAACTAGCTTATATTAAAATAATATCAATTAAATTAATTTGTATTCTTTGAAAGCATGTACGATTTTTTTTGCACAGAATTTGAAGACGAAAAATTTCAAGTTGACTTTCCCTCCTTTCCATCAAGAAGGACGCACAATTTAAAATATTTTACAGCTGTGAGAAATTTTTTTACCATGTGAAATGTCAGAAAATACACAGGTATGCCTTGGAGGATTGTGTATTTTGCATTGAAAAGGGTGCGTTTAGTAAACTTTTTCTTAAGTCAAATCACATTTTTAATAGGTGTGTTTCGTCGGGCCTAGCAAATTCTTTTTAGTACTTCAGATTTTGAATGGAATGCTTTAACATTACCAAAAGTAGAATCTAACCTTAATCAATCTAATTTGGGTTTACTGTTTTTGTATTTCATTTTAAAATAGAAACAACTCAACATACTACGTAATTTCTTTTTTCAGATTCAGATGTTCTCTGATGGGATAATACACACACATATGAATTAAACGTCACGCCACAATAAAATCTCTCATTCATAGGCTCATAAACGCATTCATCAAGCAATAATATTGAACATTTATGTGGGCTAATGAAAGTTGTGTTCACGATCACTGTAAGGCCAGGCGCGCACATGCAACTAAACAGTTTGGTTGCAATTTTGAGCACTATGGGATTATATGAGTGTCATAAGCCGGCGGACTCTCATATAATCCCAAGTGCTCAAAATCGAAACCAAACAGTTTAGTTGCAAGTGCGCGCCTGGCCTAAATGAGCACTCTCATCGAATCCTCCGACTTGTCACCATTGTATATAACACCTATAGTAATATCATCGAGTCGTTTTTTTTTACGTTCTTGGGAGCTACTATGTGGCGTTATAAACGCCACAAATTTGACATTGGAGAGAATCAAAAAGGAATCGAGAACAGGTAGTAGGAGCGAGAGGAGTGTATTATATTGGTTCTGACAACAATAATGCGGGAAAGGGAGATATCCGAAATAGCCTTTTGCGTCATAGAACTTGGGCGAGAAAATAGAAAAAAATGTTTGTGTGTATATGTTCGCTTATGCAAAGGTTTGGCTTAATTTTTTTTCAATGAATTTAGGAAACGATTTTTTGCTTAAGGGCATATGTTTATACATATATAGGTCGATCTCGATCTGTGGAAGTGTGCACACGTTTTCGGCTTTCACAGTGTTTACAAATAAAATCGTGAGTGACTAGTTCAACCTTAGACAAGCTTTTTTCAATAGTGCCAATAGCACAGTGGTAGTGGCGACGGACCGCAGTGTGGAAGGTCGCAGGTTCGATCCCCGGCCGGGCTTAAAATTTATAGAAGCTTTTTTTCACAACCGTGAAGTAGAAAATTTTATTAATTGGGAGAATCGTCTCATGGAAGACGAAAATAATGCGGGGGCATCGAAAGGTGTCCCAGCAACAACAACTAAGCCAACAACGGCAGCATCAATGGGACCGCCCAAAAACGTCCCAACAACAACAAAGCCGACAACGGCATCAACTATGGGACCACCTAAAGGTGCCCAAAAAACAACAGCAAAGCCGGCAACGGCACCCACAGCGGGGACATCGAAAGATGCCCTAGCAACAACGGCAACGGCACCATCAGCCGATATGCCAACCAAGAGGAGGAAGAGGATTCGGTATCTACCGAACCTTGTGAAGCGCCAGTCCACTACCACTTCAGTTAAGCTGCTAGCTGGAGCGAGGGAGATGGGACCTACGGCGAAGGTATCGGCAGCAGCAAATCAGCTAAGTTCCGATGAGGAAATTGAGTACATGTCCGAAGGGGGAGAGGGACATTATACAGGGGACAGCAATCTGTTCGTTGATTTAACTTCACCAGAGCAGTCCTCCGATGAAGAAAAAGAGGAGCAAGATATACAGGCCAAAATTGGTGCTGTCCAAGGGGAAATTGATCTCCTCAGAGCCCAGCTAACGCCCCTGATACTGGCTCTGAAAGCAAAGCAAGAAGCTCGACGGGAGAAAGAACGGCTGGAGCTAATCAAGAAAAAGGCGCTACAGCAGCAACAAAAAGTAGCGCACCAAAATGCAACGAATGGTGAGCTGCCAACACCTATGCAGCCTCAGCCTAACCAGCAGCAGCAACAACAACAGCGGCAACAAAAAGCCCCAAAACAAAAGCATCCGCAGCAAATGATGCTCACACAACAGCCACAGCAGCAGAGACAGCAACAACAAAATCAGCAGCAGCAGAAACAGCAGCAGCAGAAACAACAGCAGCAGAATCAACAGCAGCAGAATCAACAGAAGCAGAATCAACAGCAGCAGAGTCAACAGCAGCAGCCACAGCCGCCCAAAACCAAGAAAGAAAAAGTGCCACCCATCAATACTTATAAGATGGATTTGCAAGACACCATAAGCATATGTAAGTCGGCCATAGGCCAAAACTTTACAATAAAACGTTTAAGCGAAAATAGACATGCCATCCACTGCTTTACAGTGGAACAGCATAAAATTGTTAAAGAAATATTAAAAAAATCCACCACAGAGTTCTTCAGCTTTACGCCAAAAGCTGATAAATTTCAAACGGTCCTTCTGAAGGGCATAGATTCCTGCACGGAACCACAGGTGCTCTTAAATGAGCTCCGCCAAAAAGCGAGCGACGATCTCGAGTTTATAGGGGTCAAGCCGTTTGCTACAGTCAGAGCCAGACGGGAGAAGCGGAATCTTCCATTCTTCCTCGTACAGCTTTCGCCCAGCAGCAAACTGGATAGTTTGAGGAGTATCTCCATCCTCAACTACCAGGTTGTAACATGGGATAAATTAAAGAGACGCGGCGACATGCTTCAATGCATGCGCTGCCAAAGGTTCGGCCATGCTGCAGCAAACTGTGCAATGCAGTCACGCTGCGTCAAGTGTGGTGAGAACCACAAAGTAGAAGAGTGTAAGCTCGGACAAGAACGGGTCGAAGATAGGACCCAGCTTAGATGTGCACTTTGCCGAGGCGAAGGGCACCCCGCAAATTATCGGGGATGTCCGGCGTTCCAGCAAATCAAACAAAACAAAGCGGCTAGGCAGACAGATGTAGAGAAACGCCCTTCAGTGCGTCCTCCTACAGTAACGCCCGTCAACCCCCAAATTTCCTACGCCCAAATGGCTTCAGGAAGGGGGAATACGGTACAGCCTGCGCCAAAGGTAGCCCATCCGGCCCTCGTGCCTAAGGCACCGGACGCACAGGCCGAAATCAGAGGCATGTTGCTGGCCATTCAAGGCCAGTTAACAGGTCTTCAAAACCAGATCAGGGAGCAGGCGACAAGGGTGGACTATCTCTACTCTGTTTTGCCTAGCTTAACGCAACTTAGAGGTTAAGGGCGCGCTGCCGGAGAGGCCCTTTAAGATCCTTGCTGTGAATGTAAATTCACTGATTAGGACCGAACGTAGAGCTAATCTTTTCCAATTGTTGAAAGACCAAAGTCCAGATGTGTTTATGGCTAGCGAAACTAAGCTAAATCAGAAACATAAATTGACTAATAGCAAATACAATATCGTTAGAAGAGATCGGCCCAACTCCACTCAAGGGGGTGGTGTCGCAATCTTCATACGAAAAGGCATTGATCATAAAGTAATATATAATAGTGATGTGCGCAGATTTCGGTTGCTAGAAGCTTGCGTCATATGCATTTCTCTCCAACAGGGGAAGCGAATGTATGTGATCTCGGCTTACGCACCGGAATCACCTCAGCCAACTAATTTTATAACAGAGCTCGAAAAACTTTTCGATTGTCTTCGATTGAACTCGGAAGATAACTACTATCTGATGGCCGGTGATTTGAATGCCAAACACACAGATTGGGGAAATCAAATACAAAATCCTAGAGGTAGTCATCTGTATAATTGGATGAGTCAATTCAGCGTTGAGTATGGGGTTGACCTGCTGGCTACAGATAGGCCATCGTTTCCAAGAAGCGGTGCCTTTCTGGATCTATTGCTGATAGACTCAAGACTGACAATTACTGACACTGTGGGTCAACAACGAAGGAACTGTTTACGGACCATCGAGTACGACAGTGATCACTGCGGACTCGCTGCCGTAATACAGCTGCCGAACGAGCTGGTGGAGCTGGAGGAGTATGTACCGGTGCATACTTACAATTACAGTAAGATGTGCTGGCCACGCTTCACCAACGCCATAGCAAGCGAAATTCATTCGCATAATATATCCCCACCAAACGACAGGAATCTTACAAATACTGAAATCGACCACTACTTAGAACAAATGGACGAGACAATCCAACGAACAATGGAGAAAACAATACCGAAATACAAAGAACGTGACGCAACCAACATGTACCATAACGCGACCATAGACGCACTACACAGACAAAAAAGTGGACTGCTGACGAGACTAAAACGCTTGTACCGACGGTTTACTGACCCACATGATCTGGAGATTAGGACACTGAAGTCGTCTATCAAAAACATCAACCAATTGATCAAGGAGAACTATCGGTTGTCCATTAATTTGTATTGGGACAACAAAATTCGGGCCGTTAATTCTAGCGACCCGAGCATGTTTCCGCAAATTAACAAGATATTTAGGAAAAACGATCAAAACGACCTTCCGTGTCTTAAGCTCCAGAGGACGACAGAGAACAGAGACGTACTTCTGACAGCAGGCATAGATCCAGAGGAAGCCGTCTTGGACGATGACCTCTTTATCATCGAAGATCCTCGTGAGAAAGTGGAGGCTGTGGGGGCTGCTTTCCAGCAAGTGTACAAGGTTAATGCAAGCATTCGCCCGAACCATGACCTGGAAAACAGGGCCCTGCTTCACCACTTCTACCTTCGTAATGATATTACGCAATGGCGATCGGAGAATCCCGGTTTTACTGGGTTCAATGAAGAACACTTGGCAAACGCCATCATCGCCGAGCGAAACGGGCCAAGTTCCCTGTTAATTTCGAAGGTCGAGCTCCAACTCATCTTCGACTCACTAAAGAAAAAGAAGTCAGCAGGAGTCGATGGTATATCCAACGTTGTACTACGACATCTACCTCGGGAAGCAGTAGACATTTATACCACACTGTTTAACAACGCCCTGAATAATGCATATTATCCAGTGCGGTGGAAGACAGCCGTCGTACATCCTCTCCCGAAAAAGGGAAAGGACAACTCCAATCCGGCGAATCTCCGGTCGATAAGTCTTCTTCCGAGTATCAGCAAGGTATTCGAAAAAGTAATCAATAGAGCTCTGTTTCAGTGGGCAGAGGACAACAATATCATACCGGATAATCAGTTCGGATTTAAGGCGAGACATGACACCATTCATGCCGCGTCTAAACTCGTTTCTGATATCCAATGGAACAAATCTAAAAAGCAGTGTACGGGTGCCTGTCTGGTTGATTTGGAGAAGGCTTTCGACACCGTATGGCTAGAAGGTCTTTATCTAAAGCTGACCAGGCTTGGCATAAGTAAACCGCTATTGTATATGCTTTATGACATGCTCAATGGTAGAAAGTTTGTTGTCAAAAGTGGCAATGTAACTTCTACCGGAACATTCCATATTAAAAATGGTCTTCAACAGGGAGCGGTAAACTCGCCGATTCTATTCAGCATTTACACCAGCGATCTGATAGGTAGTTTAACTCAGGCAATTGCGTATGCCGATGATCTAATTGCGTACAGAACAGCCCCAAAAGTTGAGGTCATCAGAATTCTTTTGCAGCGTGACTTCGACAAGATTCAGCGATATTGCGATGACTGGAAGTTGAAAATCAACTTTCAGAAATCAGAAACTATTCTGTTTAGGACTCCGTTGTGTGGAGCCTCAAGGGATACAAGAAAGAACTGGCGCAAGCTAGTGATCGTGGGGCCAAATGGACATCCACTGGCGAGTAAAAGTGTAGTAAAGTACCTTGGCATCTGGTTGGATCAGTATTTGTATTTCGACAGACATATAAGTGCTGCTCTGGCCAGGGCTAGGGGAGCTTTTGCCCTGACGAAACGGTTGTTTTATAGCAGCCGGCTTGACACCAGGGTGAAGGTGATTTGCTACATGGCCCTCATCCGGCCGATGATTGCCTATGGATGCCCGGTTTGGTTCAACGTTGCCCCATCTCAAATGGAAAAGATTCGGGTGTTTGAGAGGCAGTGCCTTAGACGCTGCCTTGGATTACACAGAACACCAGAGTCGGAGTACGCACGATACTATTCCAACCAGGTTCTCTACAACGGGGCCAACATAAACAGAATAGATAATTTTTTGTTTAAGCTGATTCGGGGTCACATTGCAAGAGCGATGTCCTCGACAAACAGCTTAATTTTTGGGGCTTACTACCCTAACGACGAATATTATGAGAGTGTGCGCCTAAGCGGCTTTATCCCGCCCGATGCTTTCCTCTATTTAGACAGACGAGGGCTGATACAGGATAGAGAGGCGGTTCCGCTAATCTACCACGTCGGCCGTAGAACTGTAGATAGGCGACTCCTTTACAACCGAGACGTCCTCGCACAAGGCGGAGCAGAGCGCCTTCGGTTCAGTAGGACTGTGTCCGATCGGGACCGAAAAGATAGGGCAAAGCAGGAGAACCAGTTCTGGTGGTTGAAAATTGATAATGGCAACAGTGATATTTAAAGTTGACTAAGCTTTCTTGTCGTGGCCGACTTACATAGGTTTAGGTGTATTAGTTTTAAGTAGGGACAGTCAGGGTGGCACAAAAAAGAAAAAAAAAAAAAAAAAATACAAAAAAAAAAAAAAAAAAAAAACATATAAAAAAAAAAAAAAAACAAAAACAAAAACTTTACAAAAAAAAAACAAAAAAAAAAAAATCAAAAAATGCTTGCTGTGGCTGTTCTAGTTTTTAAGTAGTCCTAAGTAGTTCTAAGTAGTTCTAAGTAGTTTAAGTAGTTTTAATTAGCTTTAATAGTTTTAAGTAGTTTGTAAGTTTTATATAAAATATAAAAAAAAAGCGATCAGTTAACCGAGTTTTTGTAAATTCTTCTCGGCAAAAAATAAAAACCGACAAGAATTTTAGTCTTAAGATAGTTAATAGGCCGAAAGGCATTAGTATTAAGTAATCATAGTTTAACTTAGAGCGCCCGCATGGGGCCAGTAAGTTAGTTGTAAGTTATTGATAAGTAGGCTAGTTTTTATGAATTTTTGTCTAGCTTTAAGATAGTTATAAGATTAATGGAAAATAAAAATGAATTAAAAAAAAAAAAAAAAAAAATATAGGTATATTATCTCCTATAGTTTCATGCAAAACTTGGGAGGTTTTTATTTTTGATTTTGAATTCCAAGAAAGCAACTTTGCAGGTATTGTCTTTCTATTATATGCGGTAATAGTAATTGTATGGGACGGTTGCCATATTTCGGGTTAGGTACCTACATTATATATATGTATAATAATAATTTTCATAATTTTGGTATAGTTAGGTGTTAGGTCCCTAGGTAGGAACTACCTAATAATAAACAGAACAAAAACATTATTTCCAATGATGTTTCCGTTTTGAATAATTGTAGGTATCAAGAGATTTAGTACATAGGTAGGTATGCCATTTTAAAATATTAGGTAATTAATACAGGTAAGCCAAAAAACCGTTTTCGAAAAAGAAAAGTTTATAGGAGGGTAGGTATCAATATCTCATTAAGGGCTAAACCGATTTCAATAAAAAAATTATACAGAAGGTCCTTTTAAATTTTAATTAATAGGTATTGGATATACCAATGTTCAAGAAAAATGTAATTAAAAATAATTCAATTTTTTTCTTAAATCAAGAGGAAGGTATTTTGAATTGAAGGCAGGTTGTTGAATTTGTTTTAAATTACATTTATTGTTTGGTGTATATTTTTAAATAGGTACTTGAAATAGGCAATCCAAATAATTTTTAAACAAATTTTAAGGAAGCTTTTTATATTATAAACTTTTTGAATGATTTTTTTTTAAATACATTTTTACTTGCGATATGTGTAAAGATATTATATGGAATCTATACCTTCTCCAGGAAAGTATTCAAATATGTAAACAAATAAAAGTTCCCTGCATTAGGCCCATTTAAATAATGGAATACTTATTTAGTGTTTAAGGTTTTATTTTACTCTAACATTTAGGTAGTTTAAGTAAAAACTGAATTTTATTTGTTTATTTATTTTGCCTAACATTAATATTAAGACTTCCTTCTGATTTATTAATTGTGTTGTATTTTTTCTATTGAGTTATTATTTAAAATAAAAAAAATAATAATTAAAAACCAGGGGCCTATTTCACTAAACACTTTTCACTTTTCACCTTGCAACTTTGCAAAAAAATAATTTCCTGCAAAGTAAAAGTGCGAAGTGTTTCACAAAATTTGCAAAGTGAAAAGACTGCACTTTTCAATTTATCAGTAAAAGTGTTTCACCAATTTAAAATAGAACTTTGCATTTGAATTCGTAATTTACAAAGTTGCAAAGCAAATCGCGTTTAAAAATAAACATTGGTTTTTTGTTTCATGCGATACGTTGATTAAAAGTTGGCACTCCCTAGATCACGAATATGCAATTTTAAATTCCCTAAAATGCCTAGTTCAGTCAAAAATCACGTTTAAAGATGTCAACTTTGGGGGGTCTACGACGCTTAGTTTAGCCGCAAATCGCGTTTAAAAATAAACATTGGTTTTTTGTTTCATGCGATACGTTGATTAAAATGTGGCACTCCCTAGATCACGAATATGCAATTTTTAATTCCCTAAGATGCCTAGTTCAGTCAAAAATCACGTTTGAAGATGTCAACTTTGGGGGGTCTACGACGCTTAGTTTAGCCGCAAATCGGGTTTAAAAATAAACATTGGTTTTTGTTTCATGCGATACGTTGATTGAAAGGTGGCACTCCCTAGATCACGAATATGCAATTTTTAATTCCCTAAGATGCCTAGCTTAGTCAAAAATCACGTTTGAAGATATCAACTTTGGGGGGTCTACGACGCTTAATTTAGTCACAAATCGCGTTTAAAAATAAACATTGGTTTTTCGTTTCATGCGATACGTTGATGCTTTCCATGCATATTGACAAAAAAAATTGGCTATTTCTAAAGTTTGTGTCCAGCAAATGGTGTTTGGGAGAAATTCATCTACTATGATTACATTCAATACTCGATGAACTACTCTACAGACGGTAGCTTTCCTTATTTCGCGCATAGGTGCAACACCGTGATATTGGGTTCCATTCTCAGCCCAATGTAGTGTACTCAAAATTTGTTGCAAATGACGTTAACACATATTTTTTTGACTGTTGAATTGAAATGTATGTCCAATTTTAGACAAAACAAATTCGATGGAAAATTATGTTCACTGCCCTTTGGTCACTTCTATTTATTTCTTCATTTTCCGAAAATTCTTCAAAACGGTTCATTTGTGTATTATTATTTCAACTTTTCAAAACAAACGCTTATTTGCAAATACAAATTTCTCTTTGCATATTACTGAAAAGGTTTTCAAAATTCTGAATCAAATTTGCAAAGTTTGTTTGTTTGGTGAAACGAAAAGAACCTATACTTTGCAAACTAAGAAAACTTTTCACTTTGCAAAATAGAACTTTTCACTTGCAAATTTGCGTTTGGTGAAAAGTTGGAAAGTGAAAAGTGTTTGGTGAAATAGTTCCAGGTTTATTTTTTTTTCCTTTTTGTCCATTATTTGGAATTTTAAAATATGGTCACCGTAGATATACATAGGTATGTTAAACTACCATTTTTTTTTATTTTTTTTTTCAATTACATCTTGTACAAATTTATTATTTCGAAAAAAACCTTCATTTTTTTAAATTTTTCTCAAATTCGTATTTATTAAGGGATTTATAGTTTAAAATACTTATAGGTAAACAGCTCAATATCCATTTTTCTTTTTTTTTTAATGCAGTTAAAATGAATATGTCCTTTTTAAAAAAATAGTTTTCAAACAAAATGTACCGAATTTCTCTTTAACGGCTAAACCGATTTCAATCAAAATTTTTTCAAAGAAGGTCATTTTAAATATTTCAAATTAACAAAACTTATTCTATTTATATGCAGGGTGATTCACTTAAGGTGTGACAAAAAGCTAGTGTGTAGATTGGGTCGAGACAAGAAAAAAAATCGTATAGGAGGGGGTGTCTATTCCCCCCTTAAGCCAAGAGGGGCAATTTTCTGAAAAAAAATGACTTAACAGGAAAAAAATTATTAAAAAATTACGGTTTGTGAAGCCAGAAATCTCTTATTTTATTTCATTTTTAAGTAAAGCTATTTAGGGGACAGTTTTCGAAAAATATTCACTTTAAACTAAAATTTTTGAAAAAATGCTACAAATTTTGTTCAAACTTTAAGACAGCAAATAACGGTACCTTTCAAAAAAAATTTTTGGGGTTAAAAGAAAAATTGTTCGATTTAAAATCGATTAAAAAAATGATTTAAATTGAATAAGTAGGATGCCTTTTAGTAAGCAATAAACCATTCCAAAAAATGATTATTAATGGTACCTCGCAAAGTGTATTTTTTAGTTTCGCATTTCTCGAAACGATTCAACTGGTTTTAATCAATTTTGTATAAAGAATAATTACTACATTTTAAATAGTTTTTAAACGAAAAATAAAAAAAAAAAGTTTGAAATTCTTTTTTGAAAACCCAATAGGTATACATTTCTACTTGTAATTTGTGTATTTACCTACCAAATTTGTTTTCCTAAAAAAATTAATTAAAAATATTTTTTTTAAAATAAACCTCCAAAAAATACCACTTCCACGATTTTACCTTAACGAAAATACCTTAAAAACATTACTCACTGTAACTGGTTAAAAACTTTATTAATTAGAGGCAATAATAGTTACAGGAATATATTCATTCATGGCTACCCACAAATTTCAACGTAAACAAAAAAAAAAAAAACAAATCCACAACTCCTATACATATCAAAGCACAAAATTTCTTGTCCCCCTTGAAATCTCAATAAAGTCGTAGCAAAGTTCTTGTTCTTCTATTATCTTTGTGGTTTCATTTTATTGTTTTCTATACAAAATCGTTGTTTTTTTTCTCTCCCTCAAACTCTCATAAATTTAGTATACAGTATTCTCGTTCTACTATTATCGCTTAATCCTTCTCTATTAGCATATTCTTGAACCTAGAATGTCTCCAAAGAGAAATTGCACTTTGGGAAGTTGCGGTGGCGCCCTGGTAGTTCCTCATCATGATAGTACTATAGAAATAAATATACAATGTTGTCACTTTTGAGTAGAGGTCATCGCACCGACTCCACGCCCGTAGGAAACCAGAATCACACCAGCACCATAAGGCCAGGCGCGCACATGCAACTAAACAGTTTGGTTGCGATTTTGAGCACTATGGGATTATATGAGAGTCCGCGCACATAAACCGGCGGACTCTCATATAAACCGGCGGACTCTCATATAATGCGCCTGGCCTAAGACACTTCTATGTGAATTGCGCCTAACGGCCATATTATTCACTCGATTCATCCAGATTAAAAATTTAAATCCAGATGTAAAGCATACAAATTCAATGTAAATACATCTGGATTTAAGTTTTAATCTGGATATATCTAGTGAATAATAGCCGTGTTTTTTTTGCAAGTCCATATGGATTTGTCGAAAAAAACGACATCGGGACTAATAGTTTTACACGTAAATACAACAACAACTTAAATCCATATAGACTTAGCTAAGTCCAGATAATTATCGGGACTTAGTCCCCTTTCACACGAAGAAACTGAGTTGCCAGCAACATTCAGTTTGTTGGTGAGAAGTAAGTCCCCTTTCACACGAGGAAACTGAGTTGCCAGCAACATTCAGTTTGTTGGCGAGAAGGGCAAGAAGTAAGAGGGGAAATTGAAATCTCCCCGGTCAACGATTCGAGGAGATTTTTTTGACATTCCTCTTCACACACACAGTAGAGTGTGTTCAACCAAGCTATTTTAAAAGGGAAATACAGAAAGTTTCCACGATTTTGTTTCTTCGTGTGAAAGGTACAGGAGATTTTTAAGGAAATTAAAAGAAAACGTCAAAAAAATCTCCAGCAACTTGTTTCCTCGTGTGAAAGGGGACTAAGAGGGGAAAATGAAATCTCCCCGGTCAACGATTCGAGGAGATTTTTTTGACATTCCTCTTCACACACACAGTAGAGTGTGTTCAACCAAGCTATTTTAATAGGAAACTACAGAAAGTTGCCACGATTTTGTTTCTTCGTGTGAAAGGTACAGGAGATTTTTAAGGAAATTAAAAGAAAACGTCAAAAAAATCTCCAGCAACTTGTTTCCTCGTGTGAAAGGGGACTTACGTACTGTAAGTAAGAAGTTCCTAAGTCCCGATGTCGTTTTTTTCGACAAATCCATATGGACTTGCAAAAAAACACGCCTATTGAACAGCAAAAAGTTGTTCTAAACTGTTCCGAACAGCCTCGCTGAACAAACCTAAAAGTTAAACCAGTCAAAAGAAAAAACCACTGACACTGACAGCTAGTTAACCTGTCTGCACGTTGTTTTCATTTTTTTTGAACAACTTCTGTTTTTTAAATACTTTTTTATATGGAGATGGATTCGGGGCTTGAACAATACTTTACAGAGTACCAGGACCTTGAGGTAAGTAGACTAAAGACATCTTAAGTTCTATCAAGCCAATCTATCACTCTTGCTCTCTAGATCCATGACCTCATGCTTAAAGACAGACCTCGACAGGAGGCTTACTGCAAAGCAATTTCGAACAACAAAACACTATTTAAAGACAAGATAGTACTAGACGTTGGTGCAGGGACAGGTATTCTATCGGCATTCTGTGCCAAAGCTGGGGCCAAGTTAGTTTATGCTGTCGAAGCATCTGATTTAGCCAAAATCGCCCTCGAAGTCATCGAAGAAAATGAACTAACATCGGTGGTTAAGGTGATTCGATCCAAAATCGAAGATTTTGTCCTTCCTGCTTCTCTGGGAAAAGTGGATATCATAGTTTCCGAATGGATGGGCTTCTATTTGCTCCACGAAGGCATGCTGGATTCGGTGATATACGCTAGAGATGCCTTCCTTAAGGAAGGTGGCATTATGTTCCCTCAAGAAGCCACAATCATTATTGCTCCATGTTCAGTCCCGAGTCTTTACAAGTATTATGAGAATGTTGATGGAATTAAAATGAACAACTTCGCGAAAAGGCTACGCACCCAAAAATCCTCAAAACCAGAAATATGTTGCCTCAATAAAGAGGATCTTCTGGCAGAGGGAACAGTTATGCACTTCATGAATCTAGAAGAAGTCACACTTGAGGAAATTGAAGAAATCAGATTTGAATCGTTGGTTCCGATAGAATATCCAGGTCGCTTTGAAGGTTTTTGCATTTGGTTCGAGGTTCTGTTCCCGGCCGAAGCTCGGCAAGATTCTGTTATTTTGTCCACCGAGCCACATTCGCCTGCGACACATTGGAAGCAGTGTGTTGTTGTACTTCCAGCAGAGGCGTGTGTCGATGTTGAGAAGGGTGAACCTGTGAGTTTTTTTATCTCTATGAAACGCACTCCAGACAATGCACGCAGATATAATTTGGAAGTGGAAGTCAAGGACTCGGAAAAAGTAGACCATCCAATGCCATGCGGATGCCATATGACCAAGTGCATTCTTATGAAAGCCCATTTCAATAGAGTGATGTCTGGCGAAATGGTTGTCGACGAAGATGAGGCCGTACAGGTGGGCAATATTGTAGAGAAACGATTGGAGTGAATGAGAGTTACCGATTTCTCTTTATAGTTAGAAACATGGTATATATAACAATGTATGTACGTCTATTTAATACTTAAGTACATAAAAAAGGTAAACAATCGAATAAGACGCAGTAAATTATTTAAAAATTTTCGTTGACAATGTCATGGTCTAAACTGATGTCGGAAAGTTCACAAAGCTCCACATTTCTAACATTCACGACTTTTCTCGAATGAAAGTCACTTTGATTCATCTTCCTTACATTTAGTCGTAGTAAATATAGCCATGATTTTTAAGTTCGGAGAACGCATTTATCGCATAGCCGTGACAGTTTTTAGTTTTATTACGAAATTCACCGACCGTATTTTCTTGGTAAAAATTGTCACTTTTCTCGTTTTATATTTTGGGTACGAGCTGAAAAATTTTAAGTGGAAAATGAACCTAGTACGTAACATGCGTAATACAATCGAGTTCAATCGATACAATCGAGTATAGACAGTTCCTTATTTGGCTCAGCCGATTGTTTTTGATTCAATTGAAGAAAATAAGAAACGGCCTATGCTCGATAGAAAACTCGAATTTGAACAACTTATTACATGGATATTCGATTCTTCTAATAGGCAGATTTAGACAGACAAAACAGCTTTATAAAGCTATATAAATATTCTTTTGATTAAAAATATACAATATACTTTCCACAAGGAATCCTCTAAGCTCATGGGATCAGAGTTATCTCGAATCGATCTTCGAGTTGTTAATAAGTCTTCCCTTCGGCCTTCACTTCTATCTTCAAAGAAAAAAAAAAAAACAATTACATACAGCCCTATTCTGCTATCCGATTCGATCCAATCTTTCGATTCACGTGAATGTTTAATTCAATTTGCTCAAATTATTTATTTAAAACTTATGTCTTTTCAATGCAAATATCTTAACCAGTACTTGTTTTTGAAATTGTAAAATGGATCTTATTGTATTAATTATATTTTTATCGCAATTTATACGCAATATGGAACAATAATTTCCTTCCCGCGGATAGCAGAATGCAAATGTTCACGCGAACGTTTAGCAGAATAGAGGGCTGATATATATACATAATTATTTTTTTTATTTAATTATCAAATTACAAATTGAGCCAAATAAACAAAATTTGAGATGAAAACGTTTAAATTATTAACATCGAAAATTTGACACTAAAATATTCAAATACGTTGATAGCCGCTGGCTATTAAAGGAGTCTTATTCGTTGTATACGGCTTTCATACTATCCGTTTCAAATACAATACGATACAAATACTTTTTCAGGTACGATGCGAAGTTAGAATTTCATAATTGCCTGTGAAATCAAAAAAATCATTACACGCCTCAGACTCGTGAATTCTTGAATTAAAAAATACAAAATGAGCTGGATTTTAAAGATAAAAGTTCAGATAAGTTTTCTTTACTATACTACCATGTATACTAGTTAATGAAGCGAAAGGAAGTCTTTTAATTCTTAGAAATAGTTTCAATTTTGTTTTTTTTTTAATAAATCACAAATGTTTAATCCTCGAACTGAACTTAATAAAAATGGCGTGTTGACAAGGCCCTCACTAGTCAACTGATGAGTCCAAGTGAGATCGCCGGGACGAAACGCCAATATTTATGGACTAAAGGCCGTTTAAAGCTATTTTGAATCAGTTAAGAAATATATATCGTAGCTTTTTAAGCAATGTTCCTTTGATTAAATTATTTTATTTGCTTCAAATTGTTTATGATAAACTTAGCTGCAGTTGCGGTGGGGGAGTCCCAGCGGAATGCGGTGGTTCGTGTTTTTGCGACAAATGACTGCCGGACGTTATAACCAAGGTATTAGAGCTTAACTTAAAGCTGTGAATGGGTGTAAATCCCCTGCAAAACTATGTTTTCTTCGAACAAAATGTAATGTAATAACATTCATTCTTAAAGAGCCACAATCAAAACATTAACAAAAACCAAATGTAAACAGAGCCGCATAGTATAATGCACTTTCATTGATTGAATCATAATTGTGTTGTTCCCTTTGACCAACAAAATCAACATCGTTTTGGTGACGATGCAATATGAGTGGCATAGAATGTATTTTACTACACTAATCCAGAATGCAAATTATGAGTAATAAAACTGTCACAAATAATTTGCATACATTAGAAGAAAAGAATATTAATAATAATAAGTGGGGATAGCCCAAATAATTTGTAAAAGAATTTAGATATAAATAGCTGTAAGAATTGTAAATAAAATTAATTCCTGACTTGAAACTAATGTGGAATCATTTTAACTGCGGCTCCCTAGCCACAATTTGAAGCGAGCTGCGCTAAATAAAGCAAACCGAAGCGTGCTACGCCATATAGCTTAGGGCTTAGAAGGACAAAACATTACAAAAATGTGACGGAAAAAATCGTAGCTCTTGGACACAAAATATTTCGAGACGTGTTTTTATAGGCTTCCTTAGAATGCCTAATCCACATTAAAAAACCATGAATAAAAAACAAATTTAGGTAATCCTTATTCATATAACATCTTCTCTCTTTCTTGAGCAAATAGCTCCAAAAATTCCAGAAGGGAGCGTTAGAAATTAGGGATTAAGAATAATAATTGTCTAGTAAGTCTACCTTAAAGTTGGTAATGACAAAAACGTTTGAAAAAAAAATTATTCGAAAATAAAATCTTATTTCCCTTACATTTAGTTTTCCCCTTTTTTAAAACAACAATTAAGTATTGAAGCTGCGAGAGATCAAAATACAGTAAATAAGCAAAAAGGTACTTAGATTAATACTATTCTCAACGCCTCAAATGTACCTAGGAATCTTGATAATTTTTTTAATGCATTTCAGCTATATCATACGCAACATGCTAATATTGCCGAACGCTGTAAGGCACGTTATTTGGCCTACAGATTTATATTTTTATTACTAACATCTTTAAACACCTCATTTTACGCTACCACTGCAACAGACGAATATATTTGACCAATTGTAAATGCCATTTTTATTTTGTTTTATACTTACAAAAAAGTACGTATACACCCCGTCGTACCAATTATTTTTTTCTCGTCCTTTTAAAAAAAGCTGGTGACCAAAAATTAATTGATATAATGGCACGAGTACGATAACTTTGGCGCCAAAAATTGATAACTGTTTTTTTTTAGAGGGGTCAAAAACAAGCATTTTTTACTATGGGAGGGAGGTCCATCTCGCCCTGTTTAGGAGGTAGGGGCAATTTTAGAAAAAAATGACTTAAAATGAAAAAATAATTATTAAAAAACAACGGCAACACTTACAGTAAATTAATATACCGTTTTTAAAAGCTAGGAATCTATACTTTAATCCTGCATTTAAATTAAATTATTTTAGCTGATAGTTTTTAAAAAATTCGCATGCAAAATCGAAATTTTGATAAGAAAATGGAAAAAAAAGCTTAGACTAAATTTTCTCAAAATTGTGAAACGATGCGCTGAATTTGCTTTTTGTGATCAATGCCAATATCAATTTTGAATCGACCACGAAAAAACGAATTGATTAATGTCTTCTAAAGGGTCCGCCATCTAACGTTTTTTTTCAACTAGTGCTTATTTCGTGAATGGTAACACTTAGCTCATGTCTGATTTGACAGATAATTAGTTTTATCCTTCCGCTGAACCAATATGGTTGTGTATACGCTTCGCTAAGTGGACCTGCGATCGATTTAGAGAAGATGCCGATTTTGCCAAAAAAATCATCTTTTCAGATGAAGCTCATTTTGATCTTGGCGGGTAGTAAACAAGCAAAATTGTCGCATTTGGGGCACAGAAAACCCGCGCGCATACATTGAAAAGCCGATACACCCAAAACGAGTCACTGTTTGGTGCGGATTTTGGTCCATAGCCATAATTGGGCCATTTTTCGAAAATGAGCAAGGAGTGGCCGTTACAGTCAATGGCGATCATTATCGGGCCATGTTGAACGAATTTTTGTTCACAAAAATTGAAGAGGAGGATATTGGCAACATTTGGTTTCAACAGGACGGCGCTACGTGCCACACAGCCGAAGCTACACTCGATGTTTTGCGCCATTTCCAAAAAAAAAGAAAAGTTATTTGGCGGACCCTATATATGTATATCCAAGTCAACAGCTGATTTCTAAATATAGGTACATATACGTGGCCCAAAGTTGCACATTTAAAATTTTCAGACATGAAATTGTATTGCATTATAAAAAATTCACATAAGGTAATACTGTACGACTGCAGCAAATATATAAATTTCTTAATATGTATGTTTGTGTCTTACATACCTATATAATGCAATTGTAATGTTCAAAGTAGGTATATGTACACACCTCGATCATATAAAAATAAATGAACAAACATCCGAATTTCGTACCGTTATGTTTTTTATGCAAATGTGGTACAGGTTATTGTTTACAAAGGTCATTCATTATTCCACCTTTGTAGAGTGAAGTGTTTTTTTTTCTGTGAATACAAAATGGCGGCTATAAGCATCCACTACTTCACGATAAACTAAATAACTTTTCAATATTTTGTTCGTTCGGGGATTTGGTGTCGACAAACGAAAAAAGCATTGCTTTTTTGGAAGAAATTGGGCTGATTCCCAGTAAAACGTTAACTCCCCCACTTTTTTGCAACTTACCAATGAAAGTAGAAAAATTTTAAAATATTAAGTTCGGTTGGATGTGGCGATGCTCAAAAAAAGCTCTAAAAAATGGTACACAAATTGTAGCAATACAATCAACCCATCTATCGGCACATTTTTCCATGGACCTCAATGTCGGCTAGAGATTCGCGAAGTGCTTGCGATAATTATCTCTTTTGTGATTAAAATACCTGTGAATACAGTTTTTTAGGTAAGTTAGTTAAATCTTAAGCTACAACTTAAGGATTTGTTTTTAAATATTATTTTATATCATTATTTTAAAATAAGCATTTAACTGCTTGGCGCCATCACGACTGTAAAAGTGAGCTTAGTAAATCTACTATAATAGATTACTTTAACTATTGTCGCGAAATAGCCGAAATAATAGCGTCTCACGTTGATGTTAACATTGGCGGCGAAGAAAACATTGGGCTCCCAAATCATGGAATTTTTACTAGACGTTAAAAAAGTGTACCCAGGTTTTATCGATGGTGAAGAAAGTATGGGTTTGCAACTAAAGGACTTCGACCCTCCCACTGTTCACAGTGATCACTTAGAGGGTGTTTTACCGCCAAAACAACCTCGGCTTTTCACCATCAACGACGAACTCAATGAACTCGACAGTAACACCAGTACGGACGATGACTTCATTTTGACGAGACTTACATACCTCCTTAATGCATTGAACATTGACTTTACTATTTTCAACTAACTCCTGACTTACTCACAAACTGACCGACTGGGACGCGGAATGCAATGCAATTCTACCTCCTCGTGGTGCATTCTGGGTAACGCTAAATGAATTGCTGTACTTAACTTACAAAGATGAACCTAATCAACGTAAATACCAAAAAACAAAAATCTCATAAGAAAGTAGTTTTAGTAATTTTCAATTTTCTCAAAAACTGGAAGACATAAATCGTTTCGGTTTTTTGTGTTCGATTCAGGATTAATATTTTCATTAACTTTTATTAGCTAATTTAGCACATCATTTCAACATTTTGAGAAAAATTGGTCTATACTTTTTTTTCTATTTTTTTTTATCAAAATTTTGAGTTTGCCCGCGAATTTTTTAAAAACTATAGGCTAAAATAATTTAACTTAATTGCAGGATTAAAGTATAGATTCCTAGCTTTCAAAAATGGTATATTAAATTACTGTAAGTGTTGCCGTTGTTTTTAAAATATTATTTTTTTAATTTTAAGTCATTTTTTCTAAAATTGTCCCTACCTCCTAAACGGGGCGAGGTAGACCCTCCACCCATAGTAAAAAATGCTTATTTTTGACCCTTCTACAAGAAACCATTATCGATTTTTGGCGCCAAAGTTATCGTACTCTCCCCGATATAATTTATATACATTGATATAAAAGTTATAATTAAATATAAGTACTAAAATTAAATATACCAAAAGGAAAACGAAGTATAAAATAACAATTAATTTCAAATTCCGAAAACGCAATTATTTGTTTTTTGGCACCAAAACCCTTCTAACCCATCGAAGCCAAAGCCAATTTTCTATGCCTGCTCCAAAACTCACAAGAAAGAGCATATGTATATGCCCAAATTATATGAGATTTACATATTAAGTATATGGTCTTACCGCCTTAAAAAAAAAAAACAATCTTCAGGGTCCAAACAAACATGATTCATTATACTTTATACATGGCTACATATATATTTTACCTTTTCTAAAAATTAAAAGTGCATTGCCTTGATCATCAATTGGCGTTACGCATCATTGGAACGCCACTTTTTTCTAAGTCAGTTTTGTTCCTCATCAATTACACGCATGGTAGAACACTGAGCAGCTAAATCTTCTCTTTTTAATGATTCAGTAGAATAAATCAAACGATTTGATATGAAAAACGTAAATTCTAAAATAATGAGAGAACGTAAAGACTTACATAGACATACATATATTATTTCAGATTCTGACTCTGAGGGCAATTGGTTCTCCCGCTCTGAAAAATCCCATGCATGAGTTTATACTTTCCACGCGATCACGCTCTGCAGAACAAAAATTAATAATAGAAATTATTACATTTCTGCTTCCTACACTCATATCATATTTTTATGAACGAGATAATTTATAAACATCTGAATTCAAAATAACAAATAATTAGTCAAAAAAAAGAGACTTTTTGAGTAATTTTGCTTTGACACACTCAGCTCAACTCATCATCATGATGAGGGTTCAAAAAGATCGTTAATCACTTTTGTCATTCCTGAAAATATAAAATTATGAATTATTTAAAAAGAAAATTAAAGAGAAATAAAAATTCAACAGCAAAAAAAATCAACTTATATTCTCCCTCTCGCGTTCTCTCGAAAATCATGATCATGAGCATGACAAAGTGCGTGACTCAGTGTCTATGAAATTCCTTGTAGCAAAATAAACAAAAAATCATCAACAAAATAAAATTCTGGCTAAAGAAAAGTACTACCGACAGTGTTGCCGCAGCTAATAAATTTAAGAAACAAAATCTACGAAAAGATCGCACGAAGTTATGCTCTAGTCGTTTAAGTTTATTACGAAGAGGGACATAAAACTTAATGTTTCAATAATGTAATGACATTTTTCAAAAGAAAATGTTGAAAAATATGATGTAATGCAAAAAAAAATTTCACAAATCTTTTAGTCTGCTATTACACGACGACTTGTTAGTCATGACTTTTTTCGAACGTTGTTTGTGTAAAAGAGAAGAAAGATGAGACGGGAAATAAATTGTCCTGTGAGTCGTTGGCCAAATTTCGTCGACTAATTTTTGACTTTATTTTTTTGATGTTTCTTGATTGTTATCTCAGCAAATCGCTTCATTTATTTTCGTTGTTTTTAATTGGTATATGCAATATTAGAAGCGATAACCTTGCAACGGACGATTCCGGAGACGGTACAATCATGAATTGTACGCAATCTACCTTGAAGCAGATATCGTGACAAAAATTAAGCTCGGTAGACTCCGGTGGGCAGGGCACCTAGCTCGCATGAGCGAAGAGGAACCTGCTCGGAAAGTTCTTTGTGGTACATTCTATGGTAGACGACAGCGTGGTAGACCATGCTTGCGCTGGAGAGATGGCGTAGACCTGGACGCCCGGAGCCTTGGGGTGCGCAACTGGATGGCGGCGGCTCGAGACCGGGATGGGTGGAGAGACTTGTTGAAGGAGGCCAGGACCGGACCCCGGTTGTCGAGCCGACGATGATGATGAACCTTGCAACGTCCCTCACCCACGGGCATAAAAATCGCAAGAAGAAATTTCAAGGTGTAAAAGCAGTCTCAGTATTAACTTAAGACAACTGTCAGTGTGATTTTGAAATTATTATTTTAGACATTTGGTACCAATTTTATGGTTTTTTGCGCCAAATTTATGTAAGCAACTGTTTTATCGAAAAATTGTGTTCAGCTAAGGCTCATGTTTGGTTCAGTGGGTATGTCAAAAAGCAATGCAGGCATATGCCCAAGGTTGTATGTATGCCGTATGTATTCTCCCGATCAAACACAAATAAATGGCTATTCAATGAAATTTGACGTGTTTTGTTCAAAATCAAAGTTAGTAATGGCCTAAAAAACACCCTGTACAACTAGCTGATTTTTTGAAATCAAAACGATAAAAATGTTTCAATTTGATTGGCTCTCATCAGCCTTGAACTGAAGTCAAAGCCTTCAAATTTGTATTTGAATATGTTTTAAAAATAAAGTTGTATGAATTTCTCGATTACAATAAAAAAAATAATAACTAAACTACTAATTCTAACCAAATTAAGTCTTTGTTAATAAAAGTGTAGATTTTAATCAAAATTTGAAGAGAAGTTCTCGAGAAAACGGTCTTAGCCTGTGGCTTAATTTCTCACAGAATACTCATCCTGGCATAAAATGGCCAATAGAGTCGCGTTGTTTCATATTGCGTTGGGATGTTAGCGATCTCACTCTCTTCGATTTTGTTATGACATCGCTGCTTAAAATCAAATTTGACTGATATGTTCTTTTTCCTTTTTTGTGTACAGATGACTCTGTCATGTCAAGACATGAACTACCCAGCGAAGGAAAAAAAAAGAAAATGCTCTAATTTGTACATCAGAGATTTCGTTGGCGATAGAAATATCAATGGTGACGATATGGCAATGGCAATATTGCCCGTTAGATACAAGGCCGAGGCAATACGTTTTGAAGTTTCGCCTTTTTCAAAATACTTTTTGGGTGAATTTGAATGACTTTTCCTCCATTTTTAAATTAAAGCTCAAAACATGAGAACGCTCGAAAATTAAGTGAATACAAATTGTACGTAGGTATGTACGTATCACTGATCTCTATAATACACTGGATAGTGGATTCCCTTTATGTATAACAGTTTTTTTTGACTCCAATTGAAGATGACATTCTGGTGCCAAGCACACCTTTTGACGTCTGTATTTAAAAAAAAAAAGTAATTCGACGTACATTTTTCAGTTCACTGGTTGAGCACAGTACGAGCGTCAGGACGCGCGGCAGCGAGGGCGTTCACATGAGCGTGATTATTAAAACTTGTGTCGAATTTCTTTCAACCATTTCAGGTGGCTTATTTTTGTATACGATGGTGTGAGTTCTATTTGACAATAATTTGAACACAAAAAATAATGCTCCTACAAATTCACAACAAATATTTCAAACTGCCTTTAATTTACCATTTATAAGATTAAGTACAAATTTATTTTAGTGAATAGATGCAAAACAAAAAAAAATTGTGCGTTTATCCAAGCAACAAAAAATTACAATTTAGTTTTTGTTACAATTTGTGCAAATTCGCAAGAAATGTCACCTACTATTTAACTCCCAGAATCGCGTTTGTGGCTACAGACACGAAACCTAATGTGAACACATCCGACTCATTCTGACGTGCAGCAGTAGTTAAAACAAAACAAAAATCTTTGCCCGTTGAAGGATTAATTAGAAACATTTCACTTACAAAATATAAATCTTATTAGGAAAATGCTTTCAATTAAAAAAATTGGATTCCGTAGGGTTTAAGTGCCAAAGATAAGGTACAGACAGAGAGAACAGATATCACAAAAGAAAACGTCAAAAAAATGAACAATCTTAAGCAAAAAATCAAAAAAATCCTTACTTTCTTCGCCATCATTTTCTCACCATGAAGTGGAGTGAGATAAAGTACAGAGACGCCAAAAAGGAGACATTCCAATGTGAATACCGTTCTATAACGAGATTTTATGTATTTTAACATTGTAAGATAAGGACGCGCGCCATGACTCGCGTGTATTGTGTTCAGCCACTTTGACTAAAAGAAGTTATACTGTTATACAAACCTGGTGCCAAGCGCACCGTATAACAATCTTCAATTGGAGTCATTTTGTTTGTATGAATACGCTATCCAGTGTATTATAGAGATCAGTGGTATGTATATTATCAGAAAGAGGAAATTTAAACATTAGAGGCCATTAGCTTTGCTTGCCATTTCAATAGTGAATATTACCAATGAAACTACATCGTTAGCACGTGGACTGTCACGGCGAAGGTCCTGGGATCGAATTCCATTCTCTGCCACCTAAAAAACAAAAACATTCTTTTCACGCGAAATGCCCCTTGCGAGGAATTGCAAATCCTCCAAGAGTATATTTCATCCTTATTCAATTTAATGTCATTAAAATGGATGCAATTTGCAATTACAACCATTTGGTAACTCTGAATAAAAAAAATCAAATTCTTATTTCAAAAGAGAACAATCCAACCCAAATATGAGAGGAGAAATAAAAACAAAAACAAATAATATATTAATAATTATAGTAAATGGTACATATGTTTGTAGATATAAATATTACAGAGAGCTTAAGCACGCCCAAGCACAAGTGACGAAGTGACTTTAGTTTTTAAACTTTTTTGTCTGTTTGATAGTTGTTTTTAATGCAGCTTTATGACTGTATATTTTTTGTTTTATAGATCTTGTACTTACTGTCAGATATACTAGATAGAGATTACCTATATTTAATTTTGGAAGCTCAGATGCGCGTGTGCGTCTTTTTAATGGTATCTGAAAGAATAGAGCTCTCTATCAGTGTTGACATTTTTATTGAGAAATAAGTAGTGAGTACTTTTTAATTTAGTACGAATTTGTTATTTAACTTAAATGATTTAAACACAAAATGCGACACAAAATTTTATTATAGATTAAGCTGGGTTTTATTGGCAGTTTTACACTTTTCTCTTTCTAATAAAGGCTACCCATGGAGAACCAAGCTACACCATTGAAGATGTCGTTTCCTACATCAGTGAGCGATTTTAATGACAGGTTGTGCTCATTGTAATTTTTGAAAATCATATAAAGCAATACAACAATTTATTTTGAAAACAGCTCTAACGACTTTGATTCAACTTTTCATACATGTATTGTCTATAACAATTGAATTTGATCAAAAAATCGCATAATGAAAAATGATGTGATATAATTTTGACGCTTTTTGAGAAAATTACCCTAGTTGTTCGTTGCTCGTGCAGCAAAACTCTTTTGGCCCGAGTAAAATAAATAGAATATTTTCAAAAGTCAACTCCATCAGTATCCCCTGCCCCAAAACTTCAGTCTTTCGGCCAATTCCGTAAGAGTGAGTTTTTTTTTGTGCACTCAAAAAGGCGTGTTCACTTCAAAGAGTGAGGTGCAAATTTGTTGACAGATAACGTGTACACTAAATAGGCAAATTTATTCACACAGGTTTTGATCGTGAATAGAAAGTATACACAGAAAATTATTCTCACTTCCGGAATTTGGCCCCTGGGTGGAAAAGGATGCAAAAAGTGTGATCTTTTCACAGGTCCAACAAAAATCAACTTTCTTCATGGATTCAGAATAGCCCTAAATTGAAAAACTACATTTTGATGTGTAAACATCCAAGCTGGCGGTGGAGTGAAAAAAACGTGAACGTTCGTGTGCAACGTTACGGTGTGCAACGTTACGATCTGCTACTAGGATGGGTGCGTTCAGTGAAAAAAATCTTAAGATCCCCTTCAAGCAAAAATAAGTCTGTTTTGGATCCGCGCACGTTGATGTTTACACATATTAACCGTGAGTCCCGGCACTCACACAATTTTTTTTTAATTAACTCCGAGTTAAATCACAGTTAGTTAATCCTGCAAATAGTTTAATCTTAAGTTAAATCAAAAGTAGTTTTTCAGAGGAGAATTAAATTTAACTCGTAGTTGTCAAAAATCTATCGAAATCGAAGTGTGACAGTGTAAAAATCAATGCTTCGCTATCGAATTCAAGATGGCACCACAATGAAAATCACCCTTTTCATAGTGTGGCATCTTTCAGAAAAAACCTATTCAGGTAATCCAGAGTTAACTCACCAAATTTGTTGAGTTAACTGGGGATCTAAATTGATTGAAAAACATGAAAACGCTGAAAAAATGGGCCTTAGCGCGATTCTTATGTACATGTATCATAAAAGAAATCCCATCTTAACTCGAATATGGCATAGAACGGGAAAAGTTAATAAACAATAAATAATTTAAAAAAAAAGTGTCAACACTTACTTATCTCTCTCATCGTTTAGATTTCAATATAATTTATATCTATATTCACAGCGCACATCACCGCCTTAAACTACCCCAACAATTCGATCGAGTAAAATTAAACTTTTTCAGTCTATCGCTGATCGCTCGATGCTGTAATAGCATATATTTTAATTTAGGAATAAAACAAACTCAAACTCTCTCATTCGAATTCTTTAAGAAGATTAAACAAAAAAAAAAAAAAACGGAAACGGAAAAGAAAAAAGAAAATATTCTCCCGACTAAAAAATACATATCGAAACTATAAATAAATTTTGGAAAATTTTAAATATATTCGTTTTATTTGTTTATTATTTTTGTCTATTCTAACAACATACATACATATATATATTTATATTTTATATACATAAAAAAAAAAAATTGTAAATCATTGTTGGTGTGTTTTTTTTTTGTCATTAGAATGTTTGATTTATTTTATTTGCATCTTAAAAGTTATAATTTTTATATCTATAATTAGTGCATTGTCTCTAAGAAATACGAAAACGGAAGTTGAATTAAAAAAAAAAAAGAAAAACCCAAAAATCGAAAAACGCATCTCTTTAAAAAAAAAAATAAATTGTCGTCACACTCACTCTTTAAAGTTAATTTTATATTTAAATTCATTTTTCATTCGTTTGGATGTGGATCTGCGAACAATTTCTCGTCGGTCGATCTTAACATTATAAATCAGAATCTAGACACCTATTTTCGGTTACATAAATAAAAATAAAACAAAAAAATATAGTGTGCTGCCAAAGACGAGAAAAAAAGTATAATTCATGAGCTTATACACAAACGACCGTTAAATAAAACAAAAAAAAAAATTAATAGATAGGTACATAGTATGAAATTTATGTCTCACAGTATCTAGTAGATACTCATGCAAAAAAATAAATTAATTCGAGTGCTTGTAAAAACATAAATATTTTGAAAATTAATAATTTTCTGTGACGAATATAAACAACAACATTGCTGATTTAGTGAATACAATTATTAAAAAAATTATAATTTATCAACAAAAAAAAAATTTATCACATTTATATAAATAAATAAATATACATTATGTATCTTTATTTAAAAAAAAAAATAAATGAAATAAAATTAATACGACTTTAGACGAAACGACAAATTACTCAATCGCCGCCGCCGCCGCAGAAGCCTCCTTTTAAGGAATTCTGCAACGCAAGATTGCTAAAAAATTTGAATAAAAAAATCTGTTCTTTTGTATGGATTTTATACGGAATCATCACGAAAAAGGTAGATATCTATTGAACATTTTTTGTATGGTACACATAACCAAGTTATTTTAGGTGCTTCTGTTTTTTAGTTCTGTTAAGGTCAAACTGAGAGACAAAAACTTAAGGGAAATAGTATAAAAAAAAGCTAAGATATTTTATGTTCGCGAGCACATACATTTAATAGGTAGTTACAAAATATCTTGGACAGAAAGGAAAAACAATTTGGAGCAGAACCAAAGTCATCTGTTATGATATCATTCTTAATTGTTTTTTTTTTTTTTTAATTTTAGTGATGTTGTTTTAATAGTTTCAAACTAACTTCGAGAGAATGGCAAGTTTAAGGTACTTGTCTTTGGTTTTTCGAAGGTCAGAAAACTTAGTCTTGCACGGAAATCAAATTCTAAGCTCTAAGAAAATTGTAAATGTTTGAAGATTCTCAGTGTTTGTAAATAAAGGTTGTTGTTAACTCAAGATTTTTTTTGGCAATATACATATATATTTTTTTAATTTACTATATAGCATATTTTTATCGATTGCCATCTCATTTATTACTTCCGTTGTTTAAGTTCTTGTTTCAATTTTATCATTTCGAAGGAATTTTAATGAGATTTTCTAATCGGGCAATATTGTGTTACAAATGTGTACATTACCCAAAATGTAACTAAACGAATATCGAGAGTCGAGACTAGATTTATTGAACATTATAACCAGTGTTGCCCCCCTAACTGGTGGAAAATGTAGCGTCGCAGATTTAAAACGAAGTATAGCCTTGTTTTCTTGAAAACGACATTTCCAATTCTTAAAATAAAAGAACATAACGATAATTTAAAATTTTATTTCAAGAGTTTCAACAACAAAAATAAATAATTAAAAAAAAAAAAGTTAAATAATAATAGGTACTATTTAGTCAAGAGTTTTAAAGAAAATGAATATCTAGTAAATATAATAGAAAAATAAATTATCTTGAAAAGTATTGCAAGTTCGTATTGATTCTTTATTTTTCCATATTAGTATTTCTATAATGTGTTGCATTATGGTAAGAAACAATTTGAGCGTATGTTATGTATGTAAGCTGGGTCAAAAACCCCTTCAACATCCCTTAATAATTCCTTCTACTGCATTATTGCATCCACAGTTGAAATATGTAATGATTTCTCAGATTATCCTTTATTAAATTTAAGCTCGAAAAACTCTTTTCTGCAGTTGCACTGCTATGAGGCAGACTACATACGGTTAGCATGTAACTGCATACATTTTCGAAAGCTGGCTTTCCTTCAAAATTGTTTGCTTTCTTTAAACTTAGCCAGAAGTGCACAAAGTCTTCATGATAAAATTCGTCTAAGAGTTCTTTAAAACCAACTACGAACCAAAATTCATCATTTAAGGCAACCTTTTTTCTTTTGTTCGCAATAAAATGGGAAATTTTTAAGTAAAGGCATTATAGTCGGAATTTCACCTTTGGCGATTTTAAAAGGGTCTAGCACAATAAAGTATCTAATCTTGTCGTCACTTTTAAGGTCAAATCTTTCATGAAGTTGTTAACACAGTTTTACATGGTATTTACAAAGTTGGGATTTTACTTATTAGGAGATATTGTTTTCAATATTTTGTGTTGGCCAAAATTCTTCGAAACTAAATCCGAAATTATTTCACTTCTAAAGTCTAAGCCAACTGAAATCATATCTGGTTTACAAAAAGTTGATGTCAATTTAAATACCTACTTGATTTTTAATATCTAAAATTTTGAATTGTAGTGTTTTACGAATATTTAACGATTGTACGCAGTGTCTTTTTTTAGAGAAAAAATGTTGCAAAAACACTACAACTGTAGTAGGGGGGCAACGCTGTTTATAACGCATGTAAATATATTCGGCTCAATCAGCAACTCAAAATCTGCAATTCCATTTCATGTGTTAAATAATGGACATGAAAACATATCCATTGACTTTATTTTAAGAAGTTAACGACCACATGTTGCATATGAATTTTTGTTTTTCATACAAAAAGACCTAAATGCACTAAGCTTTAGACGACGCACTGTGGTCCAAAAATCCAAAAGTATACGTATAGTGGAAAAATAAAACATCCGATTTTCGTTTTTTATTTCTACTAGGAATATAAACAGTTGGCTTTTCCAAGTTGGGCAATTTTGTTCTAGAGTAAAAATAATAACAAAAAAACGAATTTATTTATTTTCATTTTTGCAATTATGGCACATTCCATGAAAAATCTTACTTTTGTTCAATGTTACGTGGTTGTTTTCTTTTTAAGTAAATTAAAATTTGAACTTTAAAAATAATAGATTTTTTAATAAATAGGAATAAAACTTTTTTGTATGAGTTTTTTGAGGTTTGAATGGAGCTACAATAAAAATCTCGCTAGATCCCACTGACAAATTATAATATTTAGTTAAAGGCACTACGACCTCTTATAGTACAATCCTGAACTCAAATTGTTGTGATGTACCCCCTTCCTTCTCATTTTTTGTCTAGTTTGACTGCCACAGTCAAGAAAAAAGTTTGTACTTGGTAATTACACGAGGACGCATTGAAGAGAAACTGAATTTCGTTTTTTTTAAGGCTTTACAAAGTGGCTATAACTCAGAAATCGAGTAAATCATTGCTCCCCTTCAACAAGGCAATAAAACCCCTTTCACTCAAGGCTTGCTATCAACATCTTTAGTACTGATCAAATGCATGAAGTTTGTCAGTTCAGCTTTTTTTTCAAGAATATCTATCGATTTAGTTTTAACGATAACGGTGAGCAAAAAACTGGTTCAAAATAGAGGTTTGTCCAAATTAAAAAAAAAAAACAGCTGTTACTCGAAAACCGTTATGATTCGGTATGAATAAGTTACTAAATTCTAAGAGCTCATGACCTAGCATATCACCATATCCAGTTTTGACCATTCTTAATGGGACACCCTGTGCCTGTATGTATTTTTAAAAAAAGGTGTCCTGCTAACTTGACATCAAGTTGCATGTATTTTCTACATTGAACACAGATACATAAATGACTATTTAAATGAATTTCTTACAAAAACACCCTTATTTCATTCTTGAAAGTTTCCCCAGGTGAGCAAACGGTTTTAAAAATATAATAAAACTTAAAAAATCTAAACGAAGTGTATGTAAAGGGTGGTCCAACGAAAACGCACGATGTTAATGGTAAATAAAACAAAAAGTTTTCAGATAATTATCTTAATATTTATTATTATAATAGAAGGATCTATGACAATTATGTGTGAAACAAAATATCGGCCAAATGCCCGCCACGGCTTCCGTGGCATACCTCTATCCGATGGTCCATATTTTCCCAAAGAAAAAAGTCCAACGGTGTCAAATAACATGATCTTGGCGGCCAATTAACATCGCCACGACGTGATATATCACGGCCATTGAATTTCTCATGCAAAAGAGCCATTGTTTCGTTGGCTGTGTGGCAAGCGGCATCATCCTGTTTGAAGCACATATCGTCCAGGTCCATATGCTCAATTTCTGGCCACAAGAAATCCGTTATCATCTCGCGATAGCGAACATTATTCACGGTAACAGCTTGGCCGACCTCATTTTCGAAGAAGTACGGCCCGATGAAGCCACCAGCCCATAAACCGCACCAAACAGTCACTCTTTGCGGATGCATCGGCTTTTCAACAATCACTCGTGGATTCTCATTTGCCCAAATGCGGCAATTCTGCTTGTTAACGAATCCACTGAGGTGAAAGAAAGATTACCTATGCTACCAAAAAGATCACGAAGTGCACGAAATGCATTTGAACGCCCATTTCCGTAAAAGGCTTCAACAATCTTAACGCGTTGCTCAATTGTGCACTTCTCCATGGTTGACTTTGTCAAACACTGAAACAAAGAAATGTCAAATTAAGCTGGGCAAAAAACTTGACGTTAAGATCTGACTCACAATTAACATCGTGTATTATAGTTGGCCCACCCTTTACAATGTATAAACGCGCTATAACCGTTTATTATGTCACATCATTGATGTGTAAACATCTATGCAGGGGGATAGTCTCAATTTAAAATGTGGGCACGTCCCGTGTAGCACGTTACGTGTCACACGTACACGTTACGATACAGTTGCATTATGTATAGTGGCTGCGTACAATAACAAAACTCCTCCACTCAGTAGAACGTTGATGTTTCATCTTAACCTTGAGTCCCAAGCACTGAAACATTTTTTATTGTTTCTTCGGTTTGTTGTCCTTCTAATATTAGAAATTCATACTTGTAACACATTAAGGTCCATTTTCTGAAACGAATTTTAAATATTTGAGGAAAAGGTAGAACATAAGCGCTAATGTTGAACAAAAAAATATATAAGTTTCGCTTCAGCAAATGAGCCTAAGTAGCGTTCAATTCATGAATATACAATAGAAATATTGTCGTTTGACATTTGCCTATACAAAATTTGCAATGAAATTACAAAATATTTGTTTCCAAGCTTATCAAACATCTAACTTCATAAAAGCTATTTTTCGAGTAAGCAAACAATTTAATGAATCTATACACGAAAATGTACACATGTAGGTACACTTATTAAAACATGATATCAATTGCTACGACAACTCAACAAAAAAATGTTAAAATACATCAATCGATTAACAAACGGATATGAGTGTATTCATCTTTTTCAAAATTGTATCTTCGATGGCAACCTACATCTGTCTGAAATGTATAAAATCAGTGAACACCGCAAATAAGACATTTTGACTCATCTTCAGACTTATTGCAATTTTATTAAAAGTTCAAATATACATATATGTAGAATACAAAATCCAAATAGAGATGAATCAATTGAATTTCAAACCAAATGGCAAGATACAACACTTCAAGTTGAACAAGTATTTTGTATCTTTTTATCTTCTCGGTATTTTACTTAGTGAGCAACAGCAACAGCCAACAGCAATAACAACTGAACTGAACCGCCAACCGGCAGAACCCCAAAGTGCGGAAAATATCACTTCTAGTTTGAATGTGTGTAGGTGTGCATTGTGTGTATGACATCATCGTATTTTAAGTACACAAACCGCACAACATTTCTCAGTTGTTCTCACCGACAATCACTTTAACACAAAAATACACAGATACAAAGTGTAAAGTGATTTAATTATATTTTTATAAATGTTTTTATCTAAACAAAACATTTACCACCTGCTTGGGAGAGATTGCAATAATCTGCAATCATTGTTTTTTTTTTGTTTAAAGAAACGTTCATACACAGGTAGGTACTTTTTTTTGAATTCATAATTGAGGAAATAATTGACTTTCCGTAGAGTCCATATGGGCGGAGTCCATATGAATCAAAAAGAAAATAATAATTCATGAAATAAATTTATAACAAAAAAATCAAGAATTTGTCACCAAATTTGGTACTGCCGGCCGTGATTAAGTGCATGATTTGAATGCGTAATTTAATTGCAAGAAAATGAACTCATCGTATTTACATACCTATAAGATAATAATTTTTGTATTCTATAATTGCTATAGCTTAGATATCAAGCTTTTTTTTTTAGATTATATACACTCCGTGTCGTATGATTTAGGTTTTTATTAGTATTAGAGTGGTTCTTAAGAGGAAAAAGTTGGTTGCGCACCCTAACAATATTTTTATCTCTAACCCTTCCTGATCCTTTTTTTATCTTGTACACACTCAAGGGCTTATGACTACTCTTAAAATTATAAAACACAGTGCTTGCTACACAGGGCCATATTTTAAGATTATTCCCATCTATGTATCTCGTCAATAACTTGACCGATTTCGTTTAACTTTTTGAGTTAGGTACTTAGGGTTTTTTTCAATAAGGGCGGGGAGATGTTGAAATGGATTGAATAAAACTAGATGTGTGTGAGGTATTAACAAAACTCTTTTTCTATTTGAAAGGCCCATGTATGCCATTATGTATGGAATATGACATCGTTCAAATGCCCACCTCGGCTTCTTACGGTGCCACGGATCCGAGAGGTCCAATTTTCAATGACTCTTCGGCATAGATTCGACTGAATTTGAGTGATCGCCTGTGTTATGTTCACCTTAAGGGCATTGGTCGATTGTGGTTTATTGGAATAGACCAGCGATTTCATGAAACCTCAGATCGCATGAACTTGGTGGCCAATTCACGTTATATCTGCGAGATGTCAATCGTGGCGACTGCTGTGTGGCACGTAGCGCAGTCCTGCCGGAACTACATGTCGTCTAGGTCCATATGGTTCAATTTGGGTCATAAGAATTTGGTTATCATCGTTCTCTAGCGCTACCCATTGACGGTGACCTCACCAACGTCGTTTTCGAAAAAGTACAGATCAATGACGCCGCCAGCCGGCCTAAAATCCACACCAAACGGTAAATTTTTTGAGAATGCATTGTCAACTGGTGAACCTCGTGTGGGTTGCATTCATGCAAAAATGCGCCAAGTCGCTAAAGATGATTTTTCGGACAAAATTGGGGTTCCTGTTTGGAATCACTTTGCAGGAAAAAACAGCCTTTTTTCTTACTTTAACTTTTATAACTCCTGATGGAAAATTGTTTTTTGATATGTAAACATCTATGCCGGTTGTAGAGTGCAATAAAAACACGGACTTTCCTCTGTGCGACGTTACGAGGTCACACTTAACGATGTAGCACGTTGCGTTACGAAAATCTGCATAGTGTCCTAAGTTCAGTGACAATAATCTGAAGATCCCCTTTAAGCAAATTAGTCCGTTTTGGATCCGTGCACGTAGTCAACAAAGTATGGACGACTTCGCATACGGATCCTTAAAACTGCGCTTGGACAAACGTTGATATTTACACATATTAACCATGAGTCCCGGCATTCACACAACTTTTTTTTTCTGTGACTTGTGAGAGACTTGTGTTTGACCGGTCCTATTTCACAACTCGATGTGGGGAATGGCTTGTGGTCAACAGTTCTTCTGAATGTACCGCAGGCGTCGATTAACAAAAGCCTGTAACTTGCTCGTGATGTTGGCAGAACACTTCCAACTTTCAAAGTCATATAATAGCACGGTTTTAACGTTGGGTTCGAATCTGAATCTGTTCTTGTCTTGACCCAGCCTATAGCTACCAAAATCAATCTTTCCGAGAATCTGTCCCTAATTTTTCTACTTCAAGGCCTTATAACGGGTGATTCATTCAGAGCTTATTTTGAAGAGATTTTTTTTCGCAGAGCACTCGCGACTGAGGTCATGCTGTCATCTTATTTTTATTCAGCATTGTTTGACAAACCATCATGGAAAGACTCACTCCGCAACAACGTCACCAAATTAATCAGCTGTTTTATGAAAATTAGCGTTCTGTTTTTCGTACCAACCGAATACACTACATAAGTACATATGACCCAAAGTGAGAAGAATTTTGCGGCTTTAGCGGAGTGTGCGAGTGCAGACCGCACAAAACATAACCGTCAGCCAGCTATGATTCCTGAATTGGAAGGCAACACATACGTATACCAGTCGCAATGCTGGAATGAGTAATCGATAATCGGACCTTCTGAATCTGAATGGACGATATATGGCAACATTTAAATGAAAATTATATTCAAAAAGTAATAGTTGGGTAATAAAGTGATTCCACCATTCAATTCCATTTTCTTTTTCATTTAATATTAGAAGTGTCATAGGGAGTTAGTGCGATACTAAAAAGATAAAATAGGTACAGTATCCCCCGCTTAATTGATTTTTCCGCTTAAAAGTAGTTTCGACTATTTTATATATTAATTGAACATTTTATTGTACGATCAACTGAACCCCGCTCAATTGATTTACTCGCTTAATTGATCTTAAAAAACTGCAGCTTTCAAACTCAAAACAAGTACATTTTTCAGTTAATCGAACGGCGGACAAAAAAAATTTATTACAAAAGATAAACAAAAGTATAGTATGTATTACGGAAGCACGGATTTTGTTTAAAAATTCGGAACACTCTTCCTCTCTGGTTACTATTAGCAATTCCAATGTTTACAGAAAATAAGCAAAAATGATTGGTAAAAAGAACACAAGTTAATTAACTTAACAAAGTTTTTTTGTTTTTTTTCCCGAAGTTTACCATAGGTGTCTCTAAAATTTGTAAGATGCTTTTTTTATATTTCAATTGGCGAATACCGATTAGTTGCGCTATCAAGCGCATTTTCATTAATTGAACACCCGCGTTAGTTGATCGAAAAAAATCAGACAAAATTGTCCGTGCAATTAAGCGGGGAATGCTGTATTCGATGATTTTAACTTTAAGAAAACGTCAATTATAATTTGCAAAATCATCTTTTTATAGCATCATCCTTTAGAATCGTACCAAATTGACCAAAAATGTTCCCATAATATTTTCTAGGTGACGGTCTTTACGAAGTGGTTCATTATTTTTCCTTTGCATAGGATTGGTTTCAACTTCCTAGCCGGAATTCCACCTTGCTTTTCGACGAATCGTTCTCGAATTTTTGGTCATAATTCGTTTGTTTTTTTTTTTTTCAAAATAGTGGCCAAGGCACATAGATTTCCGCCTCTCCAAATTGAATTTAATAAAAATAAAATAAATTTGATGGTGCGACAGCTCGTGGTGAGCCAGGGCCTACGCCTAGTGACTTTACAACTAACTTTTAACCAATCCTGTGCCTATACGTTCTGTAACTCTCGCATCGATAAAATCAGTCGAGAAACGATGAAAATTGAAACAAATCGTATGAGTTTTGTTCCATTTTTCATCGTTTCTCGACCAATTTTAATCATGCAAGAGTAACAGAACGTAGGCACTGTATGCGTGTTGTTTGTTTGCCGAACAGGTGGGAACCTACAATTTTCTGCCGAAACCAAACGGAATTCCTCTCTCTCTTAGGATATGTCACTATGGCTGCGAGTCGAACCCAGATCTCCGGCGTGACAGTACTATACGCACTAACCATTACACCAACGGCTTCAATTAATTTAATATCTAATGTAAATCAATTTCATATTTTACGAACAATACTTTTTACTATTTGCACACAGCTGTAAAGCATTGCGTGGGTTTTAACAAAAAAACATGTAATGTCTAATGAATAAAATTACAGATTGGAATTGAAGATTGAATTTAAAAATAACAGACATAACACTTACAAAGTTCTGTACATTAATAAAGAACAGGTAGAAAAATAGCTTATTAAATAATCTGTTATTATTCGAGTGACACAAAGTGTACTTTATCTATGGTACTTTCATTTAATTAAATAAAATATCTTATGAACTTCCGTTCTTGTCATTGTGTCCTATGGATATCTTTGAAATCTCAATCTCGGTGCCTTGACAATTAAATTGAGTGCTGACTGCTGACTGGGCGGACCAAAATGGTTTCCATAAGTGATTTATTTTTGTTTCTTATTTCTCTTTATTTTTACTTGCGTACTTTTGAGATCGAAAAGAGCTCATAGCACTCAACCATTTCAATTTTGAAAATATTTATTTTTCTATTTATGAAGATAAAGAAGCACATATACATACATATATGTATGTGAATTGGAAGAAGAGTAGTTCCTATATGTGTAATTATATTTTTTTGTTTTAGTCGGTTTATCCATAAACAAACAAAAGTATGGAGTTAAATGTGTTTAAACAATTTTGGCAAGAAAATTATTTGTTACTTATATTCACGTTGTTGGCCTTTTGTTTATTGACGATTGAAAAGAAGAACTAAAAGGTTATTGAGGGGTTTTATTTTACAGTGGAGCGTTAAGTGATTGAACTAAACATTTTTAACGTCCGTACTTCGAAATTGAAAGAAACTTTGATAGAATTTTTGTTTTGTTTACTTCAAGTTGGTGTAGAGGCATAAAGAGCCACAGGTTGAGATAATTTAAGAATCACAAATAGAGTCTCCCGGAGCTCCCCCTTTGTAGTCTTCTAAAAAACAAATCCATTTATTTCGATTCTTATTAGTCGGAGAAAAAGCGTTAAGAGAAATAATGTACAGCTTGGTTTTCTGAACATTTCTTGTCTCCGGTCAAACTCTCTGTAGTAAAAGTGTCTCTATTTTTTTGATGTGTAAACATCTATGCTGGCGGTAGAGTGAAAAAAAAACGTGAACGTTCGTGTGCAACGTTACGTCGTGCACTTTACGTTTTAGCACGTTACGTTACGAAATCTGATTTGCCCCGACCAAAACAAATTGATTTTAACGCGACCGACAATTAGATTATACTTTATCGCGACCACTCATTTATATTGTTTTTGCAAACGACGAAAGCAAATTGTTTTTAGCGCGACCGACGATTTTATCATTTTAACACTTATATTTTTATATTTTTGATGTGTAAGCATCTATGCTGGCGGTAGAGTGAAAAAAAAACGTGAACGTTCGTGTGCAACGTTACGTCGTGCACTTTACGTTTTAGCACGTTACGTTACGAAATCTGATTTGCCCCGACCAAAACAAATTGATTTTAACGCGACCGACAATTAGATTATACTTTATCGCGACCACTCATTTATATTGTTTTTGCAAACGACGAAAGCAAATTGTTTTTTAGCGCGACCGACGATTTTATCATTTTAACACTTATATTTTTATATTTTCTTCTTTAATTTTTAATTATTCCCCGAACAAAATCGACGCGACACTAGTTATTAAAAAGAAAACAAAATCAAAACAAAAATAATAATAGTCAGCTGTAGGGATTGACAATTGACTGTAGGTATGGTAGGTCAATGGCTGTAGGTATGGTAGGATATCGGGTGCGTTCAGTGATACAAATCTGAACTTAAATTCTACGTTTACATTATCCCTGATTTTAAACGATGCAGTTTCTTCTTGCAATTTTAAGGCACGTAGGCGAGGGACGTAGGTGGCTGGGATATACAAAAAAGCTGAGGTTGAACAAATTCCGGAGTTATCGGCTACTTTTGTACTTGCACAAAGTAAACATCCATTAAAAATCACAGCGTCCAATTCCATAGGCGATTAATGGTGTCAATCGATTGAAACTGCGATTTTAGTGATTTTCACTGACAACAACTGCAACTAAATATTCTAAAAACTCAAGATATATAATTCGCCGGCTATCTCATTGTGACATTCATTTGAGGTTCGTTCAGTATAAAATTAAGACTCAACTTTTTGTAAGTTTTACTCCATGGAAAGATGGAGTTTCATAAGGGTTGCAAGTTCGTTGACAGTTCTAACTAGATATTTTAATTCGGCCCATGTCAGTCAAACCATTAAGTTCCTTTGGAATTTGGGTACGGCATCATTTAATTGAAACCACGAATTTAGTGCTCTCCGCTGACAGTTGTTGTTTGTCGATGCTCAGAGAGTGATTACCATAAACAATAACCATGTGTAATGTGAAGTCACCTTAAAGTTGAGAGTGAACTACGAAGCAGGACCTTCACCGTTCGTTGGACACTTCACCACCAGCCTTCTAGTGCTTGGAAATTTCGTTAAAGCGGTTCCCCCACTGGGTATTTCGCTGACGTTCTTTCAACACTAAGCTTTTTAAGCACTGCCTACAGATAGGTAATGTAGTGTTAATTATTCAATATGTTTCTTTTGATGACATTCAGTAACAAAAATTAGGCACTTGGACAAACGTTGATGTTTACACATATTTAACCGTGAGTCCCGGCACTCACATATTTTTTATTATAGTTTTTGTTATTACAGAATGTGTTTCTGAAGGAATTTGACAAGTTTTCTTCGTCTGGATACTCTTTAATGAAAAATTTCTAGGGCCTTGACTAAACTTGTCAAGAACTTGCTATTTTCCCACACGGATGGTATTCGATTTCTATAGATCACATTGAAATCCAAAATCCATCCTGTTACTCATTTTTGGGATTTTAAAACCTAGTTTCACTGTAACATACATTAAAAAGAACCTAAAACTTTGGAGCTGTGTTTTTTTTTAATTTCAAATTTTTATATTTTCAGATATCTGCTTTAAACGAAAAACCTAAGGAAAATCTACGCTATAAGAACAAAAACCATTGTAGTACTCCTAGTATAGAATATTATAAATTAAAAAGAACAAAAGAGGAAACAAAAAAACGAAAAACAACCAATTGTGATAAAAAGTAGTGTTTTAATTGATGTCATTTAAAGCATACAATCTAATCAAGTAACCCAAGTATTTATAACAAATAAATAATATTCTTTTTTGTACATAAAATAATATACAATGATTTTAACATAAGTATAAGAAAACAAAAATATACACATATACATAGTTTTTTAAGGACTACCATGAATACTTACTCATATTAATACCAAAGAACATAAGCTTAACTTCAATCAAAGCATTATTATAATATAATTAAGAAAGTCGGAGTATTATACACTAAGGGAAACATTAATTTTAACACAAAATACGAGAGATTAGCGAAAAACAAAATTTTATAAAATACAAAAATGTCTGAAAAAGTTGAGCAACATCAACAACAACAACAACAACACATGATGAATAACAACACTCAACGTATTCACAAATCACCAGAATTTCAAATGACCGGAATGATTCCTGGGGGCATAACTAGGGAAAGGAGCTTTGTGAGAACCAGCAATCACCAGGTATGTACTTTTTACATAATGCGTATTAAATAAGAAACATATTATTTATCAACTTCTAGTTGGCCCGCCCGGCTTCGCAACGGTAGACAAACCTAAGCTTTACATACAAATTACAAAAGAAAATATTATTTTTTGACTTTTTGTAATCGAATACTACTTTCTGGGGTTTACCCACTTCACGTAATGAAAGGCTAGATTTGTAAAAATATGATCCTCTAAGTGCAACCTTTGTTGCTTTCCAAACACAAACAGAATTTTTGAAATCGGATACCACTTTTCGTTTTACCCCCTTTTCCACCCTATAGGGAGGTTAAAGTTGTATTTATTCCCAAAGCTGGAAAATGTTCCCATGTAAACCCAAAAGATCTCATACCTATCTTAAGACTTTTGAACGACTGATTGATATCCATCTTAGAACAAGATTCGAGGCTTCTGTCTACGGCTCAACATGCTTATTGCAAAGGGAAATCGGTAGACACAGCTCTACACACACTGGTTAGAACCATCGAATACTCCCTACAACATAAGGAGTTCACTATGGTTGCCTTCCTAGATATCGAAGACGCTTTCAATAACGTCGACACATCTGCAATCACATCGGCACTGTCAGGTCTGAATGTGGATGCTCCGCTTGGCGAGTTGATTAATCAAATGCTGACAAGCAGGATGATAAATTCAAAGCTGGGCGGCTTTTCTACAAGAAGATCTGTCAGTAGAGGTCCGCCGCAAGGCGGTGTTCTCTCTCCCCTTCTTTGGAACTTGGTAGTAAATGAGCTGCTGACAAGCCTGGAAGCGGAGAGCTACAGAGTGTTCGCCTATGCGGACGATGTTGCTGTTACCGTATCAGGAAAACATCTCAGCACCTTAAAAGAACTCTTGCAAAACGCTTTAAACAAGTTAATAAACTGTGGGCTGGGTGATAACCCTCATAAGACAGATCTTGTCCTCTTCTCAAGGAAATACAAAATCCCCCACAAAGACCCTCTGTTTATCAAAGGGATTCCACTTCAATTCTCAGACGAAGCCAAATATTTGGGCCTTATCTTAGATAAGAAGTTAAGTTGGAAGCCCAACATACAAGAAAGAATCAAAAAGGCAACTGTTGCACTCTTTTCATGCAAAAAAGCCGTAGGAAACAAATAGGGTCTTAAACCCAGCATTACTCATTGGCTATTCACCTCGGTTGTCAGACCGATTCTTACATACGGTGTGACAGTATATGGTGGACCGCTTTAGATAAAACGAGGAACTGCGAAAAACTAAGCAAGGTCCAACGGTCAGCCTCCCGTTGCATGGGCGGAGTACTTCGTACAACCCCTTCTGCTCCATTAGATATTACGTTCTATTTAGCACCTCTCGATATATATGCTAAACAAACAGCTGCAAGCACAGCCATTCGTCTTAAAGCCTCCTCACAGTGGACAAATAATGATTTTGGCCACACCATCATTCTGAACTCATTGGGAACAATTCCAAGTAACATTGACTACACCATCCCCCAGTTACAGCTCGATAAAAACTTCCAGGTCACCATACCCTCTAGATCTATCTGGGAGGATCTGATATTTCTGAAAGATGGATCAATCCACTTCTATACGGACGGATCAAACACTGATGACGGAGTTGGTGGGGGTGTGTACTCAGACACGATGAATTTAAATCTCTCCTTTCGCCTTCCCAATCACTGTAGCGTGTTCCAGGCGGAACTTTTGGCGATAAAAGAAGTATTGTCTTGGTTAAAGAAAACGTGATATCTAACACAGGTATCCGCATCTTCTGGGATAGCCAAGTCGCCATAAAATCACTGGAATCTGTCTCTACCAACTCAATAACAGCCCTTAACTGTCATCTGATCATCTCTCATTGAGATGGCACAGCAGTTTAATATTCACCTCTGCTGGGTGCCGGGCCATAGGGACATTCCAGGAAATTGCAGGGCTGACGAACTCGCCAGAAGTGGAACAATACTACCTATTTTACCCATTGCTACGTGTAAACTTATGCTGAAGCAAGATGCAAGTGAGAAAACAAACCTAAGGTGGAACAACATCACCACCTGTGTAGCGACAAAACAGATATGGCCAAATCTGGACCTGAAGCGCTCTAAGAGTTTAATATCTTTAAGCAGACTGCATATCGGCTCCGTTATAGGTGTCATTACCTAGCACTGCTTGATAGGCAAGCACGCAATGATGCTTGAAATATTCTCAAACGATTTCTGCAGAAGCTGAAGAAGGATGAAGAATCGATTCCTCATCTCCTCTGCACTTGTCGTGCTCTATCCAAACGACGTAAACTCCATCTCAGAGCGTACTTCTACAACGATCCTAGTGATCTGGTAAATGTTGACATAATTAATCTCGCACGCTTCGTAAGGAGCTCTAATTGGTTCAACGAATAGAAAGGAAAGTTCCTAGATTCTTATGGTATCCCAATGGACCAACTATGGTCTAAGTGTGTCAAGCTTTCTGCTTGGCAGTCACCTTAACCTAACCTAACCTTCACCATATAAATGCCAAATTTTTGAAAAAAAAATATTCCTAAAGCCATCCACTCAAAAAAACCTTTCAAACACAAAAAGAATTTCATAATTCGAACATTTTTTATTTGTACCCTATTTCTCCCTACATATAACAAAATTTGAAAAAGAATATCCGAAGCCATTTCTTAAGAAAAACCTTTAAAACACAAGAAGAATTTCTTAAATCAGATTTTTTTTTATTTTAACCCCATTTCACCCTACAAAATGTAATTTAAAAAAAAATATCCAACAAATCAAAAATCATTGAAATTGGTCCACCCGTTTCTGAGTTATAAGTGTTGTAACTAAAACAACTTCGTTTTATATATTATTTAAGATATAAGCTTTCTGATATTAAATATGGTGGCCTTCTGTGCAAGACGCTTTCAATCTTCAATGTTATCTAAACATTTAGAGAATTTAGGAAATTAATAAGTTTGTACTTTAATTTTTCATACCATTGTACGGCGTATTTTAGACGCAATTGTTCAACTTACCGAACAAGTTTTTAACAGCTAGGAAATGTTTTCCTCGTCTAGATTTCCCTATACTGAAAAATTTCCAGGGCCTGGACCAAACTTGACAAGAACTTGCTATTTTTTCAGACGGGTCGCTACTAACAATATTTTTGTCATTATCAAATTTGTTTACGTCAGCGCATTCAACAATGACAAATCACCCAAAAATAAAATGTATATAAATATTAAAATGTCAAATCATCCAAACATTTTTGTAAATAAATCAAATTTTGTGTTTTCACAGAACATCAACAAAAGGCGGAGCCTCGCTTTCAATGTGCAAACGGGCATGCAACCGAATCAAATTAGGACAAAACCTGCCATGGACATCTACAGACCACCAAGTAAGCAACCTGTTTTCATCCAAAATACACCGTTATTCACATTTTATGGGTGTATTTAAAATCACTACTTAACTAATTTAATTTTTGGTGTTTTGTTTCTGTTTATTCTTTCCATGTGCTATCTACCACCCGCCTACTGTTATTCTGCACAACAACATCTTTATTTTATAAATTTATTCCCACACATTTAAAAACATCCTGCATCATCACTACACTATTCTCACCGCACTTTTCAATGTCATGCAACACCACCATCAAAAAAATGTCTACTTTTTTTTACACAAAACACAAACAATCAAAATCGAAATAAAAATCGTGATTAATTGATGTTTTTTTTGTGTTTTACTACTTACTTGTTTTTCTTTTATTCTTTGTTTCATAAAACCATAAACAAAAAACATACAAAACGACACAAAATAAAACAGACATTCGACTCGATGGTAATTCCCTGAATAATAACGCAAACAACAAATTAAACATTAATGCCCAGGAATTCACCATGAATCGAGCACAACAACAACAACAATTACAACAACAACAGTTACAACATCAGCCGGGTGATCTTCACAATCCTCGGTATGAAATATTCCAAGGCAAACAAATTTAATTTTTGGATTTCGATCTTTTTTTTTTCTCTTCGCTTTTTCGGGGGCGTTTTTACTCTTCCAGAATTAAACTACAACTTACAACATTCTTCCAGTTCATCGATGGTCTTCCCAGCCCACCAGCAAATGCAGATGGCAGCAGCTGCGGCCGTCATGGCTGGACGACGACATGCGGGACTATCTGTGGGCAGTATGTCAACTAAGGGTGTCCATCCGGGCCAGCGAACCATCTTGGTGACTCATCCAATGCAGCTGAACAACATGGGTGGGATGTCTGTCCCACTGCCATCGTCACAGCACCCATTGGTTAACTCGCCTTCTAGCGGAAATATATTTCATGTAATTTTGATGATATATGAGTATTTGTTTTCTATATATTCTCATTCGATTTGAATTCCCCCACCCACAGACCACAGGAGGCTCTCAGCGTGTCAAGTTTGCAGCTGAACCGCAAAAAATGCACAACAATAGCGGTCATATGAAACCGAATCCTCACATGAATAATAATGGGCAATATTTTAATATTAACAATAACTCTCACATGAATGGTGATGCTTATGCCCAGTTGTTGAGCTCGAATCCGTTGCAGCGGTCCAAGTCATTGTCGTCTGCTGATGCACTCACTCGTGGAATTGCCGGATTGGGGCTAGCCTTGGGCAATGAGGTGACCGATATCGGACAATTTCCACCGGATATTCAGGCTCTGGTAGACACCGCCCTAGAGGATCCAAATCAATTGAATTCACGGAGCTTGATGGAGCTAACTTCACACTTTATAAAACGGTCTGTTGAAGGCAGGAGGTATGCACTGCCAATATCAAGGCTGTGCTTGACAATCATTGCTAAGGAACAGAAGGAGACCTTCTTGGAGGCTCTTTTGAACACGTGCCGGCATTGGTATCAGGAGAGAGAAAAGGTTGGCGAATTTTATATTTTCAAATACCTATGCAATTTATCAACTTGCACAATGCCTAATAGGACAGGTTATTGGTTTCACAAAAAAAAAAATTAAATTTTAGTAGAGCGTAAAACATAGCGACAAAATTATGTTTGCCATTATGTCTGTCAGGCGGGCTCTGGCCTTTCAGAATTTTTATATTGATTTGTTAATATAAAACAATTTACCGACATTTCATATCCGTTACATTTCTAACAACTCATTACCCTCCGTCCTTTTGAATGAGCTGAAGAATTTATATAATTCCATCGGGGATCCTCACATATAACACGTGTCGTGTAGACATATTTCAGTAATGTTTTGATGATCATTCGAACGACCTTCGATTGACTATGTAGTTCAATTTTTTTGATTTGATAATTTTCGCTGTTGAAAAATGTGGTAACGATTACAATTTGTATGTTAGATTTAAAAAAATAAGATGGAAATCGAAGTTGACGCGCTTATATTAGCCGTGTTGTTTTACAAGACCCGAGGAAATTAGTCGAAAAAACGACGTCGGAGCTAAGCGTTTACATGTTAAATACAACAACAACTAATCCCCTTAGGGCTTAGCTAAGTGCGGAGAATTCTCGGATCTTATGGAACCTCCATTTTATTTCTGTTATAGCGTCGCTAATCCCCGATGTCGTTTTTTTACAACCCAACCCAATCTCTCCGGGCTTGCAAAAAAACACGGCTGCAAATAATGAAATCCGCGCCATGTTTTGTCTTTGAAAATTTCTTTGCAAATAGAGTCGGAAAAACAGTCGTTGAAACTACGTTGAATTTGAACCCCGCTATTATCAATTCTTGACAGCATAGCTGCATAAGGTGCCAGTTATAGCTTTCATTGGAAACCATCATTGAAAATTTTAATGACTAATTTTGAGACGTGAATAATGAATAAAGCTGATGGCTTAAATTATAAAAACAAAAATTATTCGGGCTCAAACTTCGCCATAAAACGAACTTTAATTTATCAATGATCATTGGTAAGGTAGTTCAATCATTGAAATAATTAAAGTAATTTTATGTAAACGGTTGGGCCAAAACGAAATTTTTATTTGGCAAGAATTAATAATTAAGTCACCGCCTTCATATTGGCAGCAAAATATGCACTCAAAACCAATCATTAAAATTTTCAATGATGAGTTTCAATCAAAGCTAAAACTGGTGCCTAACTGAAGAACTTTTGTGAGTTGTGTTTATATATTAATAAAAATACGGAGTTCTCCGAGATGCCAGAAATATGAACTGGCTAACTGTAAAATTTTAGCTTAAACGAAGTTATAGACTTTTCTGGTTTGACTGAGAAAATATCGGACGTTATTTTTTCAACTCGACACAGTTTTTCACGTGGCACCCCAACACGATGTGAGGAATAAGTCGGCAAAGTAGTAAAGAAAAAAAGAAAGGTTAGGAAATCCGGAAAGGAAGAAGATAGAAATAGAGTAGGGATTTCAAGTTCCAGGGGAACCGACTTGCTACTCATGAATGACATTAGCTGCTCGGCGGATTAGGAGACATTAGGCGTTTTTCTTTTTCAATTCAGAGCAGTAAAGAGCTGTTTCTTTTTTAGTTCAGAGTGCTCAGAGCTCGGAATTTGTCTTTCTTTTTTCGTTCAGAGCTAGCTTGTTCACCATGAGCTCGAATAAAATAACCGAGAAAACGGAGTAAAAATCTGAGAGCAGCCAACTTCATACAGTTTTCATGCAATTTGACAATTCAGTGCTCAGGTGTGGTTCATAATTAAATTGGAGTTCTCTGAACACATTCTGTTCAGAGTGCCCTTTGAGTGGGGATGTTGCCGTCCGCTATCATTCTGTGTTTGTTTTCGCTGGCCTGACATCAGTTTTGAATGAATTCTATGTTAAAAAAAGTTTCACATTTTAATACTATAGCTCGTAAAACTCTCCCGAATATAACGTGAGTTACCATGGAACTATACCTTTACTTTAATAAAAGTTAAAATGGCTTCGCAATATCTACATAATGTATGTGTGCATGTACATAAATATTTTGTTTTTGTTTTGTCTCCACAGCTTCTCTATACAATTCAGGGTATGAAGTCACCATCTCGTGTACGTTTTACGGCCTTCATGGCATTTTTAACAGAAATGTTTTGCCAATTGAAAAGACGTCAGTTGCAGCTACGTACCCAGTGCGATGGTGCACCGCCACCACTTGTTTTGCTCACTTTATTGGCAAAGTGTTGTGAAGACTGCGTCACACCGCCAGTTAGATCATTGTCGGAGGTGAGTCAAAAATACCTACATATATTCTGTCATCAAAACATTAACAAAAGTTTGTAAAAATATTTTAAATAAAATTTTATTTCTAGATTGAATGCCTATTTTTCGTGCTTACTTGTATTGGAAGGGATTTAGAACAACAACTTCCGCAGCAATTGGAAGTATTGTTGTCGTTGGTGCGTGACGCTTTCTTAAATGCAAGCGATTCAGCCCCAGCTATACGTCGAACATTACTACAATTGATCGAGTTACAAGCGTCACATTGGCAACTGCCTGGCAACACTGTTCTTTATTACTATCCGTCATCTAAGTAGAAATAGAATGGTGGAATTTAAATGTTTTCCTGTTTTTTTTCATTCGATCTATCTCTGTCTCTCTCACACTCTCTATCAATATATCTTCTTCATTTATCATCTTCATCCATGATTAAAAAATTAATCACAATTTTAAATTTTTGAACTAGCAATGAAAACGCATTTATGTCAGATGCATGCATGTAAACATAAACTTATTTTAGTATATAATTAATTATTATTGTTTTTTAATTTATTGCTTTATTTAACTAAATAAAATCAAATCCTTAGTGCTTAGTGAAATATACAAGGATTTTATATTAATTTTCAAATCAAAAGAAAAATTAACAATAAATATTTCACAAAGTATAAAACTAAAAGGAAACAGATAAAATATCAAATAAAATAAACTAAATCAAAGTATAAACTAGTCAAGAAACAAAAACAGAACAAGCTTTCTTTCATATTTACAAAAAAATCATATGTACTTCTCTCAGTAAACAAAATAAATTTACTAAAAGAATTGTAGAACGACTATAATTTTGTAATATGTGCCAAGAATAATCAAAACAAAATAAAAGAATTTGTGGTTTTTGTAAAATAGTTTTCTTAAAATGTTGTGAAATATATCCGTACATATTCCGGTGTTTTTGCCAAGAAAAAAAGTGGGATTTTGTTTGCGAAATCATATGCATTTCAAGGTTTTTTTTTCTCATATTTGTTTTGAAATTTTTCTAGACAGTAAAAATCTATGGGTTTATTTGGAAAATGAAAAAAATCCCTTCCAAAGATATGCCATAACGTCTGCTCGCGTATTGTCCAAAACTGCGAATTTTTATGAATTTTAGTTCAAAATTGTTCGCGTACTCAAAAAGTTCCTATAAAAGAGAACTAATTTTAAATTTTGTGCAAATTCGTAGGCACTTTTTTTTGCTTAGAATAAGTATTTTAAAAAATAACTTCAAACTTGCAATAACCTAAATTTGTATTCGTAATTTTGAAATTCAGTTGGAAATATGACTGAATACTACGTTTCCACCAACCACTTAACCGAGACTTGATACGATTTGTCCATAATGTTCTTCAAATCTCGAAGATTTACCATACAAATTTATTTCGTAAATCTAGTAGATTTCAAATAAATCTTGTTAAATCTTCATAGGGCCAATAGTTTTACAAATCGAACAAACCTATTTTAAAAAGCGGTGAACGCATTCATTGGAAAATCCAACCTTTTTTGCTTTTTTTTTAAAACATGAAACTTTCTGTCACACTTTAACTACGAACAAATTTTACAGTAGAAACACTACATACAACTATTTAATCTAATTTGAGATAAACTTTTTGGGGAAACAGTATAAGCTGCACACATAAATAGGGGACTATTTAAGATGCCAGTTATAGCTTTCAAAGAAACTCATCATTGAAAATTTTAATGAATCATTTTGAGACGTTTAGGAAGTGAATACAGAAATTATTTTGATGCAAAAATAAGGCTAATGGCTTAAAATATAATTTTTGTGAAAAAAAAAATTGATTCGTTCCCAAACTTCGCTATAAAATGAAGTTTAATTTTTCAATGATCATTGATAAGGTAGTTTAATCATTAAAATAATAAAAGTCATTTTATGTGGACGGTTGGGCCAAAACGGAATTTTTTTTTGGCAAGAATTAATAATTAAGTCACCGCCTTCATATTGGCATCAAAATATGCACTGATTTTGCTTTTTAAGTCCCTCAAAACCAATCGTTAAAATTTTCAATGATGAGTTTCACCGAAAGCTGTAACTGGCACCTAAAGGTTCCAAATATGCCACTTATGTCAAATTCCTTTCAACAAAAGAATCGATTCTGTTCCGATTTTTTTCTAAACAAAATTGATTCTTTTCTGTCAAAACAAATCTTGCATTTTTAGCAGACACACTTTAAATATTTCAGATCAGGGAAGGCAAATTGTTTTATTTTTTTGTTATACGGAGTCTATATAACTAAACAAAATATTCAACAATGTTTTCAGTCAATCCAACTACAAAAATAATTAATTGCAGCTGTCTTGCAACACACACCCAATGACACAGAAAAAATCGATTCTTTTCAATTGACATAAACAAATCGATTTGGTTTAGAAAAAAATCGATTCGGTTTAGAAAAAAAACAGAATCGATTTTTTCTGTCAATTGAAAGGAATTCGTATTTCGTAAAAGAATCGATTTTTTTATTGTGATTGTATTTGTGTTACTTTATAGCTGCAATTGACGCAAAACGGCAAGAAATTATTCACAAAGCTATTAAGGTTGTTTGTTTTTGTTGTAAGAAAAATGTTTTACCAATAGAATTACATTAATAAATAAAAGATATTAGCCAGCTTATACGGTGCCAATTTGTTGGTGCATTTTATTTGTTTGAACTTCTATTTGCAGATATATTTTTAAAGAAAATTTTTATTGAAAAGTTTTCACTTGCACTGAAAGTTTTTAACACGTCTTTCACTCGCGAAAGCTATTTTTTTGTCAAATTTGTGTTTGATAATGAACAACGCACAATAAATTATTTTTATAGCTGTATTGACTGAATATTTTGCTAAATTATGTAGAATTCGTTGCAACCAAAAAATAAACAACCCGTCTTCCAAAAATTCCGCGACTTTCAATTTGACGTATTAGAAATGTCAAGTCTTCATAGTGTGTGTGCAAATCAGTGTGAAATCTTGCTAAAAACGCAAGATTTGTTTTGACAGAAAAGAATCGATTTTGTTTAGAAAAAATTCGATTCTGTTTAGAAAAAAATCGATTTCTTTATTGTAAGGAATTCGCCATTAGTTGAAAGAAATTTGACATAACTGAATTTTTCACTTTTGGCGTTTACGCCAAAGGAACTTCACTCTAAACAAACATGGTCGATTTGACGATTTTTTTAATTTCTTAAATATGAAATTTCACTAAAAATTTGGAAACAATCATCTAGAACGTTAGAATGTCAAACCATTCAGTATACAAATGGGATTCTTAAAGCAATATTCTCAAATTGTACCTTTTTGTGTATAACTGTTCCAATTGTATACTTTTTTGTCAGTGCTCAATATCACAATATCCATATTTGGAGGAAGTGAAATAATGTCAAACGAAACAGACTTTTATTTAAATTAGAATGGGAGGGATATAATATACAATTTTCTTCCGAATGCGATAACTTTTCGGGTTTTAATGATAAAAGCGTGACCTTTTCAGAGAATGTTCATAATTTAAAATTAATTTTTGAAATCCTTTATCAAAAAGTAAGCGTCTATAAGAAAATATTGCAAGCGAACTGAGACTTGGTGTTGACTTTTACTTACATCAAGTTACACCGAAAATGTATTAAAATAACCAAGAACCTTGCCCCAATATTAATTTGTTGATCAAACAATAACTTCAAAAACACTAAGGGGATTCATCAACGTCGTTAAACACTAGATAAGTTTTTCTTTTGGTAAATGAACTGTTAAATTTTGTATGGCAAACGGTTTACGCAAATTGGATAAAATTACCTAAGAATTTTGCTGCGGAAACCTTAGAGCATATATATAATATGGAGTGCTTGTTTATGTTCGAATGCGAACCTTTCATAGGGGTCGCTGTTCAAGTTTCGGTCAATGAGTTTTCTGCACATTGGAGAAAAAAACTAAAAACGAAGATATTGAAATCTTTAAAATAATAAACAAACACTTATTAAACAAACACTTAAAATTACTTCAAAGTAGAACAATTTAGAAAGAAAATAAGCAAATTATGACTTACAATTGATAGCAGCTGTACGATCTTCTAAGACTTTATGTTAACCGAAAGTGAAATAACGCCCCTATCATGGCCCCAGGCACAACAATGCATTAGGGATAGAAACGAGCACTATTATAACTATATCTTCTAAGGCGGAAACTTATACAAATTTATTTGGATAAACTTATACAAACGTCATTAAGGGTATTCATGCAACGTCGGAAACTTTCCGACGTTGTAAAATCGTAATGTTTCCGAAGCACGTTTCATGAATGTCCCTCAAAAAATTCTGCGTAAATGATGTGGTAAACCAATCAGCTAATTCAGCCAATGTCATAATCTCATTGAAAAAAAGTTTAACACGTTTACCATTTTCGTTTACGACGTTTACAACACAAATTCTTGCCGGAAGGTTCACGATTTGTTGGAAAAGATTTCTCGTACAAATGTTGACAGTTCGTTTACGACATCGTAAACTTTCCGATGTTTACGATGGTTTTCCGACGTTGCATGAATAGAATACCCTTATTGTGACTTTTTCTTTCTTTCTGTTTATCTATTATTAAAAGTTAATTAGAAGGATTTTACTTTTGTAACAGAAAAAGCATAAACCATCATTTTTTTCCGAATATTTCTAAAATGAGTAAATCATTAAAGGCAATTTGTTCATATATACCGGTTCTGGTTGATATTCGAGAAGTGTTGTTTTAATCACCTTAGGGTGGGGGTTTCCGGAGCTTTCTGCCAGGGGTTTAATCACTTCAAATAAATTATTAAAAATATATAATGATGCCCTGTCATTTTCCCTTAGTCCAATCATCTAAATCATTTGTTTGTTGCGACAAAGGTCTGTTTCTTTACGTTTTGGGAAAAGTTTGGGAAAAAGATTGGGCTCGAAGTTTTTGATGTAATTTTTGATCAGAAATAAAAAGTAAGGAAACGCATTTGGGATGTTTCTGATTGGCACTTACGGGCTCTTTCAAAGGAACCAGGAGAAATATTTATTGTAATATTTGTTGTCATTGCTTCATTTAGTTAATTTATTAATTTTTGTTTTAATTTATTTAATTTTATTTATGTACACATAAACTACTTGACAAATTAAATTTCAAATTTTCCGATCAGCTGATTTTTTGTTTAACAAGAAAGTGCAGTAGGTAAATTGTTCGGGTAGATTCTAGCTGGAGGGGAAATGAAATAAAAAAAAGCAAAAGCCTTGGCATTTTCGTGCCAGAAAAAAGTAAAGAAACACGTTTTGGGTAAATTTGGGATACCACGGGATCCCGCGGGCGAATAAAAAAAAACAGACCTATTGTTTTCCTTTTTGGATAGAAATTTAGGAAAAGTTTCAGAAACTTAAACGTTTGCGGTTAAGGATTTTTGAAGCTTCCAAAGGTTAATGAATTAATTAATACAATTAATGTAAAATGTATGGGGTTTGGTCCAAATTTCACTACTAGCGAGACCTATGTTACTGAATAGCCCATCAAATATGAAGTAATTTTTACTAGGGCACCTATACACAAAAAGACTGGGAGTGAAAAGTTACAGCTAGATAAACATATTTGGATGATTTTTTTTAAAGACTTTTCTGCATTTTTTTAAGATGAAGATATGTACGTTAGAAACTACAAATTCTTACAAATTCTCGTCTACGATTATATTATCAAGATCTGCAGCTGGTAACCTTATAAAAGGTTGGCGTCATGCCCATCCAAAATACCAAACAATAAGCATTACGTGGGCACAACAACCTAAAGTTCGCATGCCGGATAGACAAGAACAATAATACATTATTGGAAATGGCTTCTCTTCCACTTTAGGTTGTTGTTCACTTCTATAAAGTGTAGTATGTTCTTGCATACACGCGTCTCTCGATTGAATTCTTGCCCGGAGCATCATTGCGTTGTCACGTTCGATAACAAAGTCTTAAATATCGCTTAAGGCGTACACCATTTCGTTTATGCTCGCTATAATAGCTACGCGCAAGCTTTATTGGGTAAGTTCTAAGCGCAAACAACTCCAAATCTGCGTGTGTTAGAATTGGGAACTCGTCTATGCCGATAACATCCGATATATTTGCATTTGCTGTCAAAAATTTCCAGACTCACTGAAAATTTTCCATAAGTATTTCTTTTTCTTAAAGCACCGCTACTTTTATACACGAAACTCATTTTTCAGCGGAAAAAATAATAAGAGTGCACTGTAATTTGCAATATTTCTGGGAAATTATTGTATGTTCTTCTTTTTTAATATCCAATTAACTAAAATAATAATTTTTAGTTTGGAAATTTAAAAAATGGGACGCGCGAAATATTGTTCTGAAGAAAAACGCCGTTTGATTTTGCAACTAAGAGAAGAAGGTAACACTTTCGATTTTTTTTGCAAATGCACTTCATCGTTCTCCGTGTGTTTTGTCTCGAGTATTAAAGGACTGAAATAAAATACAAAAACCAACCGAAACAAGAGGACGTCCAAAGAAAACTTCACCTACCCTCGGCAGAAAAATAGTTGGCGAAGCTCTTAAGGATCCATTTGCAACATCCACCTTGATAAAAACAATTTTGTCGTTGGACGTTAGCTCCCGAACGATTCGCCGACGTTTGCAAGAAAATAATTTACATGGAGGAATAGCTAGGAAAGTTCCATTGCTAAGAAAAAGCGCATTGAATTCGCAAACTTCCACCAAGCATCAGGGAGTCCAAGAAACTGGAGAAATATTTTGTACAGCGACGAAACCAAATTAAATTTCTTTGGATCCGATCGCCGGATTTATGTTAGAAGGAAAAAAAATATGAAGAACTAAATCCTAGGAACACCATAAAGACGGTAAAGCATGGTGGCGGTAATATACAAATTTGGGGGTGCTTTTCTTATAATGGAGTAGGTCCTATCTTTTGGATCAAAAATATTATGACCAAAGAAACGTACCTCCAAATATTGGAAAACATTATGCTTCCATTTGCAGAAGATAATCTGAAAGATTTGAAAAAAAGAGTTTCATCCAAGAAGATCACAAATGCGGAGGCACTTTGGAAAGAAATCCAAGAACAATGGTACGCAACACCTGTGGAAACATATCAAAAACTAATTGACTCTATGCCAAGAAGATGTGAAGCGGTTCTTAAGAACAAAGGCCACGCAACCAAGTACTGACGTCTTCAAGTTACCCATTTACTCATGTTCTTACCAAAGTAGAATTTTAACTGATTTTTGGCTTCACCCTTAGGAAAGATCAGGATTCACTCTTATTTTGTTGGCCAGGAAAAATGCGTCTCAAAATAGTATTATCTATATTTTTCGTTATTAACTTTGTTTTTTTTTTGAAAAATTCACAATACCACTTGGAAATAATATTTACTTATAGTATTTGTAGCATTTTAAGAAGTTTTTTTTTCCACAAAATAAAGACTTGTGATAAAATTGTAGTAAAAAAATTTCACTCTTATTATTTTGGCCACCACTGTATATACTAAACATAATATTTGTAGTAAAATTATTATTTTATACAAATTTTCAAATTTGCAGCTACATTTTGAATACCTAGATACTACATATAGGGTCATTTCGAAAACGTACGACATACGTTAAATCGTCAAAAACTGATGAAAGTTAGAGAAAAGTGAAAAACTTGATTCCATATTATTTGAAATATATTTATGTCTCTTACTGGAGCTCCAGCACCACCTTATATTTGATACTGATGAAAAATATAAGATGATCAGCAAAATGATTCAATAAAAATCGTTCTTATTTTACTCAACGCTTTTTAATTAACAAGTGAACTTATTACATTATACATTTCCTGTTTCTGTACATTTTAAATATCGAGTTAGGTTACATAAGAACTGTGACATCGTTCGATTCGTAGGTTATAATATGAAAATAAATAAGCGAATATACAAGTAATGGATTGAATGTATCATTATACATAGTTTTTGTAAGTCATGCACAGAACAATTAAATAAATCGTGCAAAATTGTTGTTTTTGTGTCATAAATAAATATACGTAAGTCTTATGTTCTTCTTCTTCCCACATTTCAGACGATGTTGAAGTGTTGAGCCTTAACTGGGATCATTACGCTCCCACTCAATGGTTTTAGACTCTGTGCTCAACGTGCACTAATTAAATAAAACTCTTATTTAAGTTGACGAGTATTATAGCAGTTCTTAAAAAATACCCTGCCCAACAAATCCCATTGGTGCCGATATCCCCGAATGGAACGGCATTGGCGGCAAATGAATCAACTGAAATGGAAGTGTTATAGGCTGCAACTGGGCCATCACTTGATTGGATTCTTGTGGCTGTGGTTCCATATCATCAACTGTTATTCTAAAGGGTTGCTTTTGATGATCCCTATTATTTGCAATAGCAACTGCATTATGTCTGCTCTGGGCTTCCTCCTGCTCCTGTTGGTGGTGCCGGTTGTAATTGAAATTATCAATTTGTTGTTGAATAAGTTGTTGCCGTATGTTGCTGGAATATTTGGCTGCAGTGTATTTGGCATCCTTGCTCGAAGGATAACCAGATTGGTCATGGTGATCATCACCATTGCTATACGAGTCATGTTCCTCCTTTATCTCATGATGCTCCGGCGGCGGCGGCGGCGGTGGGTGTTCATATTGATGGTGTTCCGGGGGTGGATGCTCGTATTGATGATGTTCCGGGGCTGGGTGTTCATAATTATGGTGTTCTTCTTCACGATGCTGTTGTTGTTCATATTTGTATGGAGTCTGAATGTAAACGGGGACTTTCTTTTCAACTGTAACTTGCTTCTCGACTTCAACTTTATAAGGAACTCTCTTTTCAACTGGATATGGAACTGGCTTCTCTATATGAACAGGTACCTTCACCTCGACTGGATAAGGGACAGCTTTGAACACCGGATAAGGCTTCGGCACATGAATAATTTTATTGACAATCTTTTCAACTGGATATGGCTTTGGCACATGGATGATTTTTTCAATAATTTTCTCCACTGGAACTCTCACATGAACGATCTTCTCTACAGGATATGGAACCTTAACTTCGACTTTTTTCTCAATGTGAATTGGTTTTTCCACAATCTTCTCTACTGGATAAGGTTTTGGTACATGGATGATCTTCTCAACCGGAACATTAACGATCTTCTCAACTATCTTCTCCACTGGATAGGGTTTTGGCACATGAACAATCTTCTCAATTGGAACATTGACAATCTTCTCAATGACCCTCTCCACCGGGTAAGGTTTTGGAACGTGAATAACTTTTTCAACAGGAACATGAACGATCTTTTCCACTTGATAAGGTTCCTTTTTGACTATGGTCTTAACATGATTATGATGATGGTGGTGGTGATGGTGTTTGACCTTTATGTGCTCCTCATGGCCTTCCGAGTATTGAGTCTCCTCTTGATGTGGCTCTTCATGATGATGAATTTCATCCGATTCCTCTTTATGTTCGTCCTTGTGTTCTATATGCTCATGGTGTTCCTCAAATGTGTGATGTACCTTTTCCTCATTTAGTAGTTCTTCATGTTTCTCTTCAGGCTCATGCTGGTAGTGAACCTTTGCAGGGATCAATTTGAGCTTTTTCAAATGCTTCACCGGTTTCACGATGTGGATGAAGTGTTTGGTGCCTCGCTTATCGCGATTCGGGTTCTCAGGCTCAACATTGGTTTCGGGATTTTCAATCTCATTTGGGTGTCCATTTGCATCCAGATTTAGGGATTCTCTTGCTTTTTTTGAACGTCTGCATTGTGTACGATCTACTATAGCCAAGATCAGGAGCAGTGCAATCGGCTATTTTGGGTTTGGGCAGAAAAATAAGGACTAAGATGAATTAACAAAAAAATATATTCAGAGTATCTCTATGTCCCTGTTCAGATGGTGGTTTTCTATACGGCGCGCGTCGCCGCCGCCGCCATGACGTTGGTTTTTTTCGGCGAGTTCGGTGAACACCTCTGTTCACCCCAAAACTATCGTCATGGCGTACTGAAAAGTCACATCTCAACAAGGACTAGCACGCACTTACCACCAGTCTCATGTCAGAATTGTATCCTTTTACAGAAAACTTGAAAATCGTTCTCTTCTAACTGTTCCTTTCGAGTTGATGGCTAAAAACAATTTACTTAAACATAAACTTGTGCGATAATATTTATAACCATGAAAACACTATTAATCTTTTTTTACACGAGAATGGAGGTGGGGGCATAATGGGTCTTTTTCTGCATTTTGTTTTTATTAGCTTTCTCTGCTTTGGTAATAATGAGGATGAACGAATGAAAATGAGAGCCCAAGTGTTAAACTAATAACTACTATCCACCATTACCTCAGTGCAAAGGCATAATGACGATTGCGTGCTAGATATTCTATCATGAATTTTATTAAAAGAAATACCTGAAGATCATGTCGAACAGGAACGTTTAGTCGATCATGGAGCCCGACGGTGGCGGCGACGCGACGGTGAGGGCGTTTCGGTGCCTAGATACCATATGGTTGCACATGTTTCTTCCTGGTGTACGATAATGATTCGATATAAAAATAAGACCTCTTCTTACCCCAGAAGTATTTAAACTAAAACAAAGTGCTTGAACTTATAAAGCTGCAGTATAAATAAATTTAGATTTTAGTTTTTGGAGGAGTGTTGAAGTTATGGCAATAATGTAAACAATAATTTCAATAATAATTAATTAATTAATGTAATTCAATAAGTGAAGCAGATCGTAACTAAACATTTTATGGCTAATACAATTTTGAATTACGGAACTACGCATTGCCAGACAAGAAAACGAAAAATTAAGCTACGCGTGTGCTCAGTTTAATAAATTGGGGGTATAGTGTAGATAGGTATTTTATAAAAATAAAATAATGCAGTTCTCGTTTAGAGTATTAATATAATGTTTACAGTACATGAACGACGCGACGAAACGCACCTGAGTTATTTTAATATATTTTATTTAATCCATGTGCTGGAACGAAACTTAAATATTTAAGTTCAAAATAAAAGCTTATGTGACAGTTTATGCTGAGGAAAAAGTAGAATATAAACGTTTAATTTGCATATAAATACACAGTTAAGTATCGTGTCAGCAAACGGCTCTAACAAAGTAAAGTTAGAACTTACAACTACAGTAAAACCCGGATAAGTGCCTATCGCATAAGTACCTTTTATTCTTGAGAACCAAAATGTTGAGGAAGTTTTCATATAAATCTCATTTATTCCTTTTAGTTTTGAGGCACTTAAAAAGTAAAATCCGAGTATATTTTGTGTCAGTATAAAGGTGGTGACTTAATTAATTAATTAATAAAAAAAAAATAATTTTCGCCCAATCTTCATCACAGGATGTCTTTTAAAATTTCAATGATAATTGGTATAAAAGTCATTTTATGTGGACGGCTGGGCCAAAATGATTTTTGTTTGTCAAAAATTAATAACTATCTCACTGCCTTTATATTGGCATCAAAATATTTACTGATTTTACTTTCTAAACGCCTCAAATTAAACTAAAAATTAAATTAAAATCAAAATTTTCAATGATGTTTTCACTTTTCAGTGACAGTACTAGTTCTATTCCCACTATTTGTGGTGTGGTGCGTTCTTTTTCTAACCAAAGTTAACTAACCAAAGTTAACTAACCAAAGTTAACTATAGTTAACTTTCATCGTTCCTTTAATTCAGAAAAGTAGCTTTGAGTAACTTTATGACGTCATAAAGTCGTTCCTAAACTCAAGGTTAAAGCGTCAGAAAGTAACTTTTATGGCGAATTCCTTTCAAAAAAGAAATTGAATGTTTTCTAAACAGAATCGGTTTTTTTCTGTCAATTGAAAGGAATTCGTATTTCGTAAATGAATCGATTTTTTTATTGTGATTGTGTTTGTGTTACTTTATACCTGCAATTGACGCAAAACGGCAAGAAATTATTCACAAAGCTATTAAGGTTGTTTGTTTTTGTTGTGAGAAAAAGTTTTTACCAATAGAATTACATTAATAAATAAAAGATATTAGCCAGCTTATACGGTGCCAATTTGTTGGTGCATTTTATTTGTTTGAACTTCTATTTGCACATATATTTTTAAAGAAAATTGTTATTGAAAAGTTTTCACTTGCACTGAAAGTTTTTAGCACGTCTTTCACTAGCGAAAGCTATTTTTTTTTTGTAAAATTTGTGTTTGATAATGAACAACGCACAATAAATAATTTTTATAGCTGTATTGACTGAATACTTTGTTAAATTACGTAGAATTCGTTGCAACCAAAAAAATAAACAACTCGTCTTCCAAAAATTTCAGTTTGACGTATTAGAAATGTCAAGTCTTCATAGTGTGTGTGCAAATCAGTGTGAAATCTTGCTAAAAACGCAAGATTTGTTTTGGCAGAAAAGAATCGATTTTGTTTAGAAAAAAATTGATTCTGTTTAGAAAAATTTCGATTTCTTTGTTGTAAGGAATTCGCCATTAGTCACTATATTATTATATTGAAACTAAAAGCTTACGGTTTGCACCTTTTTGTATATGTAGCTTGGGTAAAATCGTATCTTGAAAATAGATGATATCAAGTAAAATTCCGAAATACTCTTTCAAATCCATTCACAGCTCACTCCGGTGTTCCTCAAGGCAGTCATCTAGGCCCGTTTCTATTCATCCTCGCTATAAATGATGTAATATCGTTTTAGTGAGATTCTCATATTTGCCGATTTTATGAAGATTTTTAAGGCTAACCATGACGCGATCTTCTGCAGGCCGATATTGAAAGCTTTTCTGTTTGGTGTGATAAGAACGGACTTTTTTTAAACCCTTCCAAGTGCCAAACAATTACGTTCTTAAGAAAGCGTCTTGCAAATGCTTTTGATTATTCCATTTCGCAGCACAAACTTAGTCGTGTCTTTAGCTTCAAGGACTTCAGCTCTAATTTGGAATTCACTGAACACATAAATTACACTGTTAACAAAGCGAGCTCCATGGTTGGATTTATTAAACGATGGGCAAAATAATTTAACGATCCATAGGTATGTTAATCTTTTCTTATACAATTGCTATGAACGACCCCATTGAGTATGCCTCACAAGTTTGGACTCCTTTCTATGAAATTCATAAAAGTCGTTCGCTTTGCTCTGAAAGATCTTCCTTGGGCTGATCCGTTCAACCTGCCACCATACGAACATTGGAGCCAGCTTCTGCAGGTTAAAAGCTTATACCAAAGGCGTGTTTATAATTATTTTGTATTACTTCACCAACTTATTAATTCCCAAATGTATCTATTGGCATAAACTACCGTGTAGGATGTCACCACCTGCGAAGATTCTAACTTTTTCATGTGGATTTACATAGAACTAGCTACGGAATACATGAGCCTCTTAACCGTATGTGCAAGCTTTTTAATTTAAATGCTTCAGTTAATTTTAGCACGAGTAAAATTATATTAAAAAATTGATTGAAACCAGTGCTATACGATTGTGATTTCTTATTAATTATTGACAATATTTACTATAAATGTTTTCTGTATAATTCTGTATTATTGATCAATTATGTATGTACAAATATAATTTATTTATTATTATGCTATGTAAGTTTACAGTTTTTTCCTAACCTACTAACCCCTAACACATGCGCTTATGATGAGCCCCTGATTATAGGTTGCAGCTCGCTCTAAGCTCACTACAACAAAGAATCTGAAGTGTTAAAAACTATAACTGGCACCAAAGACACAAGGGATTTTTTATATCGGGTCTTTTTGCACTCCACAGTTTTGAACAATACATATAGAAAAATTAAGTGAATCCAGAAGTAAAAAGTGTTCACAAAGAAAAGACAAATCGGAAGATTCTAGAGAACTAGGCTCTTCAAAATCATCTTTGAAAAAATTTGTAAATATGTTTGAAATTTCTTCTGAGTCATTTAAATTTAAATAAATACTATCTTCACATTCAGAGGAAGGTAAAAGTTGGAAGTAAAGTTCCAATTTTGGCATTAATGACATCTCAAAAAATAACTAGTTTCCTTTGTAAAATTTGCGTTCAATGAATGCACTTGACTACATATCTAGTCCCTTGTGTCTGCTGAACGTACCCAATGTGCTGCGGAGGGAGTCAGACTCAATTTTGACATTTCGGTATTATTTTATGAATTAATGGCATTGCCATCAGATCGACATTTCGCTAATAGTAAAACCGTCAAAATTGAGTCTGATTCCCTCTGCAGCTCATTAATTATGGCGAATTCCTTACAACAAAGAAATCGAATTTTTTCTAAACAGAATCGATTTTTTTCTAAACAAAATCGATTCTATTCTGTCAAAACAAATCTTGCGTTTTGTGTGTATCTAATTATCTATGTTAATACCAAAAAGCAATGGTTTTTAGTCCACATTACATAACCAAATAACTATTTGATTTTTTGACAAAGATCCAATTTTTACATCAAGCAAGATTTAGGCTGTTGATTCGAAAAGAAAAATCCCATACGAAAAAATTTGTTCACATAGGAATTTTGTTAAGAAAAAACCATCTACATTTATGTTGAATTCAACTTAACAAAAAATGCACATTGGCAAGGACCTCACTAGATTACTGATCGTGTGTAAGATCGGCAATTATTGTGGATTAAAGGCCGTTAAAAGCTCCTTTGAATAAATAAATTCATCAAGAAAACTTATCTGTTTTTGGCAACACATCTTCACAAAAATGCAATTGATTTATAATTGTCATAAGCCACATGCGCGCACATGCAACTAAACAGTTTGGTTTCGATTTTGAGCACAATGGGCTTATATGGGCACGCCGCCGGTTTATGTGCGCAGACTCTCATATAACCCCAGTGCTCAAAATCGAAACCAAACAGTTTAGTTGCATGTGCGCGCCTGGCCTTATTGTGAGTTTCACCAGAAAAATATTTCACCTTAAATTTTTTTGCTTGCCCGGAATGGGAAGGGGAATTTTTCGAACATTAATTTTTTTCAATAAAATTGACAGCTGTTTTCCGTCGCGATTTGTATTTTTGTTTTGTTTAGGTTTGTTGTAAACTTTATTTTTTAGGGTCTGTTTCACAATGCCCGAGTAAAGTTCCAACTACTTAAGTGACATTTAAATTATTTGCAAATTAAATCCTTCCAGTCAAAAAATTTGCGTTTCACAATTTATTGAAATAATAAATGTTAAAATTATTTGCAAATTTAATCCTTAAAGGAAAAAAATTTGCGTTTCACAATTTAATAATAATAAATGTATAAGTTAGTTTCTTTAATGATGAAAAATTCAAAAAACTATTTAATATTATCGTTGTCATGGAAATTTGATAATCAACAATTCATCTGGCGATTAAAATACTTAAGCTTAGATCAGACGGTTTGTGTATATACACAAATTTCATTTGTGAATATTATACACAAATTTGAACACAAATGCTATTTATTTATGCCACAAATATTTGTGGTTCAGACGATTTGTGTATTTTTTTAAAAAAACACAAATTTCATTTGTGTAAAAATATACACAAATATGCTATACACAAATCAATTTGTGTATACAAATTTGTGGTTCAGACGATTTGTGTATTTCTTCACAAATGAAATTTGTGTACTCATTTGTGTTTATGTCATTCTGTTTATTTGATAGTGAATTGAAGTGTATCCGGTTAAATTAAATAATTTCAATCAAACAATGTCAAAAAAAAAAATGTCTTGCCAATAGTTTGGCTGCGTATTTACTCGAAAGTGAAGAAGAAGACGAAAGCCAACAACAGGTCGTAGAAATGGTACGCAAGCGGCGAACTTGTTGGAGAAAAAATTGGCTTGGCCACCGTGAGACGGAGGGCTTTTGCGAAAAATTACTTGTGGAACTACGTGCCGAAGAGCCGCAATTGTATCGAAATTTCGTACGAATGTCGGCCGCTCAGTTCGATCATTTGCTGGCTTTGGTAACGCCATATATTGAGAAGGCCGATACATTTATGCGCCCCAGTATTCCGCCATCTGTGCGGCTAGTCTTGAAGTTGCGCTTTCTGGCATCTGGCGACAGTTTTCGTATCTTTTCCGCTTTCCACAGAATACAATTTCCACCATTATTCCAGAAGTGCTGGATACAATCTACAAAGTTGTTGTAGACGATTTTCTGAACCCAATAGGAGTTTTGTCTCCGTGAGCCGCCCAATTTGGACGCCAATAAATCGAATACCACTCCTCCGATACGATTTTTGGCTTAACGTAAATGTGTTAATTTCATCTAATACAAATCACCCTGCATGTCCTTATGGTGCCATTTTACAAAACAAATCATTAAAATCACAGTTGCACATTAAAATTGGAAGAAAAAACCTTTAGTGACTCGACTGATATTAAATATTCAGTTGAATTTTCAAAACCATTTGTGTATTCTCATGAAATTTGTGTACGCTTATATTTTCAGAAAGCACAAATGATTTGACATACACAAATGGTGCCCAAATATACACAAATAGTCATAAAATGATTTGGGTACCCGATCAGACGATTTGTAAATGTACACAAATTCGATTTGTGTATTGAATAAACAAATGATACACAAATCGTTTGTGTACGTCATTTGTGTACATCAAATTTGTGGTTCAGACGATTTGTGTATTTTTTTGTCAACAATACACAAATATTTGTGTATACACAAATCGTGTGATCTAAGCTTTAGAACTTTACTTACATATAAGTTTGAATATTCAGATATTCAGCCCTATAACGAATGCCATCGTATTCGAAAAAAAACCATCACAGTGGAAAATTCCATACAAATTGGCATTACGAACGCATTCGATGAAAGTATTTCTTTGGAATTCAGAAAGATTCCGATTACGATGGAATTCATGATAGGGCTGATTGTGAAACGTAAAAGGAGTTTATAACTGAATAATGAGTTCCAAGTTGCTTAGTTAGAACTTTAATCAGATTTTGTGAAACAAGCCCTTAATCTGACTTTTTGAAGCATAGAAAATTTGTAATTTAATTAAAGCAGGGATTCAATAAGTATATACATATCTGCATGCTGAAAGCAAAAAAGTATCGAAAATGTATGTAATTTAGACGCTCACACAGAGTATATGATGTTTTTGGCTCCACACAATAATAATGAATTCAAAGAATTGTTTTTGTTTTCAAATAAATAATTTACATTTTGATTAGATCCGCCAGCACAGCAATCCGTCACATATCAACCTTTCGATTTCAATAACAAAGTAAAATGAGATTGGGAGGTGCTTTCGCTTCTATATTGGTCGATTGGGAATACAAAAATGCAAATCCGACATCAAAAGCGATACGCCGCGCATTTGCGTAATGCATAATGAAGACAGTTGATTCGAAAAAAAAATTTGAAGCATTTCAGTTTGCTATTGTAAAACAATCTTAGATAATAAGGGAATGTTTCACAATGTCTTAATTCTGTATTGTTATCCAGCACATAAATAATGACAAAGGCGCATAAGTCCACAATGCAAAAAAAATAATTTGTGGATCCATAACCCGCTCAAAAGATAACTGCCAATTTTTTGTCTGTCGACTTATGAGCCTGTCCCAATTATTTATGAGTCAGATTACTAATTAGATTTTTACTAAGATATTGAGCAACTGGCCCTTAAAATTATATCCCATCATTAAATCTGGTATTGCTAAACAAATTTGTTAAAATTGTAAGAACATTTTATTATTAAATAAATTCATTACTATATTCAACTCTCAGCTTTTTGAAATGAAATTTGAACGAAATAGACTAAGCACCACTGAAAAGAGTGTGATGATAGACCTGTCAGCCGTGAAATAGCTATAACTCTAGCCTATAATGACTTGGTGGCTAACTCGGGTGGTTTTTCAAACCTTCAATATTAATATGATGGAGCGTAAGCTAACCTCACGTGTGTTATCACAAAAATAAACTATCAAATTCATTACTAGTATTACTTGTTGGAAGGATTAAAAAGGGCTGTTATATTCAATATGAAACTTTTCACTTGAAAAAATAAAAGTCACCATATTTTAAAAGCAATCACGTTAAAAACTACTATATTATTTATTCCATTTACATACAAAATATAGGTACATTTTTTATTATTGTACATATTTCTTTAATAATTAATAAAAATATTTGTTTTCATTACTTCTAAATGTTTTCTTTGCAGTAGTTTCTTTGTACTCATTATATAACATTTATGTAGGTACTCACTTACATAATACACATTGATTTTTGTTTTTTTTTTTTACAAACTTAATGAATATAATCATTTAGTTTTCATAGTACCTACCCGTATTCGTATTTGGCATTTGTTATGCATGCATATTAAAAACCATAATTCATAAAGAAATTAATTTAAAAAAAAAAAAAAAACAAATATGTATGTATACATAATAATAAAATAGAAATAAATTAAAAGAAAAAATTAAACATACAACACAACAAATTTCAATAAATCAAATAAGAAAAATAGTTAAAAAAAAAGTTTTTATGACAACGTCTATATGCAATGCTTTAATTCATTCCTGCTTAAGCACGCCCATCTCTTCGAGGAGTCCTTGAAATCCGTCAGGTAATCGTCCTTCATTCAATTCAGCGCTCCATAACTTGTACTAAAATATTAGGAATTCAAGCAATTAAAAGAAGACACAGATAACAGGGTAACACTAGGTTTGTTTAATGAACCTGAGCTGCACAGAAAGAACAGGAGCTTCATCACATAAAACGAAAACGATCGGACGATATCGTTTCCACCTGTGCATTGCTCCGATCGAGATTTTGTTCATTGAACACAACTAGGTACTTACTCTATCTAGTTCAGCACGGAGTGCCAACACTGCCTTCTCACGATCTGCGACTAATTCTTCAAGGTATTGATAGCGTAGCTTCTTTCGGGCACGACATTCTCTAGCACTTTGTCTGCTTCGTTCTGGAAGATAGATCAAAGTTAAAATCAGAAATAAAAAATTAAAAGTTTCGAGCTCTTACCAAGTTTAGCTCTAATGTCGATTTTTTCAGTTGACGCTTTACGTCCTGGCTTACGTCCACGTTTACCGCCCTCCTTACGCTCCTCAAACGGGAAAATTTTTAATTGAATCAGTTATGGTCAGGTTATGTGAAAATGATTTTTTTTTCTTATACTGTGTTAAATGACGGATGAAATGATTTGTGTATGTAGGTTCTTAATTCTGACAGAAATGTGTACATATTTGTTTTTTTTTTTAATTTTTCACTAAACAAAATTTAAGTGGAGGAGCGATAGCTAAAAAAGACATTACTTCAGAACCCGGAAAAACTACTCTAATTTTGAAGATTTTTTTTTGGCAATAAACTGAATTGCATTAGTTTTCCGAATGCTTTAGAGTTTAGACATTCCATTCCTATACGAAGTTATCAAAACTGTTAGAGCAATTTCCGAGAAAATTTTGAAAAAAACTGAAATCATTGAATGGCATCTATACCCGTTTTAGATAACCTAAAACAAAAATAAAAGATTGTGACTTTTCACTACATAGTAAGAAGTCATATATAGTGTATACACTTGTAATTTTAACTCCTGTGTACCTATGTATATCTGAACTATCTGTGAATTCGAACGTTTGATTCTGAGCACCAAGAACCCTGATTTACAATAGAGTTTATATAAGATCTTTGCAATTATGAAACTGACCATTCAATAAGTATTTTGTATTATAAGTTTATTAACAGAAAATAGAGTTTAAACCTATAAGATTTTCTAAATTAAGTTCTTACATTGGCTAATCACTGCGAAGTGAGCAGTCAGAATCTAAACAAAGTCCATCGAACAGCTATTTTATGGTGCCTCCAGTTGAATCCAGTTTATCAAGATCAGGTTAAAGGTGGATTTAGACAATTTTATGATTCATTGGACACAAATTGGCAATTAACAAACACTTATTTGAATGCAGTCAGGAAGGCTTGACCTCTTGTGAATATTTCGCGAAATTGGACTAGGAAAAGTGAATAGTATTGTAGCCTATAAAATCTACACAGAACAGTCATATATGGTAATTGTATAGAAATGGCTTTTTATCAAGCGCCATTTCGGTACAATAGCTGTATTCCATTGGCGTTGCAAAATACTTTTTAGTACTTCCCAGTAGATGATGAATGAAACTTTTATCCTGCCAAATGCACAATCTAACCTCAATATTAATGTAATCTTGGTTGCTTGTTTTTATATTCTCTAATATAAAATTGCAACAAATAGAAAACTTCTGACAAATGACAAACCCAATTTTTTGTTTGAATCATATAACGTCGCTGGCCCTCCCCAACTCTATAAGAACAAAATTCAACAAACAGAACAACAAGACTTCATACACCAACTTCAGTATGAATGAGAAAAACGAGTAACGAGACACCCGTTTTATTTACAAATTCTTTCTACGCAATAAGAAAAAAAACAGAAAAATCATTTCAATAGTATTTGTATCGAATGCTTTTAATAGTTTCCATGTTCCCAATAGAAAATCAATTTTGTTGAATCTTTTTTAATAATTTACATCAGAATGCAAACAAAAATTCCTTCAGACATAAATAAAATGACTAAATACATATTAGATTACAATAAATTTACTCACAGACAGATTGGGTTCTTCGGACATAATCATATCATCACAATCCATTATGAGAATTTACTTACTGAGATTACTTTGGGATATTTTTAAAAGAAAATAATTTAATCTGCAAAAATAAGAAATCAATGTTTACGAATCACTTGCACTGCAGAAAAACGCTTGAAGTTTGATTTGATGATGGAAAATGGAATGATGATGATGCTTTGCTTTTTTTGTTGAATTGACAGAAATACATCAAATCTAGTGAGTGTAAACGAGAAAGATATAGGTGCTTGCAAAATGGCTTCGCATAACAAAGAAGTTTGCCGATAATGCAGTGTAATTATATAGAGGTCTTCCAAGATTTGTCTTTGTCTTTTCTCTTTCTAATTTGACATCTAAACACAACAACAAAAAAAGTCCCTGGTTGGAAAATATTTACATGCTCTTGGCAGTGTTAAAAATCCGGTCATTTGATTATTTATTGTATTTGGAACTGAAAACTTAAATTTGCGATCGAATTACCTATTAATTAGTGTTTAAACATTTTAGTGAACATTTTTTCAAGTGTTTGATACAAAAAAACTAATTTTATTACATATTAATCACTATTATTAAACACCCGCCTTTGTTGGCTCGCCTTCGTGCCTTCGGCATTTGGTTTTGTTTCCAACCAGGGAGTGCTGTCAGATTGTTTTTTTTTAATTTCACACTGACACTTCTGACATTTGGTGGCAGAGATCCATTGCCACGGTAAGGTAACCCGCTAGTAGATAGTTACAGTAGACAACAATGTGATAAAAGTTGGTCTCGAAATTATTATATTTATCAACAACAGAAAAAAAAAACCATCGAAATGAAACGCTTTTCTATGCAAGCATAATAAAGATAAAATCTCTCCTTTTCTCCTCACACATCTCATTTTGTGTGCCTACATTCTTTATTAAGCCAATTAACCAATTTCCTCCGGAAAATTTATTTTTCCTTAAAATTATAGCGTGTTCGTTTGGTCGCCCGCAAGCGTCCGGAAGCATTCGTTTGGCAATCGATGACAATTCTTCTTCCGAGAAAAAGAGAAAATCGATTCTGAATTTGAATCAAAATTCAAAACTAGAAGCATGAAATACGAAAACATTCACACATTTTAACGTCGAAATCGTGAAATGTAATTTATTTAAATTTATTTTTGGAATTGCGATCGTAAATTTCTGGATAAATTCGACCTAATTTATATACTTATCTATTTTGGAGCAAAGCCAATTTATTAATATATATACACTACGGTTCACTTGAATAAAGGCAACGTTTAAATTTCACTAAAAAGTGAGTCATGGCCAGAAAAATCGATAAAAAACTAAAATTATTGATTGTAAACGAAGTTTCGGAATCTATCCAAAGAATAAACTTACAAAAATAGTTTACCTGTACAAAGAAACGGTATTTTACCAAAGTTTGTAAAGAGATTCGGAAAAGAAAGCAATATAATCGGTTCACATATATTTATAATTTTCACATTAAGGAAAATATTTATATTTTATTATTTTCTCTGTAATTTTGGTTATTATTAGGTAAGTTATAATTTAATAGAGCAGTTAGTAATGTGTATAACCACCATTTTCTGAAATTAATTCAAATATGCGATCTGGAAGTGAGTCGTACAACGATTTTATGTAATTAAGGCCATCCCCAAACATTTTCTATAATGTTCAAGTCAGGTGAATATCGCGGCCAATTCAACAACTCCACTTTTTGGCTTGTAACAAACGATTTTATACGCGCGCAGTATGAATTGGTGCGTAATCCTGTTGCAAAATCCAAGGCAAAGGTCCAAACAACTCGTTCAACTCAGGAAAAGCTAACTCCAATATTCCTTTGTAAGAAATTCCCGTCATTTTAGTGCTCTGAACATTAAGCTCAAGTGCTCCACAATACGTGATCGCACCCCAGACCATCACTGCCCTCTCTTGGCTATGATGACGCATTAGAAACCGTTGTTCTTTACGTAAATCGTGAAAATAGTAGTTATAGCCATCTGGCCCTTCTAAATTAAACTTCTTTTCATCCGTGAAGACAACCATTCGCCAGTCGTTCTTAATTTGACTCTTTCCTATAGTCCAAGCCATGTGATTTTTCGCAAATTTTAGTCGAAGCTACTTGTTTTTTTCGTCAACTTTCACCGCTTCAGATCCTTAACACCAAGAATCACACGCCGAACAGTCGACTTGCTGGCATTTACTCCAGCCTCGAATTTGATTTTCTATATAGAATAGCTGGAATTTGAAGCACACTGAATGAATTTACGCCTATCCGCTGACGATATCACTGTAGATGTTCTTCCTTTTTATTGTTTTCCAAAGGAATCAGGATTTTTTAGATAATTGTCAACAGAAGTTGCACTTCGCTCAATTTTTGTTGCGATGTTACGGTTGGAATAACTTTCCGAGTGGTAAACGTCTATTTTTGCTTTATCGGCTGTAGTTAAAAATTTTCCTTTGCCCATTTTTGGCCAAAATACATCTATTTTTTCTTGAACTTCACGAAACTATAATTTTTCAAGGATTTCCTTAACAAATATTCACGTATTCAATTAATTTCACAACTGCCTTTATACAACTGGACCAATTTTATTGCTTGCTTTTCCGACTCTGTTTACAAACTTTGGAAAAATCCCGTTACCTTTGTGAAGCAAAGTGATTTTTGTAAGTGCATTCTCTGCAAATATTTTGAAACTTTGTTTCCATTCAAGTATTAAAGTTATGTATAGAATTAACGGGACATTACTCAATGTTTAGTAAAATAAACGTGTTGCCTTTATTCAAGTGAACCGTAGTGTATATAATAATCTCACTATTTTCTTCGCAAATATGATATGTTAACAAATAATGTAAAATCAAAATAATTTTAATTTGGCATCTACTAACTTTTTGGTGTGGCATTCTGGATCGAAGAGTTCCGGTGGGTGCTTCTGGATTACCAATCGAAAAAGCTTTTAGTCAAAAGCATTTACTATTGCTGTATTTTATAACGCTGTCGGGGGATTACTTTACATGCCATAACCCAATTTATAATTTTTTTGTTTAAAAACCAACAGTTTATTTGGCTCCGCAGGGCCATTTCGGGCACCCAAAGTTTTTGTCCAAGTCGCATGTTAATGTCCACCCACTTTTAATGGCAACAAACTGTTATAACTGCTATAAATTACCGTTTCTCTAGTCTCGTACTGAAATTGGGTTGCAATTGTACAGTTTGGCTGAAATGTTTCACTGCTAACCAATGTCTTTTCCTTATGCAAATTGAGATTTTGTTCTGAGATCACAGATTTTTTTGACAAAAGGAACTCAAATGGGATTGTTATTTTTTGAACTGCGAGTTAATTTTCCTAATGGAGAATTCAAAACCAACGATACAACAGTCCTTTTTCACGACTCCAGTTGGATTTTGATTTTTCTATTCTATGGTGAACTAGGTAGTTTATTCTCCTTTGCTTCAAAATATTTATGGTCAACTCAGCTAAGATTTACTTGCATTTCAGAAATCGCTCAGTCCTACCAGTTTTAATGTACCTGCCTAATGTAAAAAAAACTGCAGTTCACTTTAAGCATTAAAGCGTGTTTTGTCAAGAGCCAAGCCATACGGTAGATTATATATGCAATGCGAGCCTGTACTTCATTGTGTCTGTACATCTACTTCTACAAATACAAAACCTTCAACCAAAAAGGTTAAATTTTGTGCTTACTTACTTACTTACTACTTAAGATTCATCTATTTATCGTTAAAAGACTAGGTATCTAGAGTACCAAGGATTTTATTAAATGCTAATGATGAGTTAGACCAAATGAGGCTTTTCATTAAGAACTAATTACTATCCGGTCTATTATACAATCCCAAAGCCACCTGAAACCAATCACTAGAATGCGCTGATAATCCAATTAAAATTCAATTAAATTTGTATTAAATTAATTAATTTTTAATCCTCCACAGAAGAAGTACGTGTAATGTATTTTTTTAGTTACAAACTATTTTCTTTCGTTTTTTTTTTCAAAAATGAAAATATACAAAAAAATTCAAAAATTAATAAAAAAAAGTCACTCAATCTCTTTCCTTAGTTGGTGTATGTTTGAGAGCTGGTGGAGAATAGCGCTAGCGCACCACTGGCTAAACCAACCGAAAAGATGTAATTAACTGCTGGCGACGAGTTCTTCAGGATGAAAAAACTAATGAAGATGATAATGGTTAAGTAGAGGGCGTTGTTGTAGAAGATGGCATAGGTGGTAGCTTCGTAGTCAGCAACCTCGTTCTTCTTCCACAGAATGCGCTCGTCCTTCTCCTTCTTGGTGATCTTCTTGTCGTCGGCCAACTGGCGGTTAACCTCCCGGGTGACGGCATCCTCACGTTTCACAGAGATCTTGTGCTTCAGACTGAATTTGATGTTCTTGTAGGCCAAGGCCATTAGGTAAGTGCTAGCACCGGTCATCAGGAGGAAAAAGATGGCGCTCGATAGGAGATCCATGTTGTGAATACGCCAGAAGAGCCCTAAGTCCAAAAATATAATTGTTAGTTTCTATCTCTCGGCGTGTCACACGCACACCATACAGAAATTTCTACTTACAAATTGGAATGGCAGAGACGATGAAGGCATTTCCATAGAACAAGGCTGATGATTTTGTGGAGACATTTCGGCTGAAATCGTTGAGCAGGAGTTCCTCTTCCTTCGTGAATCCGGAGGAGCCGACTTTTGGGGTTTTAGCTTGAACCATTTTTCTATTTATTTATGTTTTTTTTTATAGTTTTATCAAAGTGAAAGTCGACTAAGAAAACGTTCCCGTTGGCAGTGGTTTCTGAGGAGAAGAGTATTGCCGACGACACGACTTCAAAATTTCTGGACAGTAGTTGAGCGGAATGGAAAATGAAATGTGTGTATATTTTTCGTGACGTGTAAGCTTGTCAGCGAGGAAAAGTGACAGCAGTTGGCAGTGACATCTTCAAGACAAACTAGGAACTCGATTAAGGTGGACACAAAATAGTCCCCTTTCACACGAGGAAACTGAGTTGCCAGCAACAATCAGTTTGTTGGTGAGAAGGGCAAGAAGTAAGAGGGGAAATTGAAATCTCCCCGGTCAACGATTCGAGGAGATTTTTTTGACATTCCTCTTCACAAACACAGTAGAGTGTGTTCAACCAAGCTATTTTAAAAGGGAAATACAGAAAGTTTCCACGATTTTGTTTCTTCGTGTGAAAGGTACAGGAGATTTTTAAGGAAATTAAAAGAAAACGTCAAAAAAATCTCCAGCAACTTGTTTCCTCGTGTGAAAGGGGACATATATGATAACTATTATAATACCCCTTCCACACTAACAAACTTTGCCACGGACAAGTAAAAAAATGCAAATAGAATTAAGATTGGCAAGTGAATTGACAGATTATTTGGAAATGATTTGTGGATCATCTTTATCAAAAATAAGTGTAACTCGTAAATCAGTGACCAAAATGTGTATCAAGGAATCCATAATTTGGGTTTTTAATTATGGAAATCGCTAATCGCCCAACTTTGGTTTAAGATTGAACCACGCCATTTAAAGGCTGTCCCAAACCAACGCGAAACATTCGCGCGAATATGCGACGGCTGAAAAATGTTCGAAGATTCGCATCGCGCCAGTGTGGGTGCTCCCATTGATCTCCATGTAAATAAATTAAGACAGGCGGAAGTTTCGTTGTCGCGCCGAATGTTTCGCGTTGGTTTGGGAGAGCCTTAATTTGAACCTGTGAAAAAAGTTTCAAATTTAGCTGTGAACAAACTAGCCCTAACCATGAGGCCACATAACACACAAGCGAGTACTCGATATCGAGTTGCAATACACTCAATTTTTTTTTTTACGAATACACAGTAAAGGCTCTCCCAAACCAACGCGAAACATTCGGTGCGACAACGAAACTTCCGCCTGTCTTAATTTATTTACATGGAGATTAATGGGAGCACCCACACTGGCGCGATGCGAATCTTCGAACATTATTCAGTCGTCGCATATTCGCGCGAATGTTTCGCGTTGGTTTGGGGCAGCCTTAACTTGCTAGCTATCGCTCCTCGTCTGGGCTTGCCTTTTTTGTTTCCAGTTGAAAAGCAAGTAGAACAGCGAGTGAGTCAAATACAAATACAAATTTTAAAGATTTCAATTCTTGAACTAAGGCTAGGCCCGCACATGCAACTAAACAGTTTGGTTTCGATTTTGAGCACTCGGGTCCGCCGGTTTATGTGCCGCCTGGCCTGGCCTAAAGCTACGATTACCCGGTCAAAGAAAATGGTCAACGCGTAGACGCTCAGACGTCAGAATGACGTAAAATACTGTCATAAAGTTGCTAAGTCGTATGTATTTTACTTCATTCTGACGTCGGAGAGTCAAAGCGTTGACCATTTGCGTTGACCTTCTAATCGCAGCTTATCCCGGAGGCCACACGAGTGAGTACTCCCCACGGTCTTCCGGTTCACTTCAAAATTTAACATATGAGCACGTAGGCGTAGGGACGAATGTGGTCCCCGGGGTAGACAATGTTGCTGAGGTTGAACAAATTGCAGAGTAGTCACTCATTCTTCTTTGTGATTTTCCTTATTTTTCAAGATGTGTTTTATTTTCATTCATCGTCCACTCAGGCAACTTCGCTTAATCAAGTATGGAGTAAAGAGAGTGCAGAGAGACGATACTTTTTCACTAGGAAAAAGTTATCTTTCAGTAAAAATAGCAGCGTTTAAAAGGTATTTGCATTTTGAAGGAAACCAAAAGAGAAACGAATATTAAAAATCGCTCTTGTCTAAAAGCACAAAAAATGCAATCGCCGTTTACCCCAAGTATAATATAACAAAATATAGTATAAGTAATTAGTTCTGTGTTTAAATCCGCTTAGTTCATAAGCGAAGATGGATGTTTTTTGTGCGCACTATGGGGCATATTCATAGTCACTTTCAAACTCCAGTTTATCTTAGACTGATGGGGTTTATATTCAATGTTATTTAGATAGGATAAACCCAAGTCTATGAGAAACTGGAGTTCAAAAGTGACTAAGAATATGCCCCACTACCTTCGCTTAAAATAAAAGTGTACAAGCAAATGTTACCTTACAGTAGTTATAATTCTGGGTTTATATATGCTTAGTCCACTTACGGAGATTTTTGTCGCCGCTTATTAAGCGGAATTGTTGTTGTTTTTTTAATTAAAATTTTTTTTAATTAATTTTTTATTTTAATTTTTAAAATGCATTCATAACACACCTATTAAGGCTGTCCCAAACCAACGGGAAACATTCGCGAGAATATGCGACGACTGAATAATGTTCGAAGATTCGCATCGCGCCAGTGTGGGTGCTCCCATTAATCTCCATGTAAATAAATTAAGACAGGCGAAAGTTTCGTCGTAGTTCTGAAATATTCGCGTTGGTTGGGGAGAGCCTTTATCCCTTTTTTTCTGCTCGAAAAAAGTCTGAAACAATCTCATTCGGAATTCAAAAGAACTATCTGAACGCGTTCATTTTTACTTGTTGAATTATGAGTGGAAATAGAAACCAAACGTACTCATTGGCTAATCGTAAATACTTCTCGAGATTTTTCATTCATTCTTCCTTTTACTTCAAAAAAAAAAAACGAAGCATAAAAAACAAAAAGGTTTTTTTCCGAAAAAAATTAACTAAACAGGTGCAGTTTATTTTTTTTATTAAAACTTTTTTCTAGTCCTTAATCAATTATGAATTAAAAAGTATTTGTGAACTTATAATGTATGTAACTAAATAAATCTCGCCCTCCAAAATAATAGAATATTTCTCCATTCTCTACTCTTCTCTCCGATCAAAGTCCAACTTGTTGATATAAATCGAAATTATTTGTATTCTTAGCAAAATTACAATGAGAAGCATCGCATGGAGCTACGCAAAGACCCTGAAGTGTGTCCTGCCTGGAATGAGGCAGATGTCTTCATCGGGATCATTGACAACGGTTGAAGTTAATGACAAGACTGGCATAGCTGTGCTAACCCTAAACAGACCTCCAGTCAATGGACTGAATCTGGATCTCCTTACATCCATCAAGAATTCAATCGAAGAAATCGAAAGTAACAAGAGCAAGGGCTTGATTTTAACCTCGGTGAGTTCGAAAAAGTTATAATATTGTATCTGTAGAAGGAATCCTTAATAATTGTGTTATTTATTTTCTCTAGTCATCCAAGACAATTTTCTCAGCTGGATTGGACATTCTGGAAATGTACAAACCAGACCCAGAGAGAGTAAAGGGGTTCTGGACAGCTCTGCAAGATGCTTGGATAACTCTTTACGGTTGCAATGTTCCTAGTGTTGCATTAGTCAATGTTAGTAAAGTCGAATTTCTGTTCATGTATAAAAACTTCTTATTAAAACTTTAATTTAGGGTCATTCTCCGGCTGGTGGGTGTCTGCTGGCAACCAGTTGCGAATACCGTGTCATGCTGCCCAACTTCACAATCGGTCTTAATGAAACTAAGCTGGGAATTATCGCTCCAAATTGGTTTATGTCCTCACTTTTAAATGTTCTTCCGCGTCGAACTGCTGAGGTTGCCTTGACTCAAGGTAAGCTCTTCACTACTGAAGAAGCTCTTGAAGCTGGCTTGATCGATGAGGTAGCTGCCACAAAGGAAGAAGGATTGGCAAAGTGTGAGAAGTTTATTGCTTCGTTTGCCAAAGTCAACCCAGTGGCCAGAGGGTTGACAAAACAGCAACTACGAAAGAGTGCATTGGATGAATTGATAAAATCAAGGGAAAAAGATTTGCAACAGTTTTTGTTTGTTATCAATCAGCCCGCAGTGCAAAAGGGACTGGGAATATATTTGGAAGGATTGAAGAAAAAGGCATAGGTTTAAAAAAAAAATGTATAATAAGCTAACGTAGTCTCTTTTTCACAAATAGAAAATAATAGAATTTTATGAAAACACAAAACTTTTATTTGTCTATGGGTCTAGAAAAGTTCCTTTATGAAAAATCTTAATCTAGGAATGTATACGGATAACGGAAACTTCTTTGTTTTAAAAACTTGAAAAAAACCAACAAATATAACGATATAAATTCAAATTTAAAAGTTGTTTGGTACACTTTATAAAAAAATAAGTTAGAAGAGAACTTTCTCAGAATCTATAAATGCTTATTAATACGTGGTGACCAAAATGTTTACGTTTCTACCAGATTTAAGCTAGGACCGCACTCGGCGGAACTGCACTTCAGCGGAACTGAACTTCACGACTTATTTGTGGGAAATTGTATGAGCTATATCGCACTAAGCGGCAACTGCACTTCACGACGCGACACTATGCGACAAAGTTGGTAATCTGACCAACTGTGGCGCGACGTGAAGTTTCGTTCAGTTTCGTGCGAAAGTGCGCACGGTGTCGCTGAAGTGCAGTTCCGCCTAGTGCGGTTCTACCCACAGATTAGCCACATGAAGATGAGAATCCCCGGCAGCCATTTTAATTTGCCTACAAGCTTGAACTGGCAGTTATCAGATAAAAAATGAGAATGTGTGTATAAAAATCTCACACATAGACAGTAGGGATCTTCACACACCGGGTTAAATTGTTGTTGCAATTCACATCTATTCATCGACGCGGGAAAAAATTACAAATACAACAATGTAAACAAATGGGTTTTGGAGGGTGAAACGTACGAAACATTCTCATCTTCATATGGCTAATCTGTGGTTCTACCTTTAAGCGCAAGGATTCAAAATAAAAACTGTCAGTTGCTATTCCATTGCAGCTCCAGCGTTCGTTTGATCATCACTGGTAAATGCTAGGTGTCAATCTCACGGGGTTTTTCATTGGTAAAATAAATCAATTTATTTTTGATTTGGATCGGTCAAAAAGCCGATTTTGACCATTTTTGCGTTCCGTTGGGCAAAATAAATTGATTTATTTTTGATTTAAAATCAATTTTGCAGATTTAAATTTTTCCTCCTCCTTGTACATAATTTACCACTGTGGTGCGTTCTTTTTCTATACAATAGTTAACTATTTTTAATCTGTCAAATAAAGATGTTGAAATGCCATTGATTGTAACATTTCATTTAGGAACGACCAATGTTAAAAAAATTGTTGATTTGTCAAACGCAATGGGTTGAAAAAAATGAAAATACATTAGGTGTGTTCGCGTACTAGTCCGAAACTACCCATTTTTGACATTTTTAGTCCAATTTAATTTTTTTTTATATGGACTTTGACAGAACTTCGGACTAAAACTAAAACTTTATTTTTACAAAAAAAGCGAATCTTCCAGCGAAATATAAGATTTTTTTTTAATTCAAAATGGACACAAATTCACTTGTTTAATATCTACCGAAATTATAAACGAAAGAAAATATCAAAAAAAGAATATTAATCATAAAATAACAGAAAACGTTTCCAAAAATCAAAATCGACGATAAAATTTATTAAATTGAAAAGGAAATCCAAAAATTAAAATAGTTTCAACTCTAAAGAACGAAAAGTAAACAAAAGATAGCCACAAAATGAAAACATTTCCAAATTCAGCTGCTTTTGGCAGATTAATATTTCAATTCATATCATCGAGTTGGAAATTGTTACAAAGTATAATGCCGAATTCCTTTCAACAACAGAATCGATTCTATTTAGAATTTTTTCTAAACAAAATCGATTCTTTTCTGTCAAAACAAATATTGCGTTTTTAGCAAGATTTCACACTGATTTTAACACATACTATGAAGACTTGACATTTCTAATAGGTCAAATTGAAAGTCGCGGAATTTTTGAAAACGAGTTGTTTATTTTTTGGTTAAAACGAATTCTACATAATTTAACAAAATATTCAACAATGTATTCAGTCAATATAGCTATAAAAATAATAATTTATTGTGCGTTGCTCAATAACAAACAACAATTTGACAAAAAAAATACCTTTCGCTAGTGAAAGACGTGATTGAAACTTTCAGTGCAAGTGAAAACTTTTCAATAACAATTTTCTTTAAAAATATATGTTCAAGTAGAAGTTCAAACAAATAAAATGCACCAACCGTATAAGCTTTCTTATATCTTTTATTGTTAAAATAGAATTATTATAGTTAATAATTTAATTCTATTGGTAAAACATTTTTCTCACAACAAAAACAAACAACCTTAATAGCTTTGTGAATAATTTCTTGCCGTTTTGCGTCAATTGCAGGTATAAAGTAACACAAACACAATCACACAAAAAAAAATCAATTCTTTTACGAAATACAAATTCCTTTCAATTGGCAGAAAAAAATCGATTCTGCTTAGAAAAAATTCGATTCTGTTTAGAAAAAATTCGAATTCTTTGATGAAAGGAATTCGCCATAACATTCTGACAGCTCAACATTGAATTTGAATTTAGGAACGTTTTGAAGACGTCAGAATGTTACACAATGTTACAATTTGAGAATTTAGGAACGACCAAAGTTAACAATAGTTAACTTTTTAGAGAAAAAGAACGGACCACTGTCATTTGGAAAATGTGTTGTTTGAGTGGAGTAATGTAGGTATTTCAGGAATGAAATTTGTGTTGAAAATATGTGAGAACTATTCGATTATAAATGGAAAAGGTTAAAATGAATCGGTAACTTCACCAAGCTCGTCTTTCTCTTCTAAAAGTCTCGAAATTTGTATTGAAATATTGACAGAGAAACGAAACTACACAAATCCAATGGCAAAAATAAATCATTTTTATTTTGTAACTTATGGTGCGGTTTATTTTTTGAAACAGTAACAAAAGAAAAATTAGTAAGTATTTGGAAAAAATTGTAGATAGGGATTTTTAGATTTTGAAATTTGAATTTTTGATTCGGAAATAAGACAAATTGACCTAAGGTATGAAATGGTCGGACTTTAAAGTTGATCATTTTGTGCATACACCTATTTTCATTCCGACCAACAGGAAACGATAGAAATAGAGCATATACGGCATTTTGTTTGCTGCTTTCGATATTAAGGAAAAAGTCCAAAGCGCGGCCTGTTACAAATTGTTGTATATCATATACCAATAATTTTTTATTTATTTTTATATTAATTTAAATAACTTTGTTTTTGTTAGCGTCCAAAATAATTCAAACAGCAACAATGCATGTGCTTCGTGTATATGGAGATATTGCACTTTTTAACAATGCACCGGGTGGCCATGTTCGAGAATTTCATTTTGGTATGCATAATTGCATATTGGTACGTAAGGGTTCTAGATGGTCCAAATTAACTATTACATTCTGATTTAGCATCACTTCCTGACCAGTCGAGATACGGGCATCAAACTATCTAAATATGGACACGTAGCCACCCATGACACATTTTAGTTACTTTTTATATTTTTTCATCTCCGTTACAATACCTTGTTAAAGTTAGATAAATGAATAAAATCAAGAAAATGTTCCACTGTCTATTAAGTATCAAATCATATGTAGTAGACATCGAAATTTGAATTGAATTTGAAGTCTATACAGCGTTGCCAACCACTTTGGGCAAGATAATGCCTCACTTGAGAAAAAGGATGCCTTTTTCCAAAAAAAAAAAACCTCACCTAATTTTTTTTAAATAAAACACAAATATGATTTAAATTAAACAAATAATCCTCTATTGAAAAAAACTTAAAGAAATCACAAGAAACATTTAAAAAGGCACATTAAACTTTTTGAGTAGCTACAAAATATATGCACATTTTAAATCGAGATCGTCCTCTTTCTTTACATCATACATATTTTTTGAAACAAAGATATGTATGTTTGCTTAAATTCAAGATCATAGCATTTTTTATTTTTGAAAAGCGTCTTTGCGTGAAGATTACCACTCAAAGTTTCTGCCTTAAGCCTATTCCTCAGCTTTGTTTTATTTAAATGACTGCATGAAACAATCCTTTCAACCGTCGCCGAGGAATGCGGCAAGCATAGAATATGGTTTATTAATTTTTCAAGAAAAGGAAACATATTGAAATGCCTTTCTCCAAAACTGGGAAATATTTGCCAAGTCGGTAGTAAAATTTAAAGTTCTCAAAGATCTGAATTCAATATCAATATCGTTAAAGTTATTTTCAATAATAACATGCGGAAAATTCTGCGTAAGTGGTATTATCGACTTATTCTTAACGAGTTTTGAAGGCTCTATAAGATCGCCATTTCGCACTTTCGATTAAAAAATTTAGACAGTTTTCGCTAAATATCTTTAAATCGTATTCACTTAATGTTGAAGAGGTAACACCAATCTTTGCAGCCACTTTTCCTCCCAAGTATATCTCTTCTAACGATAAAAGCTATCATATTTTAAAGAAACTTTTCCCGCACATACTGAAAATCCATATAGTTTTCCAAAATGTTTTTTTAAAAACTGGCCAATTTTTGTATTCTCACTTTGCATCTCTGTATTTATTGAAATAAATGATAGTCAGATATACTACAAAAATTCCAAATAAATGAAAAAAGCATTCTTGGAAAAAAAGAAGCTTCAAAGCCTCAGGCAGTGAAAAAAGGCCTAAAAGGCATGAAAAAGCCTCAGTTGGCATCGCTGAGGTTATACCTACAAATTAAAAAAAAATAAAATCATTACGAAGAAAAAAATAATAAGAAAAGAAGTATTTAAAATGAAATTTGTTAGAGGATTCTTTTTAAGGATGGCGAGGAAGGTATATCTTCTGATGTAAGAAAAGTATTATTTTTATTATTTAATATACAATGAATATTATTTTATAAATTTTGTTTCAGATTATAAGATGGGCTTATGAAAAAAGGCATCATATATTTAAACATGAAAATGAAGCTGAAAAATAGAATTTCATGCAAACCTATTTCGTGAGTAAAATATTAATATACATGTGGATACATATTATTAACCATTTACTTCTGTGTTTCCTGTTTAGGGACCTTTTAAACTCCGTAGACCAGGTGCAAGTCCTCTAAGAGCTGAAGAAATTGCGCGAATACATTTGATGTTGCTGTTACTTAATTAAAGCAGCATTTATGTGCTACATAGATAAGATCAATGGTCGGTTCATCAGTTTGATTTATATTTTAAATTTCTAAACATTAATTTTTTTTTATGTATATTATAGACGTGTTTTTTTGCAAGCCCCGAAGAAATCGATCAAAAAAACGACGTCCTGTCCTGCAATTTACATGTTAAATGCAACAACAACTAATCCCCTTCGGGCTTAGCTAAACGCAGAGAATTCTCGGGGCTTAACTTAAACACGGACAAAAACTGTGTTACCGGCGTGAATTGCATACTTGTTATCGATAGTTTGTATGGAAACTCCATTTTGTTTCTGTAATGGCGTCACTAATCCCCGTTGTCGTTTTTTTCAACCAAATCTCCCCGGGCTTGCAAAAAAACGCGGCTTCTGTTAACTAAGGGAATTCATTATATTCCCTCGATTTTTGACATCTAAACTAAGAAATTTTGGTGAGGAATCCTGTTTACCCTGAGATTGTAGCGTTACTTACATTATATCGATATATTTCTTGGATCTGAGAATGAGAAATATAAACTGACTTAATACATACATTTTAAATAATTTTAATCTTTTTCTTATTTTATTGTATTTTTTGATTATATTACCTACATATTTTGTCTGTTCGCGTAATGTCCAAAGCTGCGAATTTCTACGAATTTTTTTTTATATGAAAATATAATGTTTAATTTGAAAGATTTTGGACCAAAGTTCATGAAAATTCGCAGTTATGGACAGTACGAGAACATAAATATTAACCTTTTATGTTGCTTAAATTTAAAATTAATAAAATACATATTTTTTATAATTGATGTCGTTTTTGTTTTATTTTTGAACAAACAGAATTTCTTTTTGAATGTATCTTAGGTATCAGCCCATTGTTTTGTTGTGGAAAGTGCTCCAAATTCAAACTCCACACTCCAACTTCAACTCCACAATACACATAGTTGTAAAATGCGGTTCCGTATAGAAAAATTGTACCTGAGAGGTCTACATTTTTTTAAGGTTTGGTATATTAGGCGTGTTTTTTTTGCAAGTCCATATGGATTTGTCGAAAAGAACAACATTGGGACTAATAGTTTTACACGTAAATAATTACAACAACAACTTAAATCCATATGGACTTAGCTAAGTCCTGCTTTACTTTACTTTACTTTATATTTTTACTTTTACTTTATATTTTAAAAATGTAGGTACCTAATAAATATAAGCACAAAGAAAATTTCGCATTTCTGGCCAAGAGTGTATACGAACGAGTTTGGTATCAAATAAAAGGTGACGTTAAGTTTTTTATATAAATTAAATATTTTGACAATCGTTCATGGGTAAGTCGAGATATTTAAGCTTGAAGTATATATATAAATGTTCCATCTAAATTCACGCCAAACGGCGTGGATCTTCGGTGAATCTTTCCAATACTTCTTTTATTATTTCCTTTTCATTTTCCATGACCGTTTTCCTGTGAGCACTCAGCATACATAATGCTATAAATTTAAGCATTCAATTACTTACATAAATCTTCCACCTATGATTTTTAGATTTGTTTTGACTCTTCTTAAGGTACTAAAGGTCCTTTCAATGCAAAGCTGGATATTTTGCTATTAAGACAAAGCATATAATAGATGTTGTTTATGTAATAGCACAATGCAAATAAAAAGCAGTTGTTTTTTGTTAAAGAATTTCCTTCAATTCAAAGCTCTTTTAGTATATTGACGATGCTGCCAAAATACTCTTTCAAGATTACGATGCTTTTGTACTATATATGCATAAGAGTACCTCTTATAGAAGAGTTTTTTTTTGTTATTTTTCCACTATCTCATTATCCATCCAACCGATTTAAATAATAATGGCGCAAAATTTTAAACAGCCTGATGTTACTAGTTAACAATAAACTAACTTTAAAGCTCTTAACTAAAATATTCTTAGTTTTAAACAGTAAGCAAACATACCTTTTTCGCATTTTGTACCTGACAAATGACATATGGAATAAGTCTGATACTAAAAAGATAAAATTGCCATTTGGTGATTTTAATTTTAGTAAGATGTTAAAAAGATAAGTTTTTTTGATTTTGTTAAAAAGACAGTACTCATTTAAAATTTGTGAAATCGTCTTTTTAACTTAGCATCATACTAAAAATGCTTTAACACGATACTTAATCGTCTACAATTTTGCGCCAATAAATATAAATAATATTGCATATCCAAATTTTCCAAAAAATATTTTTTTGGACATACAAAAAAATTCAAAATTGTTTGATGCAAATTCTATTTATTAAAAATTTCTAATTTTTAACTCAACATTTTGATACATACTTCAAATTGACGCAACAATTTTTTTCTTAAAAATGTTTATGAAATTTTAAATTTAAAATTATTTTTTTTAAAAAATCGTTTGTACGATTTTTAAATTTTTGATCTCATAAACTTATGTTTGTTAAAGAAATCGCATGGTGTACACCGCGTTGATGTCAAAACAATTTCAGAAAAATGTTTAGTTAACTTATTTCTAAATAGTTTCGTTGTTTTTTAGTTGAAACTGTAAGTTCCATTAATACATACATACATTTATGTACGTGCAAAATGGTGCCATAATGTTCATTTTTGTGTACTCACATAATACTTCCTTCAACTAAAGTATGTTTTTGGCAGACCAGGTAGCATAAAATATAAACAAAGACTAGAATGAACTGCACAAAAAAAAATTAAAGTTTTAAAATTTTGAAAAAAAAAAAACAAAATATTCAATAGCTGCATTTTATTATCCTCCAAATCTGATCCGGATCAGATCATGATAATAAAACAAACAGGATCACGGTGAAAATAGTGTTATATACCCATCTCTTTTTTTCCTTTTGTGTATTTATTAGTATGTGTTTGTTGTCATTTTTTTTTCCAAAAAGCCATCTACTCTTTAGCGTTAAAACTATTTTGTGCAAAGAAGTACTAAGAGTGTGTGTTCAAAAATGGATTTGCAAATCCAAATCCAAAAGCAAAGTTGGATCTTGAGTTGTTTTTGTAAAACATGTATTTTCGTGTGCAAATCAACCCGAATCAGATCTGGGGGAAAATTAAATTCAGCTAATAATTATTTGTTTTAGTCTTATGTTTTTTTTGAAAAAAATTGTTTTTTCATTATAAGCTTTATGTTTAGGAACAATACAAATTCTTCCTGTACTGTGCTTGATGGATCGATTTGAACATTTTCAGGATTCTTGGTGATACCTATTTATATTAGTCTGCGGGTGGCAATGGCTAACTTAGAAGTGTGGGTTCGAATCCCACTATAAGGAACATTCACCCCTATCATGGTATCCGTTCGGAACGGAATTTTCTCCGATTCATACAAAATTAATTTTGTAAAAGTGAAATGTTTCATTTCGTTATACGATTAAAACTTTTCTATATTATTACTTGTAACTTACTAGCACTCGGCTACATACAAAGGTAAAAGATTAGCCAACTAAAAAAACTATTAGGCCATTTTCGGAGAAAATTCCGTTCCGATCGGATACCATGATAGGGGTCATTCTTTTTTACATACATGCACATATACTTATTCTTATCTTGTGCCTTCCAAATCAGGTTGCATTCAAAAGACCTAATGTCCTAAAGGCATATTTATGTTACGGGTGATTTTTTAGCTGGTTTGATTTTGGCAACACTGGTTTTGACAGCTGACGTGTGTTTAGTACCTTGTGTCACTGTCAAACAGCTTCAGTTTGGTTTGCAATTTAACCATGGATCGTTTTACAAATGAACAACGCTTGCAAATTATTGAATTTTACTATCAAAATTCGTGCTCGGTTCGAAATGTTCATCGCGCGCTGCTTCCATTTATGATCGGCATTCTCGACCTTCTGAGCAGTCTATTCGGAAGATTGTGACCAAATTTCGCACCAAATTTACTTTGTTGGACATTAAACCACCAACACGTTTACGTACTGTGCGTAGTGAAGAAAATATTGCGTCCGTATCAGCTAGTGTGACAGAAGACTGCGAAATGTCGATTCGGCGCCGTTCCCAGCAGTTAGGCCTTTGTTACAGCACTACGTGGAAAATTTTGCGGAAGGATTTGGGCGTAAAGCCTTTTAAGATACAGCTGGTGCAAGAACTAAAGCCAGCCGACCTACCACAACGCCGAATTTTTGGTGAATGGGCTCTTGGAAAGCTGGCCGAGGATCCGCTTTTTTATCGAAAAATTGTGTTCAGCGATGAGGCTCATTTTTGGTTGGCAAAAATGCCGCATTTGGAGTGAAGATCAGCCAGAAGCATTGCAACAGCTACCAATGCATCCCGAAAAAGCCACTATTTGGTGCGGTTTATGGGCCGGTGGCATTATTGGGCCATATTTCTTCAAAGATGATGCGAATCGCAGCGTTACTGTCAATGGTGAACGCTACCGAGCGATGATAACAAATTTTTTTTTGCCCGAAATGGAAGTTCTTGACCTCCATGATATGTGGTTTCAACAAGACGGTGCCACATGCCACACAGCACGCGAAACAATGGCGCAATTGCGAGGCGAGTTTGGTGAATAGTTAATTTCACGTTTCGGGCCGTTCAATTGGCCGCCTAGATCGTGCGATTTGACACCATTAGATTATTTTTTGTGGGGGTATGTCAAGGCTAATGTCTATAGGGACAAGCCCGCTTCGATTGACGCACTGGAAGCCAACATCCATGCATTCATTCGTGAGATACCGGCCGATATGTGTGAAAGAGTATGCCAAAATTGGACTCAGCGGATGGGCTACCTGAGACGCAGCCGCGGTCAACATTTGCATGAAATTATCTTTAAACATTAAATTGCAAGGTTCAAACTATCGATTCAAATAAATATTTCATTCATTTTTTCGAATTTTTTGTTTTTTTTTTTAAAAAAGTTCTAAACCTCTTAAAAAATCACCCGTTAGTTAATATTATTATTATATTTAAAATTATTATCGAAACAAAAAAGCTTTTCTTTGTTCTTGTTTTTGGTATAAACATACATATCAAAAACTAGTGGAAAAATAGTCATAGAAATAAGACATGGATTTGGTAGTTAAATATTTTTATTAAGTAACTCTTCGCGAATTTCACCTGGAAGAGATTGTAGATTATTGGTCATTTGTTCGATATAGGAATTAATTTCTAGGATTTTGGCACGGTTTCTCTCCAGTTCGTCCCTGAAAAAAGTCAAACATGTCAGTTAGGGGCAACAATAGAGATTTTTAAACATCAATTTATAACAATACTTTTGCTCAGCTTAAACATAGTAGCTATTTGCATTTCAGTAACGTTTTTTTTTTTGTAAACTTACTTATGCAATCGTTCAATCAAATCTGTAACGAATTGTTTGCTTCGCACAACCAACCGATCTTCACGTTCATCGATCTTCTGAACATGATGATCTTTCATGCCAACAATTAAATTATTCAACGCATCTTTATCTTCCAAACAGATCTTTAATCCTTCGGGAACATCATCAAACATCCGGGTTGCTAATTTTACTCCGATGTACTGCTGAACTAATTCGGTCAGATTCTCTGAAAAATGAACGGCAACATCACGAATTTGTGCAAAATAAATTTGAGTTAGTTCCACAAACTTAGCCATCATCTCTTGAAAGTTTCTTTCGAAGGAGGATGTTGACTCCTGGGAAGAAAAATGCGTATACAGTTTCCATAAAGAAGCTCTAGAGAAAAGTAATACGAACCATAATACTCTCATATAAATGCGACTCATCAGCCATCAGCATCTGCCAGATGTCGTTAGTTTTCTCATGAAAGTTCAGCGAAATATTTTCGAATTGTTCAAGCAGCGAAACACTTTCAGGTGAATCATCGTCTTCGCCTTGAAGTGATCTTGTTTCCAACTGTCGAAGGCAATGAGTGGCCTCTTTAAAGACCTCGTCCTTAATAAGAACATACTCATCAATGGTTTTATGGCCAGATTCCTGAATAGCCAACTGCCCTTGTTTGACACTATTCATATAAAGATCGATTTCCCGTTTCCGATCTTCGAATTTGTCAAGCCCCAACTTGAAGATTTCCTGTGTTATGGCAAAGAAGTCACTTCGATACTCGGCCAATAGATCATCAATGCTATCACCACCGATTTCAATCAAAGTTCGACCATCATCATCGCTCTCCCAAAGTGATTCGAACAGCTGATGTTCGTTAAGATATTCAACGAAACTGCTAGAAAATCGGAGTTCACCTTCGAGTTCTTTGGCCTTGTTATTTCGAATTTCGATTTCTTCTTCTTCGGCAGCTTCGATTTCGCGGAGTTCACGACTAAAATTATGATACATAAGACATTTTTTAATTAAGTTTATAAGTAACTTCTTACATAAACTTCAGCTTTCCGGCTTCCCTTGCAGAATCTTCAATGTAAGCATATTCATAATATTTCACATTTGGCAACAGTGCAGCAATATAAGTTACTAATGGATAACCCAACATTCGGCAAACAGGATTTCCTTCCATGTTGAAAACGTTTAGCTTTTTCAAAAACCGCATCCGTTCTAACTACATAACATATGAGACTATTTCTTTAAAAAAGAAAGTACTGAGGAGAAAATAAATTATATACCAACTCACCCCTTTCAATGATTCAATCCTGTTATTCCCTAAACTGAAGATGACCAAATTCTCCAAAGTATCGAAGCCTTCAATGACGGTGATTAGGTTGTTGTATAAATTTAAAACCTCGAGATTTTTAAGTGTTTCCAAATTATCGACTTTCTCAATGTAATTGAAAGAAAGATTGAGCTCCTTTAAAGAGGTAAGCATTCCAATATTTTCGATTACTTCGATTTTGTTGCAATTGAGACCCAGCTTAGTGAGATTTGGCATCATCCAAAGGTGATCAATGCGCAGAATGTCTAAAATGATTGTGACATAGAAAATATACTTTTATGAAGGCTAAGATATCAGGTAATTATAGCTTTAAGAGGGGAACACTAAGCGTGTAATTTTTTGTCTGGCTATTCAATTGGAGAGTGCTGCTTCATTTTATGTAAAAATTATCAAAAGAAATTCGATGATCGATGAGAGGATATTTTTCACCAAAACTTCATAATTATCAAAAGTCAAATATTACAAAACTAAGGCTAGATTCACACGACGCGACGACGCCAATTTGATTCGATGTTTATACGGTTTTATAAAATATACAAAATTCACATGTACGGTATTTAACCCCAAGGGCTTTATATATAAAACTTAAATATAAAATTCACTGTCGCTGCTTTATTCGGCAGCCTTGGCCATCATGCGACTAGACAAATTTATCATGAGGGAGCCTTCATTTCTGCAATTTGTATAATTTTTTTATAACGCAGATTTCAATGAGAACAATTCCACGCAATGGCAGGTTATACAGATCGTGACTCCCTATTATTCCGTGTTTGCATATAGCCCGTCTGGTGCAAATGGCCTGCTGATGAACTTGTTCAGCGAAATCGTTCTATCCTTCCAATCAAACATAGACAATATTTAATCCACTTCCTGAGAAAATCGTAACACATCCTTAATTACCACATCTTATAGTTAACCTGGAAATATTAGTCAACATTTTTTAAGTTTTGAAAGAAAAAAATATTGTAAAAGTGGAAAGAACAAATTTTGCTAACTTGTCCTTCAGTACCTACCCCCTTTGGAAAAAAGGTACAAACGTACCTTTCCAAGGTAGGTTTCGAGAGCTCTGTGCCCATTCAGTTGCCCATGATTGAGATCTGTCATTTTGAAATTTTATTATATTTACTGAGAGTATAGCAAATATAGTGACTATTAGGGTTGCCAACATCGCTTTTTTTGGGTGGCAGAATTCGGTTTGAAAAAACGTTACGTTATCCCCTTTTTCTGAATTTCTACTTACCAGCTAAACATAAGATGTTTTTAGTCGGAAACAAAGAGCAGGAAAATTCAGTTTTTTTTGAAATTTTCTCAATAACTATCAGTTCTTTTGAAACAAAATTCTAAACAAAAAGTTGCTTGCTTGCAAAAAAAGTTTTCATTAGTTTTTTTCACACCACCGCGGCTTTAAAGTACTAGTTAAGCTTTTTTTTTGTGTTCGCCACAGTAGGGCTAATTCTCATTTAAGAACCAATGAAATAAAAAACAACTAAGTTTATCCAACTCTTTTTTTTTATGTACAGTGAACTTTCTCTTACCAGGAAAATGACGGCGGTACTCACGACTACCTTCTTTGCTAGCCACTTTTAATGGAACTCACAGAATTAATTTCCTTACAAATCTCATCTACTTGCCATGAAAGCACGAGTAGTCGGTAGGGCGCGAGTACGATAACTTGGGCGCCGAAATTTGATAACGGACTTTTGTAGAGGGTTCAAATACAAACATTTTTTACTATCGAAGGGGGGGGGGGTCTATCTCACCCCGTTAAGGATGTAGGGGTGATTTTCGACTTTAATGGAAAAACAAATTTTAAAAAACAACGTAAATACAAAAAATGCAAAACAATAATGGTTTTAAAAGCCAGAAGTCTGTTCTTTAATCCTACAATTAAATTATATTACTTGTAATTATTAATAATTTTCAAAAACTTTGCATTCAAACTCAAAATTTTTATAAAAAAACGCAAAAAAATGTATGGATCAATTTTTCTCAAAGTTGTGTAATGAAAAACAAAATTTTCTTTTTGTGGTTAATGCTCATATCAATTCTTAATCGAACACAAAAAACCGAAAGCTTTTATGTTTTCTGGTTTTTGATAAAATTGAAAATTACTGATACTACTTTTTTGAGATATTTTTAATTCGCTTGCATTGCCAGCATTACGGCTGCGTTTAAAAAGTGAGATATGTAAGGGGGGCATGCTGCCCCCTGCAACCCCCCTGATTGGGCTCACTATGTGAGAGGTTGGGAGTATGAAAAGTATCTTTTGCATTTAAAGAATCTGCATAAAAAAAATAACGGTACAAAATTCAAATGTTACAGCCGACTGACATGGATGCGAATTCTGAAGGAAAAATAAAAGAACTATTGTTTTTATTATTTTTTCATTTTATTTTTACTCGTTCATTCCATCAATGATGGAACTCACTCACTCAGTCACTGAAGCGGTAATTTGGCCCCAGTTTTACAAAGACCTAAATCCTCATTCGAATCGGATTCAATTCTCCGTATAAACGTTGTAACAGAACTTATTACCTACATCCTTTAATGCAGTTGCAAAATATAAGGATTAAGCATTCCGCACTCCCCGTATTCTCTTATACTCAAACTTCCAATCTGAAGAGGCGAAAATGTATCACCTGATGGAGTCACACGTATCAAAAAAAAAATATAAATATGTAGATACTCACTTAAAAACTCCAACCTCAGGACTGTAATTTTTTCGTATCGAATTGGTTCCAATTGATGTAGCCTCAGTGCTTCCCCCTTATATCCGTCCTCCGAATAAGACTTTTCTATCATCTCCTTGCTTATTACACCCGGTTCAATTTCCGGATATATGATTTCTTTTAAGTTATCCATCTCTTGCTCCTGGAATCCTTTGACGTCTTCAAACACTAATTACTCTCCAAAACCTTGAAGTAATACCTACAAAAAAAAGACACACACTCAGCTGAATTGTTGTACCTACATATTATATCCTATCCCTCTGCTAATCCGTAGTTGATTTGTTTTGTTTGGGTCACCATCGCACCTTGAGTCTTGGCCAAGTAACCAAGGCTACGGTCGTTAAAGAAACATTAGTGCGTAAGCGCTGAAACTAACCACCACCGCCATATAACCCATACCCACCCTGCTGCCTCTTGCTATTTTTTGTGTTGCCTTCGTCTGTCAGTTATGGAAAAGAAGTTCTGACCAGGTGTATCTACGTTAAACGTTACTTTCGTCTAAATCGGTTCGGATTGTTGTTAAAAGTGCTCCCCGTCTTGTTTTTCGGATATATTTAAAAAATAAAACTAAAAAAAAAAACAAATCTTATATGAAAATGTCTTTGAGTTGAAGTTCAAATCAGTTTCTGCCAGAATATTGGAAATTACATATATCAAAGTGAATTCACCTGCCAAGCTGAAACGAATCGAAATTAATTGCATCTAATCGATAGAGAAATATTCGAGTAAGCAAATAAGAGTCGACTTGTCGAGTGATTGGGTCGGCGGTGGCGACGGTCGAGGGGTTACAAAAAAAAACGCGATTGCATGACTTTTGCAGTTTGTATTTGTTTTAAGTTTTAATTTTCGATTCACTAAAAGATAGATACGTATAGATACCTATACTTTCGATCAAAGATTGTCTTTTTAAGTGGTAAACCTGACTTTTCGACGATACCTTCAAGATGGAGTGCGTGGCTATATTGAGACTTTATCTGGGTCACATTAAGCAAACGGATAAGCGGATTCGTGAGAGAATGGGGTTAACTATGCACATATGTGGTTTTCTATAGTGTCAAACTACTTAACAAAAGGATATGGAGTGGATAATAATTGGCTTTAAATAAATCTATAGGGCTGAAGTAGGCAATACTGCCGCGACGGTTGTTTGTGTAAATGAAAAAAGGAAGGAATATAATTTTGAAAAGAAATTCTTCGAATGGGCGGAATTTTAAATTCTTCAATGTGCCCCACTTCATTTTCTTCAAGTGAATTGGTGGTGTTTTATTAAAAGCAGTGTTCATATACTAACGAGCACATGAAGTTAAGCTTCGCTTCGAAGGATTGGGTGCCAAATAAAAGAATGTACATATATATTTTTATATTGTAAAATATAGTTACGAAAACCACAAAACCATTTTCTGTCCTTGTTAAACGAGAAATGACTTGAAGGACATTTGCTTCTCTTTTGTCGCATAATACCAACTCGTATTGTTTCAGACTTCACAAATGAATTACAAATGTAGAATTACAAATTCGACGATAGCAATGGTTCCGTGGGACAAAGAGAAACGAAATTAGACCGATTGTCAAAATTATAATTCACAACCATTCCTGTGCGCTTGTTGTTGGTCAGCAGGAATCGAATAGAAAAATTGCACTCGAGTATACCCAAAAAAAATTGTTTTAGAAATTAACTAACTATTATTTAAAATTTCACAGAGACATAGTTGTGGATTCCACAATCGAATTGCCAAAATAAAAGCATCTGTTGTAAATTTTACAGTCAGAAAATTTTTCGATCCAACAGCGTAAATAAATAAAATAAATTTGGTGGCGCGAGAGCTCATGGAGAGCCTAAGGGCCAGTTTCACAGTCGACACTTACCGGAATAAGTGGCACTTAAGTTTAACATATTAGGACTTTAGGCTAAGTTTCACAGTGGAACGAACATCGGAGACTTGAGTGCTTTTTATTCACTGTTGTACTGCGCATTAATCTTTTAGATTGCCCACATAAATGCCAATTCTTTGACTGTGAAACTGGCCCTAAGACTAAGATGAGAAGCACTTATTCATGACAAGAGACATTTTTTGAGGATTTGTCACTTCCTCGCAAGAGCTAGTAGTCGTTTTTTTTTTTATTTAAGTGGACGAGGCTGGGAATCGAACCCAGACCTCCAGCATGACAGTCTTACACACTAAATATATTACGCTACCGGTTACTATAATTTACAGTTTACAGCTGCTACAATTACTGTAAATTTTCTGTTGTAATTATTACAGAAAATGACTGAAGATTTTACAATTTTGCGCTGTCGATTTTACAAATTTATGTTTGTATATTTAACAACCAAAATTGACAACTCGCTGTCAATTTTACAACAACCAATTGAATTAATTTTACCAATTTTATTGCGAGAATGGAAGCAAAACTATACGATTTTTGACACTTCAAACTTGATATAAAAACTCTACAGCTAATCTGAAAAGATAGGTATCGATCTACTGAATATAAAAAAAGTTGTCACCCAATTTATTTTATATTATTAATTGTATTTTATTTATTTAATTCTTTCTTAAAACTAACACAGTAAGATAATATCATCTTAAAAAGTAGTCAAAGTTTATAATAATAATTTGTGTATTTCAATAAAGTGTATTTCAAGTTTAAAAATTGAAGTTAAACAAAAGAAAACATAAGATATAAGGAAATAGAGAACATGATTGCAAAAATTGTATTGAAAACACATAATCGAAATTAGTATACGATCTACCATATCAAAGAAGGTTTTTTTATTTTCATTATTGAGTTAACCGATTAAATCTACATTTTTTGCACAAAAGCTTGTAATAAATATAATATTGCATATCAAAATTAAAAAAAAAATTTGGATTTAAAATAAATAATTTTTTTGAAAATTCGATATTTCGAAAGCGGGTGGAGGATTTTTTATGAATTTCAAATTTTTTCCCCTAAAAATGTTGACAACAAAACCAGTTCAACGATTTTTTTAACACAAACTAAGGTTTATTAAAGGAATCAGATTGTGTACATCGCGTTGGGTTCAAAATAGTTTCAGAAGTATGTATTTTAAGAAATGTCGTTTAAATAATATAATTTTTATGCATGCATCTAGCATATGCATATGTGCAACACTCACATAATACTGCCTTTGTTTTTGGCAAATGGATATACAATATAGCTCCCATAACAAATTTAATTCAGACTTTAAAACCACATTGTGATCGCACATAAGACATTGACACGGTTTTATGAAATAAGAGATTTATCCAAAGCTAGATTTACGTTTACGAGTTTTAGGTGTCAAAATACTTTTGAATAATACCAATTTGAGCACCTCCAAACATCTATAAAACTAGTTCTGTCATGAAACTAGTTTTGAAACAAGAAAATAAAATAAATCATTTACTTATCAAATCTAATCAAATAAAATCTAGTGTACCTAGCAACATAGGTTCGTTCGCGTACTCCCCAAAATTAAGAATTTTTTACGAATCTCTACAAATTTAAGTCAAATTGTGTTCTTGTAGGTAGAAAATTTGTACTTTTTCGCAGAAGAGAGCGCTCACGAGAGAGCAAATTATTTCCCCTTCCTTCGAATTTCAGCCCAAAGAAATTCTTCGGGCAGAAATATGAGTTCTGTCAAAAGTCAGTTTGAAATTTACCAGAACCCAGAAATACGCAGCATTTGATTTGTTTTTTATTTACAGATTAAATTTTCTAAATAAATTTATGTATTTACTTTTTAAATTCAATTTTTCTTACTTCCCAGAAGTGCCAATTACTACCAATTAATGTTCAATTTTATTTTATTGAAGAAAGCTTTTGAAATGTTGATGGTTTTTAATTTATTTTTTCAAATATTTGTAAACGTTAAGAAACCGGTAAGAATTCTTTGTTCAAAGCGTTCGTGTACTAGCTATTTCGCAGTTTTACTTCTCTCTGAGAGAATTTCATCCCCACTCCTAAATATTTGACAGGCTGTGAATTTTAGTGCAGAAAGTACCCGAACAAACCTTTTATATCGGAAGTAAAAACAGAAACTAAAAAAATATTCAAACTTTCAAATTCTTTAGGTATCCATGTACTTTTGTTGTGGAGTTAACGGCTAACGTAAAGACAATCATTTTCGATACACTTTTCGTACGATTAGAATTGGATAGTGCCAGCCTTCATATTCACTTCTTCTCACTCTCCAGTTTTGTTTTCATTATATTTTCTTTGGGGGCAGTGAAGGCATGTTAGTAACATATATTTTATTTACATTTATTAAAGACCGTACAAAATCGTCAAAATCGATACAAAATAATTAGAAGAATATAACTAGGTTTATCCACTTATTTTCTCATGCTACAACCAAATGCTATCATTGTATTTGTCATTTGGGTAAAGGCTACGTGATACTACTAACCCCATTTTGTTTGTGTCTAATTGCCAAACAAACAAGACATCCTTTTGTCAATGAGCTGTTATTTTACTATAGTTGGTATAAGAGAATAAATTGCAATCAAAGACGTTTTATATAGATACAATCATAACAGGTGCGTAGTAACATATATTTACATTATATGGCTTAGCAAAAAAATGTGCTAAGCATTTGCTAACTTCATTTGAAATAAAATTAAATCTTAATAGTTCTTATACTCTAATCAATCGCTTAGGTAGGTAGGTAGAATTGGCGGCCCAGAGCAACCTCGCTCAGAGACCCAATTAGCGCTTGAGTTCACCGTTTTGATAACATAACTATTACAGGAAATTGCGGGTAGGTCCTTTGATCCGCTTACGCATGGTCAGGGTTAGGAATTAGAAAACCGAAATCAATCCTAGATCCACTTCGTCGAGGAAAGAGATCATGTCTTTGATCTTTATCTCAGAAAGTTCGTTCAAGTCTTCAAGAAAAGCCTTTCCAAATGATAGCGCTCTCATTCTCATAATGCATCCACATTTAGATTTTCCGTGTGGTCGGAATAAACATGCAATATAGCAATATTGTTGAGCCGATCCTGCAGCATTGCTGACCCAAGGTAAGATTTTAAGTGACGAGGAACGGAGAAACTTCGTCTATTTGAGCAAGATGATCCTGGGATTGTGATTAGCAACCGGATGAACCGTACAAACTCGGGAATAATCCCTCGACTATAGGCGTATTTTTATAAAAAATTAACTACTTCTCTCAAATTTTTTTCTTGCTCATTCTGTCTTTTCAAAAGCCTATTGCTAATAAGGCTTTGTTTATTGTAGAACATCATCTACATCTACTTTTTGGTCTTCAGCGAATTGTTCCAGTAGTTTAAAGAAACGACAAGCATCATTTATGAATCTTGCATTTAGTTATGATAATAATAATTGGTCAAATATTTCAAAAAATGATTTTTTGTAAAAATCTTTCGGTTTTGAATTTGTAATTTACTGAGGTACCTTCATCGATACGTTTTGATGCTTTTCGCTGACGAGAAATTTGGGGTTCTTGAATTTCAAGATCAACAATCCCTGCTATGGAATTTTTCCAAACTGCCTCAAATTGTTTAATAAGTGGGTAAATCCACTCGAAAAATCTCGAGTGGGTTTTAATGCCCACACTACCCATATAACCTGCCGGGCCTGTACTCTCCTATTGGCCAGAACAAGTTGCAACAACCCTGGTCTTATCTCGCCTGGGTCTAACTATTTGATTTGATTCTGTAAGAAAAATTGAGAATATATTGGCCTTCATAACTCCAAGTGGAATGTTGACGCTTTGCGCAAGCGAGCTATGAAGGGTTGATCCTTGCCTGACCAGTTCGTCAGCCCGCTCGTTTCCCTTAATGCCACAATGACCTGGAACCCAGAAAAGAGTGACCCTGAGGTTATCGTTAAGACTTGAGCGCTTATCCCGACATGCTGAACCAATTTAGAGGATGCTATAGCCGAAGCAATGGCTTTAACAGTCGCCTGACTGTCTGTCAGAATAGCGGTATTTCGGTTTTGGTTAGGGTCTTGTTTGAGTATCTTGCATGCTTCCCTAAATGCTAGGAATTCAGCTTGAAATACACTAGCGAGGTCGGGTATCCGAAAAGACCTAGAGATGCTCAAAGATTCGGAAACAAATTCCTGAACCAACACCACACTCCATCTTAGAACCATCCGTAAAAATAGTTGTGTCGAAGTCTCTCGTCACGACATCATCATTACAATTCTTTATGGATGGAAATAAAACTTTAAATTCGTTACTGAGACCCAGAGCCCGAGTGCAGTAGTCAGTCGTCATTGAAAACAAATCATTTGGAATCAAATTTGTGATATTGCTGTGACCATACGGTTTTGCAAGCAAGAAATTCGACTCCCTAAGTCTCATCGCGCTGCAAGATAGTAAAAATGTAATGTGTAAATAAGGTGGTAGCAGGTGCAGAGAGACACTTAAGGCATTCGTCGGGCAAGACCGTAGGGCCCCTGTGGTACTAACGTTCATTGTTCTTTTAGCCTTCTTAAGATTATTTACGATATATACGCTTTGTTAACTGCAGGCCACCACACAATAGATCCATGCGTATCTCGGCTATGTACGTCCACAGTATCATCTTCGATTGGAGGCCAAAATTTTTCCAAAAGTCTTACTACAGGCATAGAAGGCTATGCAACCCTTCTTAACCCGTATTTCAATATTAAGTTTGCAATTTAATTTGGGGTCAAGAACAACGCCCAATATTTCACGCTGGAAGACAGTGAGAGAATTTGGCCGTTGTAAACGTTCAAACCCAAATTTCGACCCAACTTACATGCTCTAGCTTTTTGTCACACCTTATGCGAATGCATATAGATAATTAATGAATTTTCATATTTTACCTAACCACCAACACACACTTTAAATACTTGGGGTATTAAGAACATATATACTTTAGTACAAACTATTATAAAACAAGTTATAATCAAAAAATTACCAACAACAACAAAATTTGTTTACAGTTTGTGTATAAGGCTACGAAAGTTCACAACAATTGCCCTAAGGCAACCTCCCAAGCCAAATCCTGGCTATAGCTACGCCCCTGGTGAACTATCATTTTATCGAGATTTAGATTTTATCAGACATTAATACCAATATATATGATTGCACGCATTTCTAAGTCGTTCTTACAAGGTGAAAAAAAAAACAATTTATAGTTCTCTTGTAATTTATTTAAAACACCTGTTCATTGAAACATTAAATATTAATCAAATGTTGTGGAAGGCCAAGTACATGTTAATTGGGTTTCCTATTCTTCTTGTATAGTTAGTTACATTTGGTCCTAGCATAATAATTAAAGTGGCTAAAAAGCATGCTAGTTCCTTAAATTAGGTATATACATTAATGCATATATACAATCTTATAAAACACGTGCCCTTTATTTTTTTTAGGCTCAAGGCTAGTACGTACATATATGTAGTTTACCAGCTAAATAATTTGACAAACAAAAATCGAAATATGAATCGATATATTACCTTAAGCCAATTGGGTGACGGAACATATGGAACTGTTGTCCTTGGCCAGCGAAAGGACACCGGCGAGAAGGTAGCAATTAAACGTATGAAACGAAAATATTATTCATGGGAAGAGGCGATGAACCTACGTGAGGTCAAGGTGGGTATAAACTCGTTGTATTTGTTACTATACTTTTCTATTATGGTGAGAACTTTATCACATGCTCATTGGTTATGGATTGTACATTTTATATTTTGTTTCGTCTAAATTGCAGTCATTAAAAAAACTATCACACCCTAATATTGTTAAATTAAAAGAAGTAATTCGTGAGAACGATACTCTGTATTTTGTGTTCGAATACATGAAAGAGAATTTGTATCAAATGATAAAGGACAGAGATACACATTTGCCGGAAAATGCGATAAAAAGCATATTGTTTCAGGTAAGTCATTTAACGAATATTAAATTCAACATAAGAACTTATGCGACAGTTTAAATTGAGGAAAAAGTAGAACATAAGCGCTTATGTTAAAAATTTGGGTTAAGTAGCGTATCAGCCAACAGCTGTTCAAATTTTAAGATTAAAAATCACAAACAAAAAGAGAACCTATTTGCTTAATCACACTAATATCCAGTAGTTGTTCAGAACCTAATTATGAATTTTATAGTTTGTGTCCGAATGTCTTGTGTTTATGTTTCTTGAACTTGTGGTATATGTAAAGGGTTTTTGCAATTGGCGCGGGTAGATTTTGGCGGGTTGTGGCGTCTATATATGTTGTTTTGGTGATATCTGTCAGATCTGTTGCTTATTATTTAGTTACTGATGCCAAACCACCATGACAAGTTACACGATTGAACAGCACGTCAAAATGTTAAAACTTTATTATCAAAATCTCTTATGCCAACGATGCGCGCGTTGCACCCATTTTACGATTTATATGGCTTGCCTTCTCAGTTCTCAGTCGACTATTCAACGTTTGGTGGCCAAAATTGAGTTGACCGATTCAATGAACAATTAGTAAATACCCGTATGTGAACGAAAAGGAAGATCTACCGAAAACACCGCCGATGTTCGTGACAGTCCGGACTAGATCCAAAACGACGGTGGCATTGCCATCACCATCGAAGAACGCTACCGATCGATGATAAACAATTTATTTAAGCCCAAATTGGATGACATGATGCATGTGAACGACATGTGGTTCCAAAAGAAGGGTGCTACAACAATCACTGCAATGGCCATTCTGCATTAATAATTTGAGGGTAAGGGTAACTCTGACTGAGGTGACTTGAATTGGCCACCAAGATGGTGCAATTTGAGCACGTAAGACTTTTTCTTGAGCGGTTTCCTGAAGTCGCAGGTCTATGCGAATAAACCACAATCGACCGATGTCCTTAAAGTGAACATGACACAGGCCGGTGCTAAAATTTAACCGGATCTAAGGGGAGGAGTCATTGAAAATTGGACCACTATGAACGGTGCCACCGTAAGACGCCGAGGCGGGCATTTGAAAGATGTCATGTTCCATACATAGTAGCATACATTAGCTTTTGGAGCACTTAGCTTGTTTATTTAATTTCAACATCTACCCGCCCTTATTGAAAAACCCTTTATATTAATCTATCAAAAATACTAAGCATTATCTGGTTCAAACTAGGAAATACTTAAGTATTAGCTACAGTAGTAATATACAGAAAGTACTCATGAGTAGTTTGGATCAGAATGTTTGATGAGAATAATTTTTTTAATTGTAAAAACTTTATTTTGTGTAATTTTATTATTAGTTGTCTTTAAAAGTTGCTCAAAAGAACTATATAATTATTTAAATTGACTTGTTTGACCTATCGCCCGGTGGCTGAAATTTGAACATTCAAATTCACGGTAGAATGCGTGTCAATAGGGCCAACAACAGCTGACACGAACAGATTGTACACATGATTATAAATGAAGATTGGTGACAGATTTAAAAATTAAAATGCGAGCAACAATTCAAAATGCCAAAAAACAAACACCAATGCGTATCAACACAGGAGGGGACCATTTTTTTCCTTTCTAACAAAATGGCAATCACATTATGACATTACTTTTGCCCCACATGTTTAACAATAAATATATTTATGATTGAAATATTGAGCTTTGGGACAGTCTAGAATGCTTTCTTACCAGCATTGCCACCCAGCAAACATTTATAGTGTCAAAATTTCAGAAACTTCGTGCCATATGAAACATATACAAAATTTCTTCTATTTTCTTCAATATTATAACGGGATGTCATGTAATACAACAAAAAATAGAAAAACATACATACATGCATTGTCCAAAAATAAGATTTTCTCCAATTTGTATGGCATTTGGAGCAATTATCATCAAATTTTGTCGAACATAGCTTCAGCTAAAGTAATATAATGGAAATAAGAAAGGCATCACAAATTGAATTTGTTCATGCTACCGTGCCAAAAAATCACGATCTTGGCATATCGGCAGTTAAAAACTGAAAGAAGACTTTCGAGCACCAATATAAACAGAAAGATGTTGAAATTTCGAAGTTCCTTGAAATATTTGGTGATTTATAAAAGGTTCTAATCGAAAAAGTGAATGCATTGATAAATGGTAAAATTCAGCAAATATCAAGCAACAAGCATACAGATTTGGACAACGTGGCGACAAAGTTAAATTATTGGTTTTAATTCTTCCTCTTCATCAAATTTAAAATAAATTTTTTGCATACGAAAAAATAAGTTTGGCTTTTCCATTTCAGGTTCTTACAGGCTTAGCTTTCATGCATCGCCATGGATTCTTTCATCGTGATCTCAAGCCCGAAAATCTCCTTTGTTCTGGCCCGGAACTTATAAAAATAGCAGACTTTGGATTAGCAAGAGAAATCAGATCGCGACCGCCATTTACGGACTATGTGTCGACAAGATGGTATATATTTCAGATCCTCATTTTGTCAGTAATATACCTACTTTTCTTACAAACTGTTATTATTTTTTATAGGTATAGAGCACCTGAAGTTCTCCTCCATTCAACCCACTACGGTAGTTCCATAGATCTATGGGCCATGGGTTGTATTATGTCTGAGCTTTACACTTTTCGACCGCTTTTTCCTGGGAGTAGTGAAGTAGACCAACTTTTTAAAATTTGTTCCGTTTTAGGGACTCCAAGCAAGGTTGTAAAAGTTTTAAATTTAAAAGGTCTTATAGGCTTATTTTTTAAGAGTTAAAATTTTTTTAGAATGACTGGCCGGATGGACATCGCCTTGCCGCTACAATACATTTCCGTTTCCCAGACTGTGTGAAGGTTCCACTAAATAATATAATCAGTCGATCTAGTTCGTCAGGTCTTCAACTTCTCGGGGACTTTCTATTCTACGATCCAGAAAGACGACCTACAGCCCAGCAAAGCATAAAATACCCCTACTTCCATGCGGTCAAACGTGTTTCTCCAGGCAACTTGAACAGCATGAAAAACTTCAAATATGTCACCTCGTCCAATGTTCTTCCAATAATGAAAGAAAAGATCCACTTATCAACGGAACATTTGAACAATAACAAAAACAACAACGTAGCCAACAGTAATGCCAACTTAAGAAATATTGTCGAGAACGGCCAAGCGGTAGTGGTGCCGAAAATAAGTTACTTCGTCAAACCGGAGTCGGTCAAAGGTGATAATGAATCGATAAAAAGTGGATCAATACGATACAGTGCGATAATAGCGCCATCAAGTGATATTTTCCAGGGAGCTCTTACAAAACGCGAGGATGCTATAGGCCCCACAGAATCAATAAACGATATTTATCTCAATCGCAATATATCACAGTTATTTGGTTTGACAAATCATCACCCGAACGTGTCATTTCATTCAGCAAAACCAATTGTGGGAAATGGCAATGTTAATTCAGCAAAAAGTTTTTCAATCTACGACACTGTCAGTATGAATGCCAGGAATGCCAACATGCAGAAATTAAATGGATTCTACGTACAACGCCAGCCCCCCGAAGAAAGTAAAGTGTACAATTTGTTTTCAAAAGTCTCTGCCACGGCACAAATGCCATCCCTGCTGATACGAAACACTTACGACAGAGGTGACAGGGATGATTTTTTGCAAAGCTCAGAAAATCTCTCGGCAAAAAGTCGGGTTAGCATGGCCAATGGGCGTATCATTGAGCCCGCAAGTAATCGGAGTCTGATAAGTGGTTGGGATAGTACGACAGCTGGTGATGATTTGGATACAATTTTGGGGTAAGTAAATGTCATTTTTTCCAAGTGTAAACTTAATAATATATCGATTTTCATATAGATCGAAGATCAAATCCTCAACAAAATCGCGAAAAAATTCGAATGTAAAAGCCAGCCAACTACTCGAAGATCTCTTTGGTCACCTGTCAATGGATTCTGACATTAGTGACAGCAAGTATACAAACAATCTGCCATATAAAAGTAATAATTCACTCCATCAAATGTCAACGGGTCGTAATTCAAGCCTTCAGAACGGTCGTTCCAATGATCATTCACTTTCGACGGGCATTAAAGACAGTTTGGAGGCAAACAATGGCAGTCGAACTAATTCGTTGTCAACAAATGGGTAAGAATTTCTAATTTTGATGAGAATTTGCACATAAAAAAAGAAAATATTAACTCATGATATCATCTCATTTTGCTTTATGTTGTGACGTCAATATGTGAAAAATTAATATTTATGTGTCAGTGATATGTCAAAATGTGCTAATGATCAAGAAGAAGATTTTCAATTTTGGCCAATCAGGTATTGTTGTTGCAGTGGATTTGAAAGTAAATTCATAAAATTGAACTTGATATAAACATAAATGTAGTTTGTTAAAAATGTATTACCTATACATAATATAAATAGCACTTATTTGTTTAGTTGGAAAATGCACAAGTAGATGTCAGTGCAATCTATATTTACGTAAAGTTCGAATAGTATCTAAATCCGTAAGATTCTTTGGAACCAAACACTGTTTAAAAAAGAGTAGACGTAGAAATGGCTCCATTTTGTTTATGTGTATACAGCATACAATTTATTGAATTATCTAAACTCCATTGAATTTCCCGCACAGACCAATGGACGTCATGAATAAACCCACTTTTTCTGAATTCTTTATCTTCATAGTGTTAGTTTAGATTACACGAAACCAGTACTTGCCCTTTAGAACAAGTAAAAAGAGAGTAGGGCCGAAAACAGAGCCCTGGGGCATACCAGAATTCGGTTTTAACTATTTAATACCATAGCAAATCATATTAAAATTAAATATCGAATCATTATAGCGATTTAATTTTTGTTCAGTTCTGCGCATCTGTGAAAATCGAAACGTCTTCTGAATCCTCGTCGCAATTCATCCCAATCTTAGCCCAAAGAAGTAATTAGCTTATAGTTTCTTACCTAGCTAGACTAGATCTATAGCTTGAACTGGCTTGTAACAAGCTGAATATATGGCGATATTGTCCTTACCAATAGTTAATTCAACAAAATTCTAAATAGTTTTGTCGTCTGATTTCTTACAAAAACAATAACTTTTAGTAAAAATTCCATTTTTCTTAAAAAAACTGATTTTGTAAAACAAAATTTAAAAAAACCGATTCCGAGATACACCAAGCTTTTTTTAGAGGTTGTATGTTGTAAAAATGTCAATTTCCGTTTAGAGAATCACCTGAGACATTAAGTCCCAATAACTTTGAAGAAAATCGATTAAGTGGGTAATGGGCTGCCGTTATACATGCAGACAGCCAGAATTGCGAGCCCCACAGTGTATTAAAAGTTATTTGTACGACTTAACCAATTGGAACAAGCCAAAGATTTTAGCTTTTCCGAAGCTTTTGGATGCCACGAATTGGAATCTGACCTTGGAATTGCTGGATTGGCTCAGATTTTCGGATATCGATTGTATAGAAAAACATGGTTTTTTCCGGTACTTCTCAGGTTAAGTTAAACCACTGTAATGAAAAACTCATAAATTTCAACTTACATTTTTTGTTCGATGAAGAATGAAAATTTTGGCAAAATTTAAATTACATTTTTGATTTACTTTTAAATGTTATACCAAGTTTTGTGAATAAAACAAGATAACCTCAAAAATTATGGTTTCCCCTAATAATAAATAATAAGTATATGTAGGTAATCTAGTTGTTGCTGCTAAAATTCTGTTAAAATTTATTTCACTGTTTTGTTTTTGGGGCCTTGTTATATATGCACGTATATATAATACAAAACCAATCAACATGAATTCAGCACCTTTAAAACAAATCCTTCTAACTCCTACCACCTCGCACTTACATTGATTGTTATGCGAATATTTGTGTTGCGGCGACATAAAGTACAAAATCTGTAGAATATTTTTGCATTCAAAATACTGAAAATAGTCATCAACGCTTTGAATTTTCAAAAGTTTATTATTTCACCACAATTTACTTTTTTTATGATTTTTTTTGACACCCTCCCTAAAAATCAGATCATTTTAACTCAATTTAAAAACTTCAGAAATTTCTGGAAATCTGATCTTAAAATTTGTTTCATGTTTTAAAAAATCTATCGATGGCCAGAAACATCAATGCTTTACGTGCTCGCGTTAAGTAACCTAAAATTTAAAGTTAAAAAACCTGACTTTGTGCTTAAACTAAATTTCCTTACATCAAGATTTGTTGTGTTATACCTAAAACTAACCATATAATGGGTGATTTTTAAGCTGGTTTGGTTTTGGCAACACTGGTTTTGACAGCTGACGTGTGTTTAGTACCTTGTGTCACTGTCAAACAGCTTCAGTTTGGTTTGCAATTTAACCATGGATCGTGTTACAAATGAACAACGCTTGCAAATTATTGAATTTTACTATCAAAATTCGTGCTCGGTTCGAAATGTTCATCGCGCGCTGCTTGTGTTCAGCGATGAGGCTCATTTTTGGTTGAATGGGTACGTAAATAAGCAAAATTGCCGCATTTGGAGTGAAGATCAGCCAGAAGCATTGCAATAGCTACCAATGCATCCCGAAAAAGCCACTGTTTGGTGCGGTTTATGGGCCGGCGGCATTATTGGGCCTATTTCTTCAAAGATGATGCGAATCGCAGCGTTACTGTCAATGGTGAACGCTACCGAGCGATGATAACAAACTTTTTTCTGCCCGAAATGGAAGTTCTTGACTTGCATGATATGTGGTTTCAACAAGACGGTGCCACATGCCACACAGCACGCGAAACAATGGCGCAATTGCGAGGCGAGTTTGGTGAACAGTTAATTTCACGTTTCGGGCCGGTCAATTGGCCGCCTAGATCGTGCGATTTGACACCATAAGATTATTTTTTGTGGGGGAATGTCAAGGCTAATGTCTATAGGGACAAGCCCGCTTCGATTGACGCACTGGAAGCCAACATCCATGCATTCATTCGTGAGATACCGGCCGATATGTGTGAAAGAGTATGCCAAAATTGGACTCAGCGGATGGGCTACCTGAGACGCAGCCGGGGTCAACATTTGCATGAAATTATCCTCAAACATTAAATTGCAAAGTTCAAACTATCGATTCAAATAAATATTTCATTCATTTTTTCGAATTTTTTGTGTGTTTTTTTTTAAAAAAGTTCTAAACCTCTTAAAAAATCACCCGTTATATAAGCTGATCATGAGGAATAACGGGTTTTTTCATGTAAGAAACACGATGTTGTTGGCCCATAGAAAAATAAAACAAAAAAAGTAGAGTAACATATGAATGAACATTATTTATTATTATAGTAGCCTTGAACTATAATAAAATAAAAATAAATTAATGACCCGAAAACTCGCTGAGAACACTCTTCAACACTCTCAAGCTTTCCCGTGTGAGTGTTGTTAGTGGGCAGGAAAGAGTGGCCTAGAATTTGCTTCCAAATCGGAATTGTTTCCCTAACAAGGTTTTTATCGTAACAAGAGATATTCTTGGAGGATTTGTCACTACATCACAAGACGCAGTACGTACCCCTGAAAAATAACATCTTACGTGTAATTAAGTGGATTAGAACCAAGACCTTCGGCGTGATAGTCCAACCCACTAAATATTACTTACGAACATACTTTGAGAGCATCCTATATGAACTAAAAGATCTCTTCAGGCTCTATAGTTGAAAGGAGTTCATTTAAAACATTGGGGCATATTCATAGTCACTTTTAAACTCCAGTTTATTATAGACCTGCGTTTATCCTATCTAAATAACATTGAATAAACCCCAGTCTGAGATAAACTGGAGTTTAAAAGTGACTATGAATATGCCCCATTGTCTTTGCAAGACCTTTTATAGTTGTTCAGACTGGTAGACGGCTTATTGCCAAACCTAAAAACTTTCTGCTTCAAAAAATATTGTATTATTGTGTTTGTATACAGTATAATAAAAAAGTCATTAAAAATAAAAAATCTAAACTAAAAAACTAGCTGTTAAGAGAGTCAAGGCCTATACGATATACATCCATTGACTTTTCGAGTTCTACAAGAATTGGTGTCTACGGTCTACTTCAGAAGAATCTCAGCCAGTAAGGAATTAGCTTATCTCAATAATTTGATTTTTAAAATCTCAGATGAATCTACAGTAGCAGCCCAGCGCATCGCAAAGTGCCTGGGATACACTTCATCTAGTTTCTGGAATTCAATCCGTACTCAAGTAATGTGCCGAAAAACCTAGCTGGCCCTTTAATCGTCCCGAGGGACTTTTCATATTTGTTTAATGACGAAGTGTCGCAAAACAAATGTTCAAATTAATCACCCTCATTACCGAATACGTCACCGAATAGTGTCAGTCACGACATTCACGACTACTTAATCTGTGAATTAATAGTGTTCAGGGTTGCCACCTTTTTTGAAATTTGAAATTTCACCTCAAAGTCGTCGACTGTGTCATTTTTAGTTTTTAGAAATCTAACCAAGGAAATATGCCTGCCTATTATCATGTTAAAAGTACTTAGTAATATTAACTTACAAACTTGATCAACGCATTGATTTTCCTCTTCTGCAGCCCCCCGTTTTTTTGTGAATCACTACTAAATAAATACTAATAAATTTATATATTATATCAATTTTCAACCACTTAAAACAATTTTACCTTTTGCGTGTAGATTTAATCAAAAATGAATCCTTTCCCCTTTTCTGACAATAAAAACAAACTCAAATAAATAAAAAACGTTAGGCTGACAGATTTTTGCTGTTACAGATGTCAATTGTCATCCAAACAAAGTCCGATAGTCGAAAGCTGTATCCATAAATTAAAGGATGGATTTCATGATAATGACTACATTCAATGACAGAATTGAAAAATTATTTTATGGATTATTTATTGATGACATTTTTTTTCGTAAAACCAAAAGTGCAGTAGAATTGATGTAAAGGCAGTAGATTCATTTTCCGAAAAAAAATGCAGTAGATCTACTACAATTGCAGCAAAGTCACAACCCTGATAGTGTTGTGCATCAAAAACAATATAGCAATTTCGTACGCAAAGTGTCTTAAAACAATATTATGGTAAATGTCCCTATCTCCCCGCGGGAGTAAAATGTTGCGGATTCAGTAATTACCATGAATATTTTGGTTTAGGCCCACAATACTTTTGGTGCAGATATGAATTTTCAGCTATCTCAAAAATACCACCTTTCTGTGTTCACATACACCTGAAAAATTTCGGCCTTGTTAAATTTAGCGCCTTTAATAATTTGCCAATCTAAAGGTGACAAAGACCATCGTTTCATTATTAGGATAGTTCTCAACAATTTGTAAGGAGGCGATTTAAAAGTTAAAAAGTTTGTGCATATGTTTTTAATTTCAACAATTTATTAAATAAATATTCGAAGTATATATCGGTACTATATTATGTGTAGTGCATATCTTAGTAGTTTATAACCATTTCATTCTATTCATAGACAACATCACCATCAGTAAACCAACCAAAACAATTTGTATAGTTAACAAAAAATGCACTCTATCATATTTGTTTATATCATATACTTATACCTATATACACAGGTTCAACCTCAACGCCTTTCGTATACATTAACAAATCAAAACAAAAAAAACTAAAACCAACATATTCCAGAGTTCCAACAAATTCCGATTTTAAACAATCATCAACGGCAGCGGGAGCAGCATTTCCCTGGGATGAAACGAATAAGACCGAAGATGAAAAACTCACAGCATGGATGGTATCGGAAAATGGTAATCCTTTCTTAATTATCCATTTTCGTTTAACGCGAATTTTTTTTAGGATCATTTTTGGAGAAACAAAATAATGCCAAAGGATACAGTTTAAAGCACAACAACAACAACATAGCCAATCATCAACACCAACGATCAACAACAACAGGCTGGACTTCAAAGTATCTGAATAAATAAGTTCAAGAAAAGAAATTTATGAATCCAATATTAGCCCAGTCAAATTAGGCTTTCAAACAAGAAAAGAAAAACGAGTTCAAAATGTGGATTTTTTTGTCCACCAGCCTATATTTTGCAATTAGGCCCTACAAAGTTTTTCAAGGGGTTAGCAAAGGGAAATTCGAAATTCGCTAGTCCTAGTCCCTCCATCATGTGCCAATTTGCCTCGAGACAAAGAAAGGTTTATTTGAGATTCAGTCCTGATACTTTCAGCTTACTGATCGTACTTAAGACCGTTCTGTTGGAACCACAATGTTTTTCACATGCATGTCATCTAATTTGAGCTAGAATAAATTGTGTAGCATCGATTTTGCGTTTTGTTGACGAACGAGTGTTGGGTGATTTATCACTGAATCGGTTGACTCAATTTTGGCAACCAAACGTTGAAAAGTCGACTGAGAAGGAGAATCATATAAACCGTAAAATGGGCACAACGCGAGATTTTTATAGTAAACATTTATCATTTGGACGTGATGTTCAAACGTGTAACTTGCCATGGTGATTTGGCATCAGTAATTGGATTTTCCATTGGTAAAATAAATCAATTCATTTTTGATTTGGATCTGTCAAAAACCGATTTTGTCAATTTTTGGGTTCCATTGGATAAAATAAATTGATTTATTTTTGATTTAAAATCAATTTTGCAGATCTAAATTTTTGGGCAGATTTATCTACCCCTCCCTGTACTAACACCAACAGAATTTACAGCTCTCAGTTAGCAAATGTGTTGTTTGATTGGATTAATGTAGGTATTTCAGGAATTTGTGTTGAAAATATTATGTGAGAAAAAGAAAAAGTTTAAAATGAATCGGTAACTTCACTAAACTCATCTTTCTCTTCTAAAAGGGGCGAAATACAATGACAAAAATAAATAAAATTGAAATCATGTTCCATTCACCACGAAAACAATAAATTTTTAAATTCAAATACCAATGCAAAACCCCATAACTGAACAATAAACAACAGATTTGACAGATGTCACCAAAACAACATGGCCGCCACAGCCCGCAAAAATCTTCCCGCGCCAATTGAAAAACCCCTTAGTTGGTGAACACAGCCCAGTGTTGACCAAATCTCTCGAATTTCATGAAATTTTTAGGAAAAATAAATAATGGTAATACCTACATATAAGGTATCATCTGTCACTATTTTGAAAAGGTTAATCCTATCGCGATGTTTATACAATTCACATTTTTTCAACAATTCATCCTATGCCTTCACAGTTTTTTGACACTCCAACTTTATTGAACTCACAGGGTGATTGCGATTAGATGCAAATAAAAGATAGAGCATGTAGGTTGGGTAGAGGCAGAGGCAGGAAAACAATTTTATGGGAGGGACCCAGATTTATCGCTTTAGACTGGAGACAAAATTTTCTAAAAACTATAAAATATATGAAAAATTAAGGAATAGTATAATGCTATATTTTTTTTTATTAAATTATTTTATTTGCTATATTTCTCTTACCTTTTGATAGTTATTGGCCAACTTGAATGCTCATCATCGACCAAGGAGGTATAAATACTACCACGTTTAAAATTAACTGATTATCCTTAAAAATACATACAACTCACCTTTAATTTGGTAAGCCGTAGTAGTAACAATACATTCAAACTGAACTGTAAATTTGGGGTTCTTCATAAAATACGGTATCAGGCTGGACTTTAAATTTTCTTATAACTTAAATGCTAAAGCATAAAAAAAACATAATTGGAGTATTCCCCCTGCACAAATGTACCCCTAGTTTGCACCCTTTTTAAGGACATATTTCAATTTCATTCGGTCTGAGAGTGTTTTGCGCCTTGCAAACTAGGTCGCTTCTTATAACTTTTTTTATAGTAAGTTGTATTCTTTTAAATCTGTCAAACAAACAAATAAAATATAGAAAATTATACACTCTATTAATAAAAAATCTTATTTCTGACACATGTTAAATAACGTAACTTTGCGTCAATCACTTCACATGTGTTTTCTGGGTAACCAAATTTCGGGTTTGTACTCGATGAAGAATTAGTTAGTCTTATTTGGCTGGGTTATATTATGTAGGTCCGAGTATGTACATATTATGTACAACATAGTAGGTCTTTTTATATATTTGTAGCTCAAGATATTATGGCAGCGATATTTTGAAGGAGACTGCGAGTTTCAATTTTAACAAAATTTCTAAACAAATTTCCAAAAAAACCTATCTTCTTCTATTGGGTCATTTGATTTTCTTCAAAGACCTATAAGATTTCAAATATATGTACAGACCATATGTAAAATATTGCTATTTAATCGTTTTTCTGTGATATATCAAAAATAAAAATATGAAAATATTTAATTGTAAAAATGTGTCCATATAAATGTTTGTTATATAAATAAGCCAATCTAAATGTTGTAAATAAAATATTTAAATTTTTAAATCGAAGAAATTTCTTTTTCTGAGTATGAGTCGCTCCAATCGGCTTACTTTCACCATTGAAGCCAGTGGTGTCGTTGGCGCCGAAGAATATAATGTCTCCCATAAGCAAGGGCGGCGTGTAACTATGTGCGATTCTGTGGGATTGTGTCATTAAAAATTGCGCACAGAAATGTAAAAATAGACGACACTCCAACTTCAAGAAGTAGACGAAGAAGGCGAAGAAGAAAAAAGGGCATAAACCTAAGAGGGTATCACCTTACATTTCCTACTATGCCAATATACATTGCCCAAGATCTCTCTTTGGTGCCAACATCTGAATGTGGTGACAATCTGAGTAGTATAAAAGCAAATGTGACAATTCCAAGAAGTATCATTCAGTCAGTCATCAGCTTTTAGTTAACATCCTCAACCAGAACCGAGATCCATAACTTAGCAACCATGGTCTTTAAGGTGAAAATAACAACCATCAGAGGCTCCAGGCTCCATCAGTTTAACTCAACGTTTAATTTCTGTTTTCAGTGTGTAGTCATCCTAGCGACTGTTGTAGCTTGTGCCAATGCCGGAATATTACAGCAACAACTGCAACTGCAACAACAACAACTGATCCAAGAGCAACCCCAATCAGTGATCCTACAGGCCGGACCACATCCCGACGAGCTTCGATCGAGTCCAGCTCAATACGAATTCCGCTACTCAGTTCATGATGTCGGCACTGGTGATATCAAGGATCAGCAAGAGATCCGCGAAGGCGATCAAGTTCGTGGCCGTTATTCCTTGATCGAACCCGATGGCAACCGTCGTGTTGTGGAATACTCCTCGGATCCCATTCTCGGATTCAATGCCAATGTCCGACACGAGCCATCACCATACCAGGCACCAATTACCCTAGCGTTGAATCGTCAATCGTTGGCAATCACACCGGGATCTGCACAAATTGACCAGCTGGGTTCACAGTTGATCTCACAGCAGCAACAACAACAGCAAACTGGTTTGCATTAAAAGCTAACTGCACTGTTGCATCACTCTAATTTTATTAGCTAGCCAACTATTTAGATCCATTTTCTAGTTTCTTTTCATATACCAACAACAGCAACAATAACTGTCATAATGCATTTTGTTAATACTCTGTAATCATTTTCTCTTATTCTATTTTTGTACTAATAATATATGTATTATTTTTTTTATACTTTTTTATATAAAATGTTTTTTTTTTTAACTGTGTATTACTTTTTTTTTATATTTTTGTTATATACCTAAGTGTAGTAGAATTGATAGACTGGATGTGAGCAAGAACAAGAACAATTAGCAAAATATAAACGAAAACAGAAAAAAAGACAATGTAAATAGTGTTTTATTTTCCAAAGATGTGACAGCTGCTGTCAAGAGAATGTCAAAATAAGCCTTAATAACGCAAATATTCACAGCAATTTACTTAAAGCCTCAAGTTATTCAGCTAATAATGTCAACTAGTCAAAAGATACATTATTTTGAGTTTTTGGAAGGTGACTATTCCAAACCCTTAAAAAGGAATTAAGCACGCCAATTATAGTACAGTGTGATTTTAAGTCACTACACGAACTTTGATTATGAACAAAACACATGCAATTTAATTAAATAGCCATGTGTGTTCAATCAAGAGAATATATTTCGCAATGCGTTATAAAATACAACTTTCGGGCATATCACGACCATGGCTAAGTCTGATGAATGTTATCTAAGAGACAATTTTTTCTCTTACCGTTTCAAAAATTCGTGGCCGTATGCCCTCAACAACAAAGATAATGGTGTCAATTGGTGTAATAGAAGACTAGCAACTTTAAAGTCCAGTTTTTCAGTGTGAGATTAAAGTTAAACCTGAGTTAACTCATCAAATTTGGTGAGTTAACTGAACAGATGCTTTTGATGTTTTATCCACCGAGTTTGATAAGTCGTTCCGCATGCATTCTCCACCAAACTGCTTCCTCAGTTAACTGTGGGTTAATTTACTTCTAGACTTAACTAACTCTGGTTTAACTCATCACTGCAAAAAAAACTGCTTATAAGTATCCTCAAAGAAAATAATCAGGAGGCGTCAAATCACGAGATTTGAAATTATGAGTTCGTCGAATGTTTTCTGCAATAAGATAATTTTTTGTTTGCTGTTTGGCACATAGCGCCATCCTACTGGAACCGAGACATCTCTTAAGCTAGGAGCAGACGGCATATAAAAGTCGCAAACGTTTGCGACTCTGACGTCATTTTTACGTCATCATTTGCGACTTTGAGAGTATATCGTCTGAACACCCTTTTGGGATAGTCCGCATATATGCTCGCAAACCATTTGCGGATTATGTGCGACACCCAAATTGCATATAAGTTTGCGACTTTCTTGCATATCGTGTGAACACCCTCGCATATAATTTGTGACAGTTTGCGAGCATGTGCGGCCATATGCGACCATCCCAAGCATTTGCGATGACACGAAAACCGAACATTGCACATCTCCACATATGCAGCATATCAGCTGCTGTGATTCTTCATTTTACTAGTAGAGTTGTTGTTGTTGTGTCAAATTCTTGCATGTACATAGCTATAGCCTATAGGATTTACATTTAAACGAAATAAAATGGTAAATTTAAAATTAAGCGTGGGTAGTTCTGGGGGTGATATTATAATGTAAAGCAGCAACAGGGTTTTAAAAATTTCAATAAAATTGTTTGCTTTTATAATATGAAGTACATTATTTTTTTTTCTATTTTTGTTAAATCTTTTTATTGACAAAATACAGCAAAACTATGTAAAGTTCAAAGAAAAAATTATTCCACAATTTTTCGATTCTCGATTCTGGCTGCTTTTAATATTTTCCCCACAACAATTCATTCGTTATGAATTTTCAGTTCCAAAAAAATATGAAATGTTCGCAAACCTGCATATGATTGGAATTAAGTGATATGCGGACTTTATAGCACATCGTCTGAACACCTCGCATATCCATCACAACATTTGCGACCACATTTGCGGACACATGATGTGCGAGTGCCTTGGTCGCAAATGCATTTGCGACTTTTGGGACAGTTTTTGCATATCGTGTGAACACCCCCATATGCAAGTTTGCGAGCAATGATGTAGGTATAGAATTTGCAACACATTTGCGACTATTTACGTGACGTCAGAGTCGCAAACGTTTGCGACTTTTCATATGCCGTCTGCTCCTAGCTTTACACATTCATGCCATTTAATCGGGCAACGAAAAAATAAGTAAAGCTATGGTCCATGTAAATGGACCGCATTGACTCTCTGACGTCACGAAAAAGTCATCAACACACTGCCAATGGACCGTCAATGTTGACCATGTCAACGCATAACACATTGACGATCACACGAATGACGCTAGCGCGTCAATGTCACACGGAAGCCAACGCAGACTACGTTGAAATCTGTGTTAACCGCAAAAATTCCATATATCTACTTGTTATTGATAGTTTCTTTGAAAATGTCAATTTTTTTCTGTGATGGGCGATGGCCGTTTTTTATTATCAGAAATGTTACATAAAGATCATCAAAACTTAATGTTTACTCTTGCGGTAAATGCCTTCTCAGTGTCGTGAGTGGTAAGTGTGGATACACAGTTAATAGGGATGTGTAAGCATCAACGTTTGTCCAAGCGCAGTTTTGAGGATACATATATGGATCCGAATGTGAAGTCGTCCATACGTTGTTGATAAATACCCCGTTTATATGCAGGATCGAGAGCTCGAGTTAGATTAGGATCGGATTTTCGACCCAGGTTTTTCGTGAATAGAGTTGTGAGCTCGATTTGGAGTTGAGTTGAAATGGTGTTGAGATGCCATTTTATTTATTATTATTAATTTTTATATTTGTATGGTTTTTTAATTTTTCAAAGCCGACAATAAAGTCAACAAAGAAATAAAAACTCAAGACGCAAATAGACTAGACGGGAGCCAAAAAAAATTACACACACACAAGTAAAATGGTTCACAATGTCAAACCAACTCCTCAGCCCAAGTTTGTTACAAATTTTGACTCGACTCCGCTCCTGAAGTGGAGTCGAGTCGGTTCAAGCTCATTTCAATTCAGTGCAGGTTTACAAAGTGTCGGGGCAAGCTTCAAGCTCGCTTCAACACCTCATGTAAACGGGGTAACAGTAAGACTGATTTTACACTACATCGATTTTTAATCTTCGTTTCTCCTTTGGTATCCTTCTAATTGCAAATACTTTTTACACGACAGCGATTTTTAATGAAAAGTTTAGTTTGTGCACCTGAAGAAGTATCATCTCACTGCACTCTTTACTCCACTTGATTAAGCGAAGTTATCTGAGTGGACGACGAATGAAAATAAAATACCCAATATCCTAATGTCCAGTATTTTTTTACCGTAACCTGCTACATCGTTAACTGTGACCTCGTAACGTGCGTCGCACAAAGGAAAGTACACGTTTTTATTTTACTCTACCTCCGCTGCCAGCATAGATGTTTACACATCAAAAATTAGCAACAAGATTTGTTTTATTACACTGAGGCTCTTTGTATACGACTCTTTGAGTTTATTTTTTAATAAATCTATATTATTTACTTCACAACAAAACAATATTTTTCTTTCAACATTCTTTATTTTCAATAAATATGGTATAATTTAATAAGGTACGCGATATAAAAAGTATAATTTAGTAAAAAATTCTATCAATTCTGTTTAATCTTTTTAGTTTTTGGCTTGTAACATGTTTAAAGAATAACAGAATAAGATGGTGCCACATTTGTTAAATCAAAAGGTCCATATGGTGCTGGAGAATTTTGCCAAGTTCTAATTGGGTTAAAATATTGGGATGTTTTTCGCGTATTAATCTGAGTATTTGCAGTTGAACCTCCTAGCCAATTTGTGTTTTGAAAACCGAGCATAGGAAGTGGAGGTTGTGGCTGTAACATCGGTGACAGATCAAATGTCTGTGATTGGAAATAAGGATTGTAGCCAACTGTCATTATATTCTGACCGCCAAAATTGGCATTTTCATTGGCCAAATTGATTGATGGCCCATATCCCGACAAAGATTGCGACTGCGTGCTGGATGAGGTTTGATCTTGTTGTTGAGGATCAGAGCCTGATAGAGATTGTGATTGCACTGTAGATGATATCTCATTTTGTTGTTGTGGTCCATATCCTGAAAAAGATTGTGACTGCAGGCTGTATGATGTTTGATCTTGTTGTTGATATTCAGAGCCTGGGAAAGATTGTGACTGCATTATCGATGATATTCCATCTTGTTGTTGTGCTCCATATCCTGACGAAGATTGCGACTGCATACTCGATGACGACATATCTTGTTGTTGAGTTTCAGAGCCTGACAGAGATTGTGACTGCATTATTGATGATATTCCATCTTCTTGTTGTGCTCCATATCCTGACGAAGATTGCGACAGCACGCTCGATGAAATTTCGTCTTGTTGTTGAGATTCAGAGCCCGGCATAGATTGCGACTGCACTATCGATGTTGCTCCATCTTCTTGTTGTGGTCCATTACCAGGCGAAGGTTGCGACTGTGTCTGCGTTCTCGATGATATACTAACTTGTTGTGATTGAAAATGACTGTTGCCATTTTTAACAACTGTCCTTCTGGTATGTCCGTAAACATTGGGGCTTGAATAATAATTTACAATGTCCTCATTAATGTTACCGTCAGAAGCGTCGCCTGCGGGGGCGGTCTCATCATCTGATGTAATTTCAGCTGTCTGCTCCGCTGATTCATCGCATGATGCTGGTTCTTCGTTGCTACTGGAGCTTTGGTCAAGTAATGGGCTTCCTTCGGTTACTGGGACACTTTGACGATATCCCGAACCAGGCTGTTTGTAAACATAGTTAAAGTCGTTATTTGACACATACGAAGCTACACGGGGCGAATTATATTTCACTGCTGTCTTCGAGCTTCTTTTGACACCATTAGTATTGCTCATACTTATACTGGAAGAAACAGGCATGTCATCACTTGGGTCTTCATCACTAAAGGGGTACGGATTTCGCATAGGCAGTGTTACTTTATGGCCATGTGGATAGTAGTAGTTATACTGGCGGAAGTGTTTAATGAAGAATCCATTTTCAGGGTTGCACTCCTTGCAAATACAGGATTTCTTTTTTCCCTTCGGAGCATGTCCAGAGATACTAAAATTCTGCTGCAAAACTGTAAACTGCCCCTTTGCAACTGCATTCGATTGATCTCCGATTTCCAACGTCGATACAGTTGGAGTTTCTATCACAGGAGCATTAATTGTCTCAGGACAAGGTGTTGCAGTATCAAATACAATGTTCGTTTCGACAATTGGGTTTTCGACTGTGAATGGTATATCTACCGTATATCCACAAACTGCATAGCTGTCAAATCGAGTCGACAATGCAAGTATTATTGCAACCTAAAAACAAATTGTATATTGTTAACAAAGATTCAAATAATTGACCTCGCAATTTAAAAGAATAAAACAACAAACAAACTTACTCGTAGCGAAAACATATCGCAAAATGTATGGGTTTAACTTTCACAGCCTACAAACTCTGCAATGTTATTAAAACTGGGAATTACCAAATCAGTGAATTTATATGAACAAATCTGAGAGTATAAGAACTGATAAATTCTAAAAAGATTTTTGTAAGTAATTTAACAAGACAAAAGACTTTTGACAATGAGAGATTAGCGTTTTGATAAAATTTTTGTTCTCATTTTATCAATTACGTGTCTTATTCTGCAGTTATGTATAAGTTGATATCAAAAATTGAATCTTTGTCACGTAATTGGTTTCGATATTTGTATAGGCTGAAAAACCATCTGTTTTTCTCTTTAAATAGGCACAAACCAAAATAAATCGCATACGCATGAGTGGCACATGAAAGCTAGATGTCGAGCCCTTGACTAATTTTGGATTTTTGTTTGGTATTTGATATTTATATTATCTTAGAAGAATCAGATAAGCTGATGTGAACTGGTCAAGATCGAGCAATCAAGTGAAAGTCAATGAGAAAACAAGTTAGCAGGTGTTGCCAGATGTATTTAGAATTTTTTGAGATTTTCTAAAAATTTATTTCTGTTAATTTTTCTTTTTACTTGGTCTGTAGGGGAAAGTATTGGTTTCGTGTCATAAATTAAATTTTTTGTCGAAATAAATAAAAAGAAATACAAACTATGAAAAAATCGCTAATAACTGGTATGGTCGAAATAAGACCAAAATATTAATAATTCTTGATCAACAGTCGAAGAACTGGAAAAAAAAGTACTTAAAAAAGCTTTTTATTTTGGAAGTTACTCTAGACATTTATAACAGTTTCATTTATAAAGGCTCTGTTGATGCGGCCCGCAGATGACATGGCCCTTCGTCTGTGTGCATACTTCAAACACCCAGAGTTTTTTTTTCAGTTCGTGCGAAGCTCGTTAGTGCACGCAGACTTTTAATGGCTAAAAACTATTATAACTGTTATAAATTATTTTAATATTTCAAAAACAGCTGTTTTCTTTCGATCTTGGTTTATTTCTTTCACCCAATAGAGCTTTTTAAAAAATAACAATAGGTCTGTTTGGTAACGTAAAATGTTTCGCAACTTTTCGCATTTTTTCACCAATTTTCACAATTTGCTTTCAAAAATTGGAAAAAACAGTTTGGAAAAAATTGGTGGAAGTTTTACTTGTCAAACAGGCATAATATATCGGTCTCTCGTTTTCTCACAAACGTCAAAATCTTCACTCACATTTTTGTTAGGCTATTTTAGAAAGCCAATACTGGTATAGTGTGAAGTACGAGTATTTTTATATAAAAAGAAATATTATTTTATTAAAATTATAGTTACAAGTCAATCAGGCCCATTTGTTGAAATAAGCTACACAATGAGACAGTTAACGCTAAGGAAAAAGTAGAGAATAAGCGTTTAAGTAGAACATTAATATTTATTTAAGTTTCGTATCAGCATCAAACAGCTCTATAAATGAGCAAACACTTCTCTTAAGATAAAACACAACTGACTTTCGTTTTTCTTTGCAATTTTCAATCTGTCAGATTCACTAAATTCACAAAATCTGCCATGGCAAGTGTAAATGACGTCTTATTTTATTACTGAGATCGTGTAAATATTGTGCTGACACCATTTTGTAAATAATTGCTATGCTTAATAAAGAATGAACCTGCTCGTTATTTGGCTTCGTGTAATTGCACGTCATTAAGGCACTGATTTTATTCATTATTCTACCACTTTTCTGACACGAATTATGGCAATTTTTCCCTCTTGTAAAATGCGGAATTAGTTTATCTATGGTTGAGAATCATATCCAGTCTCTTCGTTTCTGAAAGTTTGTTTAGTTAGACCAAAAATTTTATATAGGTACTATTTGAAGCCTCAACTTGATTAAGACGGTTCAGGACCTTTATTTTCCTTTTCCTTCTGGTCGCCATAACTTCGACACTAGTATTGTGAAGAATCCCCTATGCTCTCCTGATCAAATAACTTGCAAAGGTGGCGACAATCCTATTTATGTTTCGCTTGGAGGTATATAGTAGTTCCAGTTTATCTGATATAAAATCATCAATCAAATCCCTAAAAAACAACAAAGCGGTAGGTTTAGATGGCATTCCCGCTGAGCTTTATCAATCAGCTCCACAAATATCCGCGAAAATGCTAATAGCACAGACATGGGAGGACGAAAGTTTTCCCGTTGATTGGAAAAAAGGGATGATCATTAAATTTCCAAAAAAAGGATCGCGAAAATTGGAGAGGGATCTGTGTCCTCCCTGAGGTGGCAAAGAAAATGGTGAAAATAATCTTGGAACGTATCAAAGAGGGTCTGGATTCTACTCTCGACAAAGAGCAAGGGGGATTCCAGTGCCTACGTTCTGTAACTCTCGCATGATTAAAAAAAAAATTGGTTGAGAAACGATGAAAAATGGAACAAAACTCATACGATTTGTTTCAATTTTCATCGTTTCTCGACTGATTTAATTGATGCGAGAGTTACAGATGCGTAGACACAGGGAGCTTCATCCTGCATAGGTCACATAAACACCTTAAGGATCATAATAGAACAATGCGTAAAGTTCCGTTACCCTCTCCATCTGCTCTTTATCGATTTTGAAAACGCTTTCGACACTTTAAATCGAGATTTTGTTTCGTTCGCCTTTTCGCTTTTATCAAGGCTACCTATGAGGGTGCAACTTGCCAAGTCCTGCATAACGGGAAGGTATCTGTGGACTTTGAAATCAATATTGGAGTTCGACAGGGGTATTTACTATACCATTGTTATTTCTGGTCTGAAAAGACGTTTGCGATATTGGCTAAAGCTTCTCTCGACATGCTTACAACATTTTGGAGGAGCAACGTCTACAGTTCGAAGACCAAGCTAAAACCGTTCCACTCTAACGAAGAGTCTGTACTACTATATGGCTGTAGTGCATGGAAAGTGACCGCCTCTGTCACAAAAAAGCTGCAAATTTTTGTGAATGTCTGGGCAACATTTCTTAGGATTTATTGGCGCAACACCATCTCCAACCAAGAACCACTGGTCAAATACCATTTGACATCGTTATTAGTAGAAGGAAGTGGCAGTGGATTTGTCACACCTTACGGCGTGGTGAAGACTCTATTGCAAGACACGCAAAGCAGTGGGATTCTTTCACTCAAGATGGCAGAAGACCTGGGGGCCAGAGAAAAACTTGGCGCGGAATAGTCGAAAGGGAATATTAGAAGTTGAACAAGGTGGCGTGTAGCGGTAGTTGACGTTCTATGCTCCACGGAGGGGTCAAGGAGCTATGTAAGTGAGATAATATAAGTATATAGAATATATCATTTCTCGGGATTTTTAACAGACGAAGCAGGCTAGATGGCATTTTATAGATTTGAATAGATAAATTGCTCTTTTCGATCAAGAATCCATTTAAGAGTGACTTTGAGGTTATTATTGAGACTTTTCGAACTCAACTAAGCATTATTGGACGAATTAAGGGGACGAGGTGGCCAAACAATTACCTTTTACAACTTCTTGACTGTATTGTGGATTGAATCATTATGTGTAATTGAAACAAATATGATTTTGTTACTATAGACACACTATATTTATTAAAAACACATAAACCATAATACACTTAAATAATAAAAGAACCAAATTGGTTCACTCCATTTCCAATCAAAGAAGAAATTATTAAAACTTGACAGTTTTCTAAATTCCGAAGAATTGTTTGATTGAAGCATGACAGCAGTTACACGATCCCTCTTGATGAGACTTGCAACTTGCCAAACATCGAATAAAGTCTTGGAAATTTACCCACGACACGCACTGGGCAGACGTTTTTGGTCAAATGTTCTCTCTCGCAACTTTTCGAACTCAATATGGTTCGAAAAGTTGCAAGCTTTAAGATGCATGGTGAAATTTAGAGCTGACTAGGCATTTGGGAAATTTCGAACATCTTCAATTCCTACTCTCTTCTATATTCACTTGTTTGGATGAAACGCTGATAACGAGGACTACCTTTACCAACATCCCCATCTTTGGCTGGTATCTGATTATTTTCAGATTCTTGTGATTTTGGCACGTCTTCTGATAGTTCCGCTTGTTTATTTTGTGTTATATCAGAGGTTGCCTTTGCTTGCTGAAGATGCTGTCTGTTATCTAACCCAATATCGTCTTCGATGTTTGCTTGATCATTATCATAATTTTTCGGGATTTCTGTTCTGAAATGTTGTAATGGTTTCATGGAGTTTTCAGACCCTGAATTCTCTTGGAGACGTTGTGGGGTAATTATTTCGGTACTTGGCGTTCCAATTGATACAAAATGATCTACAGGTGCTTCATTTACAATTTGATAGCCCTCCTCGTTAATCTGCCCGTACTGAAGTTGTGACTGATGGCGGTGGGCATACATATCTCTTTGATGTTCCGTGAATTCATTGAACACTCGATAACCTTCCTTATTAAGCTGTACCCTATTTGGTTGTGAATGTCGATGAACCCTATTTTGACTTTCTTCCTGTTCTTGGGCTTCCTGAAAGTTTCCGTGTTGTGCTTGTGTAACGGTACTACCTGCCTCCTCAACATCTTCACTTCTTTTTCGGTAATGATGGTCGACATAAGCTGGAGATCGATTCAGGGTATACTGCCCGTTCTTAGGGTCATTATATTGTGGAACGTAGGGCGGAATGCTTTGTGAGTTATGGTTGGGAGTATACTGATGATTGCCATAATCAAGGTTCGGCGGTTGATATGGGCCATTCTGTGTGGAATATTGTTGGACATCTTGCGGAACATCTTGAATATTATTTTGTGGTAGGTGCTGTGGAACATTCTGTGAAAAATGTGGAACTTTCTGTGAAAAATGTGGAACATTAGTCATTTGTGAGTTGAAATCGCCCGAAGAGCTCGCGTCAAATGGGTAAATATTTGATGGAGGGGGTGCCAATGATTCGGCAGGAAAGTTTCTCTGTGGTAGCTGGTAGGTATTTTCAGGACGATATGGTGCATACAGCAGAGGGGGATTTCCATTGAAATTTTGTTGATTCTGGAAATGATTTTGTTCATGGAAGTTCTGTGAAAGTTGAAGCTGTTCTTGATTCTGACCGTAAGAAGGTGAAATATGAAGATATGGTGATTTCGTATGGTAATTGGGGGCAATCTGGTAGTCATTTTGAGCAGGATTTGGGATATGAAGGAACGGCGAATTCCCTTGAATATTCTGTGGCATCTGTTGTCTATTTAGTTGCGAATTCGTGCCTTGATTATAATCCGATTCCGGAGTCTCTCCATTGTGCACCAATTGGTAGCCCCCTATATTTTGAGGCAGTTTTATCTGTGTTCGATATTGCCCATTAGGTTGTGAGGGCGGTAGGTATACCACATTGGATCTTGGGAAGGCTTGTCGTGGTGCACCATCCTCGAACGTTGACATTGATGGTCTAAATGTTTGTCCAGGATCTGTATACGTATTAAATGGATCTATTTGTTGCATAGGTCCATAATGGTTTTGAGGTACGTTTCCATCAGTGTAACCCCTATTCGATTGATGGGAATTAAATGTCTGATATGCTTGTGGCTGCGTATAACCATTTTGTCTTTGTTCATAGGTTACTGGAAAAGATCTTGGAAATTGCTCGTATCCCTTTAGTTGGATTATCACTATAAACAGGAAAATTATTCGCATCTAAAAGACAATATAGATACAATCAAAAAACAATGTTCTGGGTCTAAATATGATATATTACCTTAGTAAATTAGATAGTAGATGTTTTGTGCTTGAGTAAGATGAAATGATAAAGAAATCATGACTGTGGTGTTGTTTTTATAGGCATGCCAAGAACTTCCATCCAAGCACGTGGAAAATAATTTTTATTATAATTGAGAATCATTGTTTTTTTTTTTAAATTAAAGAGAAAATAATTATGGAAAGTTATTAGAATGTTCGAATAGGCACATACATACGTTGGTGGAAATTTTTTTTTAAAGAGCATATTTCAATGACGAATTCCAAATTGTACATGCTCTTTAGGTCAAGTATTGGCTTCGTGTAAGACAAGGTTTTAAAAAAACTTAAAGTTTTTACGATGATTTTTGTTTTCGTCATACAGTCCGTTGCGGCGGTCGGTCTGCGCGCTGTAGTGCGATTATGAAGCAGGTCATTATTCACATTTCACTGTTTTCCCTTCGCCGTGGAAAGAAGCTAAAATTGTTCAAATCCCAAAAAAATTCAATGTCAAATCTGCGTTTTTTGCAAATGTTTTTAAAAATGCGATAGGCTTGCAAAAGAAAAAAATATTTATTAACTAAAACACTCTTGGCTGAAAAGAAATATGCTTGCTTCCAAAAATAGTTTGCAAAACTGCATTAATATCCATTCAACCACACTATTCCATGTCCTCTAGTTTGTTGCCAGTAAAGTATAGGGTACCACAAGGATCCATGCTTGGTCCGTTAATTTTGTCTGTTTATACATATAATTGAATTTCTTTAAATTGTGAGACAATGCTCGATGCAAACTTTTGCTAAAATTAATTTAAGTCGTAAATAATAAAGGGAGATCTACAGCGTATAACTGTGATTGGTCAATTTGAAGTGTCTTACGTTTTAATACATACATACATAAAAGAAGCCCTGTTGTTGTACATACAAGAATTCATCCAGACCAAAGTCTTATATGAAGTTTGTTACGTTGACTCCGCCAAGAATCTTGGTTTAATTTTTAATCGTCACTTTACTTAGTCTCGTCATATAAATTTCGTCATCCATCAGCAAGGTCTATGCCAAACTACGTGCTTTTTGGATGACACAGCATTTTATGCCTATAAAAACAAAACTCTTGCTAGCGAAAAATTCTACTGTTGCCAACGATGCTTTATTGCTGTGAAGCGGAGCTGGTATTGTTTGTCCGAATCATAGTTCGAAACAAAAATAAATGTTGCATATTATGACCCCTTCTGCTCAGTGGATGTTCTTTTGATAATGAACATCCACCTGCAAAAGTTTGGAACCATATTAAAAATTGTTCGTAAAAATGATGTTCTTTGTACATATCGAATTGCGATACAACTGCGGCTACTCAGCTCACAACTCAACGAACTATTCCGAATAGAATCCCTCCTCCCGTGTGTCGACGAGCCACCCAATTCATCGTTCAAACACATCGTCTTTTTTGGCAATTACTCCTTCTCGCTGTTTTCCTACACGTAAGCCATTAAAATAATTGCAATTGCAATATTTTTAATTTTTATTTAGTTTTTAAAAATTATCTTAACTTGTCTGACAATGCGTGTGAACGGATGGACCGATTTTTCGCAAACAAATATCTGCAGGCCATGTGAATAGACAATTTTTCTTTGTAAGGTATTTGGCAATTGTTAACTCATTGGCAGCTATTCTCAGAGAATTGACAGATGTGACAATATTGTAAGATCTGACGACTGTCTGTACTTATAGGTTTAGTCTTGATATATCCAATATCCAATGGTTTATTCCCATTTATAGTTGATTATACAATAAAGATATCTTTTTTTAGGAACGTTTTACTGATACAAATCCACAGAAAACGTTGTGTTCAAAACAAAAGAAAATACTTTATTGAATATTACTTTGAGTATTTTAGAATTCAGATTTTATTTAACTATTTATTTCAAAATTTTATGCTTCTATTCGTCTTTTTTCTACGGCACGTGTTCTTTTTCTCTACGGCACGTGTTCTTTTTCTGACAGTTGTTTTGGGATGTTAATCATAAGTCTGCTGTCAATTCGGTGAAGGAGTCATAAAGTGACTTCTAGACACCAAAAAACTATAACTAATATAGAATTGTGTGGTCCACTTTTAGTATGTAAAGGGTGTGTTTTTAGACGTGTGGTTTTCAATCTGGCAATACTTTTTTCAGAGTTGGTCTTTTTGACAGCTGTCACTTGATTTGTGCTCAGTTGCCATTGCCATTTTGTAATTAATAGATTTACTTCTGAATAACGTTTGCAAATCGTGCAAATTTATTACCAAAATAATGGTTTGGTTCGCGCGACGCATCGCACGCTGCACAATTCCCCTCTCTGCTTAGTGAAAAGGTATAAGCTTTAAATGCCCTTAGCGCACTTTAAATAAAATTGTACCATCAATATCAAATAACAAGAAGCTATAGCTTCTAGTGGAAATACTCATGTTCTACTGTGCGTTTATTTTCTATTTACCGAAAATGCCACCATGACTGAAACATAAATGTCTCAATACTATTTAGTTTTGTTATATATGATCTAATTTCTTGAATTTTACGATGAATTTCCGATAACAGCATTGCAAATTTAAATCTTCGTCAACCTCAACATCCCACTTTAGCTAAACCCTCCCTGATGAAAAAAAAAAAATCAAAATAAGCAATATTTCCAGCTTGACTCCAATATACTTTTTGTGTAAACAAAATTGACCCACTTCTGACAAGCGCATTGAAGCCATCTAAAGAAAACCAAGCCGACTCGCTTTAACATATTAAATCCCACTATCCCAGCCATAACCATAAGCCAACCAAAAACCAATTTTGTTCATAATAATAATTATACTTATAACGTAGGTTTGTAGACATAAAGTTGCGGAGATTGTCCAATATCAATTATATTCCTCGGTGTGTCACTAAATTTTATTCCTCGTATACCCGTTTGGTTTTCAATTTTATTTGGAAAAATATTAATCAGCAAATTTCTGGTTATAACAACTAAACTAAGAGACACACAAATTTCTTGGGAAAAGTTACACTCTGGATTACTTGCTTGCGCTCTAATTTCTTTTGTAACAATCAATTTTAATTGGTTTATAAGGGAATCTCTTGTAACTTTCTACCGGGAAATTCTTCCTATCTACCTATAAAATACACACAAATTAATTAGACTGCATTAGAGGTAGAATAATTTGTGATCAAGCCAAATCGCCACTTCTGGAAAGTGAGATGAATTCACAAGAGTCTCTTGAGATTCCAATAAAAAAAAAAACAAAGGATACTGATTGATGTGGCTGGCCGCATTATCGGCCTTTTTTTTTAACTCTTAAATAAACTGGACCGGAAATTGTTCAAGAGTTGCTTAATATGTTCAAAAGTTATAGTCGTCTTTTCAAATCTTCTGAAGAATATCTCCTTGTTTAAGGAGGTAAAATGACTTCAAAGTTAGCCACATCCATAGTTCTTTTCAAAATAGTATGGAATCATTACAAAATGTTAACGGCCAGTATTTCAGCGTTAAGCTAACTTAGAAGCAGTTTGTCAGTGGTGAATTAACTTTAACTTTTAATTGTCAAAAATCAATCTAAATTGATGTACGATGCTTTGGAAATCTTCCTTTCCATAGGGTTATACTTCTATTTCGTAAGTTTTGTGACACGCATCTGTCAGAAATATCTATTCAGCTATAGTCTAGGGTTGACTCTCCAAATTTGTTGAGTTAACCCGCGATCCATGTTTCAGGAGTTAATTCAGTTTTAACCCCGAAACTAGGAAAAACTGGGCCCTAATCTAAATTTTAATTTCAATATAGGAATCAGCAGTAAGCATACAAACTGTTTCCCATTTTCTCTCTTTCTATAAAGTATTCTTTCCTTGAGATGCTAACCAATTAATTCTAACCCAATAGAAAGAGTTATTGATGTAAAGACTTGCTGTTAAGGAGCTGAACCGTAGAATCGCAGCAATAACGTTCAATTATACAACTAACAACCATTAGGAATCTACCAATTATTATTATTACCACAAACGACTGTGAATTGTCCCATCAAGTATCTTACAACCAGTGAACCAACTCATTGGGTGCTCATTGTCGGAGCATTGGCAAATCTAACAATCGTCCGTGCTAAGCTTTACTCAGTCTAATGTAAGTTGCCATGAATATTTTGAAACAATTTGAAACTCCAAAATGCACATTACAAGGAGAGCAGCGTTATGGTTCCTCACTGTTGCTTCTACTGAAACACGGCTACAGTGAACCTGCGACCGCGGAATGAATTCTTACTAGGAGTAAACCAGTCCCATACCTTATTTCAAGCGCATACTGGACGAAGTGTTTGTGTAAAGAAGACTCGCGAAATAAGGCGGTGTCTCTGATTTCTGACCACAAACCGCTCGCACTGAACAAAATATTCAGCGAGTATAGGAGTGCGACTAAATTATTGCACCATGTTGGAAAATTAACTGGGGTCAGCTGTGTAAATATAGTTTCAACAACATTGAGCCACGGGGAGTACAATAAAGCAAACAGTGGCACTGTTGCGAGACTTGTTTTTGCGAATGAAATATTTCATGAAGCTGAAGATCGCTGCATCCAAAGTCTTATTTTCTTTTAGGAGATACCTCGATAGGTATCAATGATATTGGAAAAGTTTAAACAACAAAATGTTGGGCGCAATTTTTTCTAGGGGCGATATACATTACTTTTTTAAAATTGTATCTCCTTATATTTTTAAAAATGACTTTATAAATTTTGAAAATCAATATTTGTTTTAGGAGAGGATATAGGCCACAATAAAATAATGTGGTATAGACGAAATAAAAATTACGCTAGGTAGAACATACCTTTCTCTAGGGGCGATGTTCCTTAGTTTTTTAATTTAGCTTTTTATGAAACTTTAAAAAAAATGCGAAAAATTTTGGACTCTTATAACCTCGGACTCGGAATGGTACGCAAAAAAAAGTAGATACATGGAGAAACTAGATTTTACATACCTTAAAGGCTATGTTTTTTATTTTTTTTTATTTCATATTCTTAAGTCATTTATTGTTGCCTAGCGACAAATTATAACATAAAGTATAATTAACAAAGAATTTATCCAAAAATAATTAAAAGTAAATATGCCAAGCATGATATTTTTTATATTGTAAACGCCTAAAATCCATTCAGCGCTGCATCTGAGCGGTAAATTTAATGCATCACATCACCCAATAATAAAAAAAAAACAAATTTGGCATATTTAACCATATTTATTTTTGGATATATTCTTTGTTAATTATTCCTTTTGTCTTTAGGCAACAATAAATGACTTAAGAATATGAAATACAAAAAAAATAAAAACATCGCCGAGTAATTGTTTCAATAATTCAAGGGTGGTGTTCAACTTTTGCGCCACCTTGTTCATACCTAATAAGATTTACTTCTTCTCCGAGATCAAAAAATAGTATTTTCATTGAAAATTTACAAATTCGATTCCAAATATGTAATCTTAATTAAATTAAGATTTAAAATATGGTAATTTAAATTCAAACCTAATTTGCACGAAATTAGGTGAAAACCTTACGAACAAATTGGAATCGATTTAAAAAACTTTTGTATGGAAATGTCTAAATTCTAGGTAATTATAAAAACAGAAAATAATCCAAAACAAGCCAATTTTAGATCAAACAGTTTTTCTATCTTACAAACTGACAAAAAAACGCTCTCAACTGGTGCCAAAACCACACATTGAAGATGCATGATGTATATAATGTACTATAAGTATGTATAAGAGTACTAAAAATTGATTTTTTGCTTGATTTTTTTTTTTTGGTTTATAAAAAATGTTTTTTTTTTTAAATGCATTATTGTTTATAGTATTGAGAAGCATCAGATACAAAATAATTACAGAATTGGTCTGGCCATGGCAAATATATACGCGAATAAACTAAAAATAAGACTATTTTTTCAAAAAAATGTGGAATACCTAATTCCGTTAACTGAATTTTTTAACAAAAACCTGAAACGCAGTTTTTTTTATAATTGACTTGGTTATTACGAGTACGAAATTTAATCAAAATCGTTAGAGCCGTTTTCGAAAAATTTGAAAAAACCAAAATGTTTGTATGGCGTACCCGTTCTAGATGAGCTAAAACAAAAATTCGAATTTATCCTCTAGGGAATCACACAAAAATACTCTGTACCAAATTTGAAGCAAATCAAAAATTTCACCAGCTAGGTCTAGGCACCTTCCGCGATAAAGGATTGTCTAAAAATAGTCATCAATTAACTGACGAGGAGTGTCGCATGCATTACCCATTTACTGTGCCACTATGCCATACTCTAGATACTCCACACACGCCTTCAATTCAAAATTGCGTGCGTCCAAATAAAAATAAAATTATTTTGCTGCATTTTATGAAGAAATTCGATATTTTTGTTTGGTTTTTTGTGTATAAATATAATTTTGTTTTACTGGTATTTTTGTGGGGTGCTGCGATTATAGAAATGCAAATGGAATTTTATGCAAACAACGCAACGACACGACGACGCGACGCGACAGACAAGTGTTGCGTAACAAACGGAGAAAAACATTGAAATTCGGGTCCACCTAAAGTGGATCGATGGGTAGTGATTATGACAAAATTAATTGATAGATTTGAAGTAGGTATTTGTGTATTATAAAGTAGCGAAAGATCTGATATTGTTTTGGTTGCGGATGGTGGGTCTATACTTGGTACTTTGGAATATTGTGCTTTAAAACTGGTAGCCAGAGTTATGACTGATGGACTAGTTTTTCCGATTTCCTGCCTTAAACAAATTCTGTATAAAAACTCACAGCATGCTCAAAACAGTAATTAGTCTATTCTCGAATTTCGGATCGTGTTAATTTCATCTTCTCTCGCAAAAAGAATACAATCTTGAATCTTCTTAAAAATGTCTCTTAAGGTATATATCTGCATACCTTGGTTCGGAAACCATTTTTTTAAATTTCTAAAAAATACTTTTCCATCCCTTATAGTTCGTTCTATTGATCTCGGCTATTGCTGTTGCAACCGTTGCTGTTGAAATCCATCAACCTTATTACCTGAAATCCCACGAAATCGAAGAAGGGCCAGCAGAATATGAATTCTCATACTCGGTCAGCGATAAACACACCGGAGACATCAAAGCCCAGAAGGAAGTCCGCAAGGGAGACAGAGTCGAAGGGGTCTACGAACTGATCGACTCCGATGGCCACCGTCGCATCGTCCAATACAGATCCGACAAACACACCGGATTCGAGGCGGTTGTGCATCGTGAACCAACCGACATTAAGATTCCCATTCCCGAACAGAGCCACAATTTGATTGCCTCCAAAGTCTACACTCCATTGGTGCATCACCAATCGATCTCTCCGCTGCACAGTTTGAACTTGATCAGATCGGATGATCGCAGGTCAATTGAGTTGGGAAGATCCGACGGCATAGAAGGCAACCACGTTTCATATTCTGGCCCAGGAATCGCTTATAGTTATTAAGATATGAAAAAATCACTTTCTTTAAATAATCGAAGATGACCGATCTTAAAATTAGTATTAACCTACATATATATCATTGTTTAGCTTTAAGTATTCAGAATGTGCCAATGCAATATTCCAGTCAATAAATACGTATATCTATTCATAAAACGTTTAAAAAAATAAATAATAAAACAAAACAAGCGCTTGAATTCCAAAACATCAGAACAAGTGCCATTGAAGAAAAATAATAACTAACTTCCGATTTTTCAATTGCATGTGCGTTACTTTTTAGTAAATAACCTAAGGGGTTTTACTTGGGAGCTTGCGATGCACTAGTTAGGCACAGTATACATATTAAAGGTAATATAATTAGCGTTTTTGTTTTTTGTTCAGTTCTGCGCATCTGTGAAAATGGCGGATCCAGTGTCTCTTTACATGTCAAAATGCTTATATTTATTTGTTGTTGTTTCTAGTAATGCCATTTGCATTTTTCGTGGGCACTCGAGCCGCCATGTTTAATTTCTGACACTTTTAATTTTGACAACTTGAGCAATATACTACCTTAGATTTGTGTCATGTGCTATTTAGGTAGGTACTAGGGCAAGTTTAATCCTACTGTCTGTTACTGTCTATAAGGATTGTGTTTTCTACGAAGTTCTTGATGTGTAAAAATCTATGCCGGTGCTAGAATGAAATAAAACAGTGGACTTTCCTCTGTGCGACGTTACAATGTAGCACGTTACGTAGCGCGTATTCTCGGAGTTCTGATTTGACATTTTGAAACCTGTCAAATTAAAAGTGTTCTAATGCACCTAGAGAGCTGGGAGTGACATTAGGTAATTTCCACCTCCTAAATCGATTGACGTACTTCGTTTCTCGATCCGCCTTACCAAAAACTTTGGCACATTTTGACTCCTGTCGAACTTAAAGTGTTCTAGTGGATCAAGAACGTCAGACATGACATTAAGTAATATTCACCTCCTAAACCGATTGGTGTACTTTGGTTTTCGAACCGTGCGCGGTACTAAAATTCTGGACACTGCAAATTTTCGGATTTCCACTGCAGCTATAGAGGGCTATTCGTGGCTGAAGGTAAGAACAAACGTTGATGTTTACACATCTTACCCATGAGTCCCGGCACTTATGGCCTTTTCGATTGGAGTCAGAATGACAGTTCTTATTCTGAAAAGAAGAGAAATTTGCTTCTGATATTGTTTTCAGAATCGTTCCAGAAGGGTTCACACCTATCAAATTGTTCTCCCGGGTTACCAATCGAAAAGGCCATTAGACAATTTTTTTTTCAGCATATCTCTAGCTATAAGATCATCTTCTGATGTTTGCTTCACCTCAACTTTATTTCCCTTTGCTTTTATTGACTTCTGAAGGATATGGATGTACTCTTTCTAACCTAATCTTCACGTAATCTGGCTCGACATCAATATCCGAAGGAACAGATATCATAGCAAGTTCGTTAAGTCTTGTATTGCCCATAACTCTTCGGGACACTGTTTTTATCCTTTTCATCTATGAAAAGGTTCTTTCAACACCGACTGTTGTCACTGGAAGTTTTTGCCTCTAAAGTAAGTCTTGTCACATATATTCTGAGCAATTTCAGAACTTCGGTAGAAGGATCACTCGACTTTTTTTTTCGTTCCATAGAATTTACTCAGCTATCCTAGCCCATAACGACATTGCATTATCGAAGTAAGATGTCAATTTTTCCTTTTCATTCACTCGCTCAATTGCACCAACACCTGAGAGAAGGGCTTTAAACGATGGTGAAATGTCTTCGTTGATCATGAAACTGTCCGTTTATGATTTAGGAGGGAAAATTTCCTGTAACCCACTTATATTGGAAGCTTCTTTTTGGAGATTCATGCACTGTCTTTGGGAACTCGGACGGCATTTTGGGAAGCAAGCCTGATGAAAGAATGTTTTGTTTGGTACTGTTGACTAGATTCTTATATTCATCATCGCTATATAGAAATTTTCTGAGATCCAAGTAGACGATTGCTGAATTTGAGAACCGGTGGATACGTTTTTTCTGGTTCACATGAACTTGAAAAATCAGAAATGTTCTCATTTATTAAAAAAAAACAGAGATTCATTTTTAAAACTTTACTTTATTCAAAAGCCGAGTTTAAAAAGCTACATATATGGAAGTTTGTTTGTATTTTCATAATTCGTCATGCAAGGATACAAAAATTGAACTTTAATTTTTAGGGTTGAGTAATTTAAGATTGTTTAAGCTTCAAGCTCAATATAACATTCACCAATCTGACAAAAACATACCTGAGAATTGTAGACATAGTTTAGCTTTTGATTTTTTAATGCAACTCAAAAGAATAAATTGAATAATACGAACTCAATTCTAAAATCGAAAGTTGTGTTTTTTTTTTCATTTTGGCAGGAAAATTCGAAATGATGAATGAAACTAAACAAATATCTGTCTATCTACTATCTATACCTATACCCTTAAAGCTATCATTGATTACATCTTTGATTGCTTCATAAGATAAAATGCATAAATTGTTTCCAAAAACAAACAGAACGATGCAAGACGATAGCTAAATAGGTACCGTTCAAACGCTTACGATTTAACGATACCGTTTTGACAATTTTGGAGTTACGGAGAGCAAATTTTCGATCTTCAAGACGATATCTTGCAGTCGATTGTGATTATTGCTTTTACGTAATGCAAAGCTGTCGCCAAAACGATACCGTGTGGCGATTATCGAATTACGGAATGACCCTGGATAGTCTCCTTATTTTTATAGAAGAGATTTCTGGCTTCACAAAAGGTATAGCATGGCATTGAAAATATTACTGTTGTTTTTTAATAATTTTTTTTCTGTTTCAAGTCATTGTTTTGTTTTTAGAAAATTACCCCTTCCTGCTTAATGGGGGGAATTAACCTCCCTCCCCCTTTTTGGGTACGTTTTTTTGTCTCGACCCAACCTAAACACTCGAGCTTTTTTCCCACCTTATGCGAATCACCCTGTAAATGGGATATTTAAAAAAAAGTATGCCATCTATGTGGTCACTAATTCGTCACAAAAGGTCAGTTGGTTTCTGTAATTGGTCAGCCATTGGGGACTTTTTATAAGCTTTTAAAATTTTGTTCAAGGCCATCCATCCAGCTATGGCTGAGAAGTAATAGAAACCAACATTACTGATCTTTTGTGAGCAATTAGTGACCTTTTTTTTTAAATATCACAAGTATGGGGTGCTAAGATCCCGGAGTCTTAAACAATCATGATACAGAATGGGCACGTTCAATAAAAAAAGTTGAAAGTTGCTGTGTCAAATGCTAGTATTTACCTAAAGGATTTACATTGGGTGCGTTCAACGCATATGTGAATTTTCAGAATTCTGAATTTTTGGAGCTTCTGATTGGCCAGCTGTCATAAAAAGTTCTGAAAATTCAGATGACATCTTTATTTTTATAACAGCTGGCCAATCAGAAGCTCCGAAAATTCAGAATTCTAAAAATTCAGATATGCGTTGAACACGCACATTTAAACGAAATAAAATAGAACTTTAATTATATTCTTAAATTAAAAATTAAGCGTCGGTAGTTCTGATGGTGATATATTTTACTAAATACGCAACAAAATACAGCAAGACTATGCAAAGTTTAAAGAAAAATAATTCCACAATATTGCGGTGGAGAATTCTGCGAACATTTTTCTAAGAAAAGTCAATCTTTTAATTTAAAAACTCACTTATCAATAAACAATAAGTTCTTTAATGTAAACAAGTATTAATTTGTTTGTGATAAAAATTAATCATCACAAATCATTGGTTAGACCAAAGCGAAAATCATAAAGTTGAACTTCTATGTACATTACTTCAACATCTCCCCCACCACTATCACTATATTCTGAATTTTCAGATGAGAATTTTTGGCTGAAAATTCAGATGAAACGTTAGCAAACGTAACTAAAAGTCACTAAAAGTCATCTAACTTTTTATGACAGCTGGCCAATCAGAAGCTCCAAACATTCAGAAATCTGAAAATTCAGATGTAAAACGTAATGCGTTGAACGCGCCCAATACCAGCTGGAAGATATTTTAGAAACAAAATACCTACATATATATGTTATACGTTCAACAATAAAAACCTAACTAAACTGTATCACGACACGACAAAATCTTATTTTTCCACGAAATTGTGAATGAACTGCATTGTACCAATGCTAATAAACTGTTTTTGTGTTATAAGCCAAAACGTAACGTAACCTTGACCATAAACCTGCTGTACATGGGGCCAAATTGTGCAATTTTTTTTACGCAGGTGTGTCTACATTCTACTTACATGTTTTTAGTTTGCCAACAAAAGAAATTAAACTTAAATTTTATATATCTTGCTTTTTTATTGGTATCTTTGAATATTATATTTTTTATGTATTTGCAATTTTTATTTTAGCTTGGAGAAAAATCACTTAGCAGCTTGGAGCTTGAGCTCCCATCTTAAGGTACGTACGTATATGAGATGAATCGTTTCATTATTGTAATGTGAAGGCGATAGGTTTTTAGAATGCGTATATGTTGATCCTTTTTCAAGTTTGGCTGTCAGGATTTTAATGCGAATAAGCGTAGCCCGGAGATTGTACAGATACATGAGCCAAAGCGGGTGCGGCATGGATGGGGGCAGCCAGTAATCCGGGTGCAGCATAATGAGCTATTGGTGCGATTGGTGCTAAGATCTTAGCCACTGGGGCAATAGCCTTGACAACTTTTTGTCCCAATGGATCACGACGGACGACAGCATTGAAACCATTATGCGCATCCGATGTGTAGTCAACTGTCCTGAGATATCCGTCAGCATCGACCAGACTGTATTGTCCCTGCACGACGTCCCCTTTGCGGGACTCAGTCTGGCTTTTGATGTCCCCGGTGTGGTCATCTCGCACAGAGTATGAGAAGTCGTAGTGCGCTGGGGCCTCAACTTCGACGGTCTTGATGATTGGCTTGGCAATAAGGGCGGGAGCAGCATGGATGAGTGGTGCATGAGAGAGCAGTGGTGCATGTGATAGCAATGGTCCATGCGATAGCAGTGGTCCATGCGATAGCAGTGGTCCATGCGATAGCAGTGGTCCTGGTCCATGTGGCAGAATTGGTAATTCAATGGCACTGGCAGCACCGAAAATCACAAGCATTGCAAACAACTATAATGGAAAATATAATTTCAGATTAGAGAGGTATCAAGGAATAATATTGAAGAACTCAAGAAGTGTGTGGTCTTACGTTAAACATTTTAATAATTTGTATTTTTGTCGCTTGTTAATATGTAATATTCTATTTCTTTGGGTTGATCTAAGAGCTTGGGGCTTGGCTGTTAATTCACTTGGCTCTTGAGGTGGACTACGATTTTTGTCAGCTAACCGATAGACTTTTATATGATTAATCCAAGTGACCTTGCCGATGGAGTGGCCAGACAACCTACACCTTTAAGTGTTGATTATAGCTGCAATTCAGTGCGTGAATGCGTCACAACAAGTGTGTGGTGCTATACATCAAAAGTAAATTTTTTTTTTTTAATTTTTTTTATGTACAGATTGAGAGAGAAAGGCAAGTTGAAATGAAACGCAATTTAGGATTCTGATTTCTGACTATGAAAGATTAATTATAACTTGCTTTGATTTGGATAAGTTCTATGCTGATTTTAAACTTACCTAATTGATTGAAATGAATATTGTGATTTTCACAGTATTTGTGGAAAGGTGTGGATACACGTTATACGCTGAAACAGATTTGGATATTATCTTACTGCTTCTGTGTTAAAATAATGGACGAGACTAGACATGCCAATTTATAACAGTTATAACAGTTTTTCGCCAATAAAAGTGGGTGTGCGTTAACGCGCTTCGCGCGACTTGAAACAAAAGAAACTCTGGGCGCCTGGAGTATGCCCACCGGCGGAGGGCCCTGGCCCTGTGGGGCCGCATAACCAGTACTTTTATAAACCAAAACTGTTATAATTGGCATGTCTTGAGTCACTTCCTAAAATATTATAAGGGGGTGATGAGTCAGATCAAGAAGAACAAGTACCTAATCAAAAAAGAGAAGGCAGGAGGAGGTATTCATGTGGTCGCAGTCAATATGAGAGTTAAAAGAAAATATGTAAACAAATCATAACTCTTGGTCATTTAGCAGTTAACAGATTTGTATTTTTTCCTATGAACTAAACTTAAAGTTAAGTAAGCCTTGACCAAATAAAATGCAAAGTAAATGCTGAAAAACTAGTAGGTATTTACTGTAGGAATTAGTATTTACTGTTTTCGGATGAATTTAGTCTCTTAACGTCATGAAACGATAAATTTGTAAAAATATGATCCTCTTATAACCTTTACCGCTTTCCCAACACAGAAATATTTTTTGTATTCGAAAACGACTATTTTATTTGTATCCCATTTCACTCTATAAATAGCATTTTTTTTTAAATTAAAACAAACAGAATTTTTAAAATCAGATACCACCTTTTGTTCTTTACCCCATTTCACCCTAAGAATAACAAAATTTGTAAAAGAATATCCCTTAAGCAATTTCCTAAAAACAAAATTGTGTGAGTGCTGGGACTCACGGTTAATATGTGTAAACATCAACATTTGTCAAAGCGCAGTTTTGAGGATCTATATTTGGATCCGTATGCAAAGTCGTCCATACATTGTTAACTACGTGCACGAATCCAAAACGGACTAGTTTGCTTGAAGGGGATCTTCAGATTTTTGTCACTGAACGGTCCCAATATCCTACTTTGAAGATTTTCGTAACGTAATTGCTACATCGTGAAGTGTGATCTCGTAACATAGCACAGACAAAAGTCCACGTTATTATTTCACTCTAACGCCGCGCCGGCATAGATGTTTGTTTTACACATCAAAAAACTTTCAAACAAAAAAGAATTTCTTAAATCGGATAAGTTTTACCCCATTTCACCCTACAAATATTAAAAATTGGAAAAAGAATATCCATAAGGCCATTTCCTAAGAAAACCCTTTTAAACGCAAGTAGAGTTTTTTTTTTTTCAATCGGATATGTTTTTTTTCATTTTACCCCATTTTACCCCATTTCACCCTACAATCCATTATAATCAGTCCAGCCGTTCTTGAGCTATAAATGGTGTAACTAAACCGACTGTTTTTTGATTAAACTTGTTTAAGGGGCAGGTTCGTCTCCCTGCCCCCCTTCTTGGGAAAGCCCTTGGTTAAGCAATTATTTATCCATAAAAAAATTAATTTTAATATATTGGAACCAAGGAATTATTTATTTCCTATAAAAACATTAGGTACTCAAACTGATCAAAATAACGAGGAAATGACTTCCCCTGAAGATAAAATAAGAATCTTTTTGAGAAATCTTGGAGATCAAATATTTCAAGTTGGTGTTGAGAATCCACAGGCTTGCATTAGAGTTCTATTAATAGAATTGTGAAACTTACAGTCCAGAAATCTTCCCTTTGGATAAAGTTTCTTTCGAACTATAGGAAGAAGGAAGAACTTTCAGAAGCAAAACAGGGATGGCTTTTGAAATACAGTTTTACATCATGTAAAGGGCCCTTGGATTGCACCTATGTAGAATTAAATAAGCCTCATTTCCATTCTGAGTAGTACTAGTATTTACTTTAACCTTCTACTATGTAAGTACTTCAGTTTTATGCATGTTGGTTTGCGATCGTTCTGTTTTTTTAAGGATATTGCTATAACGTTTGCGCAGTTTTTATCGAACATTTTTTCTCCTACAATTATTGGATGAGCATGGGCTACAATTTGTATTTCCATACTTTAAAAAAAAACTTAAATACTTAAGGCCTGGTTCAAATAAAAGGTAGGTAAATCTTAAGAAATTCTGAAAACAAAAACACAAGGCGTTGACGTGAAATAACGCTAAACGAAATAAAGCTTCACTGAAAAAAAAATATGCACGGCTTGATCGCACGAACTTGCTCTTGTGGTTAACAACTGTGTGTTATCACACAGAATGAAACGAGAAAATATTAAAAGAGTCAAAAGTACTAAAAAATTGATTTTTTGTTTGATTTTTTTTGTTTATAAAAAAATGCTTTTTAAAAATGTTTAAATGCATTATTGTTTAAACTATTAAGAAGCGTCAGATTGCAAAATTATAACAAAATCGGCCTAATCATACGCAAATTATCACTTCTCGAAAAACGCCTTACGGAATAAGGGTGAATATAATTCACAATAAACATCTACTTCAAATAATGAACAGATGGTTACCGGACCTATAGAGCAAGTAAAAATAGTGTGTAATATCAGTATAAACAATGTTTATTAACAGTTTTTTCACTGTCTCAATAATTTTTACATGCGATATGTAGGTAGGTACTATATCGGAAGTTACGGATTCGTGCAAGAAATTGAACTCGCGATTTTAATCAGACTTGACATTACTATGATAGGGAAGACGAAAAAAGTGGGACTCACAAAAACGTCCGTCTGTTGGGCTACAGCTTAAACGGATGGGTTGATTTTCTTTAAAATTGGTACCTAGAGTTGTTTGGACATTCCACCAACACATTTTTTTTTTCATTTTTTTAGGACCAAATATAACGGTACCTGTCATACGAATTTTTGTGGCCAAAAAGGAAAATCTTATTTTTCTCAAAATCGGCTCCACAGATTTAAAAAAAAAAAAAATTCAGTAAATTGAAATAGTTTAAGCTTTTGTTTAGTAAAAGAAATAGTTCAGAAAAATGGTTATTAATGGCACTTCCCAAATAACCATTTTTGTGATTTTCGCTTTTCTCGAAAATGATTCAACTGAATTTGATCAATTTTTTTTATAAAGAATGATTAATACATTTTAACTAATATTGTGTACCAAAATTTTACAAAATATCTCGTTTCTTTCGTTTCTTCCAAAAACGCCAGATGACTTAACTTAGACAATAGAAGTGCTTAAATTTAAACTTACATATTTTATATAATTTTTGCTTTGTTAGTTTGTTAATGCAAAACATTTTGTAAAATATCTTTTTGATTATTCAATCATTGTAAGTCAAAGTTAATTATCTTAACCTTTGTTTTATTTTTGTGTATACATGATATTAAAAATTGTTATTTTTATAATGATTAATAAAGATCCCCTGAAGAGGACAGCAATCCATGTCGAAACGTTGGGAATAAATCAATGTAACTTTGTGAGTGACCAAAAAACAAACCAACAGAAATTAAAAAAAGGATAAATTTTATATATTTCATTTCATAACATTTTTTCAAAAAGCATAATTGCAACCCTATACACATTGCCCTCCTATTCGTTTCAAATTATGATGCTCACAACGGAAACCTGGTGAGAGGGACAGGATTATGTAAGCTAATGCAACCTGACCGAGGCCCAATTTTTCAGTCCGAGAGTAAAGTTAACCCGAGTTAACTAAATGCGGTGAGTTAGTTACAGATGCTTTTGATGATTTATCTTCTGAGTTAGTTAAATCGTTTCCCATGCATGCTCCCCTGAAAAACTGCTTCTTGAGTTGACTCTATAGGCGAATTAATGTCCAGAGTTATTTAACTCAGTTTTAATTAATCCCTGAAAAAAATGAGCCAGAGAGGCAAACGCTCTATCCTCCCTGAACTACGAACGGATCGGAAGGATTCAAATTGTATTTTAATGGAGAAAACTTAGTACTAATCCTAAGTTTTTTTGAGATTTTTTGAAATGATATTCGAATTTAGGGCATCAAACAATTGGGGGAAAGCAAAGTCTGGTTTCTGCACCAAATAAAATGTTAATCGTGTGTGTAATTCGATAGGCTTTTGAGTCAGATTTTAAAATGCTTCGTAAAAGTAAAAACGCACTACTGAAACTACAAGATCGATATATTCCAATGCAGGTTTATATTTTGGACCAAACTGTTCAAAAGCCGATAACCTAAACGCATCGCAGCACCAAAGCCACGTCGGCTTATCCCTATATATTCCTAATCCATGCATACCTTTTACCTATGCTTGTATTGAATTTGGAATTGTTCGATGACTTTCCAGTGTAATCGACACCTCAAATCAAAATATATAAAAAGAAACATTTTATACATATTTTTTTTGTTTTCTTGCATTTTTAATAAAATTATTCATTTTTTTTTTTAATATTTACAAAATATAATGAATATAATAATAAAGGTTTCTCTCTATAATGACATAGACAACACGGAGCCTTAAAGCCCCATCTTAATTCCCTACATGTAGTACGTATGATGCGTGTGTATGTGATGTTTGATTTGTTTTAGTTGAAAATGTGTGATGGATGTGAATGAGAAGAAGAGCTGATTAAATTATACTTTAACTTTTCTGACAAGCGTATCATGATGAAACAACAATCGATTTGTCTTTGTTTCTAATGCGAGTAGGCATAAGATGGCGCATGCACCGACACATGAGCCAAAGCTGGAGCAGCATGAATTGGAGCGGCCAGCAATTTTGGAGCAGCGTAGTGCGCAATGGGGGCAGCGTAGTGTGGAATTGGCGCAGCGTAGTGCGCAATTGGTGCAATAACCTTAGCCACTGGGGCAATGGCCTTTATGACTTTGTGTCCCAAGGGATCACGACGGACGACAGCGTTGAAGCCATTATGCGCATCGGAAGTGTAGTCAACGGTCCTCAAGTAGCCGTCGGCATCGACTAGACTGTATTGTCCATGGACGACGTCTCCCTTGCGAGACTCGGTCTGGCTTTTGATGTCTCCGGTGTGGTCATCGCGCACTGAGTACGAGAAGTCGTAATGGGCTGGAGCTTCAACTTCGATGGTTTTGATGATTGGCTTGGCAATAAGAGCTGGGGCAGCGTGGATGAGAGGTCCATGTGAGAGCAAGGGTCCATGCGACAGCAGAGGACCTGGCCCATGAGGGAGAAGTGGGTATTCAATGGCACTGGCAACTCCGAGAATCACAGTTAATGCAAAGAACTGTAAGCAAAATAAATTTTGACACTTTTCATAATTGGAACTCTGTCAGAACTGTCACTTACGTTAAACATTTTGATATGAATTATTATAGTTTTGTTTGTTGATTTCTTGCGGTTATAGGCTCTGAGCTGATATTGATGTTGTTAATTCACAAAACTCCTGCGGTGGACTACGATTCTGGTCAATTAGCCGATCGACTTTTATACGATTATCAACGGAGAACGGAGCCAGGTCGTTGTTGGTTGCAATATTGCTCCAGTTCCATAGAAAAATGCACATTCACGTGGGGGTAAAGACACAGAGTTAACTCTATGGTGCTCTCTCTGTTTTGACGTTTGAATGCCTGTCTTGAGCTTTACAGGCAATATAGTTGGTAAGTCTGGATATGTGTTACTTCTTGTCTAGCGTCACAATCGATTGACGACGGAGCACACAGGTCCGAAAAGGAGTTGAGTTCAGAGATTATTGTGCGCACATACATATTATATGTGCATCGAACACGCACCGCAGAGTGTAAACATCATGTTAGCACCTTTTTGTCCCTCTTCGCACCTTTCCAATTTCGTATGCTGGGCTTTGATGGTCGTTCGCATGTAATGAAAAATAAAAATAATACATAAGCTGAGACACTCCTTTTAGCCTGGAGCTGAGTCTTTCTTCCCGTCGCCGAACAAAGCCGCGTAGCATCGCGTCGTCGTCTTAAATGTGGTTTGTAAAGCAAGGGGAGATTTTGTTGTCGAAGGAAAAACCAGCATGAATGTTATACTGCCTCCTGGGGTAATATCGGGATAGATACTTCCCACCAATTATTGCAAACTTCAACTTGATAGCTCGTTGGCTTGAGAGAGGAATCACCTTGTTTGGTATGCGCAAGCGGAGAGGGAGCAAGTCAATTTGGTTTGTTTTGCTGCGTGGGAGTGTGCGTTGTGGATTTGAATAGAGATTGTTAAATGGATTAAGTGCGGAGGTGATTAAGTTGTGGTCATTTATTTTGAATAGAATTAATGTTCTTTTGATATGAAAGGTCATTTGAATAGAATTGATGACTATTATATGCGCTATAGGGTCACAATGTTAAGAATCTCATGGATCTTTATGAAAAAGGAATAAATTATACTTTTTACAAGTCGATTTTTGCCGTTCGGCGTAACTATGGTGAAAATTTACATTCGACAGGCAGCAGTTATGTGACTTGAAATCGAACAAGTGGTTTCCGAGATTAGCCCGAAAAAAACAAAGCATTATTAATATAGATAGGTAGATAGGAGATAGATACAAGATAGACAGAAGATAGACAGAAGATAGATAAATGATAGATAGGAGATAGATAGAAGATAGATAGAAGATAGATAGCAGATAGATAGAAGATAGATAGAAGATAGATAGAAGATAGATAGAAGGTAGATGGAAGATAGATAGAAGATAGATAGAAGATAGATAAAAGAAAGATAGAAGATAGATAGTAGATAGGTAGAAGATAGATAGAAGATAGATAGAAGATAGATAGAAGATAGATAGAAGATAGATAGAAGATAGATAGAAGATAGATAGAAGATAGATAGAAGATAGATAGAAGATAGATAGAAGATAGATAGAAGATAGATAGAAGATAGATAGAAGATAGATAGAAAGATGTTTTTGTGTCGTTGCCCTAAGATTTGGTTGGGAAATTTCAACTGTCAAAATTGGCCGATTTCTGTGCAATTAAATCAGATATATCATTTTTAATAAAATAGATATACAAAAGAATAACATAAAAATTACTTTTTCTTCTTTAGGAACATTGCAAAACATTTTGGACCAGCTTTTCTAAATTTAGTACAATTGACCATGCTTTCTATTTTATTTTGAAATTCCATAACATTTTGGCATACACTTTGAAGGCTTACTTTTAAATAGGACGACAATGGATTCAGCCTTTCTAAATTATTAAGGCCCAGATTTTCAGTGTGAAATTAATATTAAAAACGAGTTAAATCATCAAATTTGGTGAGTTAACTCAGGATTAACTAATCAGATGCTTTTGATGTTTTATCCACCAAGTTTGTTTAGTCGTTCCGCATGCATTCTTTACCAAAAAACTTTCAGTTAATTGTGGGTTAATTTACTTTTAAAGTAAAATAACTCTGCTTAACTCACCACTGAAAAACTGGGCATACATAAGTGTACAATATTTCTTACCCGAAAGACGAAGTGCACGCTCTTAAGAAAACCTCTCGTGCCAGTCCTACTCTTCGCTAAATTTTGGATGAAATGCCGAAATGCAGAGTTTATAAATATAAAAGTATTTCGAAGGAAAGATTTGTCTTTTGCGCAAGTAGGCCGAATGAAGCAGAAGATACAACTATGAACAGAATCAAGTCTAAGAATCCAAACGTAATACTACATTAGGTAGCTTACATCGAGGGAATGACTAATTATGCCCCAGCCAAGAGGATCTTCGAATAACCAGCCTCCAGGTTGGAGGGGACAAGCAAGACCAAACCTCAATTTTCAAGACCATGGCCATCCTATTGCGGATGTCAGAGCATTTGGTTTGAATGACTGGAATAATCGTGTTCAGAATTATAGAGATTAAACAGCTACCGTGTCTCAGGGGCAGATATATACTCTTCTAAAGTATAAGCTATTCTAAGATATAAGCTACATTGGTATTCAAAATACATAGGAACATAGGTTCGTTCCCTTACTCTGATTTTTTCTTGTGATTTTCAGTGCATTTGTGTAAAGTGAAAAGCCGTTCCCTTATTCAAAATATTCCTAGTTTAACACAAAAAATATCTTCTCGGGAGTACAATAATTCCCCTGTCTCTTAATCCTGTACAAGAAATTTCTGTGGACAGAAAATCACAGTTCAGCTAAATGTTATTATGAGAGTAAAAGCATTCGAAAGCCATGACATCATTCACATTAGGTAGTGAAATTGTGTGAATTTGCGATCCGGTACTTTTGAGCAGATTCGAAATTTCATCCTTGCTCATCAAAGTTTGACAGTTTTTGAGTTATTTTTTTAATCGAAGAGCAATAAATTCTGAGAAATCGTGCGCCTTGTCTTGCCTGCCTCGACATTTTCTCCATAATTTTTGAGATTATTTATAAGAAAAAACAAGTTTTTCCCCTAAGAACCAACTAAATCAAAAAATCATTCAAAAAAAGGATTAAATATAAAGCTCCCTACCCAAATATATATTTGTGGAAATTTTTTTAGTTAGTTGGAAATGGAATACAAAACATAGTTCAGTCGGGCTATTGTCATTATTGCTTGAAAATCCAATGTTTTATCGGTCAAACCTATATATATATACATATCATTCGAATTTGAAAAAAAAACTTTCTGACAGCCTAACCAGATCTACATAAATATATGCCATTAGATATGCAATTTAGTCTCAATATACCACACCCACAAATAAGCTTTGTATATACATCAAACATCAAAGGTATTCAATCATATATTTAATACCAACATTAAAATAGAATGTATTTTTTTTATTTAATTTTCAACTTCTTTTTTATCAAACCTCCTTGAAAAATATTAAACACCCGAATTAAGTCCACATTTGCTTAAAATGCAGACTAAACTTAAATCTGACCCTGGATGCAGTTTGCGATACGCATTCGATATAAATAAATGTCTATCCTGGCCACTAAATTATATAAAAACGTTTGTACGTCAAGACCTGTCTGTATTTACGCGACTCCACCCCTTATTTGACTTAAGTACAACGCCAAACAAAAAAGTCCAATTTTCAACATTTTAAAAGTTGTTTTCTTATTTTAAATTTCATGTTTTGAAAAATTTACTAACGACAGATCTCACTTATAAAAGTTATGTATGAGCTTAACAAAAAAAAAAAAGATTCAAAAGTCGCAAGAAGTCCGTACCTATACTAAATCTTTAAGTTAATAAATTCTGCTCTCGTGCCTCTATGCTTAATTAGAAGCAGCACACTTTGCAGATACCTGTAACTACTGGGTAGGTTAGGTACCTTACCTACTTACAATTATTCAAAGAAACATAAACAAAAAAAAAAGAACATAAATCAAAAAGCAATAAACTAGTTTATTCACCATTGCACTCTCGGATCGGAAAATTGTGATAAATGCTGACTTAGTGACCAGCCACGCCAATATTCCAGTCCTCGATAATGTGGGTTGTCCTGGGCTTCGTTACGCACGATTTTGTTTTCTTGCGAAACTGACTCCAACTGACACACACACAACAGACTACTTTTTTGTTTTGAAATTTCTGGAAAAAAGCAAAACTTGTGTCGCCACCGCCATCGCTGCTGATGCTGAGGAGGTGATTGTTATCAGCTTTCCAGCAGCGATTTATAGGTGTCAAAGCTGGACAAATTGCTGATAGGAGAGAGTGACATTTGCACATTTTGACATCTTCTATTGTGAATCATTTATATGTAAGTTTTTTCTCCCCTCTCTTGATTGGCGTGAGATTATTGTAATCGCTTATCAGAAAATTACAAGATGGAGAGATTAACACGTTCCCAATTGTCAAATAAATGTTCTGGCATTTTCTATGGTCTGGACATTTTATTGATAGCCATATAATTATTGTGAATCCTTTAAAGGCTTCTGACGTTACTTGTATATCATTATGTGGTTTATTTTTCTTCAGTCAAACTTGAAAGGTATGTCATGCCTTAAGGCATTTGACAGTTCCCCCATTGACGTTTGTGAATGGTGACTGAGGCAAAGGACCATGGTAAGTGGTGATTATTGGTGCGTACATTATGCCGTGCAATGCTGTATCTGGTGCGCCCTACTCTGCTTTGTGCGGTTTTGAAATAGGTGGAGTGTTAGTGAATTGACAATGATCGCCACTTGGACATTTATTTGTTTAACTGTCAGGTATTTTGTTTAACGTTGGTTTGTATGTATTTTTTTTCAAAGTTTTTTCTTACACATTCTGTTGGCATAACCATTCTTTTGTGCAGACATTTCAAATATAACAATTCAACCGTTCGATCTGTACCTACATACCTACCTATATCCAAGGCTTAACGAGGTACACATTTTAAATACAAAAACCAGTTGACATGACAGTTTTGTCAATGAAGTGGTGCAAAAAAAACAGTCACTTATATACGCACAGAATTAGACTTTAAAGTGCGTTTTGATGACCTAATTTTGTGTAATGGTTATATCGAATAATCGAATTATTGAAAGTTAATTGTAAATGGATTAATATGGTATTACAGTTATTTATGCCTCGTGTCGTATAGCTGGATTAGTTTTTGTTGAATTTTAAATTATTGTAAAATAATTGGGTGAAAAGGAAAAAAAAAAAAAAAACAGAACATAATGCAGAATATGAGCGCTTAAGGTGATGAATATACATATAACGTATATCTAAGCAGTAAATTGCAATTGTGAACTAAATGTGAAAAGGAGTGGTGAAGTGGTATTTTTGCACATTTAAGAAGGGTTAACTTATTTTCAATGAGTGTCATTGCAACATTGAAGCCTGTTTCACAAAATGCGACGAGAAAACGAGACGTGAGCGTGACGTGAAACGCTGTCGTCTTTTTCTAGTTATAAAATCGTCGCCCAATTCACAATGCAACGAGCGTTTTTACGACAAAAACTCATTAAAAAAAATCAATTAAAAAGAAACAAAATATCATACAAAACAATAGATTTATCAATTACTTTATTTGTTAATACATATTTGATCATTTCTTCTTTGATAAATCTGTAAATTACAAAATTAATATCGTCGCAGCGTCGCGTCTTTTTTTCAATTTTTCGAATTCTTGGCGTGTCGTGACGACGAGAAACGCCGCATTGTGTATATCCAGGTATGCTTTCATTGTTTGAAATTGGTTTGACAACTACAACGAGTTCTCGTCACGCTCACGTCTCGTTTCCTCGCCGCATTGTGAATCAGGCTTGAGTTTTGCTCAAAGTTTTTCGTAGTGTCTTTAGACAGAGTACTAACATTATAGTTAGGTGTTAGGTCAAAGGGCATGAGACAAATGGGGCAAAACGGAAAGAGGAAATCAACGTTTTTTTTGTATAAGACGACCGACGTGACAAATAGCTAGAACGTATAGATTGGATCGACGCAACAAAAAATCGTAGAGGAGGGGGACTTTCAAAAAGCTTTAGGATGACATCGTAAGAGTTGCCGTAATTTTTTAAATATTTTCTTTCTATTTTAAGTAATTTTTTAAAAGATTGCCCCTCCCAACTAAATGAAGGGGTGGGGGGGGGTATAGAACTCCCACCCAAACGTTGTTTCAGATTTATTTCCATATTCTAGCCTTTCGTCGCATCTTATACAAAACAGCTACTAATGGCCTTAGAACTAAAATAAAATGTTTTACAAAATCAAAGTCACAAAATGGGTTGACAAATTGCAATCGTTGCCTGAATATCTCCAATTGACCAATTAAAAACGTCATACTCCTATATTCGTTTTACTAATTTTGAAGGGATCTACAATTTTCTGCCGAATCTCCAAATAGCTTAGGTGGGAGGAATTTTTTTCATGAGAAGAAATGAGGTAGTAGAAGTGCAAAAAAAAAAATCGGGACCGTGTACATGTAGGTGGCAATATTGATTTGTAAACAATATTCAAAAATCGTATCAATTTAAAAAAAGCTTTGCCTTAAAAACTAATTCCCGAAAGGGTTACTCCCACGAAAAAATGGGACTTGCAAGGAATTATTACGTTGCAAAATTCTTTGTGTCGCACTTTTATAAAATAATTGTCATTGAAAAGGTAAGTTCCTTTCAGCTTGTGGGAGTTTACTCTTTTAGGAGTAAGTTCGTAAGAGCCCATAAATTTGTATTTAGAAGATTCTAAGCTATAATTTGATTATAGGTACCTCTTCACTTGCCTATCACTGTTTTATCGTTATATCTTTAAACAATGCTGTAGTGAAGTAGCCAGCTGCATTCCTCCCCTTAAACAATTTTCCTGTAATACTCATCAGTGTGCCCTTGAGCCTTATTTGGGACTTACCGTTAAGTACAGAGATTCTTTCTTTAGCCGAACGACACGAGTGTGGAATTCCTTACCCAACTCTGTTTTTCCTTCCCACTTCAATATCCAGACATTCAAGACAATAATGCTCATCGTTTGCTCCTATCTAATTCTTCCTCTATTTACAAAACGCTAGCATTGTGTTAAAAATAACATTTAAAGGGTAGTCATAACCCCTTAGCTTAAACTTAATGTTTTAAGTTTGGACTCATTAAAATTGCACCTCAAAGGTGTTGGTAGTGGTATTTTCCTACCTACCAAATATTTATCTGAAGTTCAATACTTGATTAGATAACTTAAGGAATTGCACATCAATATAGCTTATTTGAATACATTATCATAAACACACCATAAGTTTAAATTAATTTAAATAAATTTTGTGGCGCGAAAGCTCGAGGAGAGCCAGGAACTAGTGACTTACATCACTCTCAACCATTTCTGTGTTCGTGTTGTTTGTTTGCAGGATAACTATAGATAAATTAAAGTGTTCTTAACATCTAAACAAATATTACAAATCAACAACCAGCGTAGGTATGAACCACCATATACATATTATGTCACTCATCCTACAACAAGATACTCATTTCCGACTGTATAAACAAATCCCTGTCATCCTCCAACTGGCCATCAGCTTCAGCATGTTCCGATTTGTAAACAGATTGTAAATATTTATATATATATGTAAGATTTTAAAATTCTAGTCTCGTTTAACATTTCCGCTTTGGTCGCAACAGCAATAAAATAACAACCTACGCACCTGAACGACAGGATCGTCGTACTTCGTACAGTGGAGTAAAGTAGCTTTTTTGTTGGAATCAACAACTCTACCCCAAGTCCAGATGCTAAAATTGTATGTAATCAAATTATATAATATGTCATATATATGTCATTCATATGTCAAAATCAAAATATTTAGGAATATCAGAGTTCGGCACCCGCCTAAAATTTTTTGAAATTGTCGAAAAATTATTGTTCTATTTCTTCAAAAGGAAATACAAATTCTGGGATATTAATATTCAGAATGTGCTGCTAAAAAACATGTAAGTCTGGCGAAGACAGGGTAATTTTATCGAATATTTTCTGTCTTCCACCCACCGATAATTCGAATCCCACGTAGAAGATGGCGATTAAAGTTCTATCAGCGTCGGAGCATCAAAATCAACTACGCCAAAGTCTGAAATTGTCTTCGTCAAGCGGATTGGGACAGGACGCCCACCCAAAAATTGCAGTTAAATAAAGATTACCCTGCGCGATGAAGCTTAACTATCAGGCTAAGTACCAGAAAATAAAATTCAACTGTTCCGGTTCAACCCGGAAGCAGCTGCTTTTTCACCTTTCAGCACACTTACCCCCTGATGGGTAAAAGGTACGGAATCAGTTGGAAGTAGCTTCTTAGACTGTTGAATTAACATTCCTGCACGAGTTGGCAATTCTCGAGAGGAACAACTTGCCAAATTGCACGGCTATACACTTCTACACATTTTAAAGGAAACACGTTATCAAGATAAACTTTAGGAAGAAGCCAAAAAAGGCCTTCTGATGCACATGAAAAAGTGTCTTGTCACCCACCAGAAGTCCACAGGAATTTAATGTTGGCTATGGTTGGTAGGTTTTTGCACTTCTAACGCACTCAAGTTGTTCAAAAGCCCATTGTGGGCTTTTGAAGAACGGGAAGAGTTCTTAGCTAGCCAAAACATTCAGACTCATTCGAATACCAAAGGGAGGGCAATGAACTCAGAGTTAGAATGAGCGTGTGCTGGCAGGCCTACCCGTTGGTAAGAAATTGGACAGGGAAACCCCTTTCGTGCCTCTAACCCGATGGCTCGGCCGGCCTGTGACAGTCGAAACAAAAGGTTGAAAGGGTTATACGCGAGAGTAGTAGGTTAAGCTTCAGGTATTTGATTTCATTTTTTGAGTCCCTCCGACTTATGAGGGTAAAGAACATTAAGCATGGAAATATAAATGTTTTATCCTCCTCCCACACAGGTATGTATACAAGTTGATTCGCATACCGTGTGACACAAAGCTAGAGCGTGAAGGTTGGGTTGAGACAAGAAAAAAATCGTATGGCAGGTACAATTTTCTAAGAAAATTGACTTAAAACAGAAAACTAAATATTAAAAAAACAACAGCTACACATAAAATTCCATGATACACCTTTTTGTAAAGCCAGAAATCTCTTCTTTTATTGTGTTTTTAAATAAAGTTGTTTTACAGAATAGTTTTTGAAAAATAAATTTTCAAACTCAACATATATATATATTTTTCGTATAGATTTTTCATAATAGAACTTAACCACGAAGAGGACATACCCAGGGCCAGCCCATTAAAGTCCACTAATCATACCAAAATGACAACCAGATTCAAACAACAATATAAGCTTACTAGAAACGTTAAAAATAGATTTTACACTCTAATACCTACAGTATTTTACGGATAGTACAAGAAACATGTGTCGAGTAACTATAACCAGAACTTGACTCAGACATTGTGAAACAGACTCAAAATCATTTCACTAAATAAGGTATTCAAATTATTTATTTTCTTTATAGCCTGTCCCACTGTTCAGACATTTTTGTTTGATGGTATCACTATTGCTATGGCAATAGACAAAACTAAACTTCTATAAGGTGTTCTTCTATATTTATTTGAATACGATCGAAGTCCTAGGGATATGTGTATCTATCTACTCGTACCTATCTACCAATCCAAGAAACCCAAGCCAATATCATCGACAACGATCATGGCACGCGCTCTTGTATCTCAAAAATTCGTTTCGTTTGAGTTGGAGTTTTGGTTTTTTTTACCCAAGCATATGTAGCTATGTAGATATGCACCTACTAACCAAACGATCACAGACATTTTACACAAATAAAATATTTTTTTTCTCTCTGATATCAAAAAGTGCTTTTACTGGTTCAACTTCGACGACGATATAACGTAAGCAAAAGAACACACCGATCCCCTGGCGACCCCTTTATGACGTCCTCCGAATGTCCGTCGCGTCGTTGGTCGTCGTCGTCGTTATAAGAGAAGTCGAAGTCCATCCGTATATACAGAGTCAGCGATTTCGTAGGGTAGGTACCTATACGTAGTATTCAATGTGGAGCACTTTGCTGTGGCCCATTAAAATATTAAAAAAAAAAAAATAAAACGAATGACTCCAAATGATCGACCCAATCAACGAAAAAAAAAAAAAAAGAATTAAGTCGTGTTACCGATCAAGTCAAGTCAATATTTTGAACTAGTTTTTGGATTTTTTTCATGCCCAGGTCGTTTTTCTTTTTGATCTGTCTGCAGATTTCTTTGGACTTTTGTTTACATTTTTACTTGCTCTTAAGGTCTGACTTGGGGTCCGTAGAAAAAAATGGGTTGGAATTTAAGAATATTCACGAACTTTTCAAATTTAAGAATATTCACCAACTTTTCAAGGTGTTGCATCTTAACGCAACGGAGCGGAGAGAACAGAAATGAATGATTGGTCGTTTTCAAATCACTTCCAGTGGGAAATTCGCCATATGATATTGAAACTTCAAAAAAAAAAAAATTGATATAGACTCAGTGGCGTAGCTGGGAGAGGGGGTAAGGGTCCTGTCACTCGTCGCAGGTGCATGAAGACCCATTTTCAATACTAAAGTTTAAGTTTACCTCTTTTAGTTAAACCCTGGATCCGAAAAGTATACCTCAACCTACCCAAGGTTGGATAGTTTTCAGTTTGTTGAATATTTCGAACGATGAAACTGAAACTATAGCAAATTGTTGCCGCCCGGTGTTTCGAATAAGGGTTACAGTCCCATTGAATTCTTCAATATCGCCAAGAGCCATCTCATCCCAGTTAATTTGGATTAATCTAAGGTATGAGTCACTCGAAATTTCTATTATTTATCGATCCAAAGTATCATTGTGACCGCAACGTTCATAAAGAATCTTAGAATTTTGACAGTTCTCTAAGATTTCGATCACATTATGAGTGTCACATTACTTCTTCTGATTCCCTACTACACTTCGTATACCTGTAATGAACAAAGTGACTGTGAGAAATCTGAAATAGGTTTTGAGAATAAAATTATCCTTTGCCTAGCAAGATGCTCTTACTTTTGCAAATGGCAATTGGCAACAAATTATAATTTTGTTTTGTTATTTGTGAAAGTAGCAGATCAGATCAGAATACGTTGCCGTCGGCAATGAACGTTATATTTTTCAAATTATATACATTTTTGGGATTTTGATTTCGAGAAAATAATTTAAAATGGATACAAGTATAGAGTTAACAAGTACACATTTACTATTTAAGATAACAAATGTTATTAGATTTCAGAGAACTAAATTAATTACTTTGTACTTCACCACTAGGTGAGTTGTAATATTTCTTTTAATTACGGGATTTAAATTATTTGGAATTCTGGGTTTTCGGGATTTTGGCGTTTTTGGGATTTCGGGATTTCTGGATTTAGGGTTTTCGGGATTTTGTGTATTCTTGATTTTAGGTTTTATGGATTATAGATTTCGAGATTGTGTCCGACTGCCATTTGATTTATTGTTTTGAACTATTTCAGAGCTGGAAAACTTGATTTTCGCAAAAAAACATTAATTGTACATCAGTGGCTCAGAAGTTATGTTGAGCTTTCTTTATTTAAAGATTTGTTACAATCTATGCACTTCGAGGATTGTATACTTAAAGATATCCACAAAAATTTAGCTTGTTCTGATTTAGTTTTAAAGTTTGGTTCTTGTTTTCTAATTATCTTGGGCTTAAAAAAATATTAACTTAAAGCTTCAAGATAATATTTTACCATCATTAGAGCTATTGCATGCAACCCAATGGCGAACTTTATTTTAATTTAAAGCAGAGCTGGGTTTTTAGGTTTCATTTTTTTTTTACATTTCTAGCCACAAACAGTGGGTGACCGACATTTATGATCGATTTTTGTACAAAATTTAGTGCTCCTGTTCATTGCACTACTTTTACTTGACTGATCCTTCTTTAGTCAGAGATGAAGTTGTCTGGCGGTCGGCCGTTTTTATCTCAAAGTCTATTATTCCAACCGAATTGAAACATTGTGTGTTTTATTTATAATTTATTACATCAAATGAAATTCAAAACTTGTCCCAGTTAAAAAAAAAAAAAACGAATACTACACGACAGTAGCCCCAACAAGACAAGCTAACATTACATAACCTCAAAAAGTTGTTAAAGAGTAGTAGACCTAGTTCTGCAAGGCGTATAGTAGTATTTTGCTTTTATTCCAGCGAAGAGTTCACCTTCTCCGGCGGCGGGGTTTTTGGCTGAAGCCCTGAGGCACGTTGTGGTGGCCTGGTATGCTGCAAGCGAGACCGCAGTAAGTCCCTGCGAAGAAAATGACTTTCAGCTTGCACAGTATCGTTTAACTGCAAAAACCAAAAGAAAGTTGAGATGAGGATCAGTTTTTGATCAATTTGTACGAATTGGTGGGATCCTCGAATTGAAATAAGATACTCACACTCTGGGTTAGGATTGAATGTTCGAAACTTTCAAGATCAGACAGGCCGTCTAAGCCGCACTGCTTGCGCTCCGCTAAACAGGTTGATGATCCATCATCATCATGCCCATCAAGTCGATGATCTTCATTTCTCCTATCGTCGTCGTCGTTGTTGGTTGTTGCCGTTCCCATCGCTATCGTCGTCACTTGGTTGGTATCCTTCTTCTTGAGCTTGTTCAGCTCGTTTTTCAGCCTCTCGTTTTCCATTTCAAGAAAGTCGACCTAGAAGACACACGCACGTTTAAAAAAAAAAAAAAACATTGAAAGAGCTACCCGGAAGGATCACGATCGCCACGCCGCCACCGATTACCTCTTTTGAACACTTACACTTTCCAATTCGAATTCAAGTTCATCGATTATGTCAAAAGCTTCAGTGAGGGAACTTTGCAGAGCGGCGATCTTGCCTGAGTTCATAACGTTTTCGTCTTTGAGCTTTTGGTACCTGGAGTTATGAATGACGGCTTCTGAAGAGAAGGGATAGCAGACAAATAATAAATGAAATGTTTTTGGCAATGATGTGGTTTCTGTAAATGAGTACGCTTGCATGAATTATTATGTGAGGGTGGAGGCGGTTACTAGGTTGATGTGGGTATAGGTACCTACTGTTTTGGAAGTGTTGAATGAGAAATAAGGCTGGGTGAATTCTAGTTAAATCTAGCGATAACGATCGGGGATAGTGTTAAAAAAAAACCTTTAAATGTGAATGTTTATTTGAATTGTTTCTTTTTTTTTAACTTTAAATTAAATAAGAATTTGCCTCTTGATCTGAAAAATTTTGGAATGACAACATGTATTCAAATTCAAATAAAAGTTTCAATATGGTGCACTAGAGCTTTAAGATTTTTTAGTGTAAAAGGTAGTTTTAATTTAAAATCTGACATCATCTAACTTAAAAAAATGCATCATGACTACATCGCAATCGCACCAACTTGCTCTCTATTGCGGCTCTGAATTAGATTTTATATTATACATTTATATGTAGGTATGTACATATATGGTATTAGAATGCTATAATCTGTGCCTAAGTCCGTCTTCTCCCTCATCATATGATCATAAACTACATAGTACATGCGCTTGGTATTATCAACCCCAATCGCGAGATCAATAAGGGAGGTTTAAATACTCAGAAAAGAAAACAAGGAGGTCATTGCACACGAAGTTTGAACCCACAACGATACACACGCAACGAGTAAACGAAAACGCTATACGAAGTCACGAGATTTTTAAAATTAAAATTAAAACTTAAACTATGGTGTTCATAAAACTTAATATATAAATCTGAATTTAAAGAATTTTTATTTAATGAATTAAAACAAAATTAAAACGACATTTGGATGATTGTGTTATCATCATTGTGTACCCCTTTTACTCTACCCACATACATACATATATTCATATGCAAAAATATAGAAATAAAGTATGAAAATCGTTCTTTAAATTAATTAAACAACTTCTAAAAATGTTTTAATCTCAAAATGAAGGCTGTCTGAGGTACTGAAGAAAATGAATTTACGCAAAAACAATCTCTCAAAAAAAAAAAAAACAAACAGCACTTCTCGACCTGTGACTTCAGTGGTCATAAGCGGTGGAATGCGTAGTGCATACGACTCTGAGCAAATCTGATATTCGTGGGTTCGAATCCTACGGTCGTGCATGTAGACAGTTTTTCATAATAAAATTGGATTAAAGCTCAGCACCTCTAATATGGAGACTGATGATGGGCGGCTTGGCACCCCTTGAAATAGCTATATCTCCAGCCAAACAAAAATAAAAGAAATATTAGTTAATTCGTAAGCAATCAAGTTGTTTTTGTTGTTCAAAAATTCAATCTCAAAAATCGTTGGAGCGGTTTTCCTTCAAAATACTTTTGTATATAGGTACATATAAAATTTGTACAATATTTTTTAAACAAAAAATTGGGATGCCCTTTCTAGGTACTTAAAAATATACACCTAGATCTCCTCTACAACAATGCTCTAATATTTTCAATGGAAGTGACTCTAGACATGCAAATTATAACAGTTTTGGTTTATAAAAATACTGTTTATGCGGCCCTACAGGGCTAGGTGGGCATACTTCAGGCACCCAGAGTTTTTTTTTTTAAGTCGCACAAAGCGCGTTAACGTACACCCACTTTTAATGGCGAAAAACTGTTATAACTGTTATAAATTGACATGTCTCTAATCTCCTCCATTTTCAATATTTAAAAAAGGAGATGCACGTCAACTTGATTTCTATAGAGGAATCTCTATACTGAATTCTCTAAGAAAGATTTTTGCTGGTATTCTTTATGGAAGACTCTCCAACTGGATTGAAAGCACTACCGGTCTCAATATATTTCAAACTGGTTTTCGACCTGAACTTTTGACAATTGATCTTATTTAGGCCCTAACTTGCATTGCTAGAAAATATATTATAATGCAGAGGGAGACTATTTGCATGCTTCGTTGATTTCAAAGCAGCATTTGACACAGTCAATAGATAATAGGCTTTAATTTATATACTGACTTTTTTATGCTCTATTTCAAATTCCTATCGACATCAATTGCCGCATTTTGGGATGGTTCCAATCTGTCGGATTGGTTCGAGACAGCAGCAGGTGTCCCACAGGGATGTGTTTTGAGTCCTCTTTTGTTTGCCTTGTTTATCGATGGGATATCTGATATGCTTCCAGGGGCGTTGTATTTGCCGGATTTCTGATCACGGTTCTGCTCTACGCAGGTGATTTGGTTTGGATAGCTGATAACCCCTGCAATCAATAAACTGGAGGCTTACTCTATGGGACCTCCACATCAATGTATACAAATCTAAAATAATGATTTTTAAAAGCCGTAAGAGAAGAAGACTACCTGAAGGAAATTGGCGGCTCGACAATGAGCGTATTGATATAGTACTCGAATTTAAGTATCTCGAACTTAAATTTTGGCAAACATGCAAAGGACAAAAGCTGTGAAACCAGTGCATATCCCTTCAGGGAGTAGAACCAGCTGGCCTTATCCCATGAGCCATGACCTTTCTTTAACTCGTATAGAGAGGAAAGTTTATGAATGACAGGATATATTTTCAACAATTATTGCTTAAGCCGATGGAAAAATAAATGACCAGCACTTAACTAGAGCTTCTACCTCTGCCTCAAGAACACAGAATACCCATGAAGATGAGAATTACCGGCAGCCATTTTAATTTGCCTATACAAGCTTGAACTGTCAGATTACAGATAAGAAATGAACATGCGTGCATAAAAACCTCACACATAGACAGTAGGCATCTTCACACCCCTGGTTAAATTGTTGTTGCATTTCACACCTATTTCTTTTGCCTATTCATCGACATGGCATGAAATTACAAGAACAACAATGCAAACAAATGGGGTTTGGAGGGAGAAACGTACGAAACATTCTCATCTTCATATGGCTAATTTGTGCTCAAGAACATTCTACAGAAACCTTAACCATCAAATTCCAAGTGAAGAAAGCTATTTCAATGTTAAACACTCTTCCGATGCTATAAATATCATTTTCAGAGCAAGGGTATAAATTCTCAATCTGAACTATAGCCCACATAGAACCGATCTTCAATAAACATGTAATTTGTGCAACAGGAGAGAATCTGAAGGTATTCGCCACTTCATTGCAGTTTGTTCAATTTTACAAGAAATTCGACGCTTATACAGGGTGTTTTCTGTAGACGTGTGGTTTTCAATCTGGCAATACTTTTTTCGGAGTTGTTTTTTTTTGACATTTGTCACTTGATTTATGCTCAATTTGGTTTGCCATTTCAATTTCTTGAACAACGTTTGCAAATTGTGCCCAAATGGGCCCAAAACATGATTGCCGTTGATCCCGATTTTCACAAGAAAATATTGTTCAGTGCTGAAGTTTGAATGTTTACGTTAATAAGCGAAATGGTCGTATTTGGAGTGATTATAGTCCACAAGCTATTGTTGAGACCCCGTTACATCCTCAAAAAGTCACTGTTTGGTGTGCTCTATGGGCAGAGGGAATCATTGGTCCATATTTCTTCAAAAATGAAGCCGGCCATAATGTTACAGTCAATGGGGAACGCTATAGAGCCATGATTAATGATTTTTTCGTGCCAGAATTGGAGGATGTTGATGTGGCACTACATGCTATACAGCCAACGAAACAATCAATTTATTGAAGGAAACTTTTGGTGAGCGCATTATCTCGCGTCGTGGGCCTGTGGCGTGGCCTCCAAGACCGTGCGATTTAACACCGCTCGACTATTTTTTGTGGGGTTATGTGAAGTCGCTTGTCTACGCAGATAAGCCCCAGACGATTGACGCCTTGGAAGAGAATATTCGGCGCGTTATTGCTGACATACGGCCCCAATTGCTTTAAAAAGTGGTCGAAATTTGGGCTTCTCGGCTGGAATTTATTCGAGCCAGCCGCGGCGGCCATTTGCCCGAAATCATATTTAAAACATAATGGCAAACCCTTATCTTTATAATAAAGCTAAATTCTTGGCCAGACCATTGAATTATATGCGTTTTATTTATTCTTGAAAACCACAAGTCTAAAAAAAACACCCTTTATTTCTAAGAAAGTTTTTTGTCACTCAATAAATGAAATTTATGAAATTTTAAATGGCACTCGAGGATGGTCCAATATATTTGAATTCTGCAAACACACTTTAACTTATGGGAATAGTTTTTGAAAGGAATAATTTTTTTTTTCTCACGGCTGTGTCTATTAATAGTTGTCAGTTAAACCGGAACCACACTACTCTCGTGTGGTGTGTTGGGGAGTAGTGTGTAGCTGTCATTTCAATGTATTTCATAGATTTTGACACAACACATCACACGAGACATATCTGGGTACGGTTTTACTGGATTTTTCCTTTATGTTTCAATTCATTAGAAACTGTTTTTTTTTTTTAATGTGGCAAAATTTCAATTCATTAGAATCTGTTATTATTTTATGTGGCAAATCATTAAATTTGCAAAAGAAAATTAAAGCCAATCTAAAGTTATAAAATTATATTCACGTTATGTACGTACATAACGGGTGATTTTTTAAGAGGCTTAGAACTTTTTTTAAAAAAAAAATACAAAAAATTCGAAAAAATGAATGAAATATTTATTTGAATCGATAGTTTGAACCTTGCAATTTAATGTTTAAAGATAATTTCATGCAAATGTTGACCGCGGCTGCGTCTCAGGTAGCCCATCCGCTGAGTCCAATTTTGGCATACTCTTTCACACATATCGGCCGGTATCTCACGAATGAATGCATGGATGTTGGCTTCCAGTGCGTCAATCGAAGCGGGCTTGTCCCTTTAGACATTAGCTTTGACATACCCCCACAAAAAATAATCTAATGGTGTCAAATCGCACGATCTAGGCGGCCAATTGACCGGCCCGAAACGTGAAATTAACTGTTCACCAAACTCGCCTCGCAATTGCGCCATTGTTTCGCGTGCTGTGTGGCATGTGGCACCGTCTTGTTGAAACCACATATCATGCAAGTCAAGAACTTCCATTTCAGGCAAAAAAAAGTTTGTTATCATCGCTCGGTAGCGTTCACCATTGACAGTAACGCTGCGATTCGCATCATCTTTGAAGAAATAGGCCCAATAATGCCGCCGGCCCATAAACCGCACCAAACAGTGGCTTTTTCGGGATGCATTGGTAGCTGTTGCAATGCTTCTGGCTGATCTTCACTCCAAATGCGGCAATTTTGCTTATTTACGTACCCATTCAACCAAAAATGAGCCTCATCGCTGAACACAAGCAGCGCGCGATGAACATTTCGAACCGAGCACGAATTTTGATAGTAAAATTCAATAATTTGCAAGCGTTGTTCATTTGTAAGACGATCCATGGTTAAATTGCAAACCAAACTGAAGCTGTTTGACAGTGACACAAGGTACTAAACACACGTGAGCTGTCAAAACCAGTGTTGCCAAAACCAAACCAGCTTAAAAATCACCCATTATATAATGTTATATTAATTACAAAAATAAAATTATTTTTGTATACTTCCACGTAACATGTACCTACCTACTTATTCAAATCATTTTGTCAATTTTTTAATAATGTATTAATATTCTTTCTTATATCAAATATAGGTACTTTCTGTATGAAATGTCATATCCGGCAGATTGCCATATCCGTTAACTTAATTGTAATTTTTTTACCTAATTGAATCGAACAAAATAAAGAAATTTTGAATGTTAACAATTTTAATCAAAAATCCCGAGGTCGTTTTTTTACGAATCCAAAACTTGTCCAATACCTAATACTATCGCAAGTAAAAAACGCAATTTATAAAATCCATTCGTTGTAAATTTTGACTAATTTGAAGCTGAATTTAGTACTCTCAAAACGATTTTGTGACTGATTATTATTTTGAATTATTAATTTGAAAAATGACTCATAATAAGTACCTTTAGTTGACTTTTATGCAATAGTGTGTATGTACATATTTATGTTGATGATCGGATAACAAGAACCTACCATTTTTATTTTGTTCCACAACGGACCTCTTCACTAATCCCGGCAGCATTTTCTGTCTGGCAAAGACCTCTTCTAATGTCTTTACACGTGTCATCTTCTCCAAGTAAGCTGTGTGCAGTTTATTGTATTTGGCTTTCAACTTCTCCAGATTCTCAAACATTTTATCACGCTCTCCCTCCAAACCAAATATTTGCATTTCCATTTCGACGATGAATTTCGATGTTGCTATTTGTTCATTGCCATGACGAATTAATTTATAACGTAGAATTGCATTTTCCTCAGTTAATTGAATATTCTTTGAATTCACTATAACATGGAGTTGGGGATTTTAGTTAAAATTAATATTCTTGATTAGTTGATTAATCATCACGAACCAATTTCCAATTCCATTTTTAACGATTCTACGTCTTCACTTTCTTCAAGATTATTATTTAACTCAGCCATATTATTGTTTTGGTGTGTTGCGTTGGCCAGTGGATTTAAAGTAAAAACTGATTGAATTTATCGTAAACAGGAAGGTTAGACAATTTGCTATCAATATTTATGTAAATGGGTTGATAAGATAACGTATAAAAAATTTTAAAACTAGCATTAACTCCATCTTTGAAAATAGTTGAAGAATTATGCATTGGTAAGCATAGGCACAAACCTCACAAACTAAACGGTTCGTGTATTTGCTCACTTGTTATTGGTGAAACTATTGTTGACATTGTAGAACTATTTGGGAAGCTATGGAAAGAGGCATACGAGAATTATTTTCCTATTTTATAAGAATGAACATCTGGCCGAACAGTATGGTAAATACAGGTCGAATTCCTTCTCATGCGTCGTGCATAAATTATAACTCACTTTTAATGCAGTTATGTATAGATTTTAATTTTAGAAGTATACCTAGGACTATTTTAAAAAAAGTAGATTTTTATTCTAATACATACAAGTTTAAAACGTAGGTGCCAGAATTAGTTAGTCTAAAATTCCAGTGTCCAGGGACTCAGCAGAGTCTGATGTTGTGCTGCGTGGGAAGACAGTGGCGGCTTTAGGTTTTCTGCCGCCCTAGACCCGGTTGAGAACGCCGCCCCCCCTTTTTTTGTTTTAACTAAATTCTTTTAATTGTCTATATTCTTAATCGTTCCTGCAAAGCACGTACATAGGTGCAGGTATATTGGGGAAACTCAAATCAATAACAACCTTTATAGGTGTGTATACCTATTATGTTGTGATTTATGAATATCTTTTTTTAGACATAGCTTCATTATGTAGGAATAGAATAGGGTTCTGGGTGTCAAGTTTAATAAAAATACATCAAGTAGTTTTTGAATTAATTAACTCACAACAAAAAAAATTTCAATTTAAATCAAAATAAAATTAAAATTTTGGTATACAATTCATTTACAACTTTTTGTAACATTTTCCATAAAAAAAATCAAAATCAGTTGATTTTTTTTTGAGAAAATCGGAAATAACAAAAACTGATCTATGGGTGGTAACTATTGCATTTTTCGTATATTTTTCTTTTTTCGTAAAATGGTAAAAAAAATTTTAAAATCACTGAATTTTTTTTAGTTGTGGGCATGTTTTTCAAAAAAAACTGAGATTTTTATTATTTGCTAAACAAAAATTTTACGGCAGATATTTTAGGTTAGCAAAAAATGAAAAAAACGTGTGGGGAGTGTCCAAAAAAACGCAAAATGTTTAAAGAAAATCGACACCCTCGTTTAGGTTGCAATATAAAGGACAGACAGACGGACAGAATAGCGAGACCCATTTTTTTCGACTTTGCTATAATCGTTGCAAAGTTTGATCAAAATCTCGAGTTCGATTTTTTATACGAATCCATAAATTGCTATAATTTACCCATATATAATATTCTTACATACAATGGGTTTTTTCTTACAAAAAAAAGTTGTAAAAGAAAAAAAAACATATATGTAACACTAGAAAAAATGTTGTTAGAAAAACCCAAAACAGACCTTTTTTTCTAAGATTTAAATAGAATATATGCATATATTATGGTTTTATTATTGAATCTAATATTAAAACGCTCAAAAAAATAATTTAAATAAATAAAATTTGTGTAGGATCGCACTACCTCACAACGACATTTCACATGTTAATACATTAAATTGCAAATATTTTTTGTTTTTTTTTTTAAAGTTCAATTCAAACTAAATTCATTTATTGCCAACTTTGAGAATCAATTATTTTTCAGCGCCCCCAAAGAAGGAGATAAAATATAGAATATTATTTTGTCATTTTTTCAATAAAATTCAACTTTCTCCACAAATTATCCATAGTCCTCCTAAACTACTTTTTCAACGCAAAATATTCTCAGGTCTGTTGCCGCCCCCTGTGGCCCACTAGCGGCCACAGGCATCATCACTCACTTTGAGAATCAATTATTTGTCTGCGCCCCCACAGATTTTGCCGCCCTAGGCCCGGGCCTCACTGGCTTAGCCTAAATCCAGCACTGGCAAGAACCCTTAGCTCTTCGCAACAGCATGAAACCAGCTTGGATTTTATTTCTGTGGCAGATGTAAAAAATGTAAAGGGTGATATCAGCCCGTGGTATCGCCATCATTAAGATCTGTTCGGCAGCCTTACTCACTGCCTAACCTCCGCTTGGAAGACACTGCTGTAATCAGGGAGTCTATAAGAGTTGGCTAAATTGAGGGACTCTGATAAGAAGCGCCCAACCTACTCCCGTATCCATCTTCGATCCGTCGCTGTAAATTTCTACTATCGCATCTGTTTATCTGATTGTTGTAAACCAGCATCCCATTCCTCTCTTATGGGTATGGAGAGAGAAAACGGTTTATCAAAATCTGTACGGGGTGTTGTGTAGTCTGTGTATACATACCCCTCCGTTCATAATTTTTGCATGAACTACGAATTTCCTTTTCCAGCTATCCGTCTGGACTCGTTTTTGAGTATTGTAGGCTGCAGTTTCTTGTGCGAATAGGTCTAGGGGTCTTAGATTGAGTATGGTTTCTATTCCCGCAGTGGGTGTGGACCTCATTGCCCCTGTGATTCCTATGGACGCTCGTCTTTGAACTTTATTAAGTTTCCTTTATCCATCGCGCTCCACCAAACCCGGCTACCATAATATGTAAGGATCGGTCTTATAAAGGCTATGCACACCAACATTATGACTTTAGGGTTTGGACCCCAGGTCTTACCAAAGATCCTGTTGCAGGAGTAAAAAGCGATCATGGCCTTGTTGGCTCCTTCGTTTATGTTCATACTCCAGGTTAGCTTCTTGTCAAGAAATACGCCTAGATATTTGGCACGATCTGATAGACTAAGTCAGGTTCCTTCTGTTGACGGTAGGACATATTTTCCTTTTGTTAATTAGAAAGTACCAGTTTGGTTTTTTGCGATTTAACCGAAAGACCACATTTCCTCGTCCAGGTACAGACTTTTGACAGAGAGCGTAGTTAATCTATTCACTGGTTGTGGATTGAAATTTTTGACACCGCTATGGTCCAATTCAATCAGGATTTCGTTCATAAGTAGTATCCACAAAAGTGGTGAGAGAACTCCTCCTTGTGGAGTCCCACTAGATGTGGATACTTTGATCCGTGCGTCAACTAGTTTTAAATTAATCCGTCTGTGTTTTAACATACAGGTAATCCAGTTTATGAGGGAATTATTCAATTCATGGTCTACAAGTAGTGTTCCTTTCGCCACATCATTTTGGACATTGTTGAAAGCTCCTTCAATGTCCAGAAAGGCAGGTAGAGTGTACTCTTTGTTCTTGAGTGTTGTTTCTACTATGCTTACTATGTTGTGAAGTGCTGTTTCAACACTTTTTCCTTTCGTGTAAGCATGGTGGGCAGGTGACAACACATTCCGTTTAAGGATACTTCGTTTGTATATGAAGGTTTTTATAATACAAATTCTATATACTACTGAAATACAGCAGCCAAGTAGAAGACTTAGCACTATTTAATTGGACTTGTTACTTCGTTTGTGTATATCTATTAGCCGTTCAAAAGTTTTCAAAACAAACGATGTAAGACTAATGGGTCTATATAGTCTTTAGATTCTGTGTGGCTATCTAGTGTTTTTCTGTAGCATCATGGGGAAGATGCCGTCTGTTTCTGGCAATTTGCAGTGATCGATCCTAGTGATCTGGCTACCACTGAAATTAGTTGTGTTACATGCTTCATAAGGAGCTCCAAATGGTTTAACGAGTTTGGATGTGACTGTTCACATCAAATGCAATTCAAGTAAAAGTTGAAAAACAGCTCGAATTCTGATGCAAACATCTTCCAATACTCATTTGTGCCCTTACGTTTGCCTTGCATTTCTATCGACACAAATTTTTTGGCAAGATACAACGCAAGAATATTCTAGATGTTATACGTAAAGGAAAAAGCCTATATTAAATTTAAGATTAGTGAATTAAATAGTAGTTTTTACAATGGTCTATAGCAAAGTTAACAATGCAGCAACCTACACAAAATCACCAATAAAATGTTTTAGATAGGTACATACTTGTGGTTGTGGAACTATTTCAAAATAATTTAATTATCTTTCGAAATCAAAAGAAGTTGATGAGAATGCGATAAGATTTTCGCATGGTTGATGATTTCTGCATGCAGGAATACGAATTTCTCAAAGCATTCTACATGTTGCTTACACAATTCCGTTGAATAAATGCCAACAAAGAACACTTTCAGAAAAAAATAGTCTTAAAGAAAGAAAAACTGGAATCCAAGGAACCCTTAAAACAAAACAAGGACTCATTGCTTGATGTGTCCAATCCTTGGTTTCAGGAGCACAAATGATGCAGCAATACAAGCGGCAATTTTTTTTTAAGAATCCAAAACTTTTTAATATTTTTATTCGAATATCTCGAAAACTTGAGCCAATTGAGCAGTTCCTAAAAAGGATTCCAGTTCAGAATATGGAAAATTGCTTTCTGCAGCAAAAATAATTTTAAATTTGTCTGACCTGTGTAAGAAATGAGTTTCATTAATTTTTTCCTTGAGTGATTTCAAAGTTAGCGATACACTTCAGTAAATAACAATAATAATCTCTAATCAGACGAAAACATCAATTTAACTTTAAAACAAACACAATTTTTTCCTCAATAAATTCACTTCTAAAAACTAAAAACTTTCCCTGCTTCATCTGTTTTTTTTGAAATGAAATTGAATACCTAAACTGTCATTATATACAGCTGTAGTGTTGGCAATTCAACATGCCATGCATTTGCATCCATTTCCTGGGGCAAATCACAGTCGATTGTTTCTCTTTTTCTTCAATTTTCTTATTATTCAAAGAAAAATCATCTCCTTTCAACGAAATAGCAACAACATCAACGCTGGCAAAAACTTTTGTTTTATAACATTTTTCCTAGTTTTCATTTCGATTGTTTTGATTTGTCTTCCCCTGCTTGCCTCCACCACAGCGCCAGTCGCACCGGTCTACACTATCAATAGAATTGGGTGGTTTCGGAGGGAAGGACCAAAATACATTTCCATATAGAGTGAGGAAACAATTTCAATGAATTTGCTCAACTATCCGTGTATTTACAACCGCCTTTCTTCAATTTAGAGTTGGAAATTTGTTTGTTCGAAAGTTTAGAAAAACAACGCAACTCTAAAAAGCACGCTACACATATTATCGTATCCTTGCTGCTCCACCTGCATAAGAGACAACGAAAACCCTTAGCACATATCCTTTCTGCATTAGTTTTCTAAAAAAGTGTAACGGGAAGGCCTTCTTGCAACGATTCAAATCATGTGGGAAAGTTAAGGGAACACAGGATACGCCACACCACCATCGTACCGCAGTTCAACAAGCTCCATATTACTCAGCTCGACAAAGACAAAGACAACGACAACAGGGACGTTCTTAAAAAATGGCGAGGATTCCAGATTAACACGAAAAAGGACCCAGCCGGCTGGAAATGTATACAGGAACAAAAACAAACTAGCTAGTGCTACTAATGTGGTCGTGGTGTGCGGAGGATTCTATCAAAAAGGATAAACTCCTGTCAACCGCAATGTATATAATGCCCTTTGGGTTCTTTTTCCCGCATATATCCTTCCGCTGCGGTATCCTACTTACTTTTGGGGCTAAGAAGTCCCCCAGCACGCTGGAAGTGAGTTAATTTTTTAAGTAATTACATATCCAAGGATATATTAACAGAAAAAAAGGAAATAGATGAAAAAATATATCCTGTACGAAATTGTGGATGTTACAATAATTTTTTTTTCTCCCAACCAAGATGGCTTTTCTATTCCTGGGTGACACAAACTCTATATTATGAAGTTGCCTTTTGGGCGTATTTGACAATAAACAGTGTGTGTCGTCCTTATTTATTTCGTGTAATTTTTTCTCCCCATCCCACATCCTGTTGAAGATTTTTTGTGTGCACACGTTCCATATCGCTCTCTCACCTTTTCAGAGAGTTATAGTTATTTTGGATCTGCCATCTGGTGGGAGTAGTGTGCATATGTCGGAAAGTTTTTAGACTAACTATGCACAGCATCGAGGTGGGTGGGGAATATTTCACACGATCTTAGTAGCGCGTATCCTTCGCATTATGTAGGATACCCAAGGGGTGAGCTAAACCAGGGTAAAAGTGGGAGTTTTTCGCATATAAGCCCGAGGCATGCAGGAGTTACGTGCTTGGTCAAAGATAGTGGGATATAAAGAAAAAATATGTTCAGGTAAAGGGTTATTAATTTAGGATGCTTTTTTTTAATTAAAGAAAGCTAAGGCGAAATGAGGAAGATTTCCTTTGGGTGTTTTGGTTGTCCTTTGTGTAGGAAAATGTAACTTTTAGACTGCGGGCTGTGGCAAGTGGGGGTGCAGTGCAGTATCTCCTCTTTGGCCGTAATAAAGAACTTACTTCGTTTGCTCTTATGGCTGATAGAGTTGAAAGTTTTATAAAAAAGAATGTACCTACACAAACATATGTCCATTATTTTGACTATTTTCCCTAGAGGTAAAGAGGTGGTGGAAGCCTTGCACATAGTACATCATGAAACTAGTAAAGGTCATAGGCGCCTGCAGGGGAGGTGTGCAAGGGGGCACTTGCCCTCTCCTGGCTCTGAGCTACGATTTTTGTCTACTATTATTTTATCAGTTTTTAATAGGGAATTTTGAGATATTGGTAATTTTTTTCACTTTTAACGTCAAATTCCATAGGTTGCCCCTCTCTAAATCTAGACCTTTGTTGAATAAATACCTAAGTTTTATCGTTTTACCCTTGTAGCTTATGAAAATCGTTTACTGATCATAAAAATGGATTTAAACATAGTCGTTGTAATGGAAGCACTGCAAAAACTGGGGGACGAGGGAAACCGTGTTACACAACAACGAGCCCTTCAACTTTATTGCTCGTGTTCGAATTTTACTTTTTTAGTCTGCTTGTTCATAATGGCTCATTACTCGTCGATACTTGAACTAGTCGCAAATATTTGACAGAGTTGAACTAGAATTTATTAAGTGTAAAAGATCAGATCACTTACAAGCATTTTTAAGAAGATCGGGAAAATGCTGAGAATTCCTTCAAAACGCTTTGGGAAAAAATTGAAAAATGTTTGAGTGAATCAGGTATTGAATTGACCTGCTCGAAAATTGTAAAGAAACAAACTCACCAATCCAATTTTCTTTTGTCTTCACCCGAAAATTATTTTAGAATATCAATTTTCGTTCCTTACTTGGATTCTCTAATGTCCCTTAAAGATCGGTTTTCAGAGGAGAATAAATCCGCATATATGCAATATTTCAGTTATCTCCTAAAAATATGCAAGGCATGGACTCATCCAATTACAATTTGATTGTTCAAAAAATATCTGATATAAATATGGATGTTTTCTGGATTATTTTTCACAATTAAATGAATTTTGACCAAAGTAAATATACCAATATATGTGATGTGTTGAAAAATGCGGAAGAATTTTATCGGTTTTCGCAGCACTATTTATAGGACTTTTCATTCCCATCACAAAATTTACAGAAGAGCGATCTTTCAGTAGATTAAAAGAAAAAAGGTGAGTACCATAAACAAAATGAAATCAATTTTCATTGAAATATAACTCGCCTTAAAAATGTATTAAAATATTGCCTTTGCCCCCCCCAAGCAAAACAAACAAAATTCCCATACAATTTGTATAGAAAATATAAAGCAGCGATGTGTGACCTCTAAACATTAATTTAATGAGCTGAAATTTAGCGAGGTTAAATTTTTCATTGAACCCTAAATAAAAAGCTAGTTGCATTGAAAATCCAAGATTTTTTTTTTAATCAGCCAAATACTTATTTTAGAATTAAAGTCACACAGGATATTTGAAATTGATTTGTGCACAGTTCTTGGTCCTTAGAGCGGAAAAGATAAAACGAAATTCGCGATATTTACGCGCCGAAACTACATTTTGCGGAGCTATATAGGGTGAAGTTAACAACAAAATTTTGATTTTCAAAGAAAAAATTGTGCTGTAATGTTTATAATTCGCAAGTTTAAAAAATTTAGGGTTGAAATTTTTTTTAAATTAAAATTTTTAAAAAAATTAAAAAAATCATTTCACTTTCCTCAATAATTAATTCTGCTCTCTTTTTCCGAAGCCTCCTTCAATCCTACTTTATATTTTCTTTCAATTTAATTCACTGTCTAAACGTAAAGTTACGAACTATATCAAACATATCTTTAAATTTATTTTCCAATTCAAAACTGATTGTTTTCAAAAGAAATCCAAAAAAATCAACTCGGTGCCACACAAAAGTGTCTCTTCCTTAACCTAAATATTCTTCTTATTTAAAATCAATTAAAATTAAACTAGTTGGGATAAAACAAAACTTCCAGTCTTTCTGGCAAAAACTTCTGGTACAAATATTTAAGCCACAAAAATAGGTATAGGAACTTGGCCTCAAACTAAACACAAATCTAACCTCAAAAACTAAAACGATGGAGTTTAAAGAGTGTGCTTGGGTCTTATACTTTGTTAAAATAACTTATATCTTCTCTTAAAGGAATGTATGTTTGTGTTTGGGAAGAAAATCGAAATCAAATATCTAAACTTTACATATATGGCACGAAAAACAGTGGGGTGACCAATAAATTATATTTAAAGAATATAGTTGCTCAGCAACTTGATAAAATAAATCGATTTTCTGCTTTCTCCCAAATAAAAATCCTTTTATTTCCTTTAGGAAACAATTGATTGATTTTATTTTCTAAATTATAAATAATTAGAACGCAAGATATAATTTTATGAAATAATAAACTTACAAAGGTGAAGCAATTTAATCTGCGGACAAGGTTGTTGGAGAGTTTGTTCTTCCTTCTTCAAGTTGCAATTTTAAAAAGAAAATCTAAAAGACAATGGGGTATATTATTCATAGTCACTTTTTAACTCAAGTTTATCTTAGACTGGGGTTTATTCAATGTTATTTAGATAGGATAAGCCCAGGTCTAAGATAAAGTGGAGTTTAAAAGTGCCTATGAATGCCCCAATTTATATTTTCTAGAACTATTTGACATTTTACTTTAATACAAATTCCCACGACCGCGGCGACGCACGTTGCCAGAATAAAATTAAATTTTCGTTGTTAACTATTTACACTTTTTCTTTTGATGACGTCATTGGCTCGATGACAAATATTTATGTACCAGTTCTTCTAATAACACGAAAATAAACTACCAAACTTGGTGAGTTTACTTTTTAGTAACAAAAGAGATATTTTGACATTTGCTGGAAAAGAAATTAGTCGAAATGTGTCGGTTAAACCTTAAAATCACTTTACATGAAAACATTTCGAGAACCAGACCTTCCCTAAACTTTTGGCTTACATATTGGGTCATTGGCTGGCTAAGCGCCCCTTATCAAACATTTTCCCCCTTTTTCATAAGCGTTTCTTTTTCTACAAAAAAAACTTAAACGCTTGTATCAGCATATTCATCATCATCATCGTCTCGACAACCGGGGTCCGGCCCTGGCTTCCTTCAACAAGTCTCTCCACCCATCCCGGTCTCGAGCCGCCGCCAACCAGTTGCGCACCCCAAGGCTCCAGGCGTCCTGGTCTACGCCATCTCTCCAGCGCAAGCATGGTCTACCACGCTGTCGTCTACCATAGAATGTACCACAAAGAACTTTCCGAGCAGGTTCTTCTTCGCTCATGCGAGCTAGGTGCCCTGCCCACCGGAGTCTACCGAGCTTAATTTTTGTCACGATATCCGCTTCAAGGTAGATTGCGTACAATCCATGATTGTACCGTCTCCGGAATCGTCCTTCCTCACATATGGGCCAACAATTCTCCTTAAGACTTTTCTCTCGAACGCGGCTAAGAGGTCGGAGTGCCTTTTGCTAAGCACCCAAGTCTCGGATCCATATGTGAGTACTGGCAGGACCATGGTCCTGTACAGCAGCAGTTTTGAAGTTATGGTGAGATTTCTGGATTTGAAGAGCTTTGACAGACTATAATAGGCTCTGTTGGATTTCTATATTGTTATCGGCTGCTACTATTGACCCAAGGTATTTAAAGGATTGCACCACTTCAAATTCGTGCTCCGCTACCTTGATTGTTTGACCAACTGTTCCTCTCGCATTCGACGCCACCATGTACTTTGTTTTACCTTCACTAATGTGCAGCCCCAGATTTTGTGCCGCCTGCTCGATCTGGATGAAGGAATCATGTACAGCTTGCTGGGTTCTTCCGATGATGTCGATGTCGTCTGCGTAAGCCAGTATCTGGCTGGACCTGTTGACGATGGTCCCTCTTGTTGCCGTGCCAGAGTCACGGATTGCTTTCTCCAACGCCAGGTTGAAGAGGAGGCAGGCCAAACCATCCCCTTGTCGGAGTCCATTAAAGATGTTGATTGGTTTGGATAGCAATCCGGCTATTTTTACTTGGCTTGTTACGTTGGTCATGGTCAACCTACAAAGTCGTGTCAATTTATTTGGGATGCCAAATTCTCTCATGGCTTTGTAAAGTTCTACCCTGGCTATGCTATCATAGGCGGCCTTAAAGTCTATAAGCAGATGGTATGTTGGGATGTTAAATTCTAGACATTTTTCCATCGCCTGCCTAAGTGTAAAGATCTGATCTGTATCACCATATTGGATAAGTTTAATTGAAAAGTATAAAGGCAGTATTACATTATCATATAAATATGGCAAGTTTGCCAAAAAAATATGTCTCAAAAGTGTCATATAAGTGTGATAGTCAAATTTATATGACACAAAATACATGGAGCCTAATACTATTTTGACATACAACAAATATGTTGTCATATATTATATGGCATAGAGGGACATATATATATGACAATGTTATATCGCCTTAACAATCTAAATAGGATAGCGATAACTTCCGCAAAACTAGAAGCAAGACTATTGTCTGATTCACTGAAACAATCAACGGTACTTTACTTGGCACGCAGCCACACATACATAGTTTCAAAATTATGTCTGACGATGCCGACAGTTCGCAGACAGGGTTCAGAATTGAGATTTTACACTTCTAAGCTGATTGAAAAAAATAACATTTATTAGGCAAATAAAAATGTTTGTAGTAGAATTATATTTTTATATCAAGTAATAGGAATATGGTTGTATTTATTCTCGATGAAATCATCGAGAAGTTTTTTTTGTCATTATTAATTGCTATGGATTCGTACAAAAAATCGAAATCGAGATTTTGATCAAACTTGACATTACGATGATAGAGAAGACGAAAAAAGTGGGTCTCGCAAAAACGTCCGTCTGTCTGTCTGTTCAGCTACAGCCTAAATGGAGGGTTCGATTTCCTTTAAACTTGTTACTTAGCGTTTTTTGATCATTCCCCTCACAGATTTTTTCATTTACCTGTGATACTAAAATTTTTGGCCAAATTTTTCTCAAAATCAGTTCCACAAATTTTTAAAAAAAAAAAACTTCAATAAATTTAAATTGTTATATGCTGACGTTTAGTAAAAAATGGTTCCGAAAAATGGATATTAATGGTACCTCCCAAAGAAGCATTTTTATGATTTTTGTTTTTCTCAAAAACGGTTCAACTGGTTCTGATCAATTTTTTTATGAATAATTATTGACACATTTCAAATAATATTGTGTACCAAAATTTTCAAAAATATATTTTTTGGATATTTAAAAAAAGTTTAAAATGTTTTTTGGAAACTCAATATTTTAAAGACGACTCCGTCGATTTTTATTAAACTTCGCAGAAAGCAGTTTTTAACATTATCTAAAAGATTTTTTTAAAAAATTATTCTTTTAACCAAATCTAACGGTAGCTCCCATACAAATGTTTAAAAACCATTAAGGAAAATTTTTTTTACGAACGATTTTGATACATTTTTTTTGTGTATCGAAATTAGAAAGGTCTAGTATTTAAAATTATTAAATTTTACATCGATCTATAATTAACAGTACCTATCATAGAACGGTTTTTTTTTTATTTTCGGCTATCTCATTTTCTGAAATACTGATTAAAATTTAATTTTTTGTACAGAAGCTTGTAATAAGTTTAAGTAATATTGATTATCACAACTTCCAAAAAAAAAATTTTGGATTTTTAAAAAATATTTTTAAATTATTTTTTGAAAAGATATTTCGAAAACGGATGGAACATTTTTTTGTAAAATTCTATTTTTAACGTTAATAAATAATTCAAATTGGCGTACCAATTTTTTTTCTTAAGAATGTAAACAAAATTTTATAAATAAAAAATTAATTATTTTTAAAACCGCTCCTATGCCTTTTTTAAATTTGTTCTTATTAATTAAGGTTTATTTAAAAAATCAGATAGTGTACAACGCGTTGGGTTGAAAACAGTTTCAGAATTATTTCAATCAATTTCTAATTTTGTTGATTTAAAACAATTTTCCAGTTTAAATAATATAGTTTCATTGCATGCATATTGCATATCGACAGTTTAAGTGCAGAACCGTGTAAGTCGTTTTCAGAAATAAAAAAAAAAAATTTTAAATCAATTATTAAAAATTAAAAAAAAATAATAAATAAATTGATCTGAGCTATCTATTAATCTGAACAATATTGTTACGCTTAAAATGCCAAAATGTGGCTCATCTGAAATGCCAAAAGGTGGCTCTGAAACGCCAAAAGGTTGCTCGGGGCTATAGTGTTAGTTTTTATATATGTACTCACATAATACCGCCTGCAACTCAACTAAGATTTGACAAATGGATAAAATATGTGCTCCCACTCCCATAACTAATTTATTTTAGACTTTAGGACCACAGTGTGTGCACATAAGAGCAAGTTCATGCGACCCAGTCGTGCACATTTTTTTGTCATAGAAACGATGTTTTTACAAAATCTCCCGTGGAAGCAACATTCAGGAGCACCCCTGATGTTGATATAGTAACAGTATTCCAATATTCCCCACGTTAATTGCATATGTAACGGGTGATTTTTAAGCTGGTTTGGTTTTGGCAACACTGGTTTTGACAGCTGACGTGTGTTTAGTACCTTGTGTCACTGTCAAACAGCTTCAGTTTGGTTTGCAATTTAACCATGGATCGTCTTACAAATGAACAACGCTTGCAAATTATTGAATTTTACTATCAAACTTCGTGCTCGGTTCGAAATGTTCATCGCGCGCTGCTTGTGTTCAGCGATGAGGCTCATTTTTGGTTGAATGGGTACGTAAATAAGCAAAATTGCCGCATTTGGAGTGAAGATCAGCCAGAAGCATTGCAACAGCTAGCAATGCATCCCGAAAAATCCACTGTTTGGTGCGGTTTATGGGCCGGCGGCATTATTGGGCCTATTTCTTCAAAGATGATGCGAATCGCAGCGTTACTGTCGTTACTTTTTTTTGCCCGAAATGGAAGGCGCAATTGCGAGGCGAGTTTGGTGAACAGTTAATTTCACGTTTCGGGCCGGTCAATTGGCCGCCTAGATCGTGCGATTTGACACCATTAGATTATTTTTTGTGGGGGTATGTCAAAGCTAATGTCTAAAGGGACAAGCCCGCTTCGATTGACGCACTGGAAGCCAACATCCATGCATTCATTCGTGAGATACCGGCCGATATGTGTGAAAGAGTATGCCAAAATTGGACTCAGCGGATGGGCTACCTGAGACGCAGCCGCGGTCAACATTTGCATGAAATTATCTTTAAACATTAAATTGCAAGGTTCAAACTATCGATTCAAATAAATATTTCATTCATTTTTTTGAATTTTTTGTGTTTTTTTTTAAAAAAAGTTCTAAACCTCTTAAAAAATCACCCGTTATATAGCTCGGGGACAACAGCTAGGCCGCTGCTCGCACGCCGCACGAACCACACAAATGATGAAATTTGGTACACTGAATTCAGTGGTACCTACTGTGTTTTCTCAATTAGAAATTGAGCCTACACAATTTAGGTCAGAATATGCAACGAAAATTGATAATTTATAAGAACAAAAAGGAATTTAGTCAATTTTATATTTTAAATAGCTAAAAATAATATGCTAAATGTAGGTATACCATATATGGAAAAGTAAGTCCATAATGTTGCCCAATATTCCAAATGTATTATAATTAATTATTGTGATATTGCCTAAATATATTATGTGTATTGAAAATAATTTTTGAATCAAATCTGATCAAATTTGATAGAAATTTGACAATTTTGACACTTAGAAGTTGAAAAACAAATTTAACTAAATTTAAATCTTAAATATGTACTACTAGACAACTAGACAGTAGCACTGAATTCAGCGTCCCCAAATCATCAAATGTACCAAATTTCATTCCTTTTCTTCAAAAACCGACGTGGGAAATGATTTTTGTCGCCAAAATTCAACAAACGGACTACTGTGCGTTGCGCAATAGTTTCACTATTTAGTAAGTGCTTCAGGATTTTAAATAGAGAAAATTAAAAAAAAAATGGATACATTTTTGGTTGATTAAGGGCCAATTTATCAGTGCCAGATCATCCTAGTTTCGGGGTTAAATTCGAGTTAGCTGCTGAAACATGTTTTTCAGTCAATTTTGATTTCTACTGGTGAGTTGATTTTGGACTAGAAGAATAGATATATCAAAATCGAAGTACGGCAGTATGGAAAGGGAAATTTGCCGGCGACAAATGAATACGAAAGCAACTGCATAAGCAGGTACGTGCAAATCAGTCTTGGATTTTATTAAATTTTCTACTGTATGGTTGCAAGGATTTAATTCCAATTTCAAGGCTACTCCCATCCACTGTACTCATCGATACTCTCTTGTATCCATCTTATCCTATTGCATCATTCATAAAAGCTTTTAAAATAGGAGGGTAATAGACAAAAAAATAATTTAACAACACCATACAACCAACATGTGGTTTCTTTTCAAACAAACATGTCCTGACAGCAAACTCGCATATAACCACCACCCACAACCCTATATGTACAAGTACATACTTATTACAACTTTTGAGGATAGGCCCAAAACAAATAATTGTAAAATATCGACATGGCAATATTGACTAATCAATGCCTCCTTCTGTATCTGCCTTGGTAATATTTAACTGGCTGATATACACATACTGCGAGTACATGCTTTGAAAGGCCAATTGTTTGTCCTTTAAAATGCGTATAAGGAAACAAGTTGCTGTTGTTTTTGTTGTTGTTAGTTCTGAGAAGACCTCTATTTGTCTGCGGCAGCCACATGAATGTGCTATATGCAGTGCACACAAAAGTTTAAACCATAAAATGAATCTTTAGTGCTGCAATTTATTCTCTTGCATTCATTCAATCGGGCCCATTCATGAGGACTTAAAGACTTTTTCATCGAGAGGAAACAAATAGGAAATCCTCTTTTCATTGAAAAGTCAAGAGATTGGTTTGTTTGCTTTTGTGTTAATGCTCGTGTGTGTATGTGTATATGAGTGTGTTTGTTTGTGTGAATGAATGTTGGGATAAAACTTTGTTTAAAACTTTCACCATGGATCTAATAGCCTTAATTTTTCAATTGATTTCGAAATAGTTGCAATTTCTGGCTTTTCAGAAAAAGGAAACGGTAGGCGTTATACCTATACCTATATATTAAGTTCTATTGGCGCTAGTTCTTGAATTTCCTTTACTTTTTCTCGTTACGGTAACAAATAGATAGAAATTTATGACCATAACCTATTATTTGTCTCGAGTGTGAATGTGTGTTTTATTGTAACAGGAGATCTCACACACAGGACCACAGAGGACTCCCACTCTCGCACAAGAGGAGGAATCATAAATTTAATGGAATTCAAAGAAGATTTCGGGATGTTCAAAGGAGGCTTTTAAAAGTCTCGTTTTGTACCAATGGAAAAGTTCATTGTTACGATGATATATCATCGTTTATCATCGCGTCCCGGGCGCCCCCTAGGACTTTGGGACTTACGGAAGCAAAAGGCAGCGGAGAAAGTGCTGGAGAATGGGTTCTTTTTGTTTGCAAAACTTTTCTCTATTGTTGTCGCATTGTGTGTCATGTTGTCGCGGGGAGCGTTGTGAATATTTCATTTACAGGAGCTGTTTTTTCTCGATTTTACTTTTCTTTTTTTTTCTTGAATTTATTTCACGCAATTTGCATGCAGAGAGTCATTAGAATTTGAAAATGGTAATGTGAATCAATTAGAATTCTTAACGAGGTTGACAATACTCGTAGTATATAAGATATGAGTGGCTAAAATGACGTTAGAGCTTGAAGCGTGGAGAATCAAGAAAAAGAAATTGATTGTATTTATCTTTCAGGAATTTTGTATTGCGAATGAAAGGATATGTAACATGTCTATTATGGGTGTTTAATGGGAGTTTTTTAATTTCTATTGTAATTGCATGATTTGGGGAATTTCTTTTGAAAGTAAACTTTTGTTTTATACAAAAAATGAGAACAAAATTTACTTTTAAAAAATGGAACGCGGAAGTTATTGCTTGTTGATGGCATCTTATGAAACGCAGCAAGGGAATTGAAAGTATACTTTTATTACCCAGACCCAGAGTTAAAGTTTTCAACTTTTCAATTTACTTACTTACACATGTGGGGAAATTGGGTAGGTATTAATATAGGTAAAGTGTACAAAAAGAATTTCATCTTATATATTCTGTGTTCTTAGGTACAAAAGGTTAAATACGAACCCAAGCTTGTTGCGCAGTTTCCATAGTAGGTACTAAATACTAAAAACAATCAACAGCTATATCGTCGCTATTCAAGAAAACTGGCATAACTCAACAAAATCGATTTTTTAGTTAATGATGCCAATCGGCTACAAAAAAAATCTCTATATTTCTGTAAGGTCGTCATAACTCTAACCCTTCAGAATCCCGAGACGCGGATAGTGTTCCAACTCTTACTCTGTTCCAATTGATCAATGGAGAATGGTGAACAGAACAGAGACATAACTCAGTATAGGTCAGACGCTCGAAGTGGACGGTCATTGTGTTTTTTGGCAAAAAGTGGCAAAAAGTGTTATGTCCAAGCAAATTTGGAAAAGTTTATAGAAAAGGAAGCTATTTGTAATTGGAGCATTTTTGTTAGTAAGGTAAGTTCTGTTTTGTAAAAATGTTCACGTATTAAAACAAAATATGCCACTTTTCTTGATAAATATAAAAAAAAACACGTTTTTGCAGTGACACTTACATAACTTATGCCGTTTTTCTTTAAAATATTTTATTTTGATCAATAAAAAAATAATTTTGCTTAAGTTTGTGTTTTAAATTATGCCTTTTTTGAAAAGAGTTATTAGAATTTAAACTAAATATGTCATTATTCTTCAATTTTTATGATTCATTTTTTTTTGTTAACGTGGTAGAAATAATGATTCAATTTTATCCGTTTCTATTAATTTTCTTACAGATAAAATAAATCAGCCATGTTACAGCGCACACAGCTGTTGCTAAAATTGGCCAGAGCAAAGAATAGCGCAAATAATGAAGATAAAGGAACAAGCACTGCAACCGAAAATTGGCTTACAGTTATTCACGAGAACGGAAGAAACGAATCCACTGTGTCCCCAATAAGTATGTCTTACTATTTTTATGTTTGGTTGCACTTGAAATTGGTACTTGTGTTTTGAAGAAAATAGAGGAATTGGAAGAATTATCCACAAGAATTCTGGAGCTCATTGATGTTATTTTCTACACCGACAACTGCTGTGGACAAAATAAAAACCAATTTATGTTTGCATTATATCGATACGCCGTTAACAATGACGAGTTCATAAATAGCATAACGCATACATTTTTGGTCAAGGGTCATACTCAAAATGGAGGCGATTCTGTCCACTCTGTAATTGAAAGGCATATAAGTCGTTTACTTCAAGGAGGGCCAATTTTCACACCAGATCATTACTGTGCACTTATACGAAGTTCTAGGAAAACTGAGCAACCCTACAAAGTAACTGAAATGGTCTTCAGCGATTTCCTAAACATAAAAATCTGGAATCGGAAACAGTTTTTGGTAAAAACAGCATTAAAATCAGAGATACGAGTTATTAGATTTGAAAAAGCACATCCTCACATAATTTATTTTAAAAAATCGTTTGCTGATGTAAATTTGTCAGAAATTGAGGCAAGATCTTCTAAAAAGCCCAAAAAAAAAACTAGGGAAAATCTTACTTCGTTATACAAAGCTAAATTGCCAGTAAACGAGAACAAAAAGAAAGGGTTAATTATGCTATTGGAGAAAAATCTTATCCCACAGTACTATAGTGAGTTTTATAGAAACTTGTAGATTACATCTTCTTTCAATTTATTTTACTACACTAGCAGTCTAGTTAATTTGTACAAGAAGAAACTATTAATTTATTTATTTTATTTTATGTTTTAAATAACAAAACAAAGAAGCAAACTTGTTTCTTATATAAAGACTAATCAAAAAGCTTTTGATTTCTATTAAAATAAAAAGTACGAAAAAATGTGATATATACCTACCTACATAAGTATTTAAAATAAATATTTCTTAGCCACTAAAACTTAAAGAACTCTCGAAAAGAGGTAGAAGAATTTTTTTTTATTTACCATTAACCACTAAAAAATAAATGTGATTTATTTTTAAAACAAATAACTTTTATTTTGTAAACAAAATTTAAAAAAATGAAGGATGTGTCTAAGTTTAAAAAACAAATGTTGCTAGATCTAATTTTTTAAGGTCTCTCAAATAGAAATTAATGAGGATATTAAATTTTGTAAAAATGGTTACAAAACAAGTATATGTATAGTAAGTCTCGCTCAAAACAGAATTCTGTGAATTTATTTTTTTGTACTACCTAACCTATTACCTATTCAATGTACCTACTATAATGAAGAAGTTTTAATAAATTGATTTTTATTTATCAAAAACAATCTGTAGTCATTATTTTTTTTTTACAATGTCATTACGAACTAACTCAGGAATAAAAAAAGGTTGTCTGAATATCATAAATTGTTTATGGAAAAGTGACCTTATTTGAAAGGGTCTGACAAATCATTCAATTTTCCACCTTAACAGTAACTTTTTTTTTATTTTTGATTTTTGTTTACATCAAATAAAATATTGAATTAAATTAATCTTATTAATATTTCTAAAAGAAATAATTCTAAATAATTAAAAAATTGATTTTGTGTGAAATTGACTTAGTAAAAAACATTAAATCAATTTTCTGAAGATTTTAGTTTTTTTCAGTTATGCCAGTTTTTTACTTGCGATATAGGTACTATATGGGAAGTTATGGATTCGTACAAAAAATCGAACTCGAGATTTTGATCAAACTTTACATTACGATGATAGAGAAGTCAAAAAAAGTGGGTCTCGCAAAAACGTCCGTCTGTCTGTCTGTCTGTCGGTTCGACTACAGCCTAAACGGATAGGTTGATTTTCTTTAAACTTGGTACCTAGCGTTTTTCCCCCCACCCGTTTTTTTATCTTTTTTTTAGGACCAAAGTTAACAGTAGCTGTCATACAAAATTTCTTGGCCAAAAAGGAAAAACTTATTTTTCTCAAATCCAGCGCTACCGAATTTGTTTTTAAGAACTCAATAAATTTAAATAGTTATAAGTTGCCGTTTAATAAAAAAAATGGTTCCGAAAAATGGTTATTAATGGTACCTCCCAAAGAACCATTTTTTTGATTTTCGCTTTTCTCGAAAACGGTTAAACTGATTCTGATCAATTTTTTTATGAAGAAGTATTGACACATTCTAAATAATATTGTGTACCAAAATTTTCAAAAAAAATTTTTTTTAGATTTTTAAAAAAAGTTTCAATATTTTTTTTTTGAAAACTCCATATTTCAAAAACGACTTGGTCGATTTTTATTAAACTTGGTAAATAGCAGTTTTTAAACTTTATCTAGAAGATTTTTGACAAGAATTATTCTAATACCCAAAAATAACGGTGCCTCCCATACAAATGTTAAAAAACCGTTAAGAAAAATATCTTGTTTCTCAAAAACGACTCCTACGATTTTCATAAAGTTTTTTTTTTTGTGTTAAAATTAGTACGATCTACCATTTAAAATTTTTAAAGTTTATATTTTAAGTTTATTAACAGTACCTCTCATAGAACGTTTTCTTTGATTTTCGACTATCTCAATATCTGATCAATCGAATAAAATTAAATTTTTTTATACAGAAGCTTGTAACAAATATAAATAAAAGTGCGTATCAAAATTTTCTAAAAAATAATTTTTGGATTTAAGAAAAAAAATCAAAATTATTTTTTGAAAATTCGATATTTCGAAAACTGGTAGCAGATTTTTTTGTGAAGTTCAATTTTTAACGCAACATTAATAAATGCTTTAAATTGGCTTACCAATTATTTTTCTCAAAAATGTTAACGAAATTTTATATATACAAAATTAATTATTTTTAAAACCGCTCCTACGATTTTCAAAATTTTTTTCTCATAAATAAAGATTTATAAAAGAAATCAGATGGTGTACATCGCGTTGGGTTAAAACGGATTCAAAGTATTTTAATCAATTTCTTTCTAATTTTGTTGATTTAAAACGCTTTACCAGTTTAAATAGTATAATTTCCTTTTATGCATATTGCATATGTGCAACACTAGGCTATATTGTTAATTTTTGTATACTCACATAATACCATATACAATACAATTTTTCGGAAAAAAAATTCACCAATTAGTAATCAAAACTAGAATAGCCCATTAGCCGAAATTCATTGGGCATGTAGGTTTATGCATACATATTATATATGTACATATGTATGTATAATTGTATGTATCACGATTACCCCTCAGTTGTTGGATAGATTAATTGCAGGAGATAAAGATTTGGCAGCGCTTTATCTCCAGTATAGTGAATTTTGCCAGAACAAAATCATGGCCAAATTCAATATCATTTTAAAGAGTTGACAACAATATAAGAACGTGTGCTGGCTTGCACGCCTTATTCTGCGGATGAGATTAATAATCTCTTGAAAACAAACATAAGACCAAATTTGTGCATCGAGACTGAGAACACGTATTCATATATATCTTTTTCAATTTACCGAATCTAGAAAACTAGATTCCGAGATCATTCATCAAGAAATGTTTCAATCGATACAGAGACAAGCACCACAAAAACAACCGCATTTCAAGGAAATATTTAGTAATTGTGAGGCCGATGAAGATGAGCACGAGTGCAAAATGGAAATAAAGTTCGATCTATTTCAATGAATTAAAAAAAATGTGATATATTTTTGGAATAAAAGTGAAGTTTTTAAATAAACACGAACATGGGGGGCAAACCCCTGTGATCTCCTCCTGACTATGGCCTTATGGTTATTACTTCTTAATAACGTACAATTTTGAAAAAAATTGGTTTGAACAAAATTTTTCAATTTTTTTTTTTCAAAATTTAGAGTTTGAAAGTTAATTTTTCAAAAAGTGTTTAGTAAAACAACTCTATTTAAAAAGAAAATAAAAAGAAATTTTTGGCTTTAGAAAAAGGTAATAGCATATGGCAGTGTAAGTGTTACCGTTGTTTTTAAGAATTATTTTTGTCTGTTTAAGTTTTTTTTTCAGAAAATTGCCGCTCCTGGCTAAACGGGCGGGGGATAAGCCCCCTCCCATATGGTTTTTTTCTTGTCTCGACCCAACCTACACGCTTTAGCTTTTTGTCGCAATGTGAATCACATTGTATATCGCCTGGTAAAAAGTACGCATACACCACCGTATACACTTATTAATATTTATTCTAAGTGACTAGTAGGAATAATAATTGCCCTATAGATGAAAAGACATAGAAGAAAGAAAGAAAAATATATTGAGAAATTTGGAACAGAGCGTTTCTATGTGTAATTTTGCGTTGCTTAGTGCATAAAAGCCCTGAGCAAATTCACTCTAACTGCTAAGTTAAGCCTTTATAATTCTTACAAAAAACAACTTTCTATTTATTCATCTTGGTAGAATTCTATACTTCTATCAGATCAAGATATTTTTTGATATCTAATCGAGTCCATAACCAATGTCAATGTTCGTATAAATGTATTCATCGTATCTCCATCCATAAACTCATAAGACCATATCATTCAAAAAAAAAACTTCTCTTTAAATCAAAGAACTTCAAACACACCTCTAGAATAATTTTACTGCAGATCCACAAAAATTACCATATTGACGATTGTAAAAATATCAAGTAGCTGCCAGACAAAGTCTTCCATTTTTCATCACCACCAGTCGTAATTTTGAAAGAAAGAAAGACAAAAAATCAATCAAAAACATAAATCCCCCATACCATAGGCACAAGCGGTTTTTTTCAAAAAAAAAAAAAAAAAATCCTGGAAATATAACTGTCTACTATGTGTAGGTACCGCAATAGCCCAGAAGACCTTAAATAATGTATCGTGACTCAAATACATCGATTTAAACCACCAGACATTGGTTGGAAAGGGCAAAAGATACAAAGTACAAAAGTACACCATCACCAGTTACCAGTACCTACCCGAACAGAATACCAGTGTCAGGGAAGACCAAAAGTGCATTTCGCGCGACGAGCAAACGACTAGGACACGACAGAATTGAGGAGGACGGCGGTGGCGGCGGCGACGAGGACGACTCAACTCGTATCCCGTTTACGAACTCGAACATACATACTCGTACATATATCTAAAACTATTCTCTCCTTTTTTGACTGAGCACAAATTTATTACACTGTAAATTAAGGACACCCGTCGCACTGCACTGCTGCACACATTTTTGGCCTGCCTTGCATTATTTCTATCCTCCCGGTCAATGTGATGCGGTATGGAGAAGGTGTACCATGTACGGAACTCTCTATTTGCCACCAGTAGCAGCCAGGACTGCAACCTCTGTCCTTCGGGGAGTCCGAAGAGTCCATGGAGAATTGGAGAGTCCATTATGGAGTTCAATAAGCTTTGTTCGCTGGTACAGGGTTAAAACGAAAACAACACACAACGGCAGAATAAAACGAGAAAAAAAAATAAAACAAGGATAGTCAAATGCCCGAAGGCGGCCCAAAAAAAACAAAAAAAAAACGGTCTCCATTCCGACGAATTTCCACTGCCAATTTTTAAGGTTAGAGGTGGAGAAGAAACATTAGAGGTTGAAAGAGGGGGCAGCTAGCAGCTAGCTATCTCCTATACGACATTCATTGTTATTCCTATATATGGACCAATACCTTCATCTTCATCGGGGCTTATGGAAATGACGGCTTCAAGGATGTAGTTAATAACCTTACTGATTGTATGGGTTGTGTGGGAGCGAAAAAATTAATGATAGCAAAGCTGCTAATTGAGGTTGATTGTCTCGAGGCTCATAAATTCCAAAGCAAAAGCCTTTAGCACATCATGATAAAATCTTCTACAAATCCTCCCATCATCCTGGAATGTGATGGTAGGTACCTACCTTACCAAGAGGCTACACCTGGCTTTTATTAAGTGTGGTGTCTTGTGTTTATCTTCCATTTGCGGACACCGGGACATCCTTGAGCTGGTCCTCATATATCGCATGACCTATGGCCCGTATATCCACTTAAGAAATACACATTCCAACACCAACAAACTACCACCAACTAACGTTATAATGTCTCCTGCTACATTTTGGCACAAACAGATGTTTTTATAATATTTATATCCTCCTCACAAGTTTCTGGAATTTGTCCAAAAATATTTTGTCGAGATTCATGCGGAGAAGCAAGCAGAAAGGATCAAATTTGATAATTATTGACCCCCCCCCCCCACCTTATCACTAATGTTGTGCCTGGTGTGTGGCTGTGAAGTAACATCTAATAGCCATGAGCGGGCTTTTCTAATGTTTATGAATCCAGAGGCTGATGAGTGAAGTGTGGGTTCTTGTAACTGAAAACGTCAGGGAAACATTTATTTATGAAGAGACAGAGTATCCTGAAAGGATTAAGGATAGTTTGTCACTCAAGTTTTTCGATGAAAGAAACAAGAAAGTGCGCAGACTCACCATAAGTTGCTTTGCAGACGTAGACAAATTAAGAGAAATCAGTCGAGGAGCTGGTGTTTCGGAGCTTTCTAAAAAAAGGTTTTGAGTCGAAAATAATGGGAGCGGAAAATAATGTTCCACGTGGTTTTTGAGTTTTGAGAGTAAGAATAAGAGTGAGTCTGTAGTTTTAATTGAGAATGTATATTCTGTTGCTTTTCGTTGAATTGATATGGGAGAGGGTTATGTTTGCTGTTTTGAAATGTGTCCACAACTCTTGTAGCCTTGAGCCTTATTTTTGCAATTGCTGAAAAGCTTATAGTTTTTTATTTCTTAACAAACCTTAACAGCTCTTATCAGTTACTCGTGACGAAAAAAGGAATGTAATGAATTGATTGTCAAAATGTCATTTTACATTACAGGGCTGAAGAGGCTAAAGAGTGCAAATGAAAGTGTCAGCTTGGAACAGTAAGTCGGATCTGCTTCATCAACTTTCGATGCCAGAACTTAAATAAAACAAAATGTTCGTGAATAAATCGCAGTAAACAGGGGTTTAAGAGCGAGAAAGAAGTACAAAAATTAAATAAAAGCACCACAACCTGTTTCAATCGGTAGAACGAATTAGGGGTGCAGCAGAAATGAGATAAGAAAAGTGATAATTTTTGTTGTTTTTTTAACAATTTTTGAAGCATTTCAAAGATGTTAGATATTAGTATCGAGCTGTCAGAAATTATTCCTTACTCATTGTGTGCAGGTTTGTAGAAAAGTAAGTATACAGCTTGAAATCATTTGTACGCATTTTTTAATAGATTTGAGAAAATTTTAAAGAAAAAAACTCATTTAATCAGAACTTCTACTTTAGATGAGGTGCTGGGTGTATTTGACTTTTCTGGGTTAAGAAGTTATGTTTCACAAGTTTATCGATTTACCTGGAGGCCTTCAATATAATCATTACGACTTTTAAGAATAGTTAGATTTACAAACTTTGTAATTTGAGATCATGTAAATCAAGTTCTTTTTAAACACTTCTAAGAAATCGCAATGACACTTTTCAGACATATATACTTGGCAAAATTGCCATATTTATATGATAATGTAATACTAATACTGTTAGGCAGAATATATCATACCTTCTGAAAGGGTGAGCCATCTGTTGATTTATTTTTAAATAGGCACTTCTTTTTTATCCTGGCGGCACCGGAAAAATTCCCCAGATGGAGTTAACGGTGGCGTCTACAGTTCCTGTCAGGCTGAACTTCTTAGTGAACACCTTATATGGACTACTCCAACATATTCGGAGTTCGGAGTTATACTAAGGGTCTATTCCTGCAAGTTTGGGTTCGTGCCGTGGGGATGACTTTATTCTACGAGCTCCTGGACGAGATATATATATGAGCAGTGTTCTAGGTGATATCAATGCAAAGATAGGAAGAGTGGTGGTGCAGTGGGAAAGCGCAGCCTACACGACAGCTCCACCAATATCGGATTCAGGCTGATCGACTTTGCTGTAGAGCAAGACGTTGTGGTAGCTAGTACCTACACAATTCCCACATCTTAAAATTTTCAAGGGGACTTGGAAATCACCAGATAAATCTACAGTCAATCAGATTGATCACATTTTAATCGACGCCAGAAACTCCTCCACTGTCAGGGATACCCGAGCGTTCCGAGGGGCCAACATTGACTCGGACCCCTACCTGGTCGTTGCTTTTATCCCGACCACATCAGAAATAGCGAAATACTGCGAGTAAGTTCCACGTCGGACCGCTACAACCACAGGAGATCGCTAGAGCCTTTTCCGTTCAATTCTGTAATAACCCCTTGAAAAGTCCTCAAGTATTGAGATCCAGCGGCAACATTAACAAGAAGCCACTTCTAGTGAGCTGGGTTTCACGCCACCACCACAAAGAAACTCTTGGTACTCTATACATACAAAGCTGAGCTACAGAAGAACCAGAGATGCTCACAAGCTCTATGCGCAGAATGTATAAAAGAGAGGATCGCCGGCTTCTCAGAAAAATAAAGAAGGAGCCTTGAAAGTGCGTGATCGAGGAAATATGTAGATAAATAGCAGACATGAATTTCGAAAGTTTTACTAAAAGTTAAAAAGATGAAGGTTAAAACAACCGAACCGAAGCCTGCAAGGACGATCAAGGGAACATTGTAGAAGAATCGGAGTCTACTGAGGATATGGAAACATCATTTCTGCAAACCGTATAACGGCCATGATGAATCGTATTCCACTGTCAAGCAGATTGCACCTTGCACTATTTAGCCTAAAAGACGACGAAAACAAACAATTCCATCCACCCAATCCTGACGAAGTGAAGATAGCCATAACTATAAACTTAGGTTCATAATACAGCTGGTGAAGCTAAAGTCGTAGCTGCCGAACTGTTCAAACGACAGGCAGTATGCACCAGCTCATCTTAAAAACAGGAAATCATACTTGATGAACCCGGGACCCTCTAAACAACGCAAACTGCAGAGGCATCAGTTCGCTTAACATCGCCTACAAAATCTTTCCTGCCGTATTATGTGAACACCTGAAGCCAACAATCTGATAAATCCATATCGGTATGTCTTTAAGCCAGAAAAGTCCACCAATTACCATATATTCACATTACGGCAAAATGGATAGCCGGCACCTTTTCATCAATTTCAAGCCCGCGTATGACAGCTTCTATATACAGACGAGCTATATAGGGCAATATCTAGTTTTGGCATCCGTGCCGAACTCGCCACGTCAAGGTAAGCAAAGAATAGTGCACAACTCTGCCATCCCCACCAGATGCTCAATCTTTCAAAAGTCCGCCCAATTACTCGCATACGCCGCCGGTATTGACACAATTAGAAGAACAAAGCGGGATGTCAGTTGCACTTTTTTGAGTTTTATAGCGGAAGCGAAGAATATAAGTTAAACGTTTACTGAGAGCAAGACAAAGAAGAAACGACACTCAACAGCAACGTTTTGGACAGAACATTAAAATATAGACAGCTATAACTTTCCGGTAATTAAGAAATTTGTCAAGACTCTGCTATACAATCAGGCTACGATACTAGCGTCGAAGTCAAACGAAGAATAAATCTAACCAATCACTGACGCTTCGGTCGGACTAAGAAGGCGATTGAGTAGCAATGTACTCTTTCCAGGAAGTAAGGTGGCCGTGTTAAAGACGGTCCTGCTAGATGGTGCAGAGGTATTTGTCTTGTCAAAAGTGGATGAGAACGCTTAAGAATTTTTTGAGAACAAGATTCTCCGCGTGATATTCGGTTCAGTCTTCATTAACAACGGCGATTGTAGGAGAAGATACAACAACAACTGCACTGCACCTATAGACAAAATAGTAAAAGCCAACGGTGACTGGGCTAGAAAGGAAACAGTAAATTCCAAGCCATATTAAATTTCTATGAACTCTAATCAAATTTTGAAAAGAAAAAAAAATCAAACAAATTGTCAAGTAAATCAGTTACAAGTTAATTAATTTCCAACAAGAACTGTTGTTATATGTAGTTGGTATTTTCCAGAAGAACATTTTTGCTTTCGTTTTCGACCTTCTTCCTCTTGCTTCTCTCATCTTCAGTCCACAACTCTAACAATTCACCAGAAAGACAATTCTGGAATTAGATTAAATTCTATTTACTTATGCACGCTATCCTTCTTCGATGATTGATAAACTAACAAGTATAACAACAATAACAACAACAAAAACAACAATAAACCTCCTAATTCACTTTGTTCGACACTGGTTCTACATCTATCTATAGCTGTTCTGTTGTAAAAGGGACTGAGGACGATCCTTTTTGGGTAGCAACAACAACAATATCTAATAACAACAACAACAAAAACCCAAGATGATATGAAGGACAACACAACTCTTTTGTGTGTTTTGTTATCTCAGGGAATCAATTTAGCCTATGTTATATAGGTACAGAGAGAGGTAGACTTATGCCTTTATGCGTCTTTTGGTATAGATATATGTATACACTGTCGAAATAGTATGTTTTGGTTAGCATAGTATCGGTTGTTCTTTAAGCAGAGGGTGGCGTGGTGCTGGTGCTGTTGAAGCTGAAGCTGAAGCTGCTGCACCTTTTCCTAAATTCCAACATCACAACAATATCCACAAAGATGGTTTGAGCTCTTGGCAAACACAACGGAGAAAGGGAGTGGGTATATATAAGCAGTTAGAAAGAGGAGGATACCAGTAAAGCGGTAAAGGGTCTATATGTCTACATCTATCATCATTTCTTGATATATAGAGCTAAAGCAAGGCCTCTACAATGAAAAACCAACCAAAACTAACCCGAAACCCTCGGCAAGGTGGAGTGTAATCCTTGATACCGTATAATATGCCTTGTTTACACTTTTGACTTTCCCAACATCCGGAACCGACCGAATCCAGCTGAAGGAGTCAGAGCTAGAGCCAGAACCGGTAACAGCCAAACAGTAACCAAACAAACATTTATAGAAATACCTTTGTATCTCTATACATAATATGTACATACTATATGAGTGAAGGTAACACGGATAACGGACTTTTCTCTATACGGTGGATAAAGATAAATGTTTCTCCGGCTGTTGTTGGTAAGTTAGGTATTGTTTGGTTGGTTACTTAATAAAGTTAAAAGCATCGCTTTACAATGAAGGGGCTTTCGTGTGATTGTGATGAAATGTGTACCTGTAGGGCATTTGTTTACAATATTGCCTTCAGTTATACCTACATACCTACTTTACCTTATAGAAGGTAGGTTATGGTTATGGCTATGGTCTTAATTTACCTATACCTACAGCCGAACCATATAGCATGTGCATTCAAATTAAAGTGGCTTTTACGTATTTCAAACATTTTTAATGGATATCCGTGGTTTTTGCTTTGGAAAGCGGGCCAAGGGTATAATAAGTCAAAAGGACGAATTTAAGGTTGATTTAGAGCAGGAAAGTAACTTTCAGGCAAAGGTAGTGTCATTTTGTGATGTGGCGGTAGCGGTTAGAACTCAATTTTGTTAGGTTCGTTATTTATGTGCCATCATCATACGTATACCTATGAAGGAGGGCTTATTTAATTTTTAATGTATTTATTATGTTAAAACCAATTAGCTATACATCCCTAATTTATTTTCATTGTCAATATAGAAGTGTGTCATGAAAGGGCACAAATTACATACGTAAAGGTTGGGTATGTAAAGGTACTTTTTAAGGCGTAAAACCGTTTGTGGAGTGAACGAACAAACCTCTTCAGTTAGCCAGGTACTTATCTAACTACCTCGTGTTGCCCATTCCAAGTTGGTTCCACTTGAGCTGTGTTGTGGCTCCGGGTTTGACGCAAAGACCATATATACGAGTCGAAGCATTATGGTCCATTTGCTCTACATTCCGTAGCCATCTGAGCCGATGAATTTGAATTTGTCTGAGAAGTGATGTATGTCTCGAAGCTCAGTAGTTGAACCTAATCCAGAACTCGTCAAAGTAAACAGGATTTATCTTCCAAAGAACTTTCGTCTCTAATTTTCAACAACTTTACGGGAAAAAATGTATAGTTTGGAGATATATAAAGGGTTTTTCAACAGAGACGCTACAAAAGTAGAGCAACAGGGACAGCAAACGACGCCATATTTCTTCCCGCTCTTTTGACATTTCTCTTTAGTAAGGTTTCATGATGGAAAGATATACGATCCAACAACGAGTCGGTATTATTAAAATTTACTACCGAAATTAGGAGTCAGTGGCCTCAACGTAAAGAGCGCTAAAAATCGAAAAATCATCTTCAGCGATGAGGCTCATTTCTGGCTGAATGGTTTCGTCAACAAACAAAATATGCGGTATTGGTCAGGCAGCAATCCACCCTTACTCCATAAGTCATCCTTGCATCCCGAAAAAATTACGGTTTGGTGAGGTTTATGGGCCGGCGGCGTCATTGGGCCGTACTTGATGATGATCAAGACCGGCACGTTACTGTGAATGGGGATCGCTACCGTTCAATGATAACCGAATATTTTTGGCCCAATTGGATGATATGGACTTGGAAGACATGTGGTTCCAACAGGACGGCGCCACAAGCCACACAGCGAATGTCACAATCAATTTATTGCAAACAAAGTTTGGAGAACGTGTTATCTCACGCAATGGTCCAGTAGCTTGGCCGCCTCGGTCGTGCAATTTGACGGTGTTAGACTATTTCCTGTGGGGCTACGTCAAGTCTATGGTCTACGACAACAAGCCAGCCACGATTGATGAACTTCGTACGAATATCGAACGTGAAATTGCAGCAGTATCGGCCGATTTATGGTTGAAACCCGTCGAAAATTGGGTTCAGCGTCTGGACTTCTGCAAGCGTGCCCGTGGTAGCCATGCAAAAGAAATCGAGTTCCATACATAATGGCATCGAACGCACTTTCACAGGAATAAAGAATTTTATTGATATCCAAAACCGTTTTTGTTTTATTTAAAAAAACTTTTGTAGCGCTCTTATATAAAACCCGATAGATATCAATCACGTTTTCCAAAATGATGGATTTCGTTCTAATATCTCGGGAAGTTTTGACTAAAAAAAAAAAAAACCTAAACAAAAATGTTTAGTTAATGTCATCTATAAATCATACTTTGTTGGTTAAAACCACGGCGGTGCGGCGCGGCGTTCATTCACAAAGATAGGAAAGAGCTACAAAAAACATATATAACTGGACGCCACCCGTGGAATTTCATGACATAATCAGTACACTGTGCCAGCAAAAATTCTTTCCTATCCTTGTATTCCTTCTAACAAATGCCGTGCAATTCAGGTTGCATTTAAAATACCTTAGGTCTTACAGGCATATAGTTAAAGTTATTAGCGCAAAATTATAGTCACATAAAGAACACTTTAAAATTACATATTTAAGCACATACTAAAGTCGAAAATAGTTGTTTGACAATTATAGACGAAATAAAAACCGTTAGCAGTTCGACCAGCGTACCTTTTATCTTTTTAATATGGGCTTTAATTGAGCAAAAGTAATTGTCAGTCGCGTGAAAAATGTCTTTAAGTAACCCTTTTCAAGATTTTAATATTTTTTAAAGATTATGAGCATTTCCGAAAACCCAAAATAAAAAAAAACCATACAAATCCTTTTGAAGAACTGGATGAAGGCGAATTTTATTGCCGATATAGATTCCTAAAGCTATGACTTCCCATGCAAGCATCTTCTTTCTAATCATTTTGGTGTCATTGCTTCGGTCCTTCACAACAGCCAAGTGCCCCTGTACAAATTGTCTAAGCATTTCTCGCTCATCCTCACTCCATTTTGGTTCTCTATCTCGCTTAACCTTTATGGACAAAAATTGCAGATATTAATTAATTCATATATATTTTTTTTTTTTAAATACCTTTTCGCTAATTTTATAATAAATACAAGATTTTTTTCGAAAGTTTTTTTTTGTATCTTGTTGTTTTTTGTTGTTTGCTCCTGTTTGTTTACTTTCGTCTACTGTCAAATATTGTTCGTTTATTTTAAAAAAGTATACCCCTCAAACTGTATTTGATTTCCCAAACTATTTAGTTTTTGGTTTGTTCGAGGAAAATTAATTGTGGATAGGACTTCAGGGTATAACAAGTTGTAAGTAGGTTATAAAATGTTTATAATTGATTCAAAACTATTAGCTAATTTTAAAATTAAAATCGGTTTTAGTTAGTACGTACTAAGCCTACTTAATAGCTAAGCTGTTTAAAAAATAAACTGGAGAGTAAAGTGCGGTAAACCTAATTTAACTAAATTTTGATATATCTTAACACTCCATCACGAAAACGAGAAAAAAGATGCGCGACTGGATCGAAAGAGCTTGCTTTTGTTTTGCAACATGCTGGAAATTTCAAAGATTGAATATGTTAACATAATATTTAGAAGAATAATAAATATTATACATATATTTATTTATTTAGAAAATGAAAAAGAAGAACGTAACTCCGTTTTTAAATTGCTAAAACAGTTGCAAAAAATTTTTCAAACTCAAAATAAGAATTAAGGGAAAAAAAGAATTCAAAATGGCAGGTATCTCTATCTCTTGATGTTCTTGTTGTTGAAGCGTAAGCTGAATTCCCAGTTTAAAATTAGAAGCTCCAAGATGTTCATTATACTGGGTTGCAAGATCGCGCCAGTTTAAACCTGCCATCGCAATTGAAATTTTGGTGACGTTTTATTTCAATCGCCTCACGGACCAGTCTGGGGATGTAGTGAGTTTCCTGCGCCAGCAACTTTGATTTTTCAAAATGGATCCAGTGATGTTCATTTGGATTGTCCAAGATGTGTTCGCAAATTGCTGATTTTTCCCGCTGTTTTTTGCTCACCGCACTTATGTAGGTGTTCCTTCAGCGTTGTTCTAATACTTCTCTTGGTTTGTCCAACGTATGCCGACCCACAGCTACAAGGTATCGCATAGACGTCTGGCGTCCCCATAAGCCCAAATCTCTTATCCAGACAACTTCACCTGGTTTAAAAACGTCGCGTTGTATTACGGTGTGACGCCTGATGTAATTTAAAGCTTGTTTCTCCTGTAGGTTTTCATTGTTCGTTATGACGTCATGTAGATCATATTTGAGGCAAAGTTGTTTTTCAACAATGGGTAAAACAGTTCGAATTTTCCTGCCCATTAACATCTCCGCTGGTGAAATTACATTTCCTAAGGGAGTGGACCGGTATTCCATTAAGGCTATGTATGAATCACTGTTTTTCTTGACGAGTGATTTGACTGTTTTTACAGATGATTCTATGAAGCCATTGCTCTCAGTATATCTTGGCGATGAAGTTATGTGCTGGAACCCCCATTCGAGAGCAAACTTTGCAAACTCTGATTGATTGACAGTTTGAAGCTGTCCGCCATTATCTGATCTAAACACATCTGGAATTCCATGTATACTGAAAATTGATTTAATGTGTTTAATGACGCAAAGGAAAATTTGATTTTCTAAAAGTGAAATTTCAGAATTATAGAAAAATAAGTCAATACCCACAATTGCTCCATGGTCGGTTTGATAAATCGACTTTAACGATACTCTCATGTCGGAGTACTATTTGTTGTATGCATTTTGAGCACCTTTTATCATTATTTTTAACATAATTTTCGATGATCTCTTTTATAATTCGGCCACCATCATACCGAATCCTTAGCACGTGCTTTACATTTTACGATATCTAGATGTCCGTGTATTTTTCCTTAGATTTCTTCTCGCAGGATATTTGAAATGACCATTCTGATGCAACCATGCATTAACAGACAGATAATGTCTGTCATTAAAGAATACCCGAACATTTGGCTCTGTCCAGCCACTGAAACAAAATTGCTTAACTTGTTTTAAGACATTCATGCCGATTATGGAATTCGCAATTCTGGATTCGCAGTGCAGTGCACTCATTCCTCTTTACTCATTCGCCATCTGCGAATCACCGCAAATCCATTATTGCGAATTCCATAATCGGCATGATTTTATTAATTTTGAGCGTCCACTATCGCCTTAAGCTTCACAGGCTTTGCCGGCAGGTCATCTTCATTTTTACAAATGCTCTATTCTCTTCCTCAAATGAGTCACTGTTGTTCTCATCATTCTTGATGGGATAGCGTGAGAGCGCATTGGCAGCAACTAGAAACTTGGCTGCAGTATAATAAATGTCAAAGGCACATCTCATCACCATCATCACCAAATCGACACCAAAGGTTTATGGTTCGTCTCAATGCTGAAATGACAACCGGTAAGGAACTCAGGAAATTTTGTGACAGTAGCCCAGGTAAGTGCCAAAGCTTCATTTTCAATTGGCGTATATCCTTTTTCTGCATCTGTAAGAGCTCTGGACGCATAAGCAACTACTGGTCGCACATTTCGGGACCCACTTTTTCCGTGTTCTCCATCATCGAAATGTCATTGAAATCTCGAGTAAGATTTTTTCTTACAAGTCCTAAACTTTTCCTTTAGTACTTTTATCGCAAATAACCGATAACAGCATTATATTGGCAAGCGGTGTTCCACCAACTATAGCCTTTAACGAAAATTCAGCGTAGCAATCCTCTGTTAGAGGTCTATTTAAAAAAATAGAGATTGAAAATTGTAGTTTGACTTGTGGTATGGATAAAAAAGGAGCACCTGCTTAAAACTCAACTTTTAAGAGCAGTTGCTCCATTTGGTATGAATAAAACACTTGAGAAGGTGATCAAGGATTGAGCATCTACGTGTTTGATGAGGACCTCCTCAAAATGAGCACCTGCTCCATCATAAGCAAAACACGTACTCCATCTAGAGGATCACCTGTTCCTATTTGTGAGTTAGCTCATTTGATTGCTCAACGTTGAAGTAAATAGCTCTTTATATTTTTTTTTCCTTAATGGGGAGTTCATGCGAATTTTAAACCGCAAGGTAAAATTCTATAAAAGAAGAAGAGAAGAGTTTTCAAATGATTATCGCGTTCTATACGATTCAACAAATAAAATGTGGATATCTTGGCGAATCAATTTCTTGGGAGTAGTTCAGAAACAAGGGGTGGTGCCTTAACAAGCATTGAAAAATACGAATTTTCCTTCGTTCATAGACCAGTCCAAGGTGTCTAAAACTGTTTGCCTTGTAAGTCCGGCAATAATCCAGACGTCCAACCATTGGATAAAATTCCCTACAACTCCTGAAGAACTGCAGAATGCAAAACGAGAATGGCAAGAAAAATACAACTTTCCTTCAGCAATTTGATTGTACTCATGGTCCTTTCATCAAACCAGCATTAGTGATCAGGCAACATGCAAATCAAGAGATGAATTTACGAGTATTGATGATTCAAGAATTTGGAAAAAACTCTCGCGTATTTAAAATCATGCAATTGAATGAAACTAGTGACATTTTCCTTGGTGATTCAGGATAAGGACTTACTCCCTGATGCCTTTTAACTCCGTATCAAAATCCAGATACCCCTAAGAAAAATTCTTTCAATAAGTGCCTTACTCGGGGACGAGATATAATTGCACGATGTTTTGCACAAGTCAAGCAACATTTTCAAATTCTTCACAATAAAATGCTAGTCAAAACAGATAAAATTACATCTCTTACACTCCTTATTCTTAAAGAAAACTGATTTTCAATTGAAAACAGTACCGAATGTAATAAAAGTTTACGTCGGCTTTTTTTTATAAATCATAGAAATGAGTTGGAAATAAAAAAAAAACAATTGACTTTGACTCGTTGTATGAGTGCACCTACTCCGTGTGAAGGAGGAGGTGCTCACTGGTTTCAGTATAATTTTATTCATACGAAACGGGAGCAGGTACTTTTTTTTAGCACCTTCGCCGATTCTTATCGAGCACCTGCTCGGATAAAATTACATCTCTTACACTCCTTATTCTTAAAGAAAACAGATTTTCAATTGAAAACAGTACCGAATGTAATAAAAGTTTACGTTGGCTTTTTTTTATAAATCATAGAAATGAGTTGGAAATAAAAAAAAAAAAACAATTGACTTTGACTCGTTGTATGAGAGCACCTACTCCGTGTGAAGGAGGAGGTGCTCACTAGTTTCAGTATAATTTTATTCATACGAAACGGGAGCAGGTACTTTTTTTTAGCACCTTCGCCGATTCTTATCGAGCACCTGCTCGGAGTACGTGCTCCGTTTTATTCATATCACCCACTATCTTGCAGTTATAAAGAGCAAATTCTTAAACTTAAAAAAAAAAAATATTTCTCAATTCCATTTCTTGCACAAAGTAACCTGTTATAAATTTCCAGTACCGTTTTCTTAAAAAAAAAACACAGTAACGCTATTATTAAAAAGATTAAAATAATTGCAGGGCACTAAAACAATTATTTAATTAAAAGTTCTTGTTAAGAAAAACCAGAAATTCTTATGTACAACACCCTTATTAGACTTAAAAGATAGATTTAGACTTTCAAACTGAAATTTTGACGAAATATGAGCTTCAGTCTACAGAAATGTTTTGCACAGAAAATCGAAAATAGAATAAGTTTTTCTTAATCTCTCGAAATGCCAAGGTTGAGGTCTGAAATTCAAAAATTTTTTCAGAAACTCACTCCTCGTAGTACATAAGCAAACATACTTCTGTATGGACTGGATATAGGTTTCTTAAACAATTTTTTTTTTTTTTTTCAAATATATCTAAAAACCAGGAAGATACAAGTAAATTATTAAAATTTAAACGAGATAAAAATTTACCACACAGCTCTATCTGACCAATGATCTCATCTCAATTCTTAACACGCAACTTGAGTTAGCGAATTTTCCCCAGCATATCCTCCTGATGCTCCGATGTTTAATAGGTCACTAACTACGTATCCGGAAAATTTCTCTCGTTTACTTACCAAACGGCCAATAAATCATTTAATAAGGCCTGACTTCACTTCTATAATTGTCGAACAGTGGTGCTTAATGCCTTTTTTTGTAGCTTAATTTGATACGGTTAAAGTATGTATTTAACAAAAATGATCACAAAGATGAAGAAAATTAAAAAGAATAATTACTTCAGCTTAAGTGGAGTGATTGAGTATAATTCAATTAAAAGTTCAAGTGACCTCAACTCTAGTCTAGTAAATGGAAGACACATCGCAAATAGAACATGCGAGCACGACTTGATTGATTCTGAAGTTTGTGCATCACTGTTCATGTTAAATTAATCCAAACTTGTATCACAATGCATCGTCTTAAAATAACTTACCTACAAACACTTGATATTTCTTTAGATACCTATTAATTTTTCATCAATATATCTATGTATCATTCGTTTATTTGTTCTAACTGACTGAACACAATAGACGCGAGTCATGGCGAGCGTTCTTACCTATCAAAGTTAAAATATATCAAATCTCATCGAATCGAATACAATGGAGACGCAGCCGCAAACGCGACTCTGGGAGTTAAATAAGTTTTGATAATCACGCGCGTCCGAACGCGTATCTATTGTGTTCAGTCGAAAAAATTAACTTGTATGTTTTTATTCAATGAATTTAACAAAATTACTAAAGAGAAACTCAAAGACATAAACTTTGTGGTTATGACTTATGAAATTTTAACCATTTGTTAGTGTGTTAATGCTGCTGTTTTTCATTCTGAATTCAAATCCAGAAGCGTTTGACTCTTCTATTCAGAAGAAGAACTATGGGGTTTCCGACGACCGCACTCAATGAGCGCCATTAATATCAAATTTAATATTTTTGTCACAACTTCTTGTATTCAGTGCCACAGTGTGCGTCTACCAACAGACAGAACGTCCAAGACTTCTATTTTGATATGAGCAACGAAAGATGGGCAAGTGTGTAGACCAACCTCATTCATAAAATCTAGCACATCCTTAAGACGTTTCATCGATTTATTAATGCTTTCTCATATATCTCCATCATACCGTATATGTATAATGTATCCGATTTCCATTGCTCGCATCCATATGAAGTAGTAAGTTGATGGTTTTGCCGGGGCTTTTTGCTTTTATTAAGAATTCCTACTAGCTACATATGGCAGCTTACGTACATATAACATAATAAGAAAATACATGACTCGATGTATCACCTTTTGATTCCGTGCTTCTCCATGCACTCGCCTATCCTTTTTATGTCCTCTTATGTCCATAAAACAGATTTACGATCATCATTACAACACTTGAGAACATCATCATTGTATTCAGCCCATCACACCCACACTCGCTTTATACCTACACAACACACACATTTTCTGTCTGTCCGTCCGTCTGTGTTTTGTGCCAGGACATAGGTATAGTGTAGAGAAAAAGAGGTTTTGCCGCTATTTTTACATTGTCTAATTCATGACACGTTTACTAAATTGTTGGAAAAAGGACGAAACCATGACGAAGACATACATACCAAAGATCCTTATGTTACATTGTAAGTCGACCCCAAACACTAAAAATGAACCTGAGCTGAGCATCATCAACGTACAAATAAGAAGAAAAAAAGGTCGACTTGACTCTGGAATGAAATTCCATTCCAATGTCGTAATAATTAAATGGCATCTCGGGAATACCACTTCGGGAGTTCTTTAAAGTTGAGATAAATTACACACCAGCCAGAGAGTGAAAGCACCTCGAGATATTGAAGGGAAAGAAGTAGGAAAATTCTTTTTGACTAAAATTAATGAAGCAATGAGATTCTTTTTTTTTTATTTTGATAAAAGGAGACATCATAGATATTGAAAAACCTTTAATGCCAAGGTGGGGAGTGATAAAAAGGGGGAGTCAGGCGTGTTCAGTCAGAGTCTATAAATTCCTTAGGATTTTGATGTTTTGATGGAAGGATAAGGTACGTCCAAAAAAGAACCAAAACTAGATAGATAGATAGATAGATAGATAGATTCTTTATTTTTTCATCATAAAGTTTAAAAATTTGTATACTTAAGAATAAGGACATGGCAATACTGCCGTCTGCCTGAGATGACATTTCATAATATGATTTAAAAATATAAGAAATAATAAAAAGCAAAAATTTAAAAATTTAACAAAAGATATGAAGAAATATTTTTATATAAAACAATGATATCAATTTTAACGTGATTTGAAACACAAAAGAACTATTATCAAATTTTATATGATCAGCAACAAAACAATAAATAGTTAAGTATAAAATTAGGTTTAAACTGCAATAAGCGGGTAATCGACAAAGTTTAATATGTGAAACTGTTACGGTAGGAAAGAGCATGTTGGCAATATTTAAAGAGGCTGAGCCAGCCCATTGCTCCATTTAAAATTTCAAAAAGTTTTTCCAAAGATATAAAACTTTCTCGAAAATGCAACCGACGAATTTCTTGTAGAATAGGACAAGCAGCAACGAAATGGTAAATATCTTCATTCACTCTTCCGCTACATAGATCACATAGCTGGGGCAAGTCTGATCGATGAGGTACAAAGTTTAAATTTAAAATTTCAACTCTTGCTCTAAAAATGATACTTATAACCGAGGCTGAAAATTCATTACTAAAGTAAGAGACTTCCGAGGGCAGTTGGTGGTTTAAATGACTATAAATAGCTCTTGAAGTAGATGATGATGCTCTGGAAAGATTATCCAGAAACATTTTATGATCCACCTTAGCAATCACATCAGCAAACTGAGCCTGCCAATCGGTCACATTAGTTTCTGTTAAGTTTAAACTTGTTTCGAAAGATAAAGCTAGTTCGTTCCAGTCTTTAAACGGGGAAGCATTTACTCGAAGTAATTTTCTTAAAATGATTTTGTGAAGACAAGTTTCACTTCTTTTCATCACCCTAGCAATGAAGTTCGCACTTGCCTTCAAATTTTGTATATATATAGGGACTATTCCTGACTCTACATATATGGCGTAGTTGGGTGTTGAGTTAGGCAAACGAAATATCCTCTTAAAAAAGTTCCTTTGTACAGTTTCAAAAGCTTCGAAGTATGTGTATCCGAAGACTTGAACGCCATATGCCATGCATGCATTTACTGTCGCATTGAAAACTTTGTACTTGGACGTTAGATCAACGTTTTGGTTCGAAAAAAACTTTGGCCACATTATATTAAGTGCCAATTTAGCTTCGTTGCTTTTTTCTTTGGAGTGCTTTAGAAAGCTTAAATTGTAGGTCAAGAGGACACCCAAATATTTAAACTCCTGTACAACCTCAATGTGTGTATTGTTTAGAGACCATTTTTCTTCCGCTCGCCTTCTTGATTGTCTCTTTTCAAATATAACAATCTTAGTTTTTTGGGTATTAATTTGCAACCCCCAAGACTCGCAAAATTAACTTAGACGGTTTATTTGCATTTGTAGCGTGAAAGGATTATCAGCAAGCATAACTAGATCGTCCGCGTACAACAGGACTTTGATTATAATGTTAGCAAAATTAACTCCACCCGGAAGAAGCTCGCAGACATCATCTATGAACAGGGCAAATAATAATGGACTGAGGATACAACCCTGAGGAACACCTGTAGTTGTTTCAAATCGATTTGAAAATGTGATACCGTCCCATACCCTTGCATTTGTTGACGAAATAAAACTTGCATACACTTGGAGAAACTTTCGTGACAAACCAATACAAGAGATTTTGTATATTAAAGCTTGTCTATTGACTTTATCAAATGCAGCTTTAAAATCAACAAAACAAGTGTATAGTTTCTTTTTTCTATCTATAAATTGTTGAGCAATGCTTGAAATAGCAAAGATATGATCCATGGTTGAAAAACCTGGCCGGAAACCGGCTTGAAAGATGCTCAAAAGACTGTTATCCTCAATCCATTTTGTGAGCCTTTCATATAGGATAGCAGACAAAGTTTTTCTTATTGAATTTAAAATTTAAATACCCCTATAATTTTCCGCAGCATTAGCATCATCATCATCATCGTCGGCTCGACAACCGGGGTCCGGTCCTGGCCTCCTTCAACAAGTCTCTCCACCCATCCCGGTCTCGAGCCGCCGCCATCCAGTTGCGCACCCCAAGGCTCCGGGCGTCCTGGTCTACGCCATCTCTCCAGCGCAAGCATGGTCTACCACGCTGTCGTCTACCATAGAATGTACCACAAAGAACTTTCCGAGCAGGTTCCTCTTCGCTCATGCGAGCTAGGTGCCCTGCCCACCGGAGTCTACCGAGTTTAATTTTTGTCACGATATCTGCTTCAAGGTAGATTGCGTACAATTCATGATTGTACCGTCTCCGGAATCGTCCTTCCTCACATATGGGGCCAACAATTCTCCTTAAGACTTTTCTCTCGAACGCGGCTAAGAGGTCGGAGTGCCTTTTGCTAAGCACCCAAGTCTCGGATCCATATGTGAGTACTGGCAGGACCATGGTCCTGTACAGCAGCAGTTTTGAAGTTATGGTGAGATTTCTGGATTTGAAGAGCTTTGACAGACTATAGTAGGCTCTGTTGGATTTGAGAAGCCGCCCGCGTATTTCTTCTTCTATATTGTTATCGGCTGCTACTATTGACCCAAGGTATTTAAAGGATTGCACCACTTCAAATTCGTGCTCCGCTACCTTGATTGTTTGACCAACTGTTCCTCTCGCATTCGACGCCACCATGTACTTTGTTTTACCTTCACTAATGTGCAGCCCCAGATTTTGTGCCGCCTGCTCGATCTGGATGAAGGAATCATGTACAGCTTGCTCAGTTCTTCCGATGATGTCGATGTCGTCTGCGTAAGCCAGTATCTGGCTGGACCTGTTGACGATGGTCCCTCTTGTTGCCGTGCCAGAGTCACGGATTGCTTTCTCCAACGCCAGGTTGAAGAGGAGGCAGGCCAAACCATCCCCTTGTCGGAGTCCATTAAAGATGTTGATTGGTTTGGATAGCAATCCGGCTATTTTTACTTGGCTTGTTACGTTGGTCATGGTCAACCTACATAGTCGTGTCAATTTATTTGGGATGCCGAATTCTCTCATGGCTTTGTAAAGTTCTACCCTGGCTATGCTATCGTAGGCGGCCTTAAAGTCTATAAACAGGTGGTATGTTGGGATGTTAAATTCTAGACATTTTTCCATCGCCTGCCTAAGGGTAAAGATCTGATCAGTTGTTGATTTGCCTGGAATGAAACCACACTGATATTGTCCGATGATGGTTTTAGCGTATGGGGTTATCCGGTCTTGTAGGATAGAGGAGAGTATCTTATAGGCGGTACTCAACAACGTGATACCTCTATAATTGCTGCACGTTGTGACATCTCCCTTCTTATGTATGGGGCAAATGATACCTTTTCGCCAGTCTTCTGGAATTTCTTCATGCTCCCACACGTGCACTATAATCTCATGAATTGCTTGACGTAAAGCTGGCCCACCGTGTTGAAATAGTTCGGCTGGTATACCATCGGCTCCCGGGGCTTTGTTTTTCTTTAGCCGGCCTATAGCCTTCTCAACCTCTTCTATGCTTGGTGGCGGCAACATAGGGTACTCTTCTTGAAGTAGTGAAGCCTCCACTTCTGCAGTGAGCTGACCATTTAGCAATTCATTGAAGTACACTTCCCATCGCTCCAGTATGCTTTGAGGATTGGTGATCAGATTTCCCTCTCCGTCCTTGCAGTATGTGCAGCGTGGTGTGTACTGCGTCATGTTTCGGACGGATTGGTAGAACTTCCGCGCCTGGTGCGGACCTCGCTCTCGGCTTTTCTCTATTTCACAGATTATGTTCTTCTCCCAGGCTGATTTTTTCTGTCTGTGAAGCCGTTTTTCAATTCTTCTGAGCTCTTTATATTCGTCTTCGCGTGCCCGCGTTCTATGAGATTGTTGCATTGCTCGGTACGCAACATTCTTACGTTCAGTCGCTAGCTTGCATTCATCATCAAACCAGTCGTTCCGATTTCTACGACTGCTGCCTAAGATGGAGTTGGCAGTACTAATGACAGTATTCTTAAGGCGTGTCCACTTCTCATCTACGCCCAGCATACTGGCTCCAGGACTTACTCTACCCAGTTCTAGGGCGAGTCCTAACGCATTACCAAAGGTGTTACTGGTGTTTTCATTGCGCAGAGCAGCCGTGTTGATTCGAACCTGATCGGCGGATGCAATACGTCTTCGCAAGGCAATCCGCCCTCGGAAAACCATACCAACAAGATAGTGATCCGAGTCGATATTGGCACCTCGGTACGTTCGTACCGTCATCAAGTTCGAGTAGTGGCGACGGTCTATCAACACGTGGTCAATTTGGTTACGAGTGACTCCATCAGGTGATACCCAGGTGGCTTTGTAGATATCTTTACGCGGGAACCTGGTACTCGCAACGACCATGTTTTTCGATGCTGCCAATTCTAAGACTCGAAGTCCATTGTCATTAGTGTTCTCATGCAAACTATGGGTGCCTGCGTAATGCCTGAATACCGGCTCCCGACCTATTTTTGCATTCAAATCCCCAAGGATGATTTTTACGTCATACCTTGGACAGGCATTGAGGGCCCTCTCGACTTGTTCGTAGTAAGTCTCTTTTTCTTCGTCTGAGGACTCCTCCGTAGGTCCGTGAACGTTAATGAGGCTGATGTTCTTAAATTTGCCTCGCACGCGAAGGGTGCATAGCCTTTCGCTTATAGCGTTAAAGCCGATGATGGCAGACTTCATTTTTTCGCCGACTAGGAAGCCTACCCCGAGCACATGGTGTTTTGTATGACAGCTGTAGTATAAGTCATAATCTTTCTTCTGTAGAACACCATTCCCTGTCCATCTTATTTCTTGAAGTGCTGTTATGTCAGCTTTATATTTTGACAGGGCATCGGCTAGCTGCTGAGCAGCTCGAGCTCTATAGAGCGATCGTACGTTCCATAAGAAAATTCGTAAATCGTTATTCCGTTTTCTTTGCGTGGGTTGTCGTCGTGAGATCAGTCCGTTTCCGAGGCTTGTTGCTGGTCTCGTAATTCTTCTTGTTTTACGGAACAGGGAATTAACCTGTTGCCAACCTGTGGAACCAGCCTGATCATATTAGCCAAACCTTTTTAAAGGCTTGTTTCTAGCGGCCGCCGCGAAGAGGCTATGATCACACTTCCACCAGTCCGAATAGTTACGGCACGTGCATGTTTTCGTATGCTACATGTTATTCCCCCTATTCGGCTGATGGCTGACCGCCAGCATTAGCATCACCTTTTTTAAAAATGGCAAAAATTACAGATTCGTTGAAACTGTTGGGGACACACCCATCATTGTACAATTTGTTATAGAAAGACACGAGGTAGTTTTTAAAATCAATAGTGCTGTTTTTAAAAAACTCGACTGGTATGCCGTCTAGGCCAGGAGCCTTGCTGTTTTTCATTTTTTGGAGCGTTACTTCCAATTCGGGCAATGAGAATTCTAAATCCAGCTCGTTGACTCTAGTATCAGGTAACGCGTAATCAAAGGTATGACGGTCTTCATCAGCTGAGAGTAGAGTTTTAAAATGAGCTGCTAGCGTCTCAGCTTCTAACGAGAACTTCATACCCTGATTGCGCCCACCAAGTTCGCGCACCGTCTCCCAAAATATCTTTGAGTTTGTGCAGTTTTCCAATTTCTTAGCTACGTTTTTTAAATAGGTGATTTTCTTAACTGAGCACATTTTTTTAAAATCATTATTAACGCGAAGATAGATGTTTTTGAAAAATTGAGAATTGGTCGTTCTAAACAGTTTTAAGTAAACAAACGAAAGTTTACGGAGATTTCTACAATCCTTATCAAACCATAAATTTTTAGCTACAAAAGTGTGTGTACTCTTCAACGCAAAAGGGGCTGCGGTCTTTATAACCCGTTCTATACTTTCACACACCACTTCAGACGAGACTGCGGATTGTTGAGGCAGAGATAGTAAGTGCCGAGAAAGGAGGCTTCTATAGAGGGTTGCATTGTTCTCCGACCACTTCAGATTATTAAAACTAGAAGGTGTAGCTTGCTGGTTTAACTCCGTTAAATGAATTTTAATTACAATTGGAAAATAAGCCGAATAGTCGACTAGTGCAACTTCAAAGTCATCGATAATGTTCAGCCAGTCCCCTGAAATCGCAGCAAAGTCAATCACGGATTGTCCCTGACCGCTAACAAAAGTGAATTCGCCACATACATCACTATTAGAAGACCCATTTAAAACAAATAGACCGAAAACTTCAAAAAATTCTGTTAAACTCCGCCCGTTGCGGTTGTAAATTTTATCCCTAGAACATCTACTCTCGGCCAGTGCAACTCGTGCTTGTAAAATATTAGCGGACGAATTTTGATATTCACCAATCCTAGCATTTAAATCACCGACAATTAACACATTTTCAAGAGAAGTGTTATTCATAAATTCCACTAGTTCATCGAAATCGCTTAGCCAATCATTGCAATTTAAATAAATAGGAATAATATAATAGTTTAGGTTGTTGCTAACCATATGAAAAATAATTTAAGATTCAATAATTTTAAAATTAATAAGATTACCCCATAAAGATTTTTTAATCCCATATAAAATACCCCCACTGGCTCTTCCATGCAAATTTGATCTTATCGCGGGTGTAAACATTACTTTAAAGTCTTTGAAATATTTTAGAAATTCATTTTGATTCTTTTCTTCAATAAAAGTTTCTATAAGAATTATAACATCAAATTGTTGTAAATATTTAAAAAAATCGGAATGTAAAAGCTTACTTTTGAGACCAGTTATATTATACGAGCATATATTTAATTTTTGAAAAATAATTGTGTTATGGCAGACGACAGAATTTACCTATTGTGTTTTATCCCTAACATGTTGTGAACTCCGATTTCCAGATGGCGCTCGCTGCGGTTGGTGGCCAAAAGCGGAAGAAGAGTTTGGAACCACGGCTAACTTCGCTCCCTCGCTGCAGTCAAAGTAATCGTAACAACTGTCACCAAATAGTTCACTAATGAGTGACATGTCCGCTGCTGGTGATCGCCGCTGTAGGAAGTTCGATGATGAAAGTTCGTCTTTCAGTGTTGTTGTTGCGAATTTGTCTGGAGCTCTTAAATTGGATTTCTTCGTCTTCATTTAACTTCAGAAGCCCCTTGCAAGTCTGTTTAGCTAATTGGATTGCATCGGTTTCTGTGTCTAAAGGAAGGTGTACCACAATAGACTTATCATTTGATTTCCGTGCGAGAATTTCCAATTGAGTTTCAAGCAAATCGCATCTTTCTGTCATTACAGTGAGTTTTTTGCTAAGTTGGGTGTTAAGTGTCTTCAAAGAAAGTATCTCGTTCGAGAGCACCAACAAGTCATTTTTTGTGACTAGATCTTTAAGTTTTTCTTCGAGACTCTCATTTAAGATAATTCTTAGATCTGCAACTGATAATTCACCTATTCCCATATTAGGTGCTTTTGGATGAGAAATCTTTTTGTTGGTTGTATTTTGTTCAGGTGAAATTTCAAATAAGTATCGCTTGTGGTTCATCGGCAAATCGTTGTACCGCAATTTGATTTCGATGCAGCACGGAGAAAACTTTCCTTTTTAAGCTTATTTACTTGAATAAATTTAACTAACAATTTGCGGTGTTAGTTCAAAGTGATTAAATGAGTGTTTTTGTGTGGTTTTTCTTAGGCTGTTATATTAGATTTTTAATTTAATTTTAAACAAATACCGAGAGCTTCAAAAATTTTTGCAGTTCCACTTTGACAGTTGAAACGTAACTCCTAAAACCAAAACCAAACTAATATCGTGAACTTGCAATACCAATAGTTCCAAGGAAGTTCGGCCGACAATACAGATAAGATATTCAAATACAAATGTGGCTTCCTTCTTTTACGTTGGGAGCCATTGAACATCACCTGTCTTCATTTATAGTTCCGTCTAGTTGGAAGATTCAAACAATTTTCTTATAATACAAAAATAAACCACTCAAATTTAATGATTGGTAGGTAAGTCGTGTCTGAGTAGGTATATTAAAAAAAGTGGCGCAGCTACCAAAACAAATATCGCGAATTCGCCATTACGTTAGTTCGAAGATAGATAATCAAATGTTAATATAGCTTCCTGTTTTTCTCACTGACGTCTTACTTACTAAGTCTTGCATTTCTATAATGAAACAAGTAAGTTAATAGTTCTGTTACGTTCGGCGCCATTTTACGTATCTATTCAAAAGAATTCAAGAAATTGGTGGAGCTTGTGCTTCAGTCGGCATTTCGAAAAACGAGTTTTTACCAATATCTCAAGAACGACTCATCATAAAAAGAAATTGTAAAGATCTTTCCGATAAGCAATTTAATTTTGTTTCTTTTTTGTAAGCACCATTTTTAAAGGATTATTACTTTCAGAGGTAAGCGCCAAAAAGTATGCAATTCAATTCAATTAAATTCAATTCAATTTAATTTAATTTAATTTAATTTAATTTAATTCAATTTAATTTAATTTAATTCCATTCAAATTTCAGCACTTTAACTCTGAAAAAGAAAAGTATATTAAATTTCCTGTTATTAAGATAAATACAAATTTCTTCTGCGATGACACGATGAATCGTTCTTGAGATATTGGTTAAAATGATTTTTTCAAAATGGTGGCTGAAGCACACCATTTACAGTTTCGATTACCCAGAGATGACTTACCTACCAATTCAAATCATAAAATTTGTGTGGTACAGTTTTGAAAGAAATAGTCTCTATAGACGGTTTAAATTTAAAAATGGTAATCGATAACATATGAGCATTGTTATTTTTTTTCTTAAGTACCTAACCCATGTATGTGTATATATATGATCAGTATTTGTTGAGAAATTTTGATAATCCTTTCCAGCCATAAATTCCTTAATAGTTCAAAATTTATCTTCAACACTTGAAATTTCTTGCTTTAACAAATTCAAACCCATTTTTAAGCTGTCAGCTATTATAAAACCGTTTCACTAAATCACAATCGAAAAAGCAACGAAAACAATATAAAACTTCAGACTTCAGAGTGAAAGTAAGTAATCGAGTATTTGCAATCAAAATTATGTTCGACGTTCTCTCACCAACTCATACGTTGAATCGACAAGTATATGTACGGGCGTGCGGAGTGCGAGTCGAGTGTAGCACACAAGACTGTGTTTTATGAAATTTCAAATCGATCGACTGTTATTTCTCAAACTATTGCCTCATTTCTTCGTCTCTTTTTAATCTTCGCCTAGCCCCAAACACTTCTATACTAACATTCTACGTTCGTTTTGAACAATGTAAAATTCCTTTAAAACAAGCAATCTTCCTTTTCAAATGCGTTACTACTTCATGTTAAGGTTCGTAGTTCGTATAAGTATACGAGTTCGTGTGAATATTTGAAGAGCACAGTTTACATTGTTTGAGAAAGGACAGGTAATGGATTTGGGAAAAAAAAAATAATTATTTATTTAGTCGAAGTGTGATATTCAAATATTTATTTAAAATTGCTGGAAAGAAGGAATCTGAGTTAAAAATATTATATTTCAAGTTTTTGTTCAAGCATGTTCTTCAAAATTCAAGCTTTTGCTCGATTAAAATTAAATTTTTTCGTATAATATATCAATGATCTCAAGAAAAAGAAAAAATTATCATAATCAAGGGCTGGCTGAATGTAATGTAAGTTTAAAGATTGATATTATACCTACTTAAGCATGAGATCGAGAATATGCTCATAAAAGCTTCAGTTGCATTAGACGTTTGCTTGATTTTATTCAAATGAATTTTTACTAAAGCTAGAACTGCCTAGGATTACCTATACTTTTTAAATTTATAAATAAAATAAATAAATTTGATGGCATGTCAGCTCCTCAAGAGACAAGGCTTAGTGAAGTACAACTCTGAACCATTTTTTGGCTCGGGATCGAACTCAGACTTCTAGTATGACAGTCCTACGCGCTAACCATTACGCCACCGGCTACGCTACTACTTGTTAATTTTAGCTGACTTTTTGTCGAATGAATGTTATTTTTTTTTGAAGAGAAGCTTCCTAGCGTAGGCTTTGGAATGGGGAGCTAAAATAGAAAAATCAACCAAAACAGAAGTATCGTCGCAATAGCAAAAGAGAAGTGAAAAAATTCAATCAACAAGGAAAAAATGTCTGCTGACCTTATGCCATGGCAACCTTTGGCCTTTGGTACTAGAGTCATGTTATTTTATGCAAAACCACCAAAAGCTATTGAAAAGGTTCGTTGCTTTATAGAGCCTATAAACTGAGTTCTAATGGTAGGATATCCAAAACGAAAGCCTTAAAATGGTGGAAAAATAATAGGATACATTTTGATAACAAATTATTAGTGAGTGTCAGCATTAAAAACAAATTAATTTTATTCCAAATGAAAAATTTTAGAATTTTAAAACCAATTTTCTAAAATAATTGATTATATCAGGTCGATCCCATGAAACAGTTATAGGTATACATACTGTCGGGCGTCGCACTGTGGGACAGAATCACGAAAAGTTGGCATTAAATCAACCAACAGGGCTAGGAACCTGAAATTTGGCACAAATTCTACTGATACTAATGTTAATGCATAGTCAAAGTTTCTAGAGGCCACGCCCATTTTTAGGGTTACCACCCATACAAGAATTTGTAAGATTTCGAAATGTCAATAAAACTTTGTGTACCTATCATAAATGATTATTATTCTAGGTATTTTCTAAATGATTGTAATGCAATTGCATTTTTAAAAAGATTAAAAAAAGGGTTGTCACTTTTGAGATTTTTTTCATTTTTGATTTGTATTATTATTATTGTTATTTACTTCCCATAGGAAGTTATTGTAATCGGTCCGACTTGTCGAATTGAAAATTGTGACATTTCTTGACGTTTCAAGGTCCCTAGAATCTAAATCCATGGTTTTTAGAGAAATGTTTGTGTGTGCGTGTACGCAGCGATTTTTGTATTAATCAAAAAAACTGAAACAACAAATTTGTCAGCTCGAATAAATTACGAATTAAATTACTTTCAGAATAATTTTATATTTTTTCAACTTTGTCAGGACTGGTGGTTACATCGTGAATTAGTTTCGCAACTCCCTACTGCCGAGAGCTCGCAAACTCATTTCGGCTGCAAATGTTATTCCAGAAAGAGACTTTGATTTTCTCAGAAGACACAGACGGACGACCACGTTTAGATTTTCAAGGACATTTATATGTGAAGAGAATGGGGTTAAGCCAAATTCTATTGGTTTTTAAAAATCTTGGCGCTGCACGACCAATGCGTTTCGCATTGCCATTTGAATTTGTAAATTTTTGTATTTATATCGTTTTCAAAGGTACCAGAGCATTGAGTCCGCTTAACAACCTCTTCCTTCAAAAACTTTATCTGGCTATCCAGTCCTTGACAACCTGACGTCTTCATTATATTGTAAAGGTCTTGCCTGGTTACTGACAACGTTTTGGATGTTGTTCGGCCTAAGAAGTTTCAAAAATACTATAACTCTGGCCAAAAACATGTATTTTTAGAAAATGACACATAGGGGAGCAAACTGTAGCAAAAAAAACTTGAAATATTCTGAAAGAAGAATGACAATTGAGCAAAATGACGTATAAATCATATTGGGATTCCACGGAAAACACTAATAATCGCATAAGGATTTTAGACTAATGCAAAAAGAAAACACACATTTTTCTTTTTTTTTTCACTTTTAACTAAAAATTAAAATAAAAAGAATATATTTTTCTCAAAAAAACTTAACATATAAAACGCACCTGAGCTTACTGATTCCATTGCAAAAAAAATTAATTTAATACACGTAATAAATAAAAAATAGTACACAATTTACTAAAACAATGCAAAATGGTAAAAAGAGGTCTACACTCGACGCAAAACGTGAAATTACTCTTCAATTGTGACGATCTCCAGTAGATCACGGGATGCGAATAAACTTTTTCTCTCTCATTTCTTATTCTCTGTAATATTTCGGAGAGAAATAGAACTGTTATTTTAAACAAAGCTGAACTTCACAGTTTGATTAAATGCCAGCTTTTTTGCGTTTTGCCCCATTGTGCGTCGGCTGAGAATTACAAGTTCGTTTGTCGAAAAATTTAAAATTCCAGATTTTGATGCAAAACGGATGAAATATAGAATAAGAATCTTTATGCATCATTCAAAACAAGTTAGCACATAAATTAAGGCAGAAAGAGCCATTAAACAAAATATTTAGACTAGTTCAAGATCGTCTGCTGCACCTACAACTTTGTTATTATTATAGAAAATGAAATTGATTTTGATCTTCCAGTCCAGCACAAGTTGCTCAAACCTGAAGGTAATGATAGATGCTACAGAGAATAAGATCTTCAATTTTTTTATTTTTATGAAAAATTAAATAGGAATTTTCTGTTTTTATTTCTTTTTTGAGAAAAGTTTTAAAGAAAAGTTAAAATTGTTTATTTTTAAATGTGTGTATATCCAACATCATACAGCCATGAACTAAAAAATAAGAAAAGAAATTTAGCTAATAACTCGTATGTAAATTTTTAAATTAAAATTTTTTTTTGTAAAAATTGAGTTAGGCTTTGAGGTAATTAAAATATTTTGCTCAAGAAACCAACTCTCCGTATCCCAAATTCATGTTTTTTTTTACATACGACCTCGTAATTCTCAGCCGACGAATATTTATGTAACTTCAGTCTATAAACTTAGTGGTTGTGTAAATCAAATGTTCAAGATGATGAGACAAAAATATTGCTGTCTATAGTATACTGCTACTATAGACTTACGGCCATATTATTTTCTCGATTCATCCAGATTAAAAATTTAAATCCAGATGTAAAGCATACAAATTCAATGTAAATACATCTGGATTTAAGTTTTAATCTGGATGTATCTAGTGAATAATATGGCGGTTAGACATACAAATCAAATACAAGACCACTTATTTTTTCTACAATATTACTTCCCCAACAACAAGGGAATTTTTCGGAATCTCAAAAAAAAGCCAAAAATTATGTTTAATTGATTTTTTATAAATATATTTTTTAATATGCAATTAAAAAATTTAATTTAATTAAAAAAAAATCTTTAGCACGTATTTGAAATCTCGAATTAAATCAAATTTTTCCAATGTTTCCTATATAGATGGGGCTGAACACCAAAACTGCCTTAACAAGCATTAAAATAAGTTTTTATTGATGTACTTCAATTAAATCATTAAACAAAAATGGGTAAAAAAATATTCAGAATCGCTTTGTAACACAAGTTAGAATTTACAAATTCACTAGCTGCTTTACAGTTATTTCTGTCATGAATGTATAGTTATTATGCTGCGGAGCGCCCTTGGTAACGGCTTTAGTAATGAATGAATATTGTTGAGTAAATTTTACACTGCGACCTTAAGATCTATTATGCCCCCTTCAAGATTTGGATGAGATCGCTCATTCTGCTGCTCCTTCTTCAAATAAGTCCCTTTAAAAAGTTTAGGACTTGGAGTATTTTTAGAGAGGATGATTTGCTCTCTACTATCTGGTGGCTGCCCAGGTGTCTATATCTTTGGTCTTTGGCGCATAAGTACATCACATTTACCCAGTATGTGGTCCAGTGGCGCCTCCTCATGGGTGTTACAGAATCTGCACCAAGAATGTTAAGATGTCGTCTAAGCTTGCAGTGGCCAGTGAGGAGACCCGTTATTATTCTGAGTTTGTTCCTACTTAAGCTGATGCAGGAAAGAGAGCGTTTCTGATTGTAGCTTCTAAGTAGGACTTTGGCTTGTCTGAGCTTTGGGAGTTCGTTCTAGAAATAGTATTTATTGAGTCAAGAAGTAGGTGAAAAGACTAAGAAAAACTAATTCAAAATGTCGAATGAAAACAACAAGAACAACCCTCCAAGGAAATTTCGTGTAACTCCTTTACGATTCCTTTATACAATAGAAGTGATGAGTTCCATTTCTACAGCACTATATGTAACTGCTTGTAAGGTAAATTCCTCAGGAAAAATTCTCACGTTGCATCAATTTAGAAGCTAGAAACCTCCTTCTTCTCGTTATCCTCTAACCTACATATAAATATATAACCTAGCCATTGTTATGTCTTTTCCTTTGATATCCTTATAGCTTTTACACATTTACACACCGCAAAAATGGATGTTTTGTATCCCTCATCATCGCATCGTCCTAAACGTGTGTACTGTGTGTGTAATCTGCCACGAGCAAAGCTACTACCAACTGTGATATCCTATTTTCAATTTTTGTCGATAGAAACAAAAACTCTATAAAAATGAGATGAGACACACAAACACAAACACAAAAACTCAACATCATGGCGTGGCATGTAAGTATAGTGATGGTTTTTCAGCAAAAAGTATAGGTTCGCAGATAAACCTACTAAGTATACCTACAAGAGGGGGAGAAGTGGGTTTTTGTGTTTACTAATTTTGCGATTGTTGTTGACTTTGATAGTTATTATGTTTATCATCATCAACAGCAATATAGCAACAGCAACATTGCAATGACTTTCATCCACTACGAAATGAAATTGAATGGTTGCTGGTTGCTGCTGCTTGTGCCGAATCCGAGGGAAATAAGGCGAATAAGCGTGTGCAAGCGAGCGAGAGTGCAACCATTCAAATAATGAAACCGCGATTTGAGTTGCATTTGTATGAGAGGATGATGATGGAGTGGCAGCAACAGCAGCAGCAGCAGCAGAGTCAGCACCAGCTGCATTCGAGATGGCTTTTATATAAAGGATATTATGAAGCTATGGTGCATCATCATCAGTAAAGTGGTTTGGGGGTTTTGGTATAGAGGAGGCTTTTAAGGGTATGCTTCACGCTCTGCACCAGCTATACATTATACAATCATTGAGGGTGTGATTTTCAAGCCAAACCGACCCAAACCGCCCGCCTACTGTAGTTTTGGGTTTATATTTACAAAACTTTCACAGACTGAAGCACCCGCACGAATTGAGGCGCAATTTTTGGCAGCATCATTGTTTTATTTGCGCGTGCTGAAATTAAATTAATTAAAAAGCTTTAGTATAATTTGTTTCTATTTCTATATGCCGAGTGCTGGGTTCCAATGTGTGTTTTTTTTCGGGTAAATATTTCTCTCTGGCTTTTGGATTAAATGGATTAGATCATTATGGTTTGTTTGAAAATGACACGGTGAAATTGGTTTTTTTTGTCAATTTTGGGAATAATTTGTGCCGAGAGTAATCCGAAACTAATATTAGATATAGAAATGTGAAAGTGACGGGTTTTTGTCATTTTATTTAGTCCAGCCTCTTTGTTTGTAACTTTTCCATGGTTAACAACACTGAGGTTCCTACGGGTTCCACCTCTCTAGAAAATTGAATACATATATAGGTATAGGTTAGGTACCTATACCAGCCATTGCCAGCAAACAAATTGGGGAGTTAAATTGAAAAAAAGGCTTATTGATATTTTGAATGATAGTTTCTAAGTTTTCTTGTAGGCATATTGCTTGCAGCAACTATAGACTGTGGCGGAAAAAAAGAAGTCACAAAAATTTCCTATTATCACTCAAAGAATTTTGCTCCCGCTTATTTAAAGTGGATAGAGAAATTGCAGAGTATTGTGCAACATTGGCAAGATCCTTGAAGAACAAAAACTAGGGTGGCTAAAATCATTCTACTACAAAATCCACATAATTCATTACAGCATTCGGTTCGGAATCCGGGAAAAGAATAGGACGACGAGGAAGGTAAAACGAAAAATGAGTTTCTTTTCACAACATAAGAATTTTCTTTTAATATCCTAAAAAGTGTTCATGTTGACTCAAACAATTTGCGCCAAATTCTTGATTTACAAAAAAACTTACGAAAGAGGAAGACAACTTTGTTTAAATTCACAAGAATGCTTTCTACATACAAATTGTACAATAATTAATAATAATAATTAATCACTAGTAGGCACTTACCTGCTCCTTTGCTCAAGACAATAAAATGTCTTGTCGTTGTAACCTGGAAGATAAAGAAAATAAAGTATTTAAATATTTCAAAAACAATGAAAATAAGATGTATATTGTTGTTTAGCATGAAAACTCTAACGGCCGTAATATTCACACCGTTTAACATCGGTTTAAATTCAGTAGTTGGTTTAAAATTTTTAAACTGACTAATCGGTAATATTCACTCACTTAAACCGACGTTAACCGAAATTTTAACCCGAATGATGGGTTTAACTACGATCAACCGACTCCAACTTAAACGAGGGATTTTCGTTTCATTTAGAACGGTTTAAATGGTTTTAGGTAATATTCAAAATGTTATTTTTTATTCAGTAAGTTTAAAATATTCAGTCTAGCAGTAAGTAAGTTGAGCGTCACTGTCAGTGAAGGACAAACCAGTCGTTGAAAGCTGCATGGTTCCAAAAAACACCATGACTGTTTGAACGAGACCAAACATTTCTCCAAAACAGTTACCATCAGATATTGATCGGCAAGTTTTTTAGGTCTCTTTTTATGTTGTTGCATCGTTCTCGCAATTTGAGATCCGTTCGTTGCTGATAGAGGGAAAGAAAAAAAATTAGAGGGAAAAGCGAATACAAGAATATACAACTCACTGGTCACTGCCACGTCTGGTGTTGCATTGGAAATTCGGGCGATTTCCTCCCACCAGCGTATGTGACCGTACACAATAAATCAGTTTTAAAATGAGTAAAGCGTTCGGCCCGAGTTGAATTCTATTTTTATTCTTTTGGTGACACTTTCTGTCCTTGCAAAATTTTAGATTTTTTGTTAATTTTAATTCAACACTAAAACACAATAAATACTTCAATAAACTTGAAAAGATTAATAAATAATTCAGCAAACATGTGCTTAAAAGCCATACTCATACTTGCGATGCTATCTGACGTTCAGTTTAAATCACAAATTTAAACCGACGTAAACCGAATGTCATTTTTTGCTCAAACGGGGTGAATATTACTAATTTAAACGAGATTTTGTCGTTTTAGGTCTTTTAAACCGAGTTTTAAACGGCGTGAATATTACGGGGGTAAGGTTTAGGCAAGCTTATTATTTTACTAATTAAAACTATCTGATAGTGTAATTTTGCTGTCTTTCTATCAAGAGACATTTTCAGGTAATAGTTATAAAAATGTTTTAAAGGGTCTTCCAATTTTTGACAATTGCTAGAGGCCATATTGTTGAAGCTTCATCTGCCAAATTGGCTGTTATTTATTCAGTCTGTTTTACCAAATCACCATGGACGGATATAGCGTTCAACCAACACGTGCAAATGATAAAATTGTTTTATCAAAATGGGTTTTCTGTATGGGCAACGTTCCACGCGCTTCGCCCATTTTACGGTCGCCATAATCGTCCTACCGAGAGGACTATTCGCAGTGTGGTGAAAAAATTTGAGTCCACTGGTTCAGTAAACGATCAACCAATTATATTCCGTCTGTGTCATCGTCTTCTACGTATGTATGAAATTTATACCTCAGCTACTTCTGATATTGTGGAATACTCAGAAAATTCGTTTGTATTATTCTTTGGAGATTTCAACCTGACAAATTTGACATGGCAATTAGATGAAGATAACAAAAGAACTTATAATGCTATTTTGCAGGGTTCAGTGTTTGAAAGAAATTTTGTTGAAACCTTGCTGTTGGTTGGACTTAATCAAATTAATGGATTGCCGAATGAATTTCTGCGTTATCTCGATCTTTGATTTAAATGACTGACTTTTACCAAAAGTTCCACACCGCAATGCGATTCAGTGCTGTATCACATTATATGCTGATGAAAAGCCAAATGTTTTTAATGCTGCGACACTATCGAACTTCAATTTCAAAAGGAACAATTTGGAAAGAATGGAACATTGTTATAGATTCTAATAAACTTAACATATGTATGTGTTGAGAACTTTTATACTGTTATGAATAACTGTCTAAATTATTGTGTGCTTGTTAAAAAGAATTTACCTGTTTCGTCGTCAGTTCAATGGCTTTCTAAGGATTTAAGCCGTATCGAAATCTAAAGAGTACATGTTCATATGGTTCTGACAACATTCCGTCTATATTTGTTAAAACTCGTAAATCCAACATATGTTCTGCAATTACTTATACCTATATATTTAACTGACTGTTCGCGATCTTCTGGTGCTTTTTCTGACTTGTGGGAGCCTTCGTTTATTATAGCTCTTCATAGGAGTGGAAGCAAGAACAATGCTGAGAATTATCGAGGAAATGCAAAACTTTCATGCATACCAACGTTTTTGAAAACATAGTCACCATAATCACATTCAATTCTTTTTAAAATCAATCATTGTTTCTGAACAACATGGTTTTTACTTGCATAAGTCTACAACAACGAATCTCCTGATATTTACAAACCAATTGATTGTGAGAACATCAATTTGTAAACTCAATGTAAATTATATAAAGTTGATGTTCCCACGATGGGTTTGGTTCTCGACACCTCATTGGCTTTTTCCCCAATTTGAGCAGGTGTCTAACCAACCAACAAACAGTTCGTGTTTTAGTCACCAGTATGGACTTGAGTGGAAAAAGCAGTTTTGCGCATATAGCCGAGGCGACGATATAATTATCTTCTTATTTTTTTTAATTGAAGTGAATAGAAAGTTACTTATTAATTTTGAACTGAAGACTAACAGAAAAAAGTTTTCTATCTGAGCTAACAGCAATTGAGAAATGCCTATCCCTTACCAAAGACCTACCTGGAAAAAACATAATATTCACAGACAACCTAAGTATACTAAATGGTCTTCCAGAGTGAGTCTAATAAATGCCAGTCATTCGAATTCCTCCAAAAATATCTTATTGGCTTGGGTACCTGGGCAGAGCATGAAGGCATCAAAGGCAACCAAGATGCTGACACAGCGGCTAAAGAAACACTTTCCTTACCACTGACAGTTGAAATTGCAAATTCCATTTGACTAATCCAAAACACGCTTACAGTGCTCTTAGATATAGAGATAGCCTCTTTGTGGGAAAATAGTAAAACTTTTTACGTAAATACCAGGACTACTATTTAACGAACTCCTTACAAGAGAAACCTAAGCAGTTAAAACTGCATCAAACTACTACGCATGAGGTTGGGAAAAACATTTTTTAAGAGAAGGCATTACTACACCAAAGGGGCTCCAGACCAATGTAATTTTTGTAATGTTGAATTGTCAGTCTGGCATGCGCTTGTTGCCTTTCCTGTATCAAAGATAGTTAAAGACAACAACGATGCTACTATAGTAACGAACAACAGCTTGTTGAATTACTTGATCCTGATAATCTTGAATTTATCCACCACATACAAAAAGCCACAACACTCCATCATAAATCAAGTGACATTTAAAAGAATTAGCATGCATAACTCTAATTTTAGACAATTAATATACGTAGATAGCTCTAAGTTTAACTCAAATTTTGTATTGGTATTAGTCGTTTCTCTTTAAAACGACTTCACATGGTCTTGTTACCCTGAAGTCTTCACTATAAATAGTTTATAAATTTATTTGTAAATTGTTTAGATAAATAAATAAATAAATTAAATTAAAAAAAAAAGAAAAGTAAATACGAAAGATACATGTGGGAAAGATACAAAATTGGAAATTTACATAGATTGGCATCAAAGAACTTTTGAAAAATAAGCTTAAAACACGTTTCCTTGGTTTTCTTTTAAACAAATTGACAATAATATTAATTTCACATATTTTAGGTTAAAATTTTTGTTTTAATACAATTTTAACATGATTTGAAACACAAAAAGGTATCAATTCAAAAATGATATCAAACACAAAATAAATAGGTGGTTTTAAACTGTATAGTAACTGGTGAAACTAAGAGTGTTAAGTTAAGAATCCGTTAGGAAAAGCTAAGGCATGTTTGCCTTAATATTTCATGAAGCCGAATTGTTGTTCGATAACTCTCTACGAAATAAAGACGACGGATTTCGTTTATATCTTCATTTATATCTTCATTTTCTTTTCTATTACATAGGTTATACAGATTTGTATCAGGTCAGCTCGATGAGGCATACATTTCAATTAAGTATTTCAACTCGTGCTCTAAAAATATAGATTATACCTGCCGACAGATGGTGATTGAGATTTCTATAAATATTCCTGGATGCTGTAGAAGTTGCTCTGGATAGATGCTGGGAGTGTAAATTTTCCCGTCTATTTTTTGCGGTAACATCTGCGACCGTAATCCGCCAATGATCAATGTTTGATTCCACTAGCAAAAGATGAGCTTGATGCGATTGGGCTAACTCATACCACTCTTTAAAGGTGGGGGCATTGGTTTGCAGTAGTCTTACCAAGAAAGATTTGTGAAGACTCATTCCACTTCTTTTCATCCCTGGTATTAAAAACTCGTAATTGGCTTTCAGATTTTAAGTGTTTAAAGGCGTTGTACCGAACTCCACGTAGATGGCATAATTTGGGGTTGAATTTGGCAATCAGAGTATTCGTTTGAAGAAGTATCTCTGCATTGTTTCAAACACCTCGCCACAAGTAGCACAAAATAGTATAATTTTATATACTAAATTGGTATACCAATATATGGCTTCTTTATTTATTCTTTATTTCTTCTTAATTAGGTATTTTCTTTAAGAACTTAAATTGGTATGTTCACTTCTACTTAAAGCATTCTTAAATACTTCTTAAATTGGTATTTCTTAAATCGGTGTTTTTTATTTAGTAGGTAGCGCACAGGAACGGCATGCGAAGGAACTCGAGTTCTCGAATCCTTGTGGAAGCACAGGTAAATAAAAACAATTGACTCCAACTGCAGTGTAAAATAATAATATCATTACAGGAAAAGTCGAAAATAGTTGAAAATAGAAAAGAAAAGTATAAAAATGAAACACCAAAACAAATAAGTATCTAATAATACCAAATAAATAAAAATAAAAAAAAAATAAATACATTTAATTTTTTTCATAAGAAATGCTATACCTCTTAAAGAAGGGATAAAGAAGTATTTACGAAGGCTTTTTGAAGGGAAAGAAAATTTAATAAGAAGGAGTAAGGAAGTATTTAAGAAAAATGTAATTCCGAATAGAGAAGATTTTAAGAATCAATTCAGCTTCTTAATTCTTTCTATCGGACCGCCCACTTGCGCCTTTTATCTACTTAATATGAATTTAAATCAAGAAGAATGCAGGCGCCGTTTAAGAATTCTTAAATCCTTCTATAAGTAATTTTGTGCTACTTTTGGAAGTATGTACGTCTATTAACTTGGACACCATAGCAGATACATGCACAGCTGTTGCATTAAAAACACGATATTTGAAGACCAGATCGAACTTCCAAAGAACTTGGGCCACATTATGCTCAAGGCAAGTTTAGCCTCGCTGCTTTTTGTTAAACATGTTTCGAAAAATTAAGGTTGTGTGTAATTAGAACTCCCAGAAACTTAAATTATGGAACAACTTCGATGAACACATTGTTGAGAGACCAATTTTCTTCGGGTAGCCGTCTTGTTAGCCGCGTTTAAAAAATCAACGCCTTAGTTTTGCTTGTATTAGCCTGTAATCCCCACTTCATGATGCAAAAAGTATTCAGTCTGTTGATTTGTAACTATAAGGTAAAAGGGTTATCAGCCAGCAACTCCAAATCGTTCGCCTAGAGCAAAACCTTCACTTGGAAGCCAGGCTTCCTTTGGAAGGACATCACAAATATCATCAATAAATAAAGCAAAGAGAATTGGGCTTAGACCACTAAACAAAGTGGACATATTTAGGCTTTCGTTTTGTTGTAGGTATATTTTATGTCTAAATTACTTTTTAAGTTTACCTTCCTCTAGTTTTTAGGTTCGCCTACAAAGAATACAAGCAAAAGGTAGATATGAAAGCAGGGCCGGACCAACCATATGTGTAAGGTGTGCAAATGCACAGGGCGCAAAATTCTGGGGGCGCATTACCAGGAATAAGAAAATGTAATCTGATCTTGCGAAAACAAATATTTACTTCCATTTGCATTTTAACCACAAAACTTGTTCAAATAATCCCAAAATAACATACATCACAACTGTATTTCTTGCACACTAACTAACTACACTTTCATTGTTGCATTCAAGGAGAATTAAACTCAAAATATCGTAAAATTAAAGATCCTACTAGACCTACGCATTGAAAGTCTAACTCCTGGGTAATGTGGAAAAGTCTTATGCATGTCGATCAGTGTATGTACATATGTATGTATACAACTATAAAAAAGGGGCGCTTTCTACAAATCTTGCACAGGGCGCAAGTTTGGCTGGGGCCGGCCCTGTATGTAAGAACAAAATCAAAACTCTTTAAGAGGATTAAGAGGCTTCATTCTTTTTCTGATTCATCAACCAATATTCATATAATCTAAAATACCCTTAAACGATAAAAAAAAGTTAGAATTTCCTTCCACCTGGCAACATTTTCATTATCCTTCAATATCCACTAGTTTTCATTTACTGCGCATGACCATCCCAACTGCCACCAACAGCCATAGCTACATAAAAATCCATCCTTCATCCTGTCTATATTTTTATTTACTCTGCCAAAAAAAGCTAACAAACACAGTTGGCCTGTGAAACTTCTCCGTAAAATCGAAGAAATACCAAAGAAAATAATAAAGAAGACACAAAAAAAACGATTTTATCTGACATTTGGGTGGCGACTGCAAGTCTAACAATAATAACAAATCGAAAATTCTGTGTTTTTTTTTTGTGAAATTCCAAAAACGATGAAAAAGGATTAAGGATAATTTTATTAAAGTGAAAGTGTACCTGTATCTGTGTTGAAATTAAATAAGAAAAAACAAGAGAAAAACAACAACAAAACAAGTAAAATTTGTCCAAAATCCTTATGTGCTTTTAAGTGTGCTCGAGGGAGAAAGTGCATGCCACCCACCCTATAATTCCATCACCCATAACCCTATACAACAACCAAACCACCTCCATCTCCATCTCCGCCTCGCCAACACAATATAGGTACTAGAACTTCGTTGTCGCCACATGAAAATTGTGTTATTGATTTTTCCTGATCCAACAATGCGTTGTTGTTTTCCGTTTGCATTTCCGTCATTGAGACGTGAGCCAGCGTCCTCGTCCTGGTACTGCTAGTTACATATAGAAGAGACGACACAGTAGGTAGCTTTTTGTTGCAGCAGCAGAAACCCATATGAGTGGAAATTGTCAAGCAATTATTATCCGAGAGTTCGTTCAGATAAAACAAAAACACGAACAATCGGAATAAAAAACAAACCCAAAGTTCAAGGATTCTCGTGTAATAACAACGTATCCTATCAGGATCACACCATCATCATCATCATCGAAACAAAATCCCAATTCGGTTCGATTCGCTTCGGTTCGGTTTGATTTTGCTCGTTGAATTTCCCGGCCCGTAGGCAATTTTCAAGTGTATGATCCCACTACACTCGTCTTTCGTCGACGGTCGTCCTTTATAGAGAACAACCAGCAGCAGCAGTAGCATCCTTGTTTTTATTCAAGTGGTTGTGGTACTAGATATGCGTTGTCGTAGGCGTGGATGCATTGTTTAAGGAAATGTCATCATCATGATATTATTGACATTTGCCTAGAGAGCAAAAATACGACCCTCCCTCTCTTCCTATACCATCACCATCACCCCTCTGCTGGATCTAACTAGAAGGTGACAAGTGAGTTGTGTGTGTGTGTGATTAAGTTGATAATTTCTGTCAGCGCGGCACACGGCGAACAGTGGTGGGGCGAATTCATCACAATTTATGCATCGCGGTCTCCTTGAGAGGAGTGAGTTTGAGTGTCCTTGGAATTAGTCACGATTATGTACCTAAATCGGAGCCCCCCAAGTCTTAAGAAACCCTTGTTGGGGGGCTCCGCAGAAAGCTTGGCAAAGTACAACAAATCGAGCGGCATATCCGGGAAATTGCATCATCACCACCATCACCAGCACCAACATAGTCAAATATCCGGTTCAGTGGCGGGGACAACACTGTCAGCAGCTTCTATGTATTCAAGTTCATCAACAACAAACTTGATGGCCGGGTCCGGAAGTGGATCGCATTTGGGGGGCAATGTGCATCCTCATTCGCATTCGCGTGTCAAGCGCAACAAAAAGAATTCGTGGGGCGCCCGGGAACGGGCCGGAATGAGTTTTTTAATTGTTATTGCATTTTTCGCGGTCTTTGGGTTAATTATTCTAACAGAGGTGAGTTTCTCTTGTTGTGTCTTTGTATGTCTGTATGTGCTAAGCAAAATTAATGTTTGTGTGTTATTTTTGCTTTCTTTAAATCCTTTTAGATACAAACAAGTTCAACAGATTCCAATGTCATTCAACTTTTTAGAAATAAAAAGAAATTCATTTTCCCTTGTTTTGTTTTTGTTTTATGCAGACATCTTTCAAGGACTAGCTTTGTTTTTTTTTTTTTTATTTGTTTAAAGTCCTTTGAGAACTTTGTATAGATACGTTGTGGATATGAAGTGCGTTTGATGTTGTTGGCTTTATTTATAAGATATGTAAGACATCGTTTTGCTTGTGTAATTGGTGTGAATTGCAGTGCACTTGCTGCATTACGTTGATGACGATGATTATGATGTTGATAATGATGACAACGTAGTCGTTATGTCTGATAAATGCACACGTTTTATATTCTGTTTTTGTTTCATGTTTCAAGGACCTCTCTACTGTCTAGGTGTAAAGTGGGAGTTTTCGTGAAGAGTGCGTTGGAAAAAAATTTGATTTAACATGATGTATGGTTTTTGTAAGGGTATAGAATAAGCGCAGGGTTTATTGGCTAACGAAGGCAGAGATGTGTGGAGGAGTTTTTACCACCGCCTACAACTTTTTTGTTTGAAAACTCTTTTATTAGAAATAAAAATCACATAGAAAAACTCTAGCAGAAGACAATAGGTGAAACGAAGAAAACGAAGCACATGCTCAAAGCAAGTGCTCAGAATAAAAAGCAGAGCAGGTACCTTCAATGAAAATTCCAGTATTCAATAACTTTTTATTCATACCAAATGGAAAAAGTTTTGCAAAAAGCGGAGTTTTGAGCAGATGCTTCATTTTATTCATACTATACCCAATATTCAAGGTGGCCTTCTATGAAACTTGAAAGCAAAAATCTTGAATGTTACGCATTGATTTTAGATGCAATGATTTTTTGAAACTTTCCAAGGCTTTAAAGGGAAACTATCAGACAAGGCTTTTTAAAGGCGTATACATATGCATATTATGCAGGGTGATTAGCATGAGGTGTGATAAAAAGCTAGAGCATGTGGGTTGAGTTGAGACAAGAAAAAAATCTAACAGGAGGGTGAAGTCTCTCTTCTAGTTCCTTAGAAAATTGAAAATAACAGCGATAAAATTAGTATTTACTTTAATTCCACTCCAATCTGTTGCTTAAGTTGCTCCAAAGATCCTTATTCCACGAAGTAGATTTAGATGTAATTATTTGCAGTTTAAGCATTCGGTTTTCTGTTTTTGACTAAAAATTTATAAGAGCATTTACTTTTGAAAACAAAATTAGTACTTTAGGCCCCAGTTATAACTATCATTAAAAACCATCATTGAAAACTTATTATTACGTAAAACTTTGAAAAAAAAGAAGAGTTTAAAATTTTTTTTTTCAAAATTTTGAGTTTGAAAATTAATTTTTCAAAAACTGTTCATCAAGGGCCAGTTTCACAGACGATACTTAGGGCCAGTTTCACAGTCCACACTTACCTAAATAAGTGGCACTTAAGTTTCCCATATTAGGACTCAAGGATTAGTTTCATAGCCAGCGTAAGCCTAAGTGGAACTTAAGTCACCAACATCAGACACTTAAGTGCCACTTATTCAGGTTAGCGTGCACTGTGATATTTCGCCTTAATCTTGAACATTGCCCACTTAAGTGCCAGGGGTAGACCCCTTCTCCCATACGATTTTTTTCCTGTCTTAACCCAACCTACATGGTCTAGCTTTTTGTCACACCTTATGCCAATCGCCCTGTATAGAAATAGAGCTAGGGTGCTTCATCGCCATCGACTGTTTATTTTTTTGATTAACTCAAAGCCCGTCACATCGCATTATAATGTTTACATGCTGAGAAATGCAGATTTTTTTTTAATAATCAATACACAATCGCACGAAACTTGAATTGAACAATTTGTCCATTAAATTATTCGGGTGTTGTTGTTCTTTACGAAACAAGCGAAAAGGCGAAATGGCCTTCTCCTTTCCCGTTGACTTTAATTTAATTTTGGTGTGGCATACGAGTTATACATAGGTTCGTTGGAGCCATAAGAGGTATGGTGGATAGATAGAATAGACGAGGATTTTCTATATTACGAGGGTTAGTGTTCAAAAAAGGAGTCGAGGAGCATAATGCAGTCAACGGAAACGTATATATCTGGGTCACATAGGGGGTTTTAGAATTCATTGGGCCATGGTTTCACGAGGCCAAGTGCTGGATTAGCTTTAAGGAAATTGAGCTCCTGGTCACATAATATGCCAAGGTAGCGAATCTTTCGAACTGTATAAAATATGATTTATATCGTGGAGACGATGAGGAGATTTAATGCGTATGCTTGAAAAAGTGATAAATTGTCATTTGGTAATGTTAAGCTCTAAGCTGTTTTTAAGACATCTGACTGAAAAACTGTCATTTTGAAAAAGAGAGAGATCATAATCTCATGAAAATTGTTTTGAAAATCTTGGTATCGATTGCGTTCATTGAGATAGAGGAATGTTTGATGACCATTTCAATATTATTAATAGTATGAATGAAAAGAAGCGGGCCTAGGTTGCTGCATTGGCGGACACCTGAGGTAGCTAAGAAGCGGCTAGAAGGAGTAGATCTGAAATGAACACTGTTATAACGGTTTTCTATAGGAAATCCATTTTAACAAAGAGGTGTTCAAAGCTGAGAGTGTGCAATGCGAATGCTGTCAAAGGCCTTACTAAAATTGGTTAAAATAACATGGACTTCACAATCTTTCTCTAATGTTGAGAGAGTAGAGGACCCAAATTCAATAAGATTTGTGCTTGTGGCCCTACATTTAAAAAAGCCATGGTGTCTATAGGAGAAATGAGAAATTTGTAGTGAAAACATAACATTACATACAAAATACTTTCGAAAAGATTGCGTATATTTGAAAGCTTGGCAATTAGATGGTTAACGCTAGTTGTTAAAAGATAATTGGAACAATTTCTCTATCAGTTATGTACTCCAGAATGTTGCTTGTTTTTCACAATATCTAATAATATACATATTTCAAGTTATCGGAGTGTATTCATTTCAGAAGATAAAAGTTAGTTATTGCTGTGAATGAAGTTAGCATAACAAGTGAAGTTGGATATTTTAGGAACGAACTAGTTAAAAAAGGAGTCAGTTCAATTCAGTACAGATTATGACGCCAACACTCAACGAATAATAAATTAAGCACACTTTCTGTTTTATTTAACATGTGTGTACCTATATCGTTGTCTGCACAAGTGAACTATAGCTAGTTTAGTTTTGTTCCCGAACGATTGAAAGACCGAACGAACATTCAAATGAATGATAATTATGCATTGACTGAAAATTAGGTGCTGGATTTCCGCAGAGCTAATGAAATACGAACAAAAATAACCATACCAACACAGCAACCAACCGTATACCTATACTTTTTAAAAAATATGCATGACTGGTCGCATGAACTTGCTCTTGTGTTTAACAACTGTATGTAGCCATACATTGAAGATGCATGGTGCTATGATATCTCTGACGAGAAAAAATTTTAAAGTAGGTATGTCAAAAGAAGTACAAGAAATGATTTTTTTGTTTGACTTTTTTTTATAAATATTGTTAACATAATTGATAAGCACCAGATATTAAAATTTAAATAAAGTGTGTTTAGCCACCCAAGAGATATACGTGAACAATCAATTCCCCTCTAGGAAATAACATAAGACTGCTCTGTTCCAAATTTAAAGCTAATCGGCCCACTCCTCATAAGTGAATGCACAGACCGACGGACGACATAACGAAACCCACTTTTTTGGACTTCTCGATGATCGTAGTTTTATAGTCTTGATAACAATCTCGAATTTTTTTACACGAAACTAATATTTTGCCCTATAGAACAAGTTAAAATAAAAACAAATGTCGTAAAAAGTTAATTAGTTTTCACATTTACTTGAAGAGTGGACTTAGAACTTTGGGTTTTTGTATATGTATGCAATCTTGTTCTGCATTCTTTCGTTTTCTGCTATTTTCTTGGTGGTACCTGCACCAAATTGACTTGCATAAGTCCTTTATATAAAACAATAAGAGATGACTCCTGCCGAGTGGTAAAGGTTTTTAAACCGTTTATTTTTCCGCTTACAGGTGTACCTATACCAATAAACAGTTGTGATGTAATCGAAAGTATCGACACCACCTTTCCTACAAAAAATAATCGAAAATGACTTCTGATTTGTATATTCATAAATTTTAAATGAGCATAATTGCACGTTTTGTGTATAAGAATATCATAATTTGTATTTCCTTTGTCCTTTTAAAATGCTCGTCGGCTGGAATGAATATTTTAGACATTTGTGACTTATTATAGATTTTATCGTGCCAATTTTTTGTTGTGCTTGTCTTATCGCTTTTAAGACTAATGGCATTGAGGTATGTAAAATAGCTATCGATTGTAATGTTTTTACCATTGTCCAGACACTTTTGTGATAATCGCATCACAAGCTGATGGGTATCCCCGCAGACAGGGTTCATGTCGAACATATTAATTTCTCCTGCGATTTGATCCAATTAGACTTTTTCTTGTGGGGTTTTCTGAAGTCGGTCAAATTTAGCCTGATTTATTCGCCAGAGTCATGGAAAATTTGACATTTCAGATGCACTCCACCCAGAGAAGCCACAGCGGACATTTGAACGATGTTGTGTATATTCCATACATAATGACATCGATAGGCCTTTCAAACGAATATAAAATTTCGATGTTATCATACACACACTTTGTACTTTAGATTGCTGGAAAATCTTGTCGCCAGTGGTAGTTTTCAAAGCTCGAAAAATTGTAAAAAAAAAAGTACATCTCTAATACAAAATATATTTTTTGAAAACCACGTTCTCCAAATCGATCCTGGCACACACATCAATTCAAGCTGATGTCTTTTCAAACTGACTTTGGCGAAAATAATTTCTTTAATTTGTGTCAAAACAGGTACTCGGATTTGTCTTGTAAACGAAGGATTTCGTGTTTCGGTTGAAGTATTGACTATTCTGGAGTTCCAGTCTGAAAAAGTTATGATTTCGTTTTTTCCTTATAACCCTCTCTCCCCCCCACTTATGTTTTCCTATCAGAAAAAAACATTCGTTTCAACTATCAAATCTGACACTGGACACCCTATTTTCTTAAGCTTTTCTTTTTTTCTAGGGAATTATATTTCCAACTAGGTATTGCTGAAGTAACAAATAACTCGAAGACTTCAGCTTTTACGAGTTTGAAGTTCTCTCCGATATTTTAATATATCAGGAATTGACCACCAAATGTTATTAAATTTGACTTTTCAAGTGGTTTAATGCTATTGATGGTCTTTTGCATTTCTTCTCAACGTCAATTTCCAAGTTGTTCTTGAATTTCTACCTCTATTTTCTCCTAGATATCAATCAACACTAGCTTGTTCGACACGTACATATATGAAGATATATTTTTCTCATTATTGGGATCATCAATAGCCTGAACAAATTTGCCTTTAACGCCGTCTTCTCACACTCAAATATTTTTAAATAGATTTTGATTTATCCTTATCAAATTTTCATTAAAGTTCCAATTGATTTTTCCAATCTGACAGCTTCCATTTCAAATTAGAAAAATACGTCTGTTCATTGATTTCCAATTGTATTCCAAATTTGTGTGAAAGTTCTTAATAAAAAAAATAAATTGGACTTAAATTGATAAAAAATGACCGTGGAACCTAATATCAATAAAAGATGTAGTTTGACATCTCTTTATTTTATTCAACTCCCATCTCATAATACGAAAGAGATACAAAGGCTGGATTTTTAGAATTTGTTTCGAAATTATGGATTTCGAATTTATGGATTCAAAAAAAAATATAGTATATGTACATATCTGTCACATTTACATACATATGTATACAGGGTGGCCAAATGCAATAAAATGAACAAAATTAAATTTGTTCCATGTATTATGGCAAACATTTTCATTCATTATGAAACACAACGTCGGTCGTTCAAGTGGCCGCCTCGGCTGGCTTATTCGCAGTAGCGGATTCTGCTACTCCAATTTGCAAGACCTTGTTGATGGTATCGGCCTGTAGCTTACCGGTTGCTTGGATGATATTGACCTTAAGTGCTTGAATCGCTTCCGGATTTTTGGCATACCATCGCATCGGTCCTTCACTTTTCCCCACAATAAAAAAATCCAAAGGGGCAAATCGCAGTTCCGAGGCGGCCAATTGACATCACCAAGATGGCTAATAACACGATTTGGGAATTTGGTGCGCAAAAGATCGATTATGGAATGGCGCACCATCCTGCTTGACCAGAGGTCGTCCAAATCCATGTCTTCGATTTAAGTAAAAAAAAAGTCGGTTAACATAGCTCTGTAACGCCCACTTTCAACTGAAACGTTGTTCCCATCAGCCTTATTTTCGCAGAAAAATGGTACAATGATGCCACCACACCACAATCCGCATCAAACTGTCACTCTCTGTGCATGCATTGACTTCTTGACTAGCATTCCAGTGTCACGAACTTTTTGAACAAACTTACGTACAGCAGGCGTGGTGGGTGTGCTTCATTTAGTCCAAAACTTCTTTTCAAAAACACACTGTTTGGGCTACACAGCACTATCACTTTGGAAATAAGTTTTCAATATTTCCCAATGTTGTTCAAGCGTAAAGCGACTCAATTGGTTTCGCGGAAGTATGATTCTGACTTTCTGTCAACATATCGAGTGGGCAGCAGCTGTCAGTGTCAAAATAAGATATGATTCAAAAAGAAACCACTAGATGGCCCACCCGTTTTATTATTAATTTAATAAAGGAATTTATTTATTCATACTGGCGCACAATTATATAGTGAAGCTAACTCGACACTTTAACAGTTGGGTGACGCTAGACGAAATTTTTGTATTTGTAAATTACAGACGATTTTAATTCACTTAATATTTAAATACTTGCATTAAAGTTAAAACCGTCAATGACCGATGTCGCATAAGACATGTTTTGTAGTAAAAACTGTTATTTGTTTCGGGCGTGTTCAACTTAAATTTGTTAGGGAAATGGTGTTAGGTCAACACTTGATCTGTCTTAACTAAAAAATGTTTCTAATTCAGAAAAATTTGACATTAATATTTAATTTAAAAAAAAACAGTTCACTATACTCTGTTCAACAAAAATTGTCAGTACTGGGTTTATGGGCGAGCTTTTTCCAAAGCAGTGGGCGGCGCCTGATCCACGCTCTCGACACTGAATTGGGAAAAATTCTACTAATAAAATTAGCAAGCCACTGACTTACGGCTACGAATTGTTGTTGTATTTCTGCGCAAAAAGTCGTACACTCCACCATAACCGTTGTATCCACTGTTGAAGGGATACTGTACTAATACTGATGAACGATCGTGCGGTCGTCATCGTCATCTACGATGTATGTATTGAAATTGTGCTCATTTAAACAGAAGCCGTGTTTTATTATCTTCTATCGGGATCCGGATCTGGATCTGGATTTACTTTTAACACGTAATACACAAACAAAATACTGGGAAATTTTCAGAATTGTTTTTGTAACACGTGTTAAAAGTTAATCCAGATCCAGATCCGGATCCCGATAGAAGATAATAAAACACGGCTAGAGTTACCTTACCTATCCCAATTTTAAGAAAATTCAGGAGCAGCAAGCAAACATCCTTTCTTCTTTGTACTGACAATTTTTTTTTGAACAGAGTATAGTGCTTTATAAGACCATTAAAATCGACTGTCTATAATTGTGCGCCATTTACATAGTTTTCATTTTCCAGGGTAAATTGGCTTACATATTTTTGCTATTTGCCCCTCCGAGCTACGAGAATAATATGGCAACCTTATAGTCCCGACGCTCACGCATATTTTTATTTTTATGTGACCACAATCCCAAATATCTTCAATTATTCAAATGGTTACATAGCAAGATATGAAGGAAGTAGGTACTGGACAGAAGCATTAGTGCCCAATATATCATCCTTGAATAAAAGTTTTTTTTATCAATAACATTTTTTGCTGGTTAACATTTACTCATATATATTATATGAATTAAGGGATCTTTGCAAACTATTTTCTTGTCTACTCTATCTTCTTTGCAAGAAGCTTAACCAGACATTTTCGACTATAATATACCGAAATATGTATCTTATGAATTCAACAAGAACATGTCTATTGCTAGTTGCTCCATAAAATGTCTTTCCAGGCTTACTCAATTATTCATTAAATTCTCTTTATTCATAAAATATAGAACTTCTTAAGAGTAGAAGATATATACATACCGAACTAGATACTCCTTCAGTTTCTTAGAATAATATCCTAGAGTCTCACAGTCACAGTTAACCATTTTTCAAGTCTCTAATCAGCCAATTAAACTATATTATTCACGAATAGAATTTAGACTTCACTCTCATTCAAACGAATTTCCTTAGCTGGCGCCCAATTATGTGCTCTCAAAATCCTCCTTCTCATCTAAGTTTAGTGTGTGCCTTACTTATTTAGAGGACAATTATTCAAGAAAAAAAAATAAATAAATTAACAAATGCTAATTGAAGTCTTTATTTTTTTTCTTCTCTCTCTTTTTCTTCTATACAAATTGTATTATTGCTAAATTTTCTTCAAGCTATCTGTAAGTAAACAAATAAAAGGCTCTTTTTCAAGCTCACAGGGATGGCAATCTGTTAATGAAAATTGACATTGAATTTTTTGTTTGTTATCTTCTTTTAACGTCATCATTTAATTTTTTTTTTAATTTTTATGTTTTTATATTTTGTATTTATATAGAATTAACTAAATTCCTTTTTTTAATTTTGTTACTATCCTTTGCAAACCACAATACAGCTCTTCATGATCGACGAAAAGAGCCACGGAGGAATGGTTGTACTGAGGCATGGAAATCTTGGCAGCCGCTTGGGCGATTCACTGCCAGATTATGATAATGTAAAGGTAAGAAGAATTGAATTAAATTATTTTTCAAAAAAAAAAAAAAAAATGATAAAATACTACAAAAACTCCAACGACCGCGACGAAAACGATGAACGTAGTCGTCCATTTTTAGTTTGTTTTCGTTTCGCGGAATCATTTCTACATCCATGGACGTTGTCGTAGTCGTTGTTTCATATCCTTTTTTTTTTATTTTTGTGAACGGCAAGGATACTTTTACAGTCACCCCTCCCTCCCCCTTCTCTGTCGTTCTGTCTCTATACTTTGATTCGAGGGCATAAATTGGTTTCCTTTTTTCGCGAATGAATTTTTATTGAAAATTAAGCTGAATGAGGAAAATGGAGAATGAGAAAAGTGTAGGTATATTTATCGACTTTAAATAAGAAACTAAATTTAAGCTGACTTTCATAAGAATACAGGCATGAAGGCAGGCATGGTTATGTTTCTTTTTTTTTTTTTTTGCTGGGCGACAGAGAATTTCAGAAGAAACGTAAGAGGCTTATAGTTTTGGGAAGCCTTTTAGGGAAATTTAAAGTAAATATTTTCACTTCTGAGAGATTTTTTTTTTAAACGGGTTGGAATTGATGGCCGTTGACAAATTAACCAAAAATAAAAAGATAATTTTGGGCTTGTAAGGGAATTTTAAAAATAGATACTAATACACCCTGGATTGCTAAGCTTCTACTTTGGCGAATAGAAAAATGCAGACTGGAGAAATGGTATCAAAGTGGTTAGAAAAATTGATTATGTATATTTTTAACAAGCATTTTTTATCTCTTGATGCTTAACACCCGAAGCATCTTTCAGTCGTCCAAATAACTCATTAAACATCCTTTTGTTTGGTAATTCCCATCTTTCAAGTCAGTCATTTAACCGAACAACTACTTCTTAATAGCACAAGGAACTATAACTATACCCTTATAACAAATTACCTTACAATGATAAAGAGCAATCTCATTTCATTATTGAAAGGGTCGAAAATTTGTCTTCCCAAGAGTGAAGGACTTAATAATCGAACTGTAAAGGCTTTTGTTAGACTTAATGTCCACAACATAAAATGATGGAAATCAATTAACCTTTTGAAACAACGGGACCTTCCCCAAAGAACCGGCAAAATACAAACAACTACTAATGCAACCAGAAGGACAATATATATATATGTATAAATACCAAAACGACGACTTTAAATGAACAACACGATAACTGAGATGAGATGAGATGAGATGAGATGGACGCCTGCTACGTAAACTGATACTCGTTCTACATTTCATGAAATAATGAAAAGGTCATTTGGTAAAATGTGTTCGGTAGGTAATTTTGTAGAAAATAGTGATACACTCTTGTAAGATTTAATGAAACTAATTTTTCACCAATGATATAACAATTAGTAAATGGATGAGGTAATTTTTGCTAAATGAACTCAATTTGCATATTGAGATTATGTATTCCAAAATTAATGAACCTCAAAGGAGATATTTGAGGCAGTTAGGTATTTCACAGACAGATTTTATTCCGGTGAATAATTTGGTATTTAAGTTCGAATAAGGAATACGTACAGACGATAGGCAAAAATTGTTATTTTTCCATCTCAAATAAAAAAAAAAGAAGACTACGACAACATTAAGATTAACATAGGGCTTTATTAAATAACAATCAAAGGCTTTTTTCACAAAATACATGTGTACTGAATTTTTAAACTTAAATGTTACTTTGCGCGATTTAATTTTTTCAAATCTTGAAGCGATTTCTTCTTTTCAATGCGATTAAGCATATTGTAGACTAGATTCTATATAAAGGTTTTTATTTGCAAACTTACAACTATAGATACTCATATACAGTGGATTCCTTCTGAAGATGATTAATGATCAACGAGCCTCTTTAACTTCTTCACAAAATGAGCTTATCTTTCTAAATAGATAAAGTTTGCACTACTGACTTAAAGCAAGTAAGCTGTAAACAAAACTCTACAAATCGAATTCTCGATTTAGTATTTCCTTCCGACGCTCTTAGTAATCTCGCTCTGGATTATAGTTTTGGAATTATTAGCCTTGTTTTATTATCTACGGATCTGGATCAGGATCATTTTTTAGCACGTAATACAACAACAACTTGGGATCCTGCTCTCTATCTGGATCTGTTTTAAAGATCCGAAAATTAGTTCCCACTTTTGCGGGTAGATGGCTTCTCATGGTAAGGTAGTGTGAAATGTAGTGTAAAGAAAAAAGACAACAAATACATGAAAAATAAACCAACGTAAGGAAAATAGAGATAGGTACACAACACAGTTGTCACTTAGATCCGTATGGTTTCATTTTCATGGAATGATCCTGATTCAGATCTGTAGATAATAAAACACGGCTTATATATAGGTATAGATAAATACAATCCCCTTTTGGACACACTCCTTGACTTGAGCAGTCACATTATAAATAATACTACTTGATCGCCTAGTACTTTAGTAAAAGAATTTGCAGTCCCATCTAGGCAAAGAGCTGCTGCCAAGACCATTGGTAATCTTATTTCTCAAGAACTTAGCAGGTTCTCCACTACTACCAAAATGTAAGAGGCCTTCGTAGTAAAACTTCTAATATTTTTAAAAACCCTTCTGCTCTCCCATATGATTTTATCGCTTTCACTGAAACTTGGCTTAATACCACGATCTTGGACACGGAACTATTTGATCAAGAGTTCCAAGTTTTTAGGAAATATCGTTATATCGATAACTCGGTTTTAGTAGGAGGTGGTGTCTTAATCGCTGTTCGAAATCACTTCAGTACAATTCTTATATCATTCCCTCTTTATCTTACAATAGAACTTTTTTGCATCAAAATATCTCTGCAATCAAAAGATTTCTTTGTTTTAAATGTCTATATATATTCCTCCTAAAAGCGCGGTTTCTGTCTTTTCTGAGCTCTCGCTGTCGCTTGCTCTGGACTATGTTGTTGGTATTGCTAGTTTTGATAGTACTATTATTCTCTTAGGCGACTTTAATCTCCCTTATATTAACTGGACTTTATCAGAGGACGAGTCTTACTTTGAAGCTTCGTTAACCTCATCTCAACATGAGCTACAATTGTTAGACCATATTAGCCGTGTTTTATTATCTTCTATCGGGATCCGGATCTGGATCTGGATTTACTTTTAACACGTAATACACAAACAAAATACTGAGAAATTTTCAAAATTGTTTTTGTAACACGTGCCCCTGCTGTATCAAACATAGATAAACACCATCCTCCCCTTGACATATTTCTTGACTTGGGTGGCCATTTACTTGATAATAGTAATTCACAAGACTGTTCATTTTCCTTTGACCTTCGGAAAGCGAATTTTCAGCAGCTTTCTGAGCACTTAAAAAATTCTGGTATTGAAAATATACCAGTTTCAGATGACATTGACGTTGCAATTCCATACTTTTATCAAGTATTGAAAAATTGTATCAATTTCATAATTCCTCAAAAAATTTCAAAATATTCAAGCTTTTCCCATCCCTGGTATACAAAAGAACTTAAGATTCTTCGTAACAAAAGAAACAGAGCTTGGAAGATTTTCATAAAAAGTATGTCCCCTAAGGATAGAAATGTGTATATTTTCCTTTTCGATAATTTTAAAACCCTCTCGAATAATCTATATACTGACTATCTCAATACTATGCAAATTCCTCTTAAGCTAGACCCAAAAAGTTTTTGGAAATTTGTTAATTTGAAAAAGCAATCTGATGGCTTTCCAATCAATTTTACCTATAACAATAATGTCTTAAATAGTACCCCAGAAATGTGTGATGCTTTTGCAAATAACTTTAGTCAATCTTTCATTGATACCCCTCTTACCGTAGACGAAGACTTCTTTTTCTACTTACGAGATTCTCCTCAATCCACTTTCAATAATATTACACAGTCTTATATTATCTGTCCTTACTTCATGATGATTACTCATCTGGACCAGATGGAGTCCCTCCAATAATTTTGAAAAAATGTAAAACAATATTAGCTTCCCCTCTTCTACAACTTTTTTCTTTATCCCTAAGCTCGGGTAAATTTCATTGTAAATGGAAAAAATCCGTTATTACACCTGTTTTTAAAAAGGGTATTTAATCTGAGATATGCAATTACAGGCCCATTGCTAAACTATCTTGTTTGTTTTGGTTTGACTTTTGTCTGTAAAAGTATTATTTGCAAAAAACAACATGGTTTTATGAAAAAGCGATCTACGGGAGATTTATTCCACAATCACACCAAAATCACAATATTTCCCGAAAATCAAAACGTCACCTTACTTTCTTAAAACTTAATAAAAAAGGATAATATAAAAAGAAATTAAAAAAAAAATAAAAGGAGGGGAGAAGATACACAAAACTAAAAATGTCAAAGAAGCTAATTGAGACATTGCGAGCATGATGATTGCTTCTGTCTAATCTGCGGTATGTTATATAGAGAGGATTCCTCTAGAAAGGATTGGATTCAGTGCATCATCTTTTTCCTCAGCATAAACTGTTGCATAAGCTCTTATGTTGCACATAAATTATTAAGTTTCATTTCAGAAAATGGGCATAATAGATTTAGTATGTATTTTCTTAAAGAAATGTTCCTAAAAAATATTTTTCTCGATCTCTAAAAAACTATTTATTGGAAACAACTGAGATAAGACAAAAGTCTGAAATAAAATGTTAAGTACAAAATAAGTACTAAGGATTCTTAAATGTCTTTGAAAGACTTAATTGCGCAAATTTTTAGACAATTTATAACGATGTTAAAGCATTTTTGGTATGATGCTAGGGTAAAAACAGGATTTTCCAAATTTTAAACGAGTTACCATCGTACTATTTTTTGAACACTGCATTAAAGATAAAATCACTAAATTGCAATTTTATATTTTTAGTAAAAAGCTTGAGTTTCCGAAGAAAAAAGGCTAAGTATGATAATAGTTAAAAATTGTTTAAAATAAGAACATTTTAGTCAAAATCCTTAAAGTTGATAAATTGTTAAGTAGTATCATGTTAGACACCTTAACATCAGGCTGTTTAAAATTTTGAGTCATTATTTTTTAAATTTTAATTACATGTAGAACATGTTTTGAATTGAAATATTTTGTTTTCGTTTTTAAAAAAAGTTCTCAATTGAAACCGACTGAGATATTATGTTTTTTTTTTTATAAAATGTCAAGTTTGCTATAGTTATGTTTTATAAAGAAAACACACGCGAATTTAATTTCTATATTTCAATATATAAGTCATATTTAAGAAAAATTACAAATAAAATTAAAATATTATTTATTTTTTTGTCAGTCCCTTGGAAAAAACTTAGTCCCCTGAACATCTTTTTTTTTCAAAAAATGTCCTTAAAATTGTCATTTTTTATTTTTTGACGGACCATTTTTAACAACGTAAGCACGTTCTAACGTTTAACTAGAACTACTTTTTACGTCTTTTAGCTTCTAAAAATGTCGTGCTGAAGTGCACCATAAACTTACTATGTAAACGAAATGGGTAGTTTTTTAAAAGAGGACGCAAAAACTTTTCTGGAAATTTGTTAATTTAAAAAAAAAATCTGATGGTTAACCGGAACATTTTACATATGAACATTTTTCGTTAAATGAAATTTTCGTTAATCTTTTATTGACATGCCTCTTTATGTTGACGAAAGCTACTTTATAAACTTTCATGCTTATGTATGTTCAAACTAATTGCAATAATATCTCTGTGCAACGTTGTAGTATTTTAGAACTTCCATCATCGTAAAATTCTGATTACTCTTCTGGCCCAGATGGAGTTCCGCCAGTATTTACTTTAAAAAAATAGAGATTTGTACTATCTCAACTCCTTCAGTTCTTATCCAAGTTTGCTATTAAGACACGGCAGGGCGCAATGTGTGCTTATGAAAAAACTTTTTTCTGACTCCTATTTTTAAGAAGGGTGACAAAAATGATATTAAGAACTATATAGGCCCATATCCAAACTGTCCTGGGCCCGTATCGCGTAAGACTTAAGCGATCGCTTTATTACGTCACTGTCGTTTTTACGATTACTCTCTCTATCTTTCCCTATAGATAGGATAGAGACAGGAGTCGTCAAAGCGACAATCAGCCGATTCCACCCCTGTATTCCAAATCTCTTTGAAAAAGGCGTTTGTGAGACTCTAGCATTTAACACTAAAAATAAAGTAAAAAAACAGCAGTGAAAAACCTCTTAACCTTCTTGCATAAATGTTCTAATGCAATAGAAAATAGTAGTGAAGTGGACTGCGAATATGCTGATTTTTCTAAGGCATTCGATCAACTTAGTCACAAGCACAACATTATTACATGGAAACTATGTAAAAGCTTATGGTTTTCCACCTTGGATAAAATCCTATCTTGAAAATAGATTATATCAGGTAAAATTGCAAAATACTCTTTCAAATCCATTCACAGCTCACTCCAGTGTTCCTCAAGAAAGTCATCTGGCACGTTTCTATTCATCCTTGCTTTAAATGATGTTTTTTTATGAATACGTTCTAGTGAGAACGACCGCTATTAAATTTTTTTCACTTTGGTGTGGTATAAACGGAGTTTTTTTTAAACCTATCCAAATGCCAAACAATAACGTTCTCAAGAAAGCGTGTTGCAAAGCTTATTTGCAATGGATTATTTCATTTCGCAGCACAAACTTGGTCGTGTCTTTAGCTTCAAGGACTTAGGTGTTAACTTCAGCTCTAATTTGGAATTCACTAAACACATAAATTATATTGTTAACAAAGCGAGCTCCATACTTGAATTTATTACACATGTTTGGACTCCTTTCCAGGGCCGGCCCCAGCCAAACTTGCGCTCTGGGCAAAGATTTGTAGAAAGCCAAGATTTTTTTATATTTGCATTACATACATACATGCAAAAGACTTTTCCACATTACCCAGGAGTTAGACTTTCAATGCGTAGGCCTAATGGGATCTTTTGAGTTAAATTCTTCTTGAATGCAACAATGAAAGTGAAGTTATAGTTAGTGTGCAAGAAATAACTTAGCACAGTTGTGATGGATGTTGTTTTGGGATTATTTCAACAAGTTTTGTGGTTAAAATGGCAGTACATATTTGTTTGCGTAAGATCAGATTACATTTTCTTGTTCCTGGTAATGCGCCCTGTGCATTTGCACATCTTGCACATGTGGTTGGTCCGGCCCTGCTCCTTTCTATGATATTCATAAAAGTCGTATTGGATCAATATATACAACATAAATTTATTCGTTTGGCGCTAAAAGGTCTTCCCTGGGCTGATCCGTTCAACCTGTCAACTTCGTTTATTTTGACCCAACATATGAATCTTTATTACTTTAAAACTATTTAAAAAGTTTTACTTATATACAACATATTCTTATTATTATTTTACCTTAATACGATTCTTTATCATATAATTTGTATTTCAATTTTTCATTTAAGGAGGATTACGATCTCCTGGATGGCAGTTTACTAATGAGTGATAATAAATTAGGAATATTTCAATTTCACAGTGACAATAAGTTAAAAATTCATGGTAAGTAGATATGATATGTAGATTATAATGATATCTCTTTTTACAATTTTTTTTCTAAAAATGAAACAATAAACTTGACTCTAAGTAGAAATTGGCTATTGGCCCTGAGAACCGACATATACTTTGACTGTTAAATGGTCCTTTGTGATTAAACCCCTAAGACTTCTTAAGAAATGTTTTTAAAGAAAAAATATATAATTGAATTAATTAACTGAAAATGTTATAGACAAACTGAAATTAGAACAATTTCTATACACAAAACTTTGAGTCTGGAGAAATAATTCTTTCCATTCTTTTTGTCTGTCTAAATTAAAGTTAATTATGAATGCCCTTCAGTAAATGTTCATTAATATCAAAAATCGAAGACATTGATTGAAAAATATTCCTTTTTTATTCATATTTAATGAATTTCCTTCCATTTCCTGTCAATTAAAATGACAAAAGATCTACCTCAGCTTGTGACATAACATTTTTAATGCAGGGCAATAAGTCCATAATGTGGCCCTTCGGTGAAAATAAATTCGCAATTCTGTTATGGACTTAAATACATTCATAATGTTTCACCCAAGTTGGAAATAAACAAAAAAAAATTGTGTGAGTGCCGGGACTCACGGTTAGTATGTGCAAACATCAACGTGAGTGGATCCAAAACGGACTTGTTTTTGCTTGAAGGGGATCTTAACTAACATCAACGTTTGTCTGAGCGCAGTTTTGAGGATCCTTATTTGAATCCGTATGCGAAGTCGTCCAAACGTTGTTGACTACGTGCACGGGCCCAAAACGGACTAGTTTGCTAGAATATGGGATCTTCAGATCTTAATCACTGAACGTAACCAATATCCTACAATTACGTGTTTAACCGAGCGTTTGCTTAGAAAAAAAAACAAAGTAACATAATGTGCTACACCATAAAATGTGACCTCGTAACGTGGCACAGAGGAAAGTCCACGTTTATATTTCACTCTACCGCCCGGCATAGTTATTTAATCATCCAAAAAACTAGATTAGATTTATTGTAGGCGAATTTGTATACCATTCTTATTAAACCGCATACACCAGTGCTTTGATTATACAGGGTCATTCATTTCGTGGTTTCAAGTTGGTAGCGCTGCCATTTGACACCTGTCAAACTCAGCTGTCATTTGAAGTTGCATAACATTAGTTGAATGATTGCCTTAACAATCGAACAAAGCGTTAAAATAATTAAAACTTACTACACAAAATTGGTGATTCAAACGTAGCCACTTTTAGCGCATTACGCGATGATTATGGTCGTCATAATCGACCGACTTCGCAAGCAATCGGTAACATTGTGAAATTTGAAAAGAATGGAAGCGTTACTGATGTCGTAAGGCGTGTGTATAATCATAATGCACGCGCTCAGTCGAAAATATTGCTTCTGCAAGTGCAAGTTTTGCTGATGATCCGAATTTATCGATTTCTCGGCGTTCGCAGCAGACGGGGCAATAAGCCACCCAACATGAGCAATTATGGCTTTATTGCGTGAGAAGTTTTATGGTCGCGTAGTTTCACGTTTGGGCGACGTCAATTGGCCACCAAGATCATGCGATTTGACACCATTAGATTTTTTTTTCTGTGTAGCTACGCAAAAGACCGTGTCAACGCGAATAATCCCCGAACTCTTAACGCATTAAAAACCAACATTACTCAAGTTAAGGCCGAGATACCGCCCGAAATGTGCGAAAAAGTGGTTAAAAATTACCTCAAAAAAATCGCATGCTGCGAATCTTCCCGCGGTGGCCATTTGAATGATATTGTTTTTCACTCTTAATGGCAAAGTCCAAACTTTATAATGAAATAAAATTTTCATCAAAAATGTATCGCTGTGTGTATTTACTTTCGAAACCGAAAAATGAATGACCCTTTAGTTCCTTATTTAAATATTTCGTTTATGGACTTACGTCCCATCATATACATATATAGGATATAGGTATGTCCATAGTCAGATTGTGAATTAATATCCCACCAATGTGGGACATGATTCCATTTGGGACTTATTTCCTGGTGGAATCCCTACTAATTCAACTGGATTTCAAAAAAAAAATCAATAGATATTCTTGAAAGCAGCCCCCTTTAAAATAACATCATTGAACTTCGTAGACTTGTCATAAAGTGAAATGGTTGCTTCCAGCATGATTATTTTCTATCTGAATTATGTCTGAGCTCAAAATACTAACATTTGATATGCAACCTTGCAAACTAACATTTCTCATTGCCAACATCACCATTATACTCTCTAATGCATGAAAATTATTTAATATTGCAGACCGTCTGTCAATGGGCATTTCAAATGCATTAAACGACGACGACACAAACAGCAACGAAGGTGCCAACGCAGCAGCCGCTCGACAGGCTGCGGGTGTTGTCGGCAACAGTGCCGCAGGAGGAGGAGGAGGAGGAGGAGCGGGCAGCCCCGGTGCTGGCGCTGGTGCTGGTGCAGGTACCGGCATCAACAACATCCCATGGGGAAAAATGCTACCCGAGAAAATCGAACAGACCCTGCCCCATTATCCAGCTGGAATGCGGCCAACAGATGGCTCCTGGCAAGTTGTCAACGGGACCCGTTTCAAATTCTTTGTCTTTTCGGCCTACTACGACCGGCGGGATGGAGCCAAACTTGTGCGAGTTATTGGGGCGACGAAGACCCGCGGTCCTGAGCGAGTGTGGTGTCGCTTCTGGTACACTTACCGTGATGCAAACAATCACACGAGATACAATTCAGCAACGGTGATGGCTCGGGTTAAGGTAAGTCCTCTCCCTTTCCCCTTCAATCTTATTTCTGTCTCTATATGTGACAGAAAATTAAATCCACTCGTGTGGAAATTGCCATCATGTCCTTTATTCTTTTGTCATCTACGTCGTCGTCGTTGCAAAACAGGTAATTCGAGAGAACTGGAATCTCAAGTACAGTGCATGCTTTGTTCTATGTCCCCTGCGAACGGCCGAACTCAATGTACCCCAATCCGTGAGTATTGTTAGCCGACTGCGGGCACCGCCGGGAAATATACTACGAGTCCGGAATACCGATCAGGATCCAGATTTTGTGAATCGCACCACGACGTCATCAGCATCGTCATCACCTGTCGACCAGATTGCCGATAAGATAGCTATTTGTGTCAAGCCGTTTCACTTCAATTACGACCAAGCTTTGTATCTGATGGAGTATTTGGAGTTCAACTCCCTTCTGGGGGTGTCACATTTTACCTTCTATAATCACACCCTTGGCAGCCGTGCAACATGTGTCCTCAATCACTACATCGAAGGCACCATACCCGCGAATCTAACCGCCTCCGATGCAGATAAACCTGAATTTCTTGTAAAAGAAAGCTCAACGCCAGATGGTAAGTTCAATATAGGTACAGCTATATTATTATGTACATTGTGTCATGTTCAGCGAGAAGTCGTGTCATAATTAAAACCATATTAAGAATGGGGAATGGAGAATATCACCAGGTTTTTCATCCACAGCTAACAGTGGCATTGATTTCAAAGAAGCTTCCTTAAGTGTGCTGATTGTAGAAGCGCACCAAATCACTTAATTTTAATTGAGATTTTCTAACAAACCATCAGTAGGTCGGTTACGAACGTCATTGCGATAAAGTTCAAATTATTGAGAAAATGAGAAAATTCCAGGTTGTTTATGCAGAGAAACAGATTTTTTTCAGTGAGAGCGGAGATTCTTTAATTTAAAAACTAAGATCTTAAACTAACTTAAAACTAACCATTACGAAGAGTTAGGGAGGTGATTGAGAAGACGGAATTTTAGGCAGGGTGAACTTAGGTTAAAGTCGAAACAGTTGAAGTTCTCATTAATCCTCCTCAGCATATGAACAGGCGAGGATTTCTTCAATGTAACAAGAAAGAAGTCGCTGAACGAAGAAGATGTCAGTTATTTCTCTTCGATTTTAAAGGGAATTCAAGTTAATTAATTGAAGGGGGTCTTGATAGGGAGATAGGATCAGAGGATCATTCCAGGACAGACCATGAAGGGCACATATGATACCTAGGTCGCGAATTGACTCCACGCTGGAAATAGGTTTATTATATGTAAAAGAAAAAGTAATTGATTGGCATTTGGCAATATTTAGCTCCAAGCAATTTTTAAGGCACCAGACTGAGAAACTGCCGATGCTGAGGGCTTGTTATTGGAAAAGATAAGAATCATGTGTCGAAGAAATAGTCTTGAAAACTAAGCATCGTCGGCGTAGAGTGAGATATGGAATTGTTTAATAACCATGTCAATGTCAATAATGGTAAGAATGAAAAGAAGTGGACCTAAGTGGCTGCCTTGGTTAATCCTGGAGGTAGCTAAGAAGAGGCTGGAGAAGATTGGTCTGAAAGTAGAGCATGAGATTGGTACAAAAATGCATGAGTTCTCAAAGGAAGATCAAAGAAAGAAAAGGGAAGGTTTGACAAAGAAGGCTAAAAGAAGGTGAGGAACTGAAAAAAAACTCAAAAAACAGTAATAGTTAGCTCTTCTTATAGGTGTTATTGGTGTATTGTTAATAGTATTAAGAGGCAGTATAGTTGATTTGATTCTAAGATACAAATATAGGAGCTACGAAAATAAGGCTACTTGGGATACAGATTTGAGGTCGAACAATGGCAATGAAGTTTTTGGGGGACTTGATGGAGGGATCCAAAAAAATGAAAGAAGAGACACAGTGAGTTTAAATATAGATTTCCCAGGTAAATCACACAAATCCCTGACTTCCTTGGTAAGCTACAGGTTGCTCTAGTAAACCCTCTAGTAAACCAAAGATTTTCCTGGATAATCACGCAAGTCTCCAGTTAATCTCAGATTTCTCTGCCTAATCATGAATTTTTAAGGTACATATATTACTGATTTACCTGGCAAAAGGTTTCTCCAGTGAATTTTAGATTTCCTTAACAATCACATTGTTTTCTGGGAAATAACAGATGTTTTTAGTAAAACACAGATTTTTCTATTAAATCACGGATCTCTCCAGTTTTTCTATGGTTAACCACTAATCTCTCCAGTAAACCACAGATATCTACAGTAAATCAGCGATTTCTCAGGATTCCCTAAAAAAACTCAATTGAATAAGGGTCCCCAGCTAAATCACAGATGTCTCTATGTAAATTACCTACATCCGCCGTAAATTACGGATTGCTCTGATACGTACAGTTATATTCCTCATTCAAGATCCCATAATACACTAAATTTTATAATAATCTTACATACGTCCAGTTTTTCAGTGCGAGATTAAAGTTAAACCCGAATTTGGTAAGTGAACTCTGGATTAATTTAACCAATTCCTTTGTTGTTTTATTCTTCGAGTTTTTTTTAGTTGCTCCTGAATGCATTCTTCCATGAAAAACTGCTTATTGTTTTAACTGATAAGTAAAACCAATAAATGTATCATCTATTAACTAGGTTAGCTAATTCTGGTTTATCTCACCATTCAGAAACTGGGCCTAAGTAACAAGTATTAGTAACTACGATTAAAAGAAACCCATTCTGTTGCAGATGGGGCATTAGGCTCTTTTTGATAAATGAAGGACTAAGTTAGGATTTTTTTTGTTTCAAAACGATTACTATATAAAATGATTATCTTCTACCATATACCTGGCGAAATTCCTCTTTTTTGCATCAAATTATGATATTTTCCAAAAACTATGTCAACTAATTCTAGATGCAAAATCACCTCATGGCGCAAATAATACACGAAAATACGAAAGCACCTACATTAAGCCAACCGTAACTATACTCCCATGGGATCTAAGGATGCGTTCGCAAAAGGAGATACGCACTGAGGGTTTGTTTGCGGCCCTTAATGATTGTTTGTATAGGAACATGTACAGATATAGATACCTAGCCCTGGTGGATTTGGATGAATTTATAATTCCACGGCATGGGGATACATTAAATGAATTAATTAAGTAAGTTAAAGTATACATATGTTATATACATACATACTTGTACACATTTTAGTGCTACTTGTAGTGTTTAATTTAGGTTTGAGGTACCATATGGTAAGAGCTTCGTTTCTTTTTTTTTTTTTTCTACATTTGCAGCTGGTTAGATAAGAGGTATAAGAATCGTAATGCGGGTGCATATTCATTCCAGAATGCGTTCTTCTATTTGCAATTCCAAGACGATCCATGGTTGTATGACACGAAGAGTGCAAATCAGAGATTACGAGCAGCACTAGTGACACAGAGAAAAACAAGAAGGTGAGTATCTATATACCTATGTACATACATATAATATAATCGGATTTTAAGTTGCTAGATGGGTTTTATATGGGGTGCGGAATTTTGAATTATATAATTAAATTAAGTGAGTCTCACAAACTCAGCGTTGCAAGTGTTTACTGAACGCAGTGATAATTCCATAGAGTGTGACCTACAAATTTTAGGATGTACATATATCAGAAAAAAAATGTTGATGTGTTTATTATGAGGGTAATCTAATAATTTAATGGACAACTATTCCTGGACGGGTGAAAGGGTATACTAGCAATATACGGGAAATTTTCTCTGTGTGGCGTAACAAGGTCACACTTTACGACGCAGCACGTTACGTTATGAAAATCCGCAAAGCAGGATATTGGGTACGTTTCAGTGACAAAAATCTGAAGATCCCCTTTAAGCAAACTAGTCCGGTTTGGGTCCGTGCACGTAGTCAACAACGTATATGGAAGACTTCGCTTACGGATCCAAATATGGATCCTCAAAATTGCGCTTGGACAACGTTGATGTTTTTACACATATGACCCGTGAGTCCCGACACTCACACAATTTTTTTTAGACAAGAGTAATGTGATAAATTTCTAACAGCCATATTATTCACAATTTGTAAAACTGGAAATAAAACTAGTTTTCGTTATAGTTTTGTTTCGAGTTTTGAAAAAAATGTATTAAAACTAGTTTTCACAATAAATCGGTATTGTTCACTTTGAGATATAAAAATAGTTTAAATTTTCAAACTCATTTCTAGTTTCATACATAAAACTAGTTTTCTCCTAATAAACTTGTTTTTGTTTGACAAATCGGAAGTAAAATTACTATACGTCATTTTCCTGTGAAGAAAATAAAAAAAACTGTAATGTAATGACCAAATTGACCAGTGTAAAAGCATACTTTCAAATACGTTGCTGAAAATATTGTTAAATCATGATTTCAAATTGGCGGAGGGCATAGTTTGCACATTTAGCGAAAAAAAATTCCTTTTCGGTTGCGAAACGATTAAGCCTGTTGAGAATAAGAGAATCTGAAATTCTGCATCTCACGTACAAATCGTAAAAAGGAAATACCTGCGAGCCTCCTGGGGACAATATCTTAAGGTATGTGCAGTCTATAGCTCCAATAGTACGAGGAAACCAGATAAAGAATGAAACGCTGATGCTGCCGCTTGCTGTTCCGCTTGTGTCTCTGGCATTCGAATAAATTTGGGAACATACTTCAAGAACACATCACATATACTAAAGGCAAATAGTTGCTCACGGTAGGCTGGGATACCCGCACTGTACCTCCAACATTTTACTCGAAGCTTCCGGAAGCCAGAAACTGAAGTAGACTCATTACTTTCTGCTCAGGTCCAAGATTACTTTGAAGGACACTTTTCCCCATTAAAATACCTTGTATACTTTTTTATTTGGTTCTCACCGTCTATTTGGTATTCCTAGGTTTGGCTTCACCAAATCCACAACACGCCCGAAAGTGCGCTTTGCCAAAGTGAATCGTTGATAAAACGACAAACCGTACCATTCATCAACTTTTGCATGGCTGCGCATCCCTAATTCGCGGAATATTGCATTACGTTCCCTATAGTTGAAATGCAGAATTTTATATAAATAATAAGAAACAACAGCAAAACTAGTTTTATAGCTCTTAAAACTAGTTATTTCTGTCTTTACGTATTTCGAGTTTTATCCAAAACTAGTTTTAAGATTTCAAATTTTAAATGTCAAAACGTGTTTGAATAATACCGATTTGTGCAAAACTTGAAATCTCTAGAAAACTAGTTTTGCCCGAAAACTGATTTTAAAGTGAGTCAATAATATGGCTGTAAGTTTCTTACAGCCATATTATTGACTTTTTCAAAACTAGTTTTATGACAGAACTAGTTTTAAAGATGTTTGGAAGTGGACAAATTGGTTTTATTCAAAAATATTTTGACACCTTAAACTCGAAAAGATAAAACTAGCTTTGAATAAAATTCTAAATTCATAAGACCGTGCCAAATTTGAGACTAAAAACTTCTATAAAACTAGTTTTGCTATTAAACTAGTTTTGAAACAAGTCAATAATATGGCTGTTAAACTTATAATCCACTGTGCCAGCAAAAAATGTTTTCTATCCTTGCAAGTGCAAGTGCCGTGCAGTTGAGGTTGCATTCAAAAAGTCCTTAAGTCCTGGAGGAATTTACATTTAAATTTTGTATTGTTATATTAAATAATGAACTTTAATATTATTTATTCAAAAATGAACTATTGATTTTTTTTTCTAATTCTGTTCCTGTCATTTTGTTTTTTTTTTTTTTTTATTTAACATCTCTCCATAGACGCTCAAAACTCCACCCACAAAAACAGCGCTCAAAATACATATGCCGCCCCGAAACAGTTGTTGAGGCTGGTAATCATTTTGTTTGGGAATTCTCACCTGGAAAGGGTTCGTTGAATGTGCCACCAGATGCCGGAATATTGCATCATTATAGGGTAAGTTTGAAGAATTATGTTTTGCATAAATTAAGATAATAGCTAGTGATTTACATAAGTTAGTATATTATGTAGGAATTTGTTTATGCTAATTGAGAAGGATAAGGCTTAAATGTATCTTTAAATGGTTCACATTTAGGCAAGAGATAAGATATGGGTGCAGGTATACACTTAAATATTTTATAGAGTAGTAGGTATACAAATGTATTTATTTTTTGGAAATTATTCAAAGGGAAAATTGAATTTTATAATATAACGCAAACAATTAATTTGATATTTGATCTCTTAAAATATGGGCAAAGCTCGTTTAAAAAATTGATCAAGCTAGTGATAAAATTAACAAACTGAGTATTCACACTAATACGTTTTTCTGTATCAAGAAAGGCAGTGTCTCTCAGATATAGCTTTCGTGAAGTCCCTGCGCACAATTTCAACGCACGAAAGTGTTCAACAAGTTCGGATTGTTTTCAAACGTGCGTCAGTTGAAACTATACACGTATAGGTACGACTTGCTCGCACTAGATGTGCGTGCGAATTTGTTCGTCCAATGTGCGTCTTGCCTTAGCGTCACTTAGAAAAGGATGACTATGTCAAAAACCTGAACAAGGAACAGAGACTAGCCTATGCATAGGGCTAGAAATTATTCTCAATCTTCCAGTCCTGGACGAGTACATAAGATGCACAGTAACCAAAAGTGCACTTTGACTCAAAGAAATGGGCTCTTGGAAACGCAGCACCTACGGTCATGGGTCTATCTTGCAAATTTATGACACAGTGGCCGGACTTGAAGTGACCACAGACTACGAACCACCTGTAATAGATTTTAATAAAAAGTTTTATATTTTAATACCCGAAAGGCATGGATGGGAACCCAATTCACTAATCAGTGAACAGGGTATCCCGTTCTACACTGATGAGTCAAAAATGGAAGAAGGAAGCTGGGGTGTTCTAAGAATCATATATAAACTCTCAGATGAGTGTTGTGTCTTTCAAGCTGAGATTTACGCTATTTAAAAAGCGGCTGAAATAGTTGACAAGAAAAGACTGAATTCCTTGGAGATCACATTGTTCGTGGATAACCAAGCTGAATAAAAAGAAAACTCAGTATATTCTATCGCAGAGTAAAAAGAATATTAGTACCTTGAGAAGTGTACTAACGGGACATTACCAATGGGCACTAGGTTGGGTGTACTACCACTCGATTTCTGTAGGAGCTGTCTGCTTTGATGGGTATTGATTTATTTATAGATCCCGACAGAAGTTGAAATAAGAACATGACATTATTAACCTTTCTCTTTTTTGCCAGTGTAGAAATGTTATCGAATTTCGGATGGCGGTAAGTGTTGCGTTGGGTTCCATGGAAGGAAATGTTTTTGAACACTCTCAACTTTATTAATAGCGTTGTCATAACTAGGACACCAAACACAACGGGCGAACAAGTGCAGAGTAAAGTGTTTAAAATATGTAAGCATCATTAAACTCCTTTGAGAACCTCATTAACATTATAAATCCATGGAAAAACCAATCGAAATTATTATTGTATCGATATGAGGACTAACTGAAAGTTTAATATCAAATAGTAGGTACTCCCAGATCATTAAACATGTCAACTCGGCTTACAAGAATATTGTCAGCGAAATACAATGAGTCAGCCAGATATCCTTTCCGAGAGTAGGTCATTATCTCACACTTTTGTTTTTTCGTTTTGTGAGCACCATTCGGACACCTTATCAACAGATAACCATTACTGCTTTCGAAACCATAAATTAGTTTGACAAAATGGATCGTGGTGGGTTCGGATGCTTAAAACTTGAAAACGACTGGACCAAAATGAATACTTCCTTTTACGGGTTTGTTTGTAATTGCTCCGCGAAGGTTTAGGAAAAAAGAAAAGTCAGAACAGTTTCAAAAGGTGGCGCTGTACGCGCAAATTTCGTATTTCAGTTCAATTCAATTACAGTTCAACAGGTGACGCTGTAGGCGGTTGGGAAATGGCTTTTTGGATATTTTTTCTTCCAACTTTTGTTATTTTTAGGGTGAAATGGGGTCAAAATAGAATAATTGTCCGATTTAAGAAATTCTTTTTTTTTTAAGGTTTTATTTTAGGAAATGGCGTTAAGGATATTCTTTTTTCAAATTTTGTTATTTGTAGGGAGAATTAGGACAAAAATAAAAAAGTTCAAAGCTGTCCGATTTAAAAAAATAATTTTTTTTTTGTTTTGGAAATTGCTTTAGGGATATTCATTTTAAAATTTTGTTATTTGTAAGGTGAAATGGGGCAAAATAAAAAAATGGTCGGTTTAGGAAATTCTTTTTTGCTTAAAAGGTTTTTATTAGGAAATAGCTTTAGGGATATTATTTTTAAAAAAAAATGTAAAAATAAAAAAAAATCGGGTTTAAGAAATTATTTTGCTAATTGAAATGTTGTTTATAAGTGGATGACCTTAAGGATTTTTTTTTCAGAAAATTGGCATTTACAGGTTGAAATGGGGATTTCAAAAGCTCTTTTTGTGTATGAGAGGTTTATTTAAGAAAACAAAAATTATAGAGTGCAATGGGATAAAAACAAAAAAGTGTTTTTCGATTGCAAAAATTATTTCTGTGTTGGGAAAGTAATACAGGCTGGACTTAGAGGATTATATTTTTACAGATTTAGCAATTCACGTGAAGTAGGTTAAACTCCATAAAGTCGTATTCGATTACAAAAATTAGCTTAAATATTTATTTATATTTTTTTTTGTAATTTGTATGCGAAGCTTAGGTTTGTGTACCCGTGCGAAGCCGGGCGGGCCAGCTAGTCTTACATACAATGTAGAAGTGTGTATGTCATTTAAGAAAAGTAGGAAAAGAATAAGTCCAACATGACTGCCTTGGGGAGCTCCAGAGACGACGTTTATAGTTTTAAAGATCAAATTTTTAAATTTGACATATTGGGTCCTGTTTTTCAACTAGGCTGCTATCCAAATCCACATCCAGTTTGGAAATCCATAACAGTTTAGTTTAAACAGAATTATTTTATGGCAAACTCTATCAAACGCTTTACTTGAGTCACCATAGAATACATCAGTTTGACAGCCTTCGGTCAAGCTTTTATTTAAGTTGATCTGTTACTGCAAATACCATTAGTCTAAGCGACTAATATAAAATAATCGTGAAATTAAAGTCACTTTCTTGAATTGCAAAACACCCTGTGTATGTAACCTACCTTTAAGCAAATTATCTCAATAGTCGTTTTATTTTCAGTCAATTGTATACTCTATACTTATACACTATATTGCGTACCTTTGGCCTTAAAAAAATACCTAATTTCCTGCACGAAAACAACAAGAAAATAAAATACTAAATAAGATACAACAGGTTGTGACATATTTATTGTATGTTAGATAATTTTTTTTCTAATTTGTTCTCAATTAGAGGTCATTTAAATGCACGCTATAAACATTATCGATGTTATACCTAAGTAATACCTACCTAGACCATCATAAATACAATCGATATTCAGCTGTAAAATGCTGAGGGGTAAGTTGATTGAGAATGTCCTTGTTAGTCTAAGAGCCGAAAGCAAACTTTGGGAGTGGATGTATAACCGAAATATGAGTACGAGGGTTGGCAATTATACATAGATATAAATGTATAGCGATTTCAAATACAAAAGTCTAGCAGGCATTTTTTCTCAGCTTGTGGTGGAATGGAGGTTGAAAATAGTGATTTTTCCGAATTTTCGTTTCAGGAATACCTATTATCATTTCAATTTCTGTATTAAGAGCTGTAAATAATGATCTATCGTGTTCCCTAAGTCTGTAGACTTTTTTTTGGTTATGTTCTGTGTAAAATCTGAGAAAAAAGCCGTCTTCAATGATCTAGAAGAAGGTCTAGACTTAGATAAATGGAAAAATCACAATTTTTAGCACATCCTTTGTCAGTACATACAGGGCTTTATTATTTAATTCACTTTTTCAACATTTTATAACGTTTATTTAATTTATTATTTTTCTTCTCTACCCACAACAAATAGGTCTGTGAATTTGGCGGCAATGATTGCATAAAATCCCCATCAATTGTCGATAGAACAGCAACAAGATATGTCAATCGTTTGGTCGAACGTGTCGAATCAGTTTACAACTATCTCAAAAAACCATGTGATCTACCCGATTTACCCCTGATTCCCGAAAAGCCACCACCCGAGCCCGTCAACGAGCCCAAATATAAGCCAATAATACGCAAAGATGACAAAACTAACATAAGAGTTCATCCGAAGCTTAGCAATAAACTACCACAAAATGAAGACAACGATACAAATAATAAAAATGGTGATTTCAATAACGCAGTTGCACCATCAGAATCATCAGCAGCACTACATGAAAATGAATCACCACCCCCAACTGCGATTAAACGTAAAGTTATTGTCTTCGAACAGGATTCGAATGGTCAGACAAAAGTTAGAGTTAAATATGTTACTTAATTTTACATTTAAGTATTTATAGATCATTTTTCTGCTTTAGTTGTTTTTTTTTTGGATTTTTTTCAAATTAACAATTTCTATTTTGTAATACTCTCATAAAAAAAATAAAAAAAAAATCATTATTAAAAACAAAAAAATAAAATTTGGCATGATAAGATACATAAATTTATCATTAAACATATCATGCGTCTGATTCATGCCCGAGTTAGAAAATAGGGATAAATCTATTTAAACTACACGAAATAGAAGAAAAAAAGAATATTACAAAAACTCACACATTCCCACACATGAAAACCTTACAAGAATATTGCTAAACAATAAAAGGAAAATATTTGCTGCAAAAACACAAACAAAACAATAGAATTAGTTTTTAACAAAAAAAAGGAGCCCTCGAAAATTTTGTCTTTCTTTTCTTATTCTCTCAGTCTAGATAAAATGCTTGTAAAGAAAAATATGAATTAAATAAAACAGATCTATTTAAACCAAATTAAAAAAAGTTTGTGTATTAATTATTTAATTTTAATGGTTTTTTAGGACTGTACTCGATAGAGAATCCCCCAAGTAACAATCTACCTTGTTTAAGGTCCAATTTTTAAAATTTGGTAAGCTATAGCTCGCATAGAATGATCAAAAGGCTTACTTTATGCAAGTCAATCATTTATTTATATATTTTTTTGTAAAATAGCTTGTTTCTTGCTTTCATAAAATAGTTCTATGCGAGTCTGTTTAATTATGCCTTTTTAAGGCCTGTTTAAGGTATCTCAAAATTAATGTTTGAAGAGCGAAAAATAATAGCTTTAGTAAAGCATTCTGCTGGAAGTTATAACAAACATCTTCTATATGGCTTCTTTAATAAAGCCAAATATGTTTACGAAAATTTCGATGGTAGTCTGTTATATTTATGTAATTTGTGACTTAAACTTATGTACTTGCACAGCTTTTGCATTTCCTTTTTTTTGTAAACAAACAATTGTGTACAGCTTATGTATTTTCATAATAAAAACTTGATTAGTCAAGCAAACGCATACAATTGTATTTTCAGTTTGTTTATAGCAAACTTATGCAAGTGTTTAGCCTTTGCATTTTGTTAATAGCAGACTTATGCAACCGATAGCCTTTGCATTTTGTTGATAGCAAACTTATGCAAGCGGTAGCCTTTGCATTTTGTTAAAAGCTTATTTATGTAAGTTGTGCAGTTTCAAATAGCAAACGTATGCAAGTGTATAGCCTATGTATTTTGTTAACGACAAACTAACAATATTGTCCCGATTTTGCAACTATAATAATAGTTGGTAGGTTGTATTTATCTTAATAAAATGTTCTATTCTTTAGTTATTTTAGCACTTATAATTTTTAAAGCTAGTCAGTACAACCGATTTTATTTATTTAAAGGAACGTCCTTCTGTTAACTTAGAAAGTTTATTCAATTAGAGAAGAGAAAATACAATTTTGCATAGTCAATAACCTCAAATTCTGAAGTTTATACTTGAAGTATCAAGTCATTGAAATTTGAACAACCTATTTTATGTTGCGGATTAGCGTCGTTGGTTGAGTGCTCGATCAGTAATCAGAACAACGTGAGTTCGAATCCCGATCGGAAAATTCATAAAAGTAAAAGTTGTTTTTTTTCTAATTAAATTAAATTCTATACATTTCAGAACAAACAGAACAGCAGTCAAACCCCCCATATAAGGTGTATGAAGTACAGAAACAAAAATAATAAAAATTAAATTGAGACCAAGACATATTTTTCTTTTACAATTTAATTTAGTAGGCTTGTATAAGGCCTGAATGGAAAATCATATGCAAGCTATTTCTCTGCCTGCAAGTGAAGGTCTTATAGGAGTCAAATAACTTGTAAAGTGAAGCAATAGCATTTACAAACAGATTATTGCTTTCTTTATTTTGTTTTCATAAGGCTTTATTACACTGTTCATGGAAAGCTATTTACTTGCATAACACTTGTGATTGAAAGTGTTAAAGGAGTTGAATAGCTTCGGTAATGTGCGCCAAAATAATTTGTATAGGGCCTTATGTTTTTATTATACAAGCCAAGAAATAGCTTGTATTGAACCTAAAACAAGCTAAATTGTTAGTTTGGCCATTTTTGGGCTTGAAGCTATCATGAAATTTCAAAGAAAAAATACTAAATTACCTACATATGTACATAGATGTAAGTTTACACAACCGGATTTGTAAAATTATACAAACCACACCACACGCTGCAATCCATTGTGACAATGCTGTCAAACACATATGGTTAAGTATTGGTTTGATTTTGGTTTGATTTTGGTTTGATTTTGGTATTTCTTGAGGAAAGCTTTCCAAATTGAGAATTTGAAAAAGAATATTCAACATTTAAAATAAACATTAAAATTTGCTCAATTGGAATATTCAATTTTCAGAAAAATACAAAAAATATAGTGTGTGTGCGACAGCACGTCCAGAATGGAGATCATAAGATTAGCATCTGGTGTCTGGTGTGTTTGTCTGAGTTGACGGAATATGGAAGAAAATAAATTTTGTAAGTTCCGCTGAGGTGACATCTAGGTTTCACCGGTCAATCCTAAAATTTTGATCAACCAGGGGGTTTACAGTAACAAATCTAACAGATTCAAAGAAGTTTATTTTTAGACAGCGCCATTAATAGCCTTCTATTCAATTTCACATCGAATCCGTTGTGATCAAATGATCACATTTTTAAGATTCAATAAAATTGAGAAACACGAATATCTTGAAACTAATTCGATGACTGGTTAAGCGATCCAGTCCCAATCGTAGTGAAGATGGTAAAACCGTTTAAGTCGATGGGTAAGCTATTTTGCGATGTCAACGAAATAATCCTTAACTGGGTTCGGATTAAATTAAAAATTGCTTAGACTTTGCAAACAAAAACTGCAGGAACTTTTCTGGACACATAAACTACATGATTTTTGTATATAAGACTTGTTCGTGTTGAGCTTAGAAGAACGATGCACAAAAAAATTCCCGAACTCATTTTAGGGCACAAACAAACACTTTTCGGTTTGGTATTTTTCTGGGAACAACCAATATCAACTTCTGTTAATCGTTTTTAAATTTTTCAGTTCGAAGAAATAAGGATATGTGTTGTAGGTATAGCCACTGGATGGCATACAAATGGCAATACCCAGTGCTGGAACGATAACTACACACTGACTGTGGTTATCTTATGCCTTTAAATGGTAATCACCGGGCACTGCACAAATATCTTACTAGCCTAAATCTTATTAGCGTGAGTATTAAACAGAGGACAAAAATACCAACAATATAATGTTCTGTCGGAAATTCTGGCTGAAAAGTAGGCTACAATTTCGGACGAGTCTATCAACCACTCAAAAGAGTGAATCAACGGTGTCGTCAACAGTGGGTAGAACAGACCCCTTACGTGAGCTTTATGTACAAAAGACTTAAAACTGAGGACAATTAAAATTTTCAGTACTATAGATTTGGTTTTGGAAATAAAATAGTGGTGGATGAACCAGTGGGTTACTGGCATCGGATTATTGGGCATGCTGTCATATTATGGTAAGGCAAGGTCCCTGTCTCCCGGCTTAAGGGATTGTTTCATCGGATCTACTGAGAGAGGCACGAGAGGCTTCTGGTAATAGTTACCCTCAAATTGCAATGACCGGGATTAGAAGCAAAGTTGTAGTCTTTAAGCCGATAGGTTTTCACCAGATCCGCATCAAAGCCTTTTTCGAAAATATAACCATAATAGGGGCATGTGATCCTACCGAAGAAGCTTAAACCCTATCAATTAGGAGTTTTTATGATCTCCTCAACGGAGCCTACGAAGCCTTTTCGAAGTACGATGCTCGAGGACTTCAATGCTAAATTGCAAAAGGAACAATTCTTCGGTGGATTAGTTATTGGTTAGCTCAGCCTCCAAAAAACGACATCAAATAACAGCTTCTTGCTGATAGACTTTTAGCAACAGCTAGCAATACGGTGATAAGTAGATCTAGGTAATCAAGACTAATGATTCACAAAGTAACCTCGCGCTCTGAAGACGTTCAAACCACTAACGAAATCGACCATGCTAATCAACGCACGGTACGTGTCCAACATGTCTAAATCTAAACGTATATTTTGAGTGCCAGACCTTGACTCTGAAAATTTCTTTCAGAGATCAACTGTCGAACGAAAAGAAATTGCAAACCACTTAAAAAAAGAAATTCTTGCCACATCTGAAGTTTCCAGAGTCTACAGAGAGCACCTGACAGCTGTGTATTAACCTACCACCGACGTCAACAATCAGTAGTTGCAGTACCGTGATATCATAAAATAAGTATACCAAACCAGCGTTAGCTACCAACTCAGAGAAAGAACCCATGTTATGATGGAAAATACGTGCACCTGATGGATATGCAAAAATGCTGCCGCGTAAGAAACAGGAGCAGCGAGGGAAGAGTATCGAGTCAGGAAAAGGGAGGAAAAGAAGATCTTGTGCAAAAAAAGAAGACATACACAGCCTTCCATCTTAAGGAGATACATCAAAACGACACCCGAAAGTTTAAAAAAATTGGCAAGCAACTTGCTGCTGGGTTTTTGCCCGGGGCCCACGCCTTCGAAAAGGAGAAGATAACCAAGTCACCGAAGCACAGGCAATAGTAGATGTAATCAAACAGCTTTTCCAGCACGAAACCATGTAAGCCGAGTGATAGAGCCGGTAGAGATCCCACCTCAAAAGAATGAAGACCCAGTTCCAACATCCAATATCGAAGAGGCAGACCGGTTCTGAAGGATTACCTACGGAGCTCTTCAAATACCAAGACGATGTTGTGAAAGGGTGCTTCCATCAAATTATCAACCAAGTGTAAGGGTAAAAGAAAGCATACACAATAACTGGACGATCACCTCCATGTGCCCCATTTACAAAAAGGCAAACCTATGTCTTGTAAGAATTATCGAGGCATATTGCTGCTAAATGTCTCATATAAGATCCTGACCATATGTACGGTTTGAGCGTCGAAAGCCGTTCGGCAGCACTTTAATCGTCAAATACTAGTGTGGCTTCCAGCCCGGCAGATCGACCAAAGACCAAATCATCACACTCAACCATCATCTCTTCATCGACTTTAAAATGGCATATGATATCATTCACCGTAAGGAGCTCCTTTTGGTGATGGCCGAGCACGAAATTGCGGGAATACTGACCCAGTTGTGTGTTAAAAAAACACATGGTGCAATGGGACCACAAAGTTTGTAATTTCTTAAATAACGCTGCATCGCGTCGGGAAGAAAAAATTAATAACGTTTTTCTATATTTAAAGCGGAGAGTTGTGAAAAATCTTGAAAAGTTAACATGGCCTAATGTACAATTGGCGACGAGCTCTTAAGATTACGATTAAAATTAGGCCGAGATTTATAGCTAGCAGTGTTAACAAGCATATTCAATATCTGAGTTTCCTCATTTTAAACTTGGAAAGGAAGCTAGATCCACCAAGTTACGATGAAATTCAATCCAAAAACCTTCAAGATTAACTTTAGCTAATTTATTTAAAAAAAAAATCAGAATTGTTTGACCATTTAATTAAAATTAAATTCAAATTCTACACAGAACTTTGTTAAGCAATAAAATTCCAGGCTGTTTTTTGCTGAATCCCTCTTCAAAAATAAAAATTCCTAGCATTCCTACACCAACTTGTCTATACAAATACAGCAACTCCAGAAATAGTGCCAAAAGCCATTCAGTATTTCCACATAATTGTACCGCAACAATTCCCCATATCTTCGTGAACATTGTCCTACTTTTCCTTTTACAAACCAATCTCTACAACCATAGGGTTATACGCGTACTTAAAATACCCAGACACAAAGAGGCGAAATCTTATTACTACAACAACTGAATTTGGTCGTTGAGAATATAATTTTCTTACCATAACATGGGTTGGGTTGGGTATAGGTGCTGGAGGGAAAATATTTTAATTTCCACTTAAAAGAAAAGAAAAAATATCAGGCGAGGATACAAAACCCATAGCAATTGCTTTAGAGACAAACAAAATATAACAAGCACGTAATGACATCTTTTTCTCTAAAGTGTCATACATACATACATATTATAAGCTTAGACTCTCTAAGGCAAGAATGTAATTAAATTCGTTTTCGTTGGCAAAGGAGTTAGTTTTAAATTTAATATCCCTCCCTATATAACTAACACACCACACTTGTTCACCTCAAAGGACGACAACGATGACGGTGGCGGGCGGTGGTGGATGGTGGGCCGGCCGTGGTGACGTGAGTATTTGCCAGATTCATATTAAGGACTTCATAAAAGTGTAAGAGATGGGCTATGAAATTATTGTTGCCAGAAAAATGGGCGAAAAGTTTCTACCAGCCATATCATCAGGATGCACGAACACACTTAAGTAAAGGTATGGCGAATGCGAGCGCACTTATTTGGAGTATCCTTGGGGTAACATTAAACAAAAAAAAACTTGAAAAAAAAACGCATTTCATTTCATCTTCATCATCTCTCAAAGTAATGAAATAATAAGGACTCTAGATTAAATATTTTTAATGGCTCTCTTTCAGCTTCTATCTTTTATACTTCTACCAAAAGATGTGCTGGGGTTTCCTGTTAATGAGTGATTTATTTCTAGTTTGGAGTTTTTTTTTTGTCAACCTGAATAAGTATCCTTTTCTCTAAAGTGAGTCCAGTTTGTAGTTTAATATGCTCGTCGTTTTCCCTTTGAGCTCAAAAAGGATTCTAAATGACTTTTATTTTTGAAAATAGAAAACACAAAAAAAAACCTAAAATACTTAAAAAGCATTTCCCAGAATAAGTGAGAGGGAAGGGAATATCATGTTTTGAATGACTGCTCAAGGGAATAATATCCTTTCGATTTGTCTTATAAGTATTAGCATAATGGCTATGGCCAAGTGAAACAGGGAGGCAAGGCAACTCGAACAGAAACTGGAAAATTATCATATTTCCGCATATACATACATACATATGTTGGTAGATGTGTTTGTAAGTGGTTTTGTATAAGAAAAGGATAATAATTCATAGAAATGTGGCTGGATAAATGTTTAAGTGGAAATATATTGTGAGCATAAGACTCAACGTTGAAAGGGGTCAGAGGTGTTGGAATATAATACACACATAATTGGTTAGACAATATGACCTTTTTGACATTGAAAGAAGAAAGAAGTCAGCAGAGAAAAAATTGTTTTTCATAATCCGAAAATAGGCCGATGGAATATTGTTGTGGAAATTGATAGCTAAGTCATCCGAGATTATATTAAAAAAAATGCCTTAGCTGTAAGTGTTGAGTTTCATCCACCATTTTGCTTCAAAACGAGAGGAAGATCATTCACAAATAGTGCAAAAAGAATCGGACCTAAATGGCCACCCAAGGGAACTCATGAATTAGCTGTAAGGTTTTTTTAAATGATAGCCATTGAAATGCACACACTAGCATATAACATTCGTTTCAACCAATGTTTTAAGACCTTTATTATTTCTTTGAAATAAAAGTTTCTAAGGCTTAAGGCTTGGAATCAGTTATAACGCAATCTGTTTGCTTTTTATTTTAAAAGGAATATACACCTCCTGGGCAGTAAGATTTTAATAATCTCTGATTTGTTGGATTTGTCTTCACCCCGAATAACTATTAAAATATCCGAAAAATTCACTCTGTAGGGTAGACGTATCCGAATGAAAAAACTCTGCTATTTGTAGGGTAAAATGGGGTAAAAATATAAATAATTGTCCAATTTAAGAAATTCTATTTTTGTTTGAAAAATTTTCTCAGGAAATGGCTCTAGAGATATTCTTTTCAAATTTTGTTATTTGTAGCGTGAAATAGGGTAAAAATACAAAAATGTCCGATTTAAGAAATTCTTTTTGCGATTCAAAGATTATTTTGAGTGGAATATGTTTTTTTTCAAAAAATGTGTATTTATAGGGTGAAAGGGGGTAACAAATGAAAAGTGATATCCAATTTCAAAAATTCTGTTTGAAAGGTTATTTAAAAAAAAAATCGATTTCTAGAGTGAAATGGGATCAAAATAAAACAGTAGTTTTCGAAGACAAAAATTCTTTCTGTGTTGGGAAAGCAATAAAGGTTGGACTTAAAGGATCACATTTTTACAAATTTAGCCTTTCACAACATAAAGTGGGTTAGAACCCAGAAAGTAATACATTATTCAATTACAAAAAGGCAAAAAATGATGTCTTCTTTTGTAATTTTTATGCTAAATCATTGAAAAGATGTATGCGAATATGCCAAAAAAAACAGGGAAATGACTACTTCCTCCACAGACGCACAGACAGACGCAGACAGTATGATGAAACTTAAATTTTTGGACTCCAAGTCTAGTCACACAACTCGACATATTTTTCAGAGTTGTAAAAACTGCAGTCTTTTTAGTACTGCAGTTCATTGAATAAAAAGACTAATGGCCGATTTCATACAGCCCTTTTAAATATTTAACAGGCTTTTAAAGCTGACGTTTATTCCATACAAAATACGTCATTTAAAAATTTAAAAGCCTGTTAAATATTTGTGAAACCGAACATAAGTCTTTTAACTTGCAAAAAGAATTTAACTGTAGTATAACAGTCAGTATACTAAAATTCTGACTGTGCAGTTAAAAAAAGTCATCTTTCAAATCTTTTAACAAAAATACTAAGAAAAACATTTCTAAATAAAACGTTTGAATATAGTTTTCAAAAAACACTAAGGGGATTCATGCAACGTCGTAAAACACTAGATAAGTTTATCTGTTGGATAAGTTTATGTTTTGGTAAATGAACTGTCAAATTTTTTATAGGAAATGGTTTACACAAATTGCATAAAATTATCTAAGAATTTTGCTGCAGAAACTTATACAAATTTATTTGGATAAACGTCATTGGGACTTTTAGAATTAGACGTGTATCTAGAATTCTCAGCCATAACCATGGTTAGTGTAAGATCTTCTAAAATTGCATCCTCTTTTTCTTTCTGTTTATCTATTGTTAAAAGTTAATTTTACTTTTGTAACAGAAAATGCACAAACCATCATTTTTTCCGAATAGTTCTAAAATGAGTAAATCATTAAAGGCAATATGTTCATATACTTGCAGTAATTTCTGATTTTTGCTTATTTTTGGCATGTTTATTTTTGGCATGTTTAATTTTTTTAAACATTTTTTTAAAAATCCGTAAGTTATTCTTCCTTCATCTTGAGTATGAGTTTTACGAAATGCATAAACGCCGCGCCGTATTGAAGCTATACAACATAACTTCACTCGATTTGCTTTTGGAAGGGCTAACCGGGGCTGATCCGTTTAACCTGCCACCTTTTGAAGAAACATAAGATCCAGCTTCTTCAGATCCAAACATTATATCAGAGGCGTTTTAATGATGACTTAATATTAATTTATCAACTTTTTAATGCTCTTCATTAATTGATGCTTCCTTAGCCTGTATTGGCTTACTATAGCAGAAGTTTTCACTATCTGCGAAGATTTTCTAAGATTTTGACTTAAAATAAAAAAAAAACTATTAAAAAAAAACAACAACAACATCCATTTTTTTAACTAGATTTTTCTTTTATTTTATTTCGGTCTTAAATACATTTTTTTCAATTCATTGGTTTAAAAAAAATAGTTTCAAACTCAAAATTGTTTACGAAGTTTTTTTTTTTTTTAAGTAGGTAGATACTAAATTACAAATCAACAAATTTTTATGGAAATTTGCAATTTTCCAATTTGTTTTTTTTTTTTTTAGAAATCAACGATATCTGCATATGTATATGTAGGTATGTATCTTGATATTAAAGGATTAATTGGAGATAACTCAGCTTTAAAATTTATTCTTACTTTTTTAAGTAGTCAAATATTTTCCTTTCCGGTTTATGTTAAAATATTGGGATTTTTTTTTCTATTTAAAACATCATTCACAGTATAACAGTTTCCTTTTTATTTTATAAATTTTCAAGATGCAAACCTTAAAAAAATTTCGACCATTTTAAACATTTTTCGAGAATCTGAGCTTTTTTAGGCATTTATATAATTTTTTTTTAATATTCAAGGCTTTTTAACGTTTGTAAGAACATAAACCAAGAAATTCCATAAATGAAAGAATGCGTATCTTAGATTACAACCAAGTTATGTCCCAAAAGCTTCGTTATGAAAAATAATTCCCATAATTTCAACCATTAAATAATTTTACCATAAAAAGATGCAAAGCTTTCCCATACTCGTGTAGGATTAAATTACAATATTTATTATGGACTACACTAGAGAAATACCAATTTATAACAGTTTATCACTATTGGAAGTGGGCGCTTTGCACGACTTTGAAAAAAAAAACTCTGGGTGTCGCAAGTATGCCCACTGGTGGTGGCGGGGTACCCTGGCCAATTACAATTACTTGTAATTGAAATCTATACAAACCCTTATTCAATTATTTTTAAACGAACCTAATTAAAAAATTTGAATAACTAATTAAATTAATTATAATAAAATTAATCATCGACAAACCAGTCATGAACCTTTTTTCAGCAATTATTACACAAAAATGTAATTTATCTGATGCTTTAGTCAATAAAACTGTTTTTGATATTGCACAAATGGCTTGCTGATATCGCTAGTAAACCTGTAAGTGCATCAAATTGGGAGTTTCAGAACTATCATAGAGAAAGAAACGTCTCTGAACAACTTATGAAAATGCCCACTGGTGTTGAAATAAGTGTTTGAAAGGTCAAATACTCCGTTGACATTTTCGGCACCCGTTGAGAGCCTTTCTTCATTTGCGGGAATTGCAGCTACTGCTGTACGACAAAACCTTAAAGACACCAACTTTAACATGTTAGTGTTGTTGAAGGCTAACCAACTGTTCTGCCAAAAGTTGTCAAATAATGTTTTTCTATTTTATAAAGTACTTAAAAAAATAACATTACTTTAGTTTATTAGTAAAAATGACTTTTTATTCACTTTCAGTGTTATGTTTTATTAATAAAAATACGTAATGAATTACAGTCCAAGAAATCAATTACCTTAAATGTAATTAACACAGTACTTTCCTTCAAATACTTTAAAACTCATTAATAAATATTTTCACATTCCTGTAAGTGAATGGAAATGTTTTTTTTAAATTAAAATTACGTGTAATTGTAATGGAAAAAGTTCAATTACTTATTACTTATAATTGAAATGAAAGTTTAAATAAATAACAAAATGTAATCATTATTTCCCAACAATGACAATTGCTTTGTTCATTAAAGTTTAAATTAAATCGCTAGAGTCGTTATTGGAAAGGACGAGACTAGAGACATGCCAGTTTTTAACAGTTATAACAGTTTTTCGCCATTAAAAGTGGGCGTACCTAAACTCTGGGTGCCTGAAGTATGCCCGCTGACGGCGGTGGGCCCTGGCCCTGCGGGGCCGCATGAACAGTTTTTTTATAAACCAAAATTGTTATAGTTGTACCTCCTTTTGGAAAATATGAAAAAAATAAAAAAATTGTTGTTTGGAAGCTACTAAAACAAAATTTCAAATTTTCCCTTTAGGGAATTAGATATAAATGCGCTGTACCGAATTTAAATCAAATCGACTAAATCGTTGAGGCTCTAGCTCAAATTATTACAGTGGACGAACGGATGCAGACATACAGACCGTAGGACGATATAACGGAACCCACTTTTTCGAATTTCTCGATCATCGTAGTGTTAGTTTTGATTACATCCTCCATATTTTTTTTCACACGAAACCAATACTTGCCCTATAGAGGAAGTTAAAACACGAACTTCCATTTATCATTTATATTTTCAGTCTTTATCACAGAAAACACGGCAACACTTTCTCAAGTCTTTTTCCACGTATTCAACCAGCAAACATTGTAATACAGTATACAGAGTAAAATTGATGTGTACAATAGTAAAGAAAAATTCATTCATCATTTAGTGTGTGTTAAGAAGTTATCAGAGTTAAGCGTCAGTTCAGTTATAGCTTTCATTGAGAACCATCATTGAAAAATGTAATTGCTTATTTTGAGAGAAATGAGAATTATTCAAATCAATTCAATTTATTTACAACGGCGGCTTTCAAATAAGACATAATCTTTTATAGAACCTTGTACTTATATAAGTTAGATCGCTTAAAAATTCAATTTGAGACAAAAAAAGATGAACGGAAATAGCTTATGAATAATCAAAATTAATCAAAATAATGTTTGAGGCAAAATCTAGTTTAATAAAAAAAAAAAAGAAATATATAACTTACAAAATTTTTCAAATGCAATGGTTGTTCCTCTGACAAGTTAAATGGTCTACAGAGATATATTTCGACATCGCCGGTATGAAGGTGCAACATGACATTATGGCACACTTTTTGGGGGGATCATTGATGAACGTGCAAAATAATATAGGGCCCAAGATTGAACCTTGCGGTACACCAACAAGCAAGTTCATTGACTCAGAAAAACCATCTCTTCGACTACGGCATTCTAAGTAGTTTTTAATTGATGGTACCGATCTTCTATACTCTCTTCCTCTACCAAAGTAAAAATTCAGCTTTTTACACAAAATTTCTTGATTAACACTCTCAAACGCCATGAAAAAATATAAAAAACATAATAAATATATTCAATTTATCCTGATCATACTGAATTTTAATAACATCAAGTTCCTTAACCATTGCTGTGGAACAACTATGATCAAGACGGAATCAGGATTGTACTGAGTTAAACAAATTATTTATGCTAACGTGGTTAGATATCTGATTCGCTAAGACTTTTTCAGAAACCTTTGACCGTTAGGGTAAAATACTTACTTCAGGATGTAACCTTCACGAAAAGAATTGAAAAGAATTTGTATTTGTACATGAATATCCATGTCACCAGAAGAGCGTAAGACACCAGACACGATAACCCAAATAATATGAACCTATTATTCGAACCTGCTTAAGAAAATTCAAAAACAGGAAAAAGAATTACAGAAAAGGCTAAGAAAAAGAAATAATTAATAAGTTATAAAAATCAAACGTAAACAATTAAAAGAAAAAAGAAAATATAATTATAAATAAAAAATAAAAATATCCCGGCAAAAAGAAATAAAATTTCCAATCATAACTATTTGTGATCTGCTCCGCTTAGTATCATCTATCATGTCGAAGGAGTAGTAAGATTGGAAAAAGTACTAGCGTCTGCGTCTATCTTCATTTATTTTCATCACTGGTTTTCTTAACAAAAACAAACCCATTTTTGTCTCTCGCTGATAATGAAGCAGAATTTCATGTCGCAGCAATGAACTCTGTTGAATTCTTTTTTCAGCAGGAGAGAATAGCCAAATGAGAAGTGGGCTATCATTATTGGCGTTCGCCGTGTCCAATAGGAAGGCATCAAAGTTAGGAGTGAGCAGATGGTTAAGTTTAGCAGCAAGATTGATAGCACTTATAAATACATTCGTGGCTAAACCACAAACAATAAGATCACTTAATCGTTGCACACGTTGATGATCTTCCAATTGCACTCTCATCGAATTATCTCTTTATCTCCGTTACTTCACTCTCGCCCTGAAACAAGTGTTGTTTCAGTGTTGTTTCACTTATGATTTATTATATTATTTTCGAGTTCTTTTAGAGAGGTTTACAGATTGACCAGGAAGTTTGATTCAAGTTTGGCAATAATTAATAAAAAGATCATCACCTCTATATTGACATCAAAATAATGACTGATTTTAATTTCTAAACGTCTCAAAATTAAGAACTAAATTTTTAAATGATAGCTTTAACTGGCTTCTTATCACATGTCACAGGCCAATACACATTTATAAATAAGAAACACTAGTTAAAAGAGGAATAACTTTGAGTCGACGTTAATTGTCATTTATTAATTTGGTGGTAATTATATAAAAAAGGATGTTGGTATTTCGGACGTTAGTACCGTTTGACAAGTTAAAAAATATGCACGACTGGGTCGCACGAAGTTGCTCTTATGCGCGATCACATTGTGGTTCTATAGTCTGAAATAAATTAGCTATGGGAGTCTATATTTTATCCATTTGCAAAAACTTAGTTTAGTTGCAGGTGGTATTATGTGAGTATACAAAAATTAACAATATAGCCTAGTGTGTCACATATGCAATATGCATACAAGGAAATTATATTATTTAAACTGGTAAATTGTTTTAAATCAACAAAATTAGAAAGAAATTGATTAAAATACTTTACATCTGTTTTACCCCAACGCGATGTACACCATCTGATTTCTTATATAAATCCTAATTTATGAGAAAAAAAATTTTGAAAATCGTAGGAGCGGTTTTAAAAATAATTAATTTTGTATGTATAAAATTTCGTTAACATTTTTATTTTTTTTAATGTTGCGTTGAAAATTGAACTGCTGAATCTGCTCCTAGTTTTCGAAATATCGAATTTTCAAAAAATAATTTTGAATTTTTTTTTTAAAAATCCAAAAATCATTTTTTAAAAATTGATACTCACTTTTATTTATATTTGTTACAATTTCTGTATAAAAAATCTAATTTTATTCGGTTGATCAGATGTTGTGATAGTCGAAAATCAAAGAGTTCTATGAGAGGTACTGTTAATTAACGTAAAATATAAAATTTAAAAATTTTGAATCGTACTAATTTTAACACACAAAAAACTTTTATCAAAATTGTAGGAGTCGTTTTTGAGAAAAAAATTATTTTGCTTAACGGTTTTTAAACATTTGTATGGGAGGCACCGTTATTTTTGGGTATTACAATAACTTTTGTCAAAAATCTTCTAGAAAAAGTTAAAAAACTGTTATTTACCAAGTTTAATAAAAATCGACCAAGTCGTTTTTGAAATATTGAGTTTTCAAAAAAAAAAATTTAAACTTTTTTAAAAATCCAAAAAAAATTTTTTTTTAATTCTGGTACACAATATTATTTAGAATGTGTCAATAATTCTTCATGAAAAAATTGATCAGAATCAGTTCAACCGTTTTCGAGAAAAGCGAAAATCAAAAAAATGTTTCTTTGGGAGGTACCATTAATAACCATTTTTCGGAACCATTTTTTTATTAAACGGCAACTTATAACTATTTAAATTTATTGAGTTCTTAAAAACAAATTCGGTAGCGCTGGTTTTGAGAAAAATCAGTTTTTCCTTTTTGGCCAAGAAATTTTGTATGACAGCTGCTGTTAGTTTTGGTCCTAAAAAAAAGAGAATAAAACGGTTGGGGGGAATGTCCAAAAAACGCTAGGTACCAAGTTTAAAGAAAATTGATCCATCCGTTTAGGTGTAGTCGAACAGACAGACGGACGTTTTTGAGAGACCCACTTTTTTCGTCTTCGCTATCATCGTAATGTCAAGTTTGATCAAAATCTCGAGTGCGATTTTTGTACGAATTCATAACTTGTTTCATAAAGGAGGTTTTTGTATATCAACTGATCCAATAGGTGTCGCTGCATTCAAATAACTAACAAATTCTTTATTTATGTATTCAAAAGACTCATATTCATAATATATGCTATTAAGTGCGTCAATAAAAATAACCAATCAACGGATTTACCCTTGCAGGAACATTTATAAATAGTTCCATTATTCTGATTTGATCGCTTTCTTCAACGCGACGAAGTGGATCTAGGCTTAACTTCTGAATAAGGCTGTCTAAGGATATACCACTTTCAGACCCATAAGGGGTATCCGCAATGAAACCAATTTCAACCCACAGGTCAATACGAGTTTATGGTATCAAAATGGCGTGTACTTCAGTGCTAATTGGGTCATGAAGCTGATCTGCTCCGCGGCCGCAAATAGTGGTCATTCTAACTTCATGTAAGGTCGAACTAAATTTATTAGATTTTAGTTATACAATTATACCGCTGGTGCCAATGGCACAGTGGATGTACCTAACTGCTTATGTGAGGGTTTCAGCCCTTTTCAATCAATACCTTAATTTTTCAGCCCACTGTGCCAGCAAAAATTCTTTCCTTTATCCTTCTATTCCTTCTAACTAGTACCGTGTAGTTCAGGTTACGTTTCATTGACCTTACGCCTTGCAGACATAAATGTACTTTAAATTATTATTAAATATATTCGTATTTTTATTTTCTCTAAAACCAACGATAAAACAGTGGTACTCTCGGGCGTATACTCACTTTTTTTTATTTTCTTGAATCTTTAAATATGCTTTTCGTTGGTAGAGCATCGCTTGAGAACGGCTCAACCAATTTGTTTCATTTTTTCAAATATTAGTAAAAGTTTGAATATGGTTTTGACGAAAAGTAAATTTGGACAAATTTCCCGAAAAATTGTTAAATTTGGGAAAAAAATTGAAAATGCTTTTATCATGGGATTTTTGTATGAAGTCGTGAAATATATCCACCTGTGCTTCTGGTTGTGATGAATCTGGATTTACAGAACATAAAAAAAGGTTAGTTCTAATTGCTTGAAAATCGATCTTTTTTCGGTCTATTTGACTTAAATCCGTAGTCTTTTAGTTTATCGGGTATAGATGTTCAAGGAAAAGGCTTCTCAAGAGCTTTAGATTTATTGATGATCCCTAATTAAATTTCAGTGCCACGAAAGAGACTAATGAAGTCGGTACTTTTACTGACTCGATAAATTGAATGAAGAAACCATAATAACATACAAATATCAGAGTGAAGGGTTTTTTTACCCGACGATTGGAATTTTAACCACTCGCAATGCGGTCGCCTCATGAATTTCTGGATCTAGCTTTTCTGTTCGCCATTTTGTAATAACTTTACTGAGTGGCATCATATTTTGTCAATAAGAATAGCAAAGAGTTAAAAGCAAGTTAATCAAGTAAACTGTACACAAAAACATCTGGTCGCCATCACCGATTTTTAATCTTATGCCACAATATAAAATTTTATAAAAAAAAAACCATTTAACTATTTATATTTTTCAAAAACTTTTCAAAAAAATCCATTTCAAATGGTCTAGAATTAGAACAGCACGGTGTGTCATTTATTTCACGCGGAATACGAGCCATAGAATAGGCAAGTCTTTCAATGCAAAATTTGGTTGGCTAAGTAATGTATCTCTCCAAAAAAAGCAAGTCTGATAATTCATTAGAAGTAACTATTGACATCAACAGACAAAGCCCCCTTAGAAACGACGCCGAAAACCCCATTTTAGCTATCTTATCAACTAATCCGGCACTGTGAGCTAAGAACAACGTTCTTAAAAATATAAATAGAAAAAAAAAATAATTTCAATGCAAAACACACAACAAGAAAGTAGAAAAAGATTCGTCAATCTGATTTGAAAAATAAATTGACGAAAGAAAAATCAAGAAAAACAGAACAAAATGGGTGGTGGTGGAGATGGGGATTGGGGATAGTGATGGTGAAAAGTGGGTTTCGATATGGTATGGAAGGAGGAATAAGAAAAGGAAAAAAAAAAACAGAAAAAATATTGATAGAATTTCATGTTATTTCATGGGTATAAAATGCGGATAAAAATTTTGAATTGTGTGCGGGGGCTTTATTGTGTCGTTTTAAATAGGATAATGCTTCACAATCTGTCTCTTCATCTCATTCTGCTTGTTGTTGTTTTTTTTTTTTTTTTGAAATTTATTTTTCCAGCTAGAACCCCATCTATTTTAGCATCCATGAGCTTTGTCATTCTTAAACAACGCTGCACAACGATAGAGGAGAGACATTATAATCCCTTTGTTTTGCACTTTGTGGCATAAACAATGTTAGTTCAAGTGAAAAGGAAGAAGAATCCTTGCGCTGCCGGCGCGCGGTGGATATGAATCCCACTAGGTTCTCGTAGTAACATCATGTTATAGTCTTTATCTTATTATACCCATACCTCTGTTACGTATATCTTTTTAAGGATATTCATCTTCCTTCAATATCTGTTGATGGCAGCAGGGGGGCCGGAGGAATTACACTGAAATAAGAAGTTCAATTGATAATGGTGTCGGAGTAAAAGTGTCATTTTCCAGTGACATTTTGGTCTTGCTTATTCCACATCATCCCCTGGGTACGCTACAAGGATACACATTTTTTGCGTATGAAACTGGTGTGGGGTGGTTTGGGATCTAAGGACTTTTTTTTGCTGACTTCTCGATGTCATATTATCGTTGCACGTGATTCTCGTAACGAAAGCACAAAAATATATAAAAAAAAAACGTTAAATCTCCTTTGTTAAAGATTATCCTGGAGATGTAAAAACCAAAAAAAAAAAAGTAAGAAAATCAGGTCAACATGCTTGATCCTCTCAGAGGCAGAGTGTGGATTTGGAGCACCACTCACATGCGGATTTGTACGAGTGTGCGTGTAGTATTTGTTTGTTTGTGGTGTATTTACAGGCGCGGCGCAGGCAGCACTTGAAGCTGCTGCCACCGCAGCTTGCTTCTGATGCTGCCCTTTGAGGTTTTCACTCTTCTGTGCATCAAGGGCTATACACAAGTATAGTGGTGTATAGGGGATGCAAGGAGGAGAATGGGGTAGTTTGTTGTCAGTTTTTGCGTGAAGCGCAGCATGTATGCTGATGACATCATTTGACAGGGGGAGGCGGGTTGGTGGATGCGATAATGTGGTTTGGGCGGTGAATGGTGGGTTGGTATGGGAGTCCTTCGAAGGACACGATTTGGATTCGGAAATGTGTTTTCGGGTAATGTTGACATAGCTGGATGTTGATGATAGGTTGGTGGTTATGGTGTGTGCGGTAGGACTGGAGGTGGTTTTACATTTTGGTTTTGCGATGGTTACGCTTACATTATACTTTTGTCATATAGCGTAAAGCAGAGATATCTACCCATAATAAATGTCAGTTGGTTTTATTTTTTCTTCACACAGGTAGGTAGGGTAGGTATATTGTACTGGATGCGATGTTCATGGAGATGAGTGAGACCCACTTTTTTTTTAATATATGTGTACCTATTCAGTGCAGGAGTGTAACTTTTTCTAGGTTAACAAGTTTTTGATTTGAGTTAAAATAAGATGGACGTTTAAATGGTTAAATGTGTAGAGAAGGAAGAGGCATAATCAAGGTTAGCAGTTGACTGTGGGTAAATGGGGATTTATTTTATTTAAGTTTTTGTATAAGTATTTGAAAAGGTTGTATGCTAGTATTGGTGTATGGAGATTCGGAAATTTCAATTTTGAGAGAAGCCACGCATTTTTATGGCGTGGAGGTAATTACTGCAAAGGTCAGAAAATATAGTTTTGATTCCCAGTGAGACTTATGTTTTTTTGGAGCGAATAAAAACTACTTTAATGCAATTAAATGCTTTTCTACGGAATCTAATAAATAGTACAGAAAAAATAATTACCATGATTAATTCAATTGATAAAACACCTTAATTTTTTAAATGCGTTAGAAAAACATACATTTTTAAATATTTTGTTGCTTCACAAAATAATTTGGTCTTCAGTTTTATAATCATTTAATTTTCATGGCATAACATTACCAAAGATTGCTAAAATTACAGCGTACCATGTCCAATTATCCCGATTCTCGTGAAAGCGTAACAAGGTTATACTGGAGTTAATTAAACATTGAGCCATATAGCAGAGACTGTTTTAAGGAAAAATCTGAATTACCAACAAATTAAAAAAGTCATTATTCAAAGGTATGAAACGGAAAATGTTCGTGTTTATTTAAAATCTTCATTTTCATTTCGAATAATATATATATTCCACTTTTTTTTTTAATTCATTGGAATAGATCGAACTTTATTTCGAAGTTGCACTCGTACAACATTTTCATCGTCCTCACAATTACTAAATATTTCCTTGAAATGCGGTTGTTTTTGTGGGGTTTGTCTTGGTATCGATTGAACGATTTCGATTCAACATTGATGAATGATCTTGGATTCCAATTTCCCAGGTTTGCTAAATTGAAGTAGATATATAAATAAAGGGTTTTTCAAAAGGGACGCTACAAAAGTAGAGCAACAGGGACAGCAAACGACGCCATATTTGTTGGCGCTCTTTTAACATTTCTCTTCAGTAACATTTTAACATTTCATGATAGAAAGATAAACGCGCCAACAACGTGTCAATATTAATAAAATTTACTACCGAAATTCGGAGTCAGTGGCCTCAACGTTAAGAGCGCTACGTCCAATTTATGGTCGTCATAATCGTCCTAGCAGATCAACAATTGAGCGTCTAGTGGAAAAATTTGAATCCACAGGCAGAGTACAAAATGTTCCCGTCCCAGTAAGACAAAGAAATGCCCGTAGTGTCGAGAAAATTGCTGCCGCTGAGCATTCAGTTGCAGAAAGCCCAAATGCGTCTCTCACACGTCGTTGTCAAGCGTTGGGCATCTCTGTGACGTCGTTGTGGCGAGTTTTGCGAAAAGTTCAAGGCCTACATCCTCACAAGATTAAATTGACGCAAGAACTGAAGCCGCTTGACCACCAGAAGCGTCGTATGTTCGTGAATTGCTGAGCAACAACTTAAAATGATTCGGATTTTCATCGAAATCATCTTCAGCGATGAGGCTGAATGGCTTCGTCAATAAACAAAATATGCGGTATTGGTCAGGCAGCAATCCACACGTACTCCATGAGTTATCATTGCATCCCGAAAAAATTACGGTTTGGTGTGGTTTATGGGTCGGCGACGTCATTGGGCCGTACTTCTTCCGTGATGATCAAGACCGGCTGTTACTGTGAATGGGGATCGCTACCGTTCAATGATAACCGAATATTTTTGGCCCAAATTGGATGATATAGACTTACAGGATGTGGTTCCAACAGAACGGCGCCACAAGCCACACAGCGAATGTCACAATCAATTTATTGGAAACCAAGTTTGGAGAACGTGTAGTCTCACTGGTCCAGTCGCTTGGCCGACTCGGTCGTGCGATTTGACGCCGTTAGACTATTTCCTGTAGGGCTACGTCAAGTCTATGGTCTATGCGAACAAGCCAGCGACGATTGGTGAACTTCGTACGATTATCGAACGTGAAATTGCAGCAGTATCGGACGATTTATGCTTGAAAAAATTGGGTTCAGCGTCTGGACTTCTGCAAGCGTGCCCGAGGTGGCCATGCAAAAGAAAATTGAGTTCCATACATAATGGCATCAAACGTACTTTCACAGGAATAAAGAATTTTATTGATATCCAAAACCATTTTTGTTTTATTTAAAAAAAACTTTTGTAGCGCTCTTATTGAAAAACTCGATACTTGTTCTTAGACTCGATGCACAAATTTGGTCTTATGTTTGTTTTCAAGAGATTATTAGCACTTTATGCATCTTTCAACATCCGCAGAATAAGGCTGCGCGCCTTATTCTGCGGATGTTGAAAGATGCAGCCAGCACACTTGCTAACATTGTTATCAACTCTTTAAAATAATAGTATCGTTCAGCTTCAGCCAGATATTGAACAATTTTTTTGAGAGTCAATTTGGCCACGATTTTTTTCTGGCAAAAATCATTATACTGGAGATAAAGCGCTGCCAAATCTACATCTGCTGCAGTTAATCTATGCAATTTGAGGGGTCATCGTCAAATAAAGAAATCCTTAATAGCAGCCAAAAGTTCTTCGCTTTTACATTGAAATGTTGTAAAGATACGACTAGTTTTTCGCTAACATTATCACGGAACTCATCGGTTGTACAACCATCAATTTCGAAAGTTGACCGTGACCGTATTTCTTTATTCAACTCGATATTATGCAGGAACTAGTTACCGTCAATAATCACAATATTACTTTTTAACTTACTAACGCAACCGGATGAAATTAAAAGTCTTTTGCAATTTTCAAGAGATATAATAACATTTTTCACGTCAACGGACATATGTATTAAGGTTAATGAATCACCTAAAAAAGCAATACTACGTTAATTTTAAATATAAGTCACAAAAGAATATTATTCTCTTGACTGCGCATCAGTATTTCTTTGAAAATACAATGCAATGGCTCGCTAGTATTACTTCTTCATTAGTATAGTATTAATTCAAAATGGGTAATGCAAAAAAGATAAATAAAGAGCTAATTATAGGGTGTAGTGCAAAATAGTTATTACCATAGAAATATGATTTAGAATTACCAATTTCAAATAGTAATTACTAGAAAACATAACCAATAGCACTTAAAACAGTCCCTGCCATGTAGATTAAACAGTGCTATCGGTTTAACAGTAAAGTAGATTTAATTGTCAGTTCAACAGGATTTCTGACTTAAGACATGTTGTGATGATGTAACGTTTCTCTCTGCAGTGCAAACATAATATAAACCTATGTGGTCAAATTTCCTTACATCTCACGAATTTGCTTCAAATTAGGAACTTTTATGTCAATACCTAGAGGAAAAATTCTAAATTTCGTTTTAGTTTATCAAAAGCGGGTAGCTCACACTACTACACAAAAATATAGTTTTTTCTTTTAAACGTAAACATAAATGGTCAACGCGTTGGCTCTTTGGCGTTACCAGAGAAGTCGTTAATACAGTGTGAACGTAGTCTGTGTCAAAGGATACAAATTTGACGATCATATGACTTGATCACATATTCAAGCTCTGTCCGTTGAAGTTTTGACAAGAACAGGGACCCAGGCCCCTTAAATATAAAATCTCAAACTTTCAATTTTTCAATGCAATACAGCCCTAAAGTTCTAACGAATTGCATCATTTTACATGGTAAGGAACTTCATGGAATTTATTAAGAATTCTAAAGAAGTGGATGGATGCCAATCTTTGTGAATGTAAAACTTCAAGCTTTAAACGTTTAACCTTTTAATCTACTAGAATTCCTACCAGTCTACCTATTTTAATCCTTCTACAACAATCACCAGTTCTCCATATAAAATGAACAAAACATGGGCAGATACCACGTCCCATAAATGGAAAACCTCAAATTTATTCTATAACGAATGCACTACACCTCCTATCATAGTGCAAAATTACAAGGTTCTACGGTGTCAAGAAGTGCTCTATATTTTGATTATCTGTCAGTCAGTGAATCAGTGAGCCAGTCAGTTGCGGTTTAAGCCTACACCCGGTGCCGAACCTGGACATTTTGCCGCCTTAGGCAAAAAATCTTATTTTGCCGCCTCAAATAAAAAAAGAAGATAACGACAACATTAACATTTATATAGGGTTTTATTTAATAACAATCAAAGGCTTTCGACATAATACACGCTTACAAAATTTTGAAACTAAAATGCTACTCTCCGCGGTTTCATTTTTGCACATCTTGTAGCAAGTTCTTCTTCTTCAATGCGACTACGCATGTCTATTTCAATTGAAATAGTTTCAATACCGGTTAATCGCTCTTGGGTCATCGTTGAGCGAAGATAGGTTTTTATAAGCTTAAGTTTCGAGAAGCTAGCTTCACGTGATACAACACTTACAGGAAACTTTTATAGTATCTTAATGCCGTTAATAAATTTGGATACAATTCAAGTAAGAAATATTAAGCTAAATTGTTTAGAATGGATAAAAGTTTGAAATAAACAGCAGAAGAAGTTTGTTTAAATATAAAGGGTTTTCCAATAAGAGGTGTTATTTTGATATTCAAAGAAAAATGGCATTTTTTGAGATAAATGATCGGATGTTTATTTCATTATAAAGAGGAAGGTATGCCGTTAATAATGGAACACAACATCAGCCAAATGGCCGCCACGACCACGCTTACAGGACCATATCCATTTCATGAAATTTTCCATAACCAAATCGCAAAGTGGCTGCCCTATGTCCTCGATAGCCTCACGAATTCCATCTTTGAGGTCTTGAATCGACGCTGGGCTGTTGGCGTAGACCTTATCTTTTACGTGGCCCCAAAGGAAGAAGTCGCAAGGTGTTAAATCACAAGATCTCGGTGGCCAATTGTGATCACCTCTTCGAGAGATAACATGGCCCGGAAACTTTTCCCGTAAAAGATCGATGGTTTCATTGCTTGTGTGACACGTAGCGCCGTCTTGTTGAAAGTAAACGTTGTCCAGATCAATACCATCCAATTCCGGCCATAAAAAATCATTAATCATCCCTCGATACCGCAATCCATTGACCGTAACTGTTCCTCCAGCCTCATTTTCGAAAAAGTAAGGTCCAATGACCCCGCCGGACCATAAACCGCACCAAATAGTCACGCGTTGAGGATGGAGAGGCTTTTCAACAATAACTCTTGGGTTTTCCGAGCCCCAGATGCGACAGTTTTGCTTGTTGACGTAGCCTCCGAGGTGGAAATGGGCCTCATCAGTCAAGATGATTTTTCGATGAAATTTCGGATCATTTTCATGCATTTCAAGGACCCAATCAGCAAAGACACGACATTGTTGATGATCAGCCGGCTTGAGTTCTTGTGTTAACTGAACTTTATAAGCCTTAAGACCCAAGTCTTTATGCAAAATATGGTGTAATGACGTTTGTGGAATGCCTAGTTCCAAAGAACGACGAGGAATGGACAAACCTGTGTTTTCTTCAACACTTTGGGCTACAACAGCAATATTTTCAGTTGTTCTTGAGCGGGTTTTATTCTTCACATCACTTACTTGTCCCAACAGCTCGAATTTGTCCACCAATTTCTGTATTGCGGTCCGACAAGGTGCCAAGTTTAGGCAAGGCGCTGGCAAGTTTTCGGTAAAGAAATCCAGAAGAGAAAAACATGGCAGGACTTTGTGTCCTGATGCGCAAATGACAAACTAAATGTCGTTAATTACTCTACATACATGGTGGTCCGTCAAATGAAATTTTACCAACTTTTTACATTGTTGTAATATAACACTTCGCTTTACATTTATACTGGTAACATCTTTAGAGGCTTTCGAGGTGATCCTAGACAAAGAGCAACATCATGATTTATGGTCCGTCAGATAAAGCCTTGAATTCAAAAAAATCAAACCCAGAGCGCAGTAAAATCATTATTGTCTATGGTGCTCATCCACGGTTTCTTATATATATTTCGGTTTGAACCGAGTGTGAATTATAATTTCACAAAAAAAAAGTATTATTAATATTTTCTTATTCTTATGATTGGCTCTTTTTCGAGTCGTTGTTAACGGTGATTCGGGATTGCTTTGTATGCAATTTAATAAACGGCGGCGGTGAAGAAGAGGGTGTAATGCATCATTACAAACAATTATTCAGCGTTTTTAAGGAGTATAGTGATTCATCTCTTGTTGACATGTCTGGCAAGTCAGCATTACCACTTCAAAATTTTTAGGATCCAATAATTGGATTAATTGTCATGAAAGTGTAGTGGAAGATAAAAACCTTAAAAGTGCATTTTTTTAATGAATGAATACCACAGCTTCAATTTGCCATAGTCATTTGACATAGAATTAGCTTAAACAATTATCACTCAATGTCTTTAAATAAGTTGTTCCATAAAAAAAATTGTCGATTACGAATTCAGATTGATTTGGTTTTGTCATTTTATTTATGTACTTAAGTATATGTGTCATTATTAAAAAAAATCTTCATCCCTTGATGCACTTTTAGAAGTAAAAAATGAGCTTGATGAAGTGACCGATTCGCTTTAAACTATTTCTACTTTTTATGAGTGATTAGTTTTGAGTATCTTGAACAAAATTTTTCGCACACGTGGGGTGTGAGGGGTAAATCTATCGAAAAATGTAAATCTGGAAAATTTATTTTAAATCAAAAACTAAATCAAGTTATTTTGCCCAATGGAACTCAAAAATTGTCAAAACCGTCTGTTCGACAGATTGAAATAAAAAATAAATTGATTTATTTAACCAACGGAAAACCCCTCTGAATTCCATCAAATTATGGCTACTATGCCAATAGATACAAAAAAAATAAACAAAGTTGACATTTAATCAAGCCATTAACTGTCAAATTCCATCGGAAGGTAGTTAAGATGCTTTGAAAGTACAGTCACTAAACTACCAGACTTCATATGGCTCTCAACGTAGTATGAGAACAAAGCAGGTATTTCAGACACATATGGAGGATGTCTATCGGACAGAAAGGAAATGAATGAATACAAAAAGTGAAGTCCAAAATCCCATTTAGGTAAATATCTTCACATCAGCCACGTAGTACCCATCACATTTATCTGATAAAATACTCCACAGTCAATATTAGAACATAACTCAATCGTAAATATTCAAACATGCCTCAGATATTTTTGTATCTTTCAAAAAGCCAACCACACACATAGGTATCAAGGACATATGTATAAATGTAGGTAAAAGATAAAAACACATACAAAAACCCCTTAGGCCACTCAGAGAGCGGCTAAATCCAATAGACTCTGGGGTTTATCGATTCATCATCCTCGTCGTCGTCGTCGTTGGGAAATCTAAACCTGTCTCGATGAAAAAAATGTTTTTTTTTCAAAAGAGATATAGAAGGTATATATATATGAGTCTGTGTATGTATGCAATGGCTTTCATTTGGGAAATAAAAATAACATGAAACTTTTTCAGCGAAAATTAGACAGAACTGTTTTTTTTTTTTCAGATTTGATTTTTTTTTTTTGTATGTGTCCACTTTGGATAAAAGATAAAAGTTTTGTTTTAACTTTTTGATGTCAGACAAAAAACGAAACAGCTTAAAAGGCTTTTGAGGGATTATACTTTTAGAATTTAATTGAGGCTACACAGCATTTGCTAATTTTGGGCAGATCTGGAAAAACTAACGATCGTTTGAAAATTAATTTTTAAGGTCATTATACCCTTTAAAGCTTATGAGAGACTCTTTTCAATAACTTTTTAACTTTAAGATCAAGAGCATCTTGACTTTTGCTTTCTATTTGCAGCTTGAATTTTAACTATTAATGTGGTGGGTGTTTGCTTTCACAGGGAGTTTGTATTGCGAAGATGAGACTTAGGTCAACATTTTACTAAGCTCAATTTTTCAAATCGATCAATGAAGTCATCTTAGTTTCAGAATTGAATTCAAGTCGAATATTCAAATTGCGAGTTAAATCGAGCTTGACTTTAAGGCCAGGCGCGCACATGCAACTAAACAGTTTGGTTGCGATTTTGAGCACTATGGGATTATATGAGAGTCCGCGCACATAAACTGGCGGATTCTCATATAATCCCGAGTGCTCAAAATCGAAACCAAACTGTTTAGTTGCATGTGCGCGCCTGGCCTAAGAGTTCATGAAAAAACAGCGCCAAATTGAATGCCACTTGGGGAGCTTTCGTTTGGGTATCCTAAGCAGGTTGAAATTCAGTTTTTTATAAATATCTCGAAAACTATTTATTTTTTTCAAAATGTGGTGAACAAAAGTATTTTACAACTTTACACAAAAAAAATTGCCTCATTTTTTTCGTAGGAGCAAAAGATTTCGAGAAATAATTGCACAAACGTTAAAATGCAATTTTTTTTGTGATTCATTGTATAATTTTCCACACCATAGCACAGCACTGGGATGTAAATCGGTCGCATTTTTTTTTTTGAATTACCAAATTCAGTTACTCGATTACATTTCCTAGTTGAATCGGAGTAAAATTAGACTTTTGCTTCAAAAAATCCGACAGAGCTGAATTTTGGTGGTGGGCTTTGTTTTGGCGTCTTAAACACATCCTTTAAATTAGCCTTAGTTTCAATCCCTGCTTTTGATTTATAGAGTCAGAGTGCCAAAGGGTTAGAAGGTACACTGGGCGCGTTCACGTACCTACGTTTTTCTAAAAATATAAGTACTGTTCTAACCAAAAAAGTGTTATAATCTTTTCCACCTTGAATGTTTTTTTCCAAAAATAAAAACAATTTACAAAGATTCAATAGTTTGAAGAGCTTTAAGCTTTTTCGAGCCAATAGAAAAGGTTAACTTCTGGTAGAGGCACCGCTCTGTATGTGCGTGATTAGATTAGTTGAATGATGACTGTCCTTTGGAATATGTTTTTGCAAGTATCAAATAGAACACTGAGAGTGTTTTGATTTTATCATTTTACAGACCATATAACGACATCAGCACCTTGCCTTTGGTTACGACTTTTGAGGCCATTTCTTGTAGCTATATACCTATAATTTACTGTGTTGTGATTTTAACTGTCATTTGTTGGATATACGTCTAGCTGAAAATTTCGTATGTATCTTTAAGACACTCAATCTGAGTCCTGTTAACCATTCCACACCTAAACTCTTCAACTATCTTTATCTTTCTAGCGATGATGATAGCGTTTTGCTTTACACCCAGCTCTTGGCATCATCTGGCAAAAAAGATTTACTACAAACATAAGCTCCGCCAACTAGTTTCTGGCAAAAAGTTATGCAAAAACCTGCGGTATTGGGAAGCAATCTACGAGGTTGGCTGATCCCCATCGATTGTGATGCACTCAAAAGAAGTTCACCCACACGCAACAATCCTTCAATGTTGTTAAAACTATTGATTTAAATATTGAAGGAGACAAAATCGATATCAACGACTCTCTCAACTTTGTAAGAATACGGTAGGAAAACATATCAATTAAATCAAATGCTACTGGCCGTGACCTCATAGAACCTAAGTTCGTAAAATTATTGCTCCCTTATATACTGTGTTTTATAACTCACATATTTAATAGCATAATAACCACATCTGAGTTTCCTTCAGAATGGAAGAGCAAACTCGTATTGCTACGGAGTTTCGGCCAATCCCCATTCCTCCGTTTCTTTCAAAGGGTCTTGAAAAAAAAAACACTCTGAAGCAGATACAAAAATAACTACCTATCAACTACCTGTTAACTACCTGTCAGTCTGGTTTTAGGCCAAAATTTTCCACTTCTGAAGAAATAAGATCCACAATGCACTGTGATCGCATTGCATTTCTGACGCTCTTACACTTCTCAAAGGCATTTGACACTGTTAACCATTTAATTCTATGTAAAAATCTGCGAAATTCCTTTGGATTTTCCTTAGAGTCCTATAAGTTAATTCACTCATACCTTAACGGCAAGCAACAATGCGTGGTGGCAAACGGTCATTCACCTATTTTTCTCAATATTTTGAAAGGAGTGCCACAGGGATCTATCATTGGTCCAATTCTCTTCTCTCTTTACATTAATTAGCTTCCACAGGTTGTTAAATATTGTGTGATTCATCTTTACGCTGATGATATGCAGCTCCTGATAAGTTCACCTTTTACTGTGAAGAATGATGCAATTGCATTATTCAATGAGGACCTTCTTTTCATTTCACGTTGGTCTAAGAAAAACCCTATAAAATCTAAAGCTCTTCCCACCTATCGCAAAATCTTTGATTTATTGGTCTCAAACCCATTTTGAAGCTTGAAAACGAAACCATTGAATATGTCAGCAGTGCTAGAAACCTTGGGAAAGTTTTCAATCGTATCCTCACATGGAACGACCACCTAATTAGATCAATTGGAAAAGTCTATTGTAGTCTCCGTGTTCTTCAAGTCACTCGAAGTTTCGACAAAAACTAAATTTCTTCTTCTAAATTACTATTTCCATTCTGCATTGCAACTCTGTTTTGTTGTCAAGAGTATATGGTGCAGTATATTGAATTTTGATGCCTTCATGCCTAAAATAATTAATTATTTCAGTATTAGTCAGGGAACCAGAAAAAATGCTCACTCGTGAGTTGCTCGTGAGTGTGTTATTTCAAATACGCACTTATGAGAAGCTCTAGCTCACGAGTTTTTAGCTAGGAGCATTATTATTTTTGCTCTTGCTCACGAGTGCTCGATTTATAAAAACTCACGCCATGAGCCCTCTCATAATGCTCGGCTCTTGAAGAGCGAGTCGATTTACTGCTAGCGAGGAATTAACACTTTAGAATGATAACACACTGATTAATTTTTTCGTACAATTTGTTGGCATTTTTTTTTGTCTTTGTGGTGGTCTATCGAATTAATTAACTGAGCACTTTAACTCATAAGTGCGTGCTGTTATGAAAAAATACATACTGTTCACCCCTACTAGTATACAAAACTAATTATACAGTACACTCTGCTTAAAAGAACCTCGAAAATACACATTTTGTGATGAACTAATTCAATTTTTTCCTATAAGGTCCAGTTTTTCAGTGCATGAGACTCCGAGTTACATCCGAATTAGTTAATCCTGCAAATACTTTAACTAAAAAGTAGTTTTTTTAGTGGAGAATTAAATTTAACTCCTAAGTTGTCAAAAATCTATCGAAATCGAAGTGCGACAGTATAGAAATCAATGTTTAGCTATTGAATTCGAAATGGCGCCACTATGAAAATCACCTTTTCCATTGTGTCGTACCATGATTTGAATAAATTTTTGACACGCATCTTTCATAAATACCTATTCAGCTAATCGAGAGTTAACTCACCAAATTTGTTGAGTTAACTTGGGATCTACATAAGTTGACTGAAAAACATGTATCTTGGGTTTAACCCCGAAATTAGGATATTATTGCACTGAACAAATTGGCGCCTAAGAGTGTTATCCTAAAAGCGGAATTTACCTACGGAAAAAAAGGAGCATATTTAAATTCTAAGATAAAAAAAACAATCTTTTAATGTGAGCACTTACCTGCGTGGTTCAGTCTCGGCTCAAGATTTTTATTGACCGATTTCGGGAGATTTACTAAAGGGTTCAAGTATAGGGCTCAAGCATTTAATTAGCTTTACTATACCATACATTCACCTTGAACCATCGTTAAGCTCAGGTAATCCGCCGAAATCGAAAAGTTAAAATTTCCTAAATCAAATGTAGTATGAACCACGTTTGTAAAACTGGCCACTATGAGATTTTTTTTGGCTTACTGCCAATTTAATTAACAGCCGAAAACCTATTCGTTTAAATAAACAATTTAAAGAGGTTAAGCTTATTACAATTTCGGCTTACACCTTAGGCGAACAAATTGTTTGTCAATTATTTTTCAAAAATTTAATCATTTAAGCTTTAAAGTGAAAATATAAATGTATCAAAAACAATCGAAATCCACTGATATAAGTAATTTATTTGATTCTCATTGTTTTTTATTTAAATATAAATATATTTTTATTTAGTTGTTGTTGTTTGCAATTTTATTGTTTTTAATTGGGTCACTCTGTCAATAATCTGTAATGAAACAAGCACTTTTTTGGTAAAATTTCAATATTTTTTTCCAATTAAATTCAATTTAAAAATTCCCCTCGATTGAGTATGTTTTTATTTTTTTTTATTTAAATTTTTGCCTCTGTTTTCACGCCAGAAAATTGGATTAAAAAAGCGGTAAATTCTAGATACTCTTTGCGATGATAAATCAATTTTTTCCAGCACAAACACCCAACGATCAATGACCGAACCCAATTTCAACCAACTAGCTGCGTGTATTTTATAAATAATGACAAAGGGATTTTAAAATCACTGCAACAACAAATTTAAGGAAGAAATAAAAATATCCTGGTTGCAGTGGAAACAACACAGTGCTACCTAAAGGCCTGAACTTTTTGTTTATTTTTTACATTTATTTATGATTTTATTTTTGATTTTACCCGAAAATGTCAATACAGTGACAGTTTGCAATGGAAGAGTCATACAATATCGAGTGCATACAATCTGAGTTTACAGTTTAATAATCCGATTACGGCAACGTTCTATATATATTTTCCAACGATTTTCTGTCTTTCAGTCTTCAGATTATGTGATTCTGTTTTTTTGTCTTATTTTTTTTTTTATTGAAACATCAACAACCACAAAGCTGAAAGGAAAACCATTTAATTCAACAAAATATAAAGGCTCTGTTCGGTTGCAATTATTTGCTAATTTTATGAAGCTTCATTTGATACCAACTATCTGTTCTGGCGTATAGGCGTATAGGACTAGATTTCAGCATAAATAGAATAATTCCATGTTTTACAAAGCTACCTAGGGACAAAACATACTTCAATATCCCATAAATATGCATCAAAACATGATAGTATGATATTTCGTCAAAAACTCCATCAAATTATGCTTTTCCAAGGCGCATTTACAATTATGATTGCTATAGCTCTTTAGAAAAAGGAATTTGCGCTGCCATAAAGCCCAAAGGCAACATTTCACCTCCTGAGCGCCCCAAAATTTTAGAAGTACAAATTTTCTTCCGCAATCGCTCAGTTGTAGTAGTGAACTATTTGGAAAACAAACTTAAAACTGCCAAACATTAGCATCTGATGTAAATACACTCATTAGTCATCCTGTATCGTGATTGCCGATCGGGAATCTATTGACAGTCCTAAAAAAATGCCAGATTTCCCCAATTACAGAAGAAATTCATGGGATATAGAATCTACATCTTAGGACTAGGTGTAGAACGATGGTTAAGCTCGGGCAAGTGTAACAACAATGGCGAATGGTTTCTGCAAGCCAAGGTCTTTGCAATAAGAAGCACCATGTATAAGCATAAAAAGTGCTATAATCCCAGGTGATTGATCACTTCAACTAACGGATTATAAGTTGTCTCTAGGTCATCTAGGTGGAGCAGATATTGGATTGACCTGGGACCAACATCTGTTATAGTAGCTGCCGCAATGATACGTACAACTGCAATTTAGTGATTGCAAGAAAACGCCCAAGTGGTTAAGTTCAATTCCAATACACTTAAGGATCTCTCAGTGCGTTAGCAATAAAGGGATCACCATGCACAAGCCATTGTTGTGTGCTGAAAGAATATATACGGTTGGTAGCTGGGAAGTAGAAGTACATATGGCTTTCCGAAGGAACTTGGGTAAGGACTGATGGAAGGAAACACCTCAAAGCTAACATCGCAATTTTCTCGTCAGTAGGAAGGAATCGGTTAGAGTCTACTTATTGTATCAAGATGAGATAAGATCACCATAAAGGAAGGTGTGATAAACGTTTCTACATGAATAGAATGGCTACAGAATTGGAAGTTGGTAGCGTGATCGTCATACAGAATAACCAAGCAGCTTATTGGCAAGGCTAAATCCGGTGTAGTATTCATCAGAAGGTCATCTGCTAACACTTTGATATTGTTTTCATAGAGAAAGAGAGCTTCGGATTGATAATTCTCGAGGTCTCTAAGGAAATTGGAGAGGAATTTGTGTAATGTATTGTCTTTATACTTTGTTCAATTTGAATGTGCAGTACATGGAAGATAGGATATTTGCCTTTCACCCATACTATTATGGATTTCAATAAGCTATCCCCACTTATATGGTTGCCGTAGTGAGCATTTAAAATTGCCGCAAATCTCACAAAAATATTGCTATCAAAAGCACTAAAAAAGCTTAAATCCTGAAAGTTACATAGCAAAAACCAAAGAAAATGCCATAAGAATTTCCATCAACTAGGCAATGGTAACTCTGATTCAACACAATGTCGATAAGGGTTGGTTGCAAGTTGGCGATCAGTCTACTTTCAGCTTTCACCCGGGGAGTAGATAGGTCATGGTGGGATATACGTGAGCTCAAAGAATATTACACAAACAATTTAAATGTAAGTCAGTGATTTTGTTTCTTATTTCAGTGGCAATTTCTTAAGTTAAGGTGCCGTGCAAGCAGCAGCAGGCACCAGTGTGTTTGAAAACGCTTTGCCATAAGCCCTGTACTGCATATTCAAATTGAACAGAGTATAGTTGGCAAGATAATGGTAAAAAACACCTCGAAGATACTCTCGATGCAGTACAAGCTGGATTCTACACTCAACCGGTCTGTTTCAACCAAACCAACACCTTGCTGATTATCATTCAGCAGTTAAACTGGTCAATAGAAAAATAAATAATCTTGCTTTGTGTAGAAGAAGCATCACCAAATAATACAGAGAAAGGTTATCAGAGGAAATTGAAGTCCAAAAGAGCCTAGACAAGGCTGTATACTTTTATCAATTCTTTTTTATTAGTGAGAAAGCTTTGATGACTCGAAGTCACACCCCCCTTTTGCGAACGCTGCCGTATCCTTATCCTCGCACCATGATCTCCAAAAAATGAGAACATGGTTGGAGAAAGAGTGAAGCTGAAATCATGGAGTAGAAGATTAAAACACCAAAAACCAAAAGGATCAGTTTTGGAACTCCCTATCGATCCTATTGGATATTTCTAGACAACCAGTTGAGGTGGTAGAGAATTTTTAATACAAGGAGAAAAAGATATCAAAAGCCGAACGAGGAAAGCAAAGGCGGCGGCGTTCAGAACTTTTTCAAAAATATGGAGAAACAACTATTCAAGCTTAAAGACCAAGTCTCAACAGTTTCACTCAAATGTCAAATGTTAAGTCCATGCTGATAAATAGAAACACTACTTAGAAAGTGCTCAGAGGGAAGCTTTTAAAGCTGGATTAAGACCTTCAGTTTTATCGTCTGTGTACGTTGTTCGTTATTGGTCGTACGCGGAACAACTAAGGTCTAAATGATAACACCGAACAACGAATGAACACCAAATGAAGAATGAATTAATTCAAAGTTTCATTGAATTTTCGGTGTTCGATGTTACCCGACCAGCGAACAACGTGAGTGTTAATGCGAAAATTATTTAATCGAACATTCTTTTCAATGATGTGGAATGAATTGGGACACTCTCCACGTTTTTCTTATTATTACTTTCTAATTTTACAGATAGAAAAGTGTGAAACTAAGTTACGAAAGATTAATTCTAGTGTACATTCATTAACTCTTCGTCCAGCTGGATCTTTTCTTTTTTTTTCTTTTTCACTTTTCACTGTTAAAAGCACCGCCACTGCCAACAATGTGTTGTTATCCATTTTGCTGTAAAGCCTAGTACGCTGCTGATGCGAAACGAAAAATCGCATACAAAAATGACACAACGAAATCATAAACGAAAAATTTCATCCGAAATTTCGAAATTGATAATTGTAGCACATTATTTGGAGAGGTCTCCGCTCTTTTTTCGAACTCAATTAACTGCCCGGACCATTAATTGTGTGCGGAAAAGTGACATTTGAGGTTTGTTCGTGTTTGTATTTGTTGTTTCATTCAATACAACGTGGCTTTCGGTGATTTTTTTGCGCTTGTGTTAGTTTTTGTTTTTTGCAAATGCTGACGCTTTCAATTGTCATTTTTTCGCTGTGGTTTTCATAAGCATTTCGCTGTCGTATTGGAGACCACCGAAAAATGTCGTTTCGCATCAGCAGCGTACTAGGCTTAAAGAACGAACTGAATATAAAAACGGAATAATCTAGATGCTCCTTCGTTGTTCGTTGTTTTTAGGAAGAACGAACAACGTTCACTGAATGAAGAACGAAGGTGTAAATCCAGCTTAGGTTTGTTGATATTGTGTTTGCGAAAGATCATACAAATTTTCTGGGTCAATCTTTTGTCTGGAATTTTGGAATGCTTATGAACCCCATAGATACTTTTAATCGAAGTCGTAAGTGGCAGTTTAATTGCATTGTGAGGTTAGTCCGCTATTATACGTCATGGTGCCTCAAAAGGTTATGACTCATTTCAAACATATTGAGTGCGATATCAAATGCACGGAAACCAGTGTAAGAGCCATTTCATACACATAGCCGGCATCGGACACCGATTAGCTGATTTTTTTTCAACAAATAAGTATACTTTCACTTTCACCCATACCCGGCATACATCCACTCAGTCTCGGCAGCCAGCTATTGCAGTGAGCGAAGTTGGCAGCATTGTTCGGCGATCGGCTGCCGTCGGTTGTCGTAATCGGTCATCACGCGTAAAATGTGCCATAAGGTTTACTATACCAAATGCTGTTTGGCCGATGTCGTTAACCGTTTACCGGCCATGTGTAATATGGCTCTAAGTTGTCTGCGAAATGTTTGACGGTTTTTTTTGACGTTTGACTTTTCTCTTGTTCAATTTTCCCTATCGTTTCAGTCGTTTTCGTTGCTGCAAGACTTGTATGTTTTTTAAGAAACTGAGCATTAATTCAGAAAAAAAACAAAAAGAACTGTCAAATTTGAGTCAAGACTGAAAAGTCATTGCATTATAGCGCATGGCAAGAAATCGAGGCATCGTGTAATAGCTGACTAAGCGATGCAATGAACCCACTCACGCAGACAGGTAGACCATAGACAATTGGGACGACGCGACCGAGAAGCGGAAGCCTATTGCCTTGAATAGGAAAAGACTTCGAGGGAGCTGAAAAACATCAAACCTTACAGGTAAGAAGACGTTAATAAGTATGACAGTACTTAAAGGGAAAGATACTGGAAAATAGGGTTAGAGTTCGAGCGAGCTGAAATAAAACGCACGGGTGGTCCGAAGACGTTTAAAAGAAAGAATGAAAGTACATCAAGTAAATTATCCCAAAGAAGTAATTTTGTCATTAATCCTCGATGCCCTATTTTTCTTCTTGAAGTCTTCTTGCCTTCATATTGCTTCAAAATGTAATTGAATTTTCCTTGAAACCAATACCGTATCTTATGGAAATGCATATTGCATATATGTGCATGAGCAAAAGTGGTCAAATGGGATTAAGCGATCTACCGTTAATGTTTAAAAGTCATTTCGATTTCGAGCGAGTACCACCAACCGTCACGTTGATTTTGACAATAACTGTAACGACTACTCGTATACTCGTATACAATTTGGCTTTATTCGTTATTCCCACTTATTATCCCTTAAATCGATTTAATATCCTCTCTCTGTGTCTGTGGGTCCCTGATGGCATTTGGAATGTGTTGGCTTCAGTCAGTGTTGAGAAAATATATGGCAAGAACATAAAGTCATCATCGCAGACTATAAGGAACCAGAACTGGGTGTTTTGGCACACTTTGCATAGAATCTCAAGCTTAATATTTACATATACATATGTAATGTATGTCCATCCAGAGGGTGAGAATGATGTAGGAAATTAAGTTCGACACATTCTAAAATATATACACATGTACACCATTTAAAGATGAACATTTATGTATGTGTGAGCAATGCAGGCTTCGGGATTATAGGACCACAGGACGAGTGTGAATTCTAGACCGTAAGTGTGGCCGCTTCGGGGATATTTGCATATAAATCAAGAGTCATTGCTATCGATGGTAGTCTCTATGGGTGCATATGCATCACAATCCTTTTGATGTTGTTGCGTTCGGGTATGCTCTGAGATTTTCTAAAGCGATATACTCTATTCGTCCGTTTGTCGAAGTCATCGTCGTCGTTGTCGTTGTCGTTGTCGTTGCAGTCATCTCAAATGCTGTTAGAGAAAATATTTTTGGGCATGATATGGGTTAAGACCGAAAGGACCTATACGAGCTATGAGCTACGAGTGTTGGAGCTAGCTTCATGATGCATCATGGCCAGGAAATGAAAGTTGAAAATCGACAACACAGTAAAATACAGTGTATATATGTAGGCAAGCACAGACTCCTTTCCTTGCGCCCTATTCATATATCCTTTTTAGCATTCCTAGAGTTATTCTATTTTTTTTTTTTTTTTCATTGAGAAGAGTCCTTCACCAAGTGAATTTGTGTGCATGAGACGGGATAACACGATAGGATACGAATGTACAAGTACATACATATATGAAAACTAGGTTAACAGAGAAGCAATTATCAGGCACATCAGAAGAGAAGAAAAAGGTGCCTCTGGATATTGTGTGAAGGAATTTGATGAAAGGTGAATTTTTGGCCTCAATGCGAAACGGACAGGTGTTTTACAGTTTTATTCCAAGTAAAGACTTCAAATGCGCATGAGATTTATTTTCTTTTTTAAAAAAGTTTTTGGGGGGCTTATAAAAAGTGATCTTAGTTGATATGATGAGTGGTGATTTAAAAAAAAGGCTCTAATTGCTGAAAGAAGGCGTTTGTTTACTTTCAGTTTTATGTTGGGTGTAAATACGACTTTTCCATTCACTGGACCATCAGTTTTGATGATTCAAAGAGAGATTTTTCATTTTAAGATTTGAATGATAAACATGCAGTAAAGGGTTTCGGACAGGTTAGTGTTTTATACCAGGTATACCCTGCTCTCTACATATTTGAGCAGGAAATGTGATTTCAATGAAGATTTAATTTAGAAAAGGGTGTTTGTTTTTGAAAGATTTAAATGTCCAAAAAGCTTTCATACGTATTGAGTTCGCTTTTAAACATTTAAGACATTTTAAATCAGTATAATCAACATGGGAATGCTATACAACTAACCAGTAGTTAATAATAAACAAAGGAATAATCCAAATAATCCGCATTAAATTATTAATTCTATACTCAGTTTGACAAAAATTGTCAATTCAGGGCTTGAAGGGAAGCTTTTCTTCAAATTAGTGGTATGTACCTGCATGAACTGTGACTATACTAAAACAGAAAAAATTGACGTTGAAAATAATACCACACAACCGACTTACTTATAGAAATTGTTTCTGTAATTCTCCACATTATTTCTTACATTTTGGACTTTTTTTTTCATTTTAAGAAATCTCCGATTTGCGGCATTCTATATATGTACAAAATTCGGGCTTGGTAGTATGAGGATTACTAAAGATATTTTTCGAATTCGGTAGAAAATTGTAGGTCCCTCACAATTCTTGCAAGCAAACAACACGCACCACGGCTGGAAAAAGCCTTACTATTGTATTAAATTCTGTACTGCAACAGTTTTCAGTACTATTTTAATTTGTTTGTTAAAGTCAACTTATAAATTGTTAAAGATACCTAATACCAAAATATACTTCATACGGCAGAATGAAACAGTCATTTCCTTTGAAATTCTGCAATAACCACTCAAGTTATGGCAAGTATATTTTAAATTCAATGAAATACGTATCTAGTACTATGTTTTGTTTTTTTTTTTTCGTGTTGAAGTCTTACTCGAAACTGACATTTCGATGATCGAGAACCAAAAACTTTTCGTCATGCATTCCTTGCCTCTACTTCGATCGTGTCGCCTCGGTCTGTTTGTCTGCGTATCCAGGGATCCTGGAAGAGGAGGATACTTATTCAAATTTTTATTTAAACAAGTCTAAAACGAGAAGCTCCTTTAACACGAATTTGTTTTTTTTTAAACTTTCTGAAACTTTGCTGTAAAGAATTTGATTAAACTTCGTTTATGTTGCATCTAAAATACAAAGGTATTTAATAATACAAACGCTAATTAAATACTATGACTTATAATATATGACTATAAATAAATGGACTTGAGAATTATGAATCCAAAGTAGCTTTTAATGCCTTTAAGTCTGTTTTGGGTGTTCGACCCAAAGATATTTTTTTGCAACCAATAGGTTTTTTTTATTTCATAATAAAATAATCACAAAATTAATTTTGTAAATTTGCTGAAGTGTTACACAAAATGCAAAAACTGCGTTCAAGATTTTTTACTAAAAATCTATAAAATTTTGGAATCTTATAAGGTCTGTTGCACCAGATCGTGAATACCTATTGTGCTTCAAATGGATGCCACTTAAGAAAGATAGGTAGTTTTATATTTAATGATTTTAGAATTAGACTTTTTAAGAGCATTGGACCGCAATCAAGGCAGAATGAAAAAAAATTGGTACTACTGGACTTCTTCAGCACCATTTTTTTCCGTTGATTTCCACCACTGACACGCACACAGGAATTGTTGAGAATTCTACGTCACTGAGCCCTGATTCTCCACGAATCCACAAAAAATATATTTATATTATGCTTTGTCTTAAAAGAGCTTATAGTTACAAGTACCCGGCGTGCGTTGTTACCACAAAATGCAGTAAGTGGCAAACTGTTGAACCGATTTCAACCAAACTTAACAGAAGCTTTCGGTTCAACACCATAGACTGCCTAAGTGCATGAACATTTGAGCTCCATCGGTTCTAAGGTTTCAAACTTCAAAATCCAACGAAATATATACTCCTTAAAACAGCTGTATCTCTAGCCAAAATAAACGAATTATAAATTAATTCGTAAACAATTGGTGGTAGCACCTTTAAGTTGTTGTTGTTGTTCAAAAATTCAATGAAATTAACGAAATAAAGAATGGTCAAGTCTAATAAACTGACATTCTAGTATGAATAGTACAATAAATAATAATAATATACTTCTTTTGGTTTTTGCCATTTTTGTGTTTCTTTTCTATTCCTTCTAGCCGGTTGAAGAGGGCTATAGGTCAATAAAAGATTTTAAGTTATTGAAACGTTTTGAACGATCTTCATCAATTAAAAAATAAAAACAAAAATATTGCGTGTATACATTACTTGGGGAACGAATCCAAAGTAATGTAAACCACCAATACTGAAAAGAAATTTATTTTAAATAAAATTAAAAAGGTCACGTTAGTAACAACTTTTCCCTTCTAAAGTTTACTTCAAATTTGATACGTATACGTGCGAGCTATAGATATGCATAAACATTTAATTTTCTCTAAAATCATAAAATAGGAAAGGATTCTTTTTCTTTACCCCACTGCATTCTAAAAATTTGCCACTTAGTTCATTTTCAAAGTAGTACATTTATGGCCAGCTGCACCAAACGCTTTAAAGTTTGTATTGCTTCGTTAAATTTTAAAATGGCATTTATCGGTTGCACCAACCAATTTTCATTTTAATAGGCCTATAAACAGGTCAATAAACTAAAATGCCATTTTCCTCCACATACATTTTAAGAGCAATTCTTAACGAAAATACATACATATGATAATGTTTCGCGCGGGTTATGTCAAAACCTCAAATTCCCATAAACTGGTCACTCTAACAATAATCATTAAATTAATCATATTACAATTATTTTCCCAGCGGAATTGCAATGCATAGAAATATGATATGGCGAAACATTGCAATTCCGTTGAATTCAAAAATAACAAAATCAAAACGAATTTATCCACAACAAATTATGTTGCAATTTAATTAATTACAATAATTTTCTCAGCGGAAGTGCAAAGCATAGAAATACGATATTGCGAGGCTTTGCAAATAGGCTGAAATAAAAAATAACAAATTAATGCTTCATTTTAGGTTTTAATGAAATTGTAAGTCTAGTCTTTAAGTATCATTGAAAGAATAAAGATCAAAAAAATCAAAATAAATAAATTGTGTTTTTCTACTGAAAGAAACATACATCAGTCGCGTTTCACCCTCCAAACCCCATTTGATGTTTTTAGATGTCAAATTAGAAAGAGAAAAGACAAAGACAAATTTTGGAAGACCTCTATTGAAATGGATGCCGAGGATTCTTATCTTCATTTGGATTATCTCTGGATATGTACCTACATATGTACATATGTGTATCTACAAATACAAAAATCATTCAGTTTTATTTGACAGAAAATTGAAGAATGAAGATTGCAAATAAAAATGAACGAAAACAAGAATGAACAGGTAAAATTTATTATATTTCTTATTAAAAATTCTCCCTTCTATTCTATTCTTCTATTTTTTGTTTGACGTCTTGAATGTTGTTCATTTTATTTTATTTTAAAAGTTATAAAAGAAATCTCAATAGTAACTTACACAAAACAATTGCCAATTGAAAATAAGTAACGGTAGGGTTCGAGTTATTGACATTACTCTCGTATTGCTATCTCACTTGCAATAATGCAACTTTTTCGTTCAGTTCTAAAAGCATAGGGGAAAATGCAGGGATGGTTGGCAAGCTTTATTTCACCTAAAAAATCTGTCAAAGACATTGGGCAACCTAGATTAATTTATCATTCCGATAGATTTAAATAGCATTTTAGCAAAAACTGCTTTTAGTGCATTTTGGTGCAACTGGGCATTAACCTTTCAAACAATACAAATATTTTTTTTAAATTTAATACCTTTTTTGTTGTTACCTCATTTCACCCTATAAATAGCTAATTTTTAAATCTATGACCACAGGCAATATAAAAAATGGTTTCCGATTTCAAAAACTTTATGTTTTTTCCAAAGTGTAGCTGTTTATAGGGTAAATTAGGGTAAAAATGACAGGATATTTTTGTTAAAACTTCTTTTTAAGAATGGTTTTGTTTTAGGCAAGGTTATACTTTTTGTACATTGAGTTTTGAGTTTAAACTTCGAGAATGGCTTTAGGGCTTTCAAAATAGCTTTTTTTATTATTCAATTATGTTTGTTAAAATTAAAATTATGTTTGTTATTTTTAAGTTTCTGAAAACATTTATTTACTTTGATTAAGAAAAATTGCCTGATTACCAAATTTGAAGGTCTGTTCGTCTGTAGTTTGAAAGAATCTGCAGCCCACCTGATATCCATACAAATAAGTATTTTGCCAAATTTGTCGATACTTCGATACTCTTCAGAAAACCTTAGAAATTATTAATCTCATTAATGAAAAAAAAACATTAAATAAAAAAAAACGACCGACGGCAACACAGGACTCAAAACTGTCTAAACCATCACACTGGAGTCAGTAGTTGCAAAATAACAGCTCAGAATGTCTACAAATTTCAATGTTTTTTTTTTGATGTGTAAACATCTATGCTGGCGGTAGAGTGAAAAAAACGTGAACGTTCGTGTGCAACGTTACGTCATGCAACGTTACGGTGTGCAACGTAACGATCTGCATACTAGGATGGGTGCGTTCAGTGAAAAAAATCTTAGGATCCCCTTCAAGCAAAAACAAGTCCGTTTTGGATCCGCGCACGTTGATGTTTACACATATTAACCGTGAGTCCCGGCACTCACACAATTTTATTCTAAAATTTCCTGATATTTGTAGACATTCCGATTTGAAAGGAAATTTCTCCGACTTATGCAAAATGTTTCTTTTATTTTTCATTTTAATGATAAAGTGATATTTCATTTATTTCTAATATTTCTTCAAATTCGGAGAAAATTCCAATCCGATCGGATACTATGATAGGGGTATTGACCTTTGACTGTTTATATTCTGGTATTAATTTTAAAGTTTATTTTCTCATTGAATTTTGGAAAATACAAAACAAAGAAGATACAAAAATATTTTTTTTGTGTTCTAATTTTAAAATATTAAAAAAAATAGAAAAGGGGAAAAATTAATGTTGTCCTTTTCCATCTTCATCTTCATCAACTTCTATTGAGCTATAGCCATTTCTGTTTCTCTTTTACAGATGGGTTGTAGGTACGTATTTAATCCTTGAAGACAGTGAGAGCAAACTATGATCAGCTGATGCAATTTTTCCATGATCGTTCGGTAGATCAGAAAACTGACAGTCTGGTATCAGCCAAAGCGTCAGGTTTTTATGAATACATGGAGTATTTTAAATGCATTTTTTATCTGACAATAATGAGTGAGACCGACCGACCGAATTGAAATCTTAAACAAAGATTGTCAGAAGTTAGATCTCAGTGTTGTAGAATCGCTTCAAAAAGTAGAAGCTGTTATTGATGTGCTGGGCGCTTCCCGTGATTCCAAATTTGGGATAATTTCGAAGAATTCCATAACAGCGGTTGTTGATCTTGAAACTGAAGAACCCCAAATTCCCCGTCAATTAAATGCACCAAAACGTATCGATGAAGATACCTCAGAAAATTACAACTTCAATACACCGAAAGATTTTTTACAGAAAATCATTTTTTGATATATTTGACCAATTATTATCATCAATAAATGCAATATTCATAAATGATTCTTCTCGTTTCTTCAAACTACTATAACGATTCGCTGTAGGCCAAAAAGTAGATGTCGATGATGTAGATAAGTTCTAAAAAAGTTGACTTTGATTAAAGGAACTTATTATATGGAAATTATTCCCTACTCTTTTTCTATTTCTTCTTTATTAAAATTTAAAAAGTATGTTAGCTTGTTCTTCAATCAATGAAATACCTTTTTTTAATGTAGGGAGTTTTGGAAGACAAGAGAAGCGAGCAGGTAAAGCAAATAAAATTTCGGCTTGGAGTTATTGACATTGCCTGCCTAACATATAAAGGGTCTGCCATCTAACGTTTTCTTTTCAACTAGTGCTTATTTCGTGAATGGTAACACTTAGCTCATGTCTGATTTGACAGATAATTAGTTTTATCCTTCCGCTGAACCAATATGGTTGTGTATACGCTTCGCTAAGTGGGCCTGCGATCGACTTAGAGAAGATGCCGATTTTGCCAAAAAAATCATCTTTTCAGATGAAGCTCATTTTGATCTTGGCGGGTAGTAAACAAGCAAAATTGTCGCATTTGGGGCACAGAAAACCCGCGCGCATACATTGAAAAGCCGATACACCCAAAACGAGTCACTGTTTGGTGCGGATTTTGGTCCAGAGGCATAATTGGGGCATTTTTCGAAAATGAGAAAGGCGATCGTTATCGGGCCATGTTGAACGAATTTTTGTTCACAAAAATTGAAGAGGAGGATATTGGCAACATTTGGTTTCAACAGGACGGCGCTATGTGCCACACAGCCGAAGCTGCACTCGATGTTTTGCGCCATTTTCAAAAAAAAAAAGTTATTTGGCGGACCCTTTATAAGACTTACTTATGTTTACTTTTGTTAATTTTTAACGAAACTAAAATGTTTCTACCCAGCAAATAACAATTTAATTTTTTTTTCAATTTCAATTTATTAAGGTAGGTATATAAAGGTGAGTACAAATAAGACGTAGTCTTAAATGAATGACCCTGTATATCTCATATCGACTACAAAATAATTTTTAAAGTCGCAGCAACGTACCGTCAATGATTAAATACTATCGTGAGAGTATGATGATGATTTTATAAATTATTAAATCTTAATCTGCTCCAATTAAGAACATTCAAGCATAGATTTTCTTCTGCATATTTTATATCGCTCGCTTCCCACCACATTCTTACATTTCCGTTTTGACATAGGCGTAAAGTTACCCAGTGACTTAGTTTTGATTCCACAAAATAAATCCCGCGCAATTTGGGTTGCCAACACAAAAAAAATACAGTTGCCAAATTTAATATGAATTTTTATAAAATAAAATGTCCCACAAGGTCGCATGTAGTTGCTCTTATGAAGATGTCTGCATCGTCGTAATGGCTTCAATTTTGACCCGAAACCATTACTAGATGCCTATAATGAACACCAAATAAGATTTACTTTAGATTAAGCTCTTAAAAAAATTATTTCGTTTTTATGTCCTCCTAGGACATTAAGCCTTTTGTGTCACTTTTCTTTGGCACATATATCAATTTGAGGATTATGAATTTTTAGAATTCCTCAACAAATCTCTTTTTGTCTTCCAAAAAAAAAAAAAAAAATTTACCATCACCACCCACCCACCGCCTTCACTTAGTCAGTCAACTCCAAAATGATTTATATCCTTGAATGAGAATGAAACTACAATAAAGGATTTGGTTTCTCAGAACACATTATGAAATTTTCGACAAGCAGCAGGGCCTTACTCCCTTTTTACTTCCAAATGAATGCAAGTTTCTAACAAAGAAAATCACATCGCCATATCGTAAGGATATGCAATTTCAACCCTCATTACTTTAATGGATATTCATTTCTTTACTTTTTTTTGCACAACAAAAAAAAATAATACAAACACAAGAACTGGGTTAAAGCAAATAAAGGAAGACGGGGCAAGGCATCCTTCTTCATTCATTACTTTGTTTTTTTTTTTGTTCTTATATTATCCGTTTCATGCCAAAAGCACGCGTCATGGTATCCTCTATATTTTAATCATTCGGGAAGAAATATTATATAGGGCTACTCCTCTTCAAATCTTTATAGTTCATATAAATATTGTTAAACAAATAAAATTTCCAACATCCAAGGACGCTTCCAAGCAAAAACTAGGTACAAATATTTTTGTTGCGCCGCGCCGCCGTTGTCTGTGATTTTCCTTGGTTGTGATATTCATTAAGTTGAGAGGTCAAATTAAATTGATTTTTGCTAAGAGAAAAATAAATTCAAATAGAAGTATGTAGAAAATTGCACCATTTGGTCTGAAATTATTTTTCTAATAAAAAAAAAAACAAGACATAAAGTACAAAAAAAAATCACCTTAACAAAAAGGACGAGGATTAAATAAATATCTCTGCGTTCTGTAGCATTTACTTTATTTTTTCTTACTCCATTTTGTGTGTTCTTACTTTGAAGTATATACGAGTACCTACATATATATTTCTAATATTCTATCCTGATTCTTACCTCAAGAATTCATGTCCTGTGGCGATGGCGGCACCGACCGGTGTGTTTGAATTTAAATTTAGCATTTTTTTCTCTTTGTCATTGTGATTCATTTTCATTTATTTAAGGACAACTCAAATGGTTTGGAATTTAGTGGGTGCAAAAAGAGGGTGATGATGAACATGGACACATCATTTTCGGAAAAAAATTGAAAGACCAAGAGCAGTGCTGTCGAAAGTACTTTTGAAATAATATTTTGGTGTTTTTCTTAACCTCAGTACTTCAGACAGTTATATTTGTCAAACGAATTTTCACATTGAAAACTTTCAATGTCATTTTTAATTAGTAGCCTTTACTCAACACAATGTTAGAAATTCGGTTGCAAAATGTTGGTTCAACGCATTGGATTTGCTTTATGAAAAATATCATTCTTGGCACAATAAGCGAAATTGTCGCGTTTTGAGCGAAGTGCAGTGTGATTCGATCTGTCGGCTTTTGGAGATATTAGACCGCATTTAATTTTCAAAACAAAAATGCTAATCAGCATTTTTTGGTCAACGGTATTTACTAGAACCATGAATAAATGACCTTGGTCGTACCCCGATCGAATGAGGAAGAGATGTGGTTCCAGCAAGATGGCGCTACGTGAGTTTTTTAATAATGAACAAGGTCCTTCACTTTGAGAAAAATAATAATTAAATTCACAAAATCAAAATCTACTGCTCCTCTTGAAATTTGAAGAACGACAGCATTGTCAAGGAACAGAGAGAGAACATTGCGATAAGGAACAAAGTTTTTCATTCTTAAAATTACAACATTGAGGTTTATTTTATTTTTTTTTTTTTTCTTACATTAATTTCTTGTTGGGATTTAAGAGTCTTTTTCTCTTTTTCTTAAAATAAATTGAGGAATAGATCATTGAAATGCGGATTTTGTTATGTCATGCAGAAAAAAAAGTTAAGGTAATTTTATTTTATTATTATTATTTTTTTTTTGAAAAAGCTAAAAAAAAAACTGGAATATTTGTTCAAATTTTAGCTTGGTAACTGTTTTTTTTTGAAGAAGAAGAAGAAGTAAAAGAAAAGCAATGGACGAAGATGATGGAGTACGATAGGACTTTTGAAAGTATTTATGTGAATTTACTTTTAATGCAATTCATTGGGATACACATGGAACATGGTAGATTTTTTTTTTATTTTGGCTAGGGGCGAAATGTGTAAGTAGGTAACACTTGAAATTAATGTAGTGAAGTTTATAGTAAAAGTTTTATTTTTGAATCAAAATGGCAAGTCACAATTGAACTAAAAATGGTGACGTTGGTGTGGTGATGGCGGTGTTATGGTGATGGTCATGATGGCACCATCATAAATTCGTGTTAAGCACCTTGATAGCAAATATGATGTGGAAGCTATACAGGACACTTGGAAAATGTCCTGAAGGGGACCAAAAAAAAATATATTTACTACAAAGTAACTGATATACAAACGAGTATAATTATAATCAATACCTGCTAAAGCGTTGGTGGCTTCCCTGTATAGTCAGTTTGCTGAATTTTGTTGACACAAATCATCTTCCACAATATCGTGAATTAAGTGGTAGGTACCTACCTACTTCCTATTTTTTGTATTGCTTCACAATTTAGTTAAAAAATATGGTTCGATATCGCCATTTCAGATAAATAAAATGTATGAGTGCTGGGACTCATGGATAATATAATGTGTAAACATCAACGTTTGTCCAAGCGCAGTTTTTAGGATCCATATTTGAATCCGTATGCGAAGTCGTCCATACATTGTTGACTACGTGCGCAAGGACCCAAACGGACTAGGTTGCTTGAAGGGGATCGTGCTACACTGTAAAGTGTGAGCTCGTTACGTCGCACAGAGGAAAGAAAGTCCATCTTTTTATTTCATTCTATAACCGGTATAGATGTTTACACATCAAAAATATGCACGACTGGATCGCACGAACTTGATCTTTTGGTTCAAGTTGCTTGAAATTTAAAACAAAATTATATTAAATGTTTATACATATACCTATATGAATGTTTGTAATAAATAATTATTTTTATATTTATTAAAGTATCAATATACATTTAAAATTGTTACTAATATGATAGAAAAGAGCAAATAGCAGTAAAGGCTTTCTTCTAATTAATAGTTTTTATAATTTATTTATAAAGTGAAATGAAAACAAGCATGAAACTCTTTCTTTAATTTGGCAAAAGAACTCCTAAAACTTTTTCAAACTCAAAATGAAGATGTAAAAAGCTAATAGAAAAAAAATAATTTTTGAAAAAAAAATTCAAAAATCGTTGGAGCGGTTTTCTTAAGAAACGATTTTTTATTTACATACAAACAAAAATTCCTGGACATTTAAAAAAATATAAGGGATGCCACTTTTAAGTACTTAACACCAAAAAACGAAATTTAAAAAAAAATCTCTAACCCGTTTTCGAAGCATAGATTTTTCAAAAACATTTGTTTTTTTTTAATCCCAAAATTCTTTTCTTTTTTTTAATTTTTGTTAGCAATATTATTTCAATTTGAGAGACTTCCCGTATAAAAAATTTGATCTAAATCGGCCAAATCGTTAACGAGAAAGGCTCAATCAAAAAGACGGTTCTCTGACAGGTAGTCTTTCGTTGCCGGAAAGGCTTTTAAAAAAAAAAATTATTTTAATCATAACAAATAGGTACTTAAAGTATTTACAAGTGACCATTTAGTTGCAGTGGAGTATATTGACTGACTTTTAGCTTTATTCTTCGTTTGCCTTCTTGTGGGATCTTCTGTGTATTATTTGCAGGTCAGCATTAATTCTGTATTGTTTTTGTTTAGTCTGGGTACGTTAACAAACAAAATTGTCGAATTTGGGACGATACCAATCCACATAAGATACGAGAGCGTCCAATGCATCCCGAAAAAGTCACTGTTTGGTGTGGATTTTGGGCTGGTGGCGTCATCGGTCCATATTTCTTTGTGAACGACGTCGTCCAGGCCATCACCGTCAACGGCGAGCGCTAAAGGTCGATGATTGCCAACTTTGTTTGGCTTGAATTGGATGATGTGGACGGAACTACGTGCCACAAAGCTCACGCGACATTGGAAATTCTACTCGAACGAACCTGGTCATCTGGTCATCTCACGTGGCGGTGATGTGAACATGAACAGGCCACCGAGATCGTGCGATTTTACCCCGTTAGATTTTTACTGTGGGGTTTTCTGGAGTCCCAATTCTATGCAAATAAGCCACAGCGGCCCTCAAAGCCAACAAAACCCATGCCATTGGTAAAATTCAGCCTGATTTCAAACGAATAAAAGCTTCCATGATATCTCACCCACACTTTGTTTTAAATTTAAAAATAGGAAGTGCTTAATGAAAGACCCTATAGAAGAATTATCGAACTAGAGTCGTCATAGACGATTTTTTATGAATTTCTAAGGTTATTTTTCCTAAATTTAGGCCCTGTTTTTCAGTGGTGAGTTAAACCAGAGTTAGCTAACTCTATAGAAGTAAATTAGCCCACAATGAACTTAGAAAGCAGTTTTTCGGTGGAGAATGCATGCGGAATGACTAAACAAAATCGGTGGATAAAACATAAAAAGCATCTATTCAGTTAATCCTGAGTTAACTCACCAAATTTGATGAGTTTTAACTTGGGTTTAACTTTAATCTCGCACTGAAAAACAGAACCTTAAACTTTTCTTTGATTGTTTGCTTTGTTAAGGATATGTTAAGTCGTCTGAAAAGGGCCTATTTAGGTTTCTATATCAACGGTTTTCTTAATCAACAATACCTGTGTGGTGAGCTTCGCGGGTTCTACGAATTTCAACTCCCTTTCTGGAAGTCATTTCCGCTCACCCAACTTTATGGCTTCGCTTAGTGTATTCCCAGTCAACTTTAGAAGAACAGACTTTTGGCTTTTAAAACAGATACAATTATACTTTTAAGTGCTTATGCCGTTGTTTTCAAAAATTTGTTTTTCATTTTAATAATTTTGTTTTTTTTTTTTAAATTCCCCCTGCCACCTTAAATTTCAACCATATTACAAATTGCTTGTTTTAATTCGTTATTATTTGGCATCTGAGTTATCTTACTCTTCCGAAAATGTCTTCATTTCCAACACAAAAAAGGTCGTCATTTAATTTTTAATAATACACAAAACAACATGCCTGTATGAAAACTCCATTCATATAAGAAAGACAGGAATATGCATTGCACCTTGCTCACATAAAATTGAGCAAACAACTTTACCGACAAGGATATACTATGTACGTATAGGTACATTTAAAAAAAAGGATTAAATAATGCATTCTAATGCAAATACCGCAAAATTGAAATTTTCTTGGTTTCCTTTATACTTACCTATACTCTGAGTTCCTTGATGCAGTATATCCCATCCTAGAAGAGCAACACAAAATAAAATGAAAAACAAAACTCATCTCGTCCCATCTCATCTGTGGATGCTGATGCTGGATGCTCATTATTTACCACTTAGTGCATTTCTCTCTTTTTTTGCTAGAGTGCTTCAGACATATTATTGTTATCCTTTTTTTGTTTATTTTTTTTTTCTTTCGTCTTGTTTTAAATTGTTTTTCGTCTTCACAATATTCCATATTGCTTCCTTTCAACATCATCATCATCATCATCGTTCTTCCTCTTTGATTGAATGCCACATAAAATTTCCTTATTTCGTTTTTTTTTTTGTGTTCTCTTTACTTTTTTCGGTCTTAATTGCAAACGATGCTTATGTGTCAGTAAAATGTGACGCTGACGCCATCTAAGGTACTTTGTCAAACACACATCAAAATAGCACCTCAAGGCAAAATATCAAATAAGCTTTCTTTTGACAAAGCAAAATAAGTCAAAATGATGAGCTCATGACTTAGTCCTAGAAAGTCGTCCATAGAAGTATATATATACACACACATTACAAAATTTAATACGAAAAGAATAACTTGGAAACATGTTCAAGGATTAAGTTAAAAAGAAATTCAATTTAGACTCAAATGAAAGCAAAAGCTCTTGGTGTTCTAAGAGCTCGTGTTTACTGACATGACGGTCCTCAACTACCACCCCCTAAAAACAATCAAACCATCTTGAAAACAACAAACAAACAAAAATGAATAACAAAGATTAAACATGTCGGAAGCAGAAGCAGCAGCCACAGACAGACACGCAGAAAATATTGGAAATTACTTTCACTTCATTTCAGCTCGAACCAAACCAATGATGAAAAAACAAGGAAAGGTATGGTAATGGTGGTCGCAAAAGGATTCAATTTTATATCCGATGGGTTGGTAATGGTTTAAAGGTAGAAAGGGTTTTGTTTTTTTTTGTTTTTGCTCTTATCCACCTGTTGAAGTTTAAATTCCATAGAATTACATCAACATCGTAAAAAAATAAGGGATGTCTACCCTACATCTCAGCAAGTTTACAAACAAATATATGAGTGGGTATAGAAAGGATATACATATGTATGCATAAGAGCGAAAAACAAATCCGCATCAGAATGAGACAACGCCATGCAAATTCCTATGCAAGGTTGGCTATTTCCACTCTCTACCTACCTGCCACAGAAAAAAAAAGTTGAAACAGCAAAAAAGCTTTCATTCAGCCATTGATTGGAAAAAGTCAATTTGTTGAATCAGTGTTGCCACTTAAATGGACTTAAATTACCACTTGCAGAGCTGAAGCGTGTTGAAACTGAGCAAGACAGGTGCGGCATCAAACGCTACAAGTAATCTTTAAAATCCATTTCTTTGTTTCTCAATATTTTTTGACGAAGTATGTATTTTGATGCAAAAATACCAAAGAAAAATATGATGATGATGTTTATTGAAGATGCATGATGTACATATATATTTAACGAGAAAATATTAAAAGAGTCAAAAGTACCCACTAAAATAAATGATTTTTTGTTTATTTTTTTTTTGTTTATTAAACCATGTTTTTTTTTTAACTTAAATGCAATATTGTTTATACTATTAGGAAGCACTAGATTGAAAAATTATAAAAAATCGGTCCAACCATGGAAGAGATACACGCGAATAACCCAAAAATAAGACCATTTTCTCAAAAAACGTGGAATATCTATTTCCGTTATGTAAATTTTTTGAGAAAAACCTGAAACGCAATTTTCTTATAATTATCTTGGTTATGACAGGTACGAAGTTTAATCAAAATCGTTACAGCTGTTTTCGAGAAAACTTGAAAAAAATCAAAATATGTATTTGTATGGCAGCTACCCGTTCTAGATGAGCTAAAACAAAAATTCGAATTTCTCCTCTAGGCAATCACATAAAAGTACTCTGTACTAAATTTTATGCAAATCGGATCACCCGTTTAGGCTCTAGCTCAAATGACAGTGGACGCACAGACGCACCAGACTCACAGACGCACAGACCGACGCACGGACGGCATGACGAAACCCACTTTTTGTGACTTCTCAATTATCTAAGTGTTAGTTTTGATGACAACCTCAACATTTTTTTATACACGAAACCAGTACTTGCCATATAGAGCAAGTAAAAAGAACACAAACAAATTCTTATCAAAATAGTTAGAGCCGTTAAGTTTAAAAAAAAAAAGAATTATAAATTAACTAAAATCTGATAAAACTCAATCTACTCACATACCACTTTTAACATTGCTTTCAACTACACAATCCTTTAGATTTCGCCAAAAAATATCTAGAAATAAATAAAATTACAAATAAAATAAATGCTTTAAGCTTTAATTCAATTCACTTACCTGTATTTGCAAATTCAAAAACTAATTTCAAAACGAAAACGATCTCCCCGATAGCCACACCAAAAAATCACTGAATTGAATTGAGAAACATATTCCCAAGGACAGCAGATGGATATTAGAAGAATTAACACACCCATATACGCACCAGACCACTTTGGAATAAATTATTTCACTTTTCAATGGACAAGGGTAAAGGACATAGCATTTTCTTAACTTTTTTTTTTCTGAAAACACAGTTTCTAATTTAATCGAGATTTTTTCTTTGAACACAACCAATATATTAATACCGTTCAATATGAGTACCGTTCATAATATTTCTATGCATATCTACACCGAAGACGACGAACCGTGACGCCATAGCAGAACGAATTGAAAGGAATTGCACTCGCCAAACTATAATTTCACAAAAAAATATTTTCTACAACACAAAATATGTATTTCAAATGACTTTTCACAATAAACTTTACTTATTTGTAAATGATAATAACAAACATTTAAAACTGGGCATTAAAAATTTACTCGCGAAATTAATATTCTTCCACGGAGCGATAAACAACGAACCAGAACAATTCAATTGACGAACTCTAACTGGAATCGAAACTGATCGAAGACGAAAATGAAACAAAAAATTATGACATCTTGTTTGCCTACGGGTATGCAATTATTATGAATTGTGCTGAGCATTTAAAAGTTCGTTGAGATTTAAATTTGAATTTGTTTTCAATATATATATATATTTTTTAAGAGGTTTAGAACTTTTTTTAAAAAAAAAACACAAAAAATTCGAAAAAATGAATGAAATATTTATTTGAATCGATAGTTTGAACCTTGCAATTTAATGTTTAATGATAATTTCATGCAAATGTTGACCGCGGCTGCGTCTCAAGTAGCCCATCCGCTGAGTCCAATTTTGGCATACTCTTTCACACATATCGGCCGGTATCTCACGAATGAATGCATGGATGTTGGCTTCCAGTGCGTCAATCGAAGCGAGCTTGTCCCTATAGACATTAGCCTTGACATACCCCCACAAAAAATAATCTAATGGTGTCAAATCGCACGATCTAGGCGGCCAATTGACCGGCCCGAAACGTGAAATTAACTGTTCACCAAACTCGCCTCGCAATTGCGCCATTGTTTCGCGTGCTGTGTGGCATGTGGCACCGTCTTGTTGAAACCACATATCATGCAAGTCAAGAACTTCCATTTCGGGCAAAAAAAAGTTTGTTATCATCGCTCGGTAGCGTTCACCATTGACAGTAACGCTGCGATTCGCATCATCTTTGAAGAAATAGGCCCAATAATGCCGCCGGCCCATAAACCGCACCAAACAGTGGCTTTTTCGGGATGCATTGGTAGCTGTTGCAATGCTTCTGGCTGATCTTCACTCCAAATGCGGCAATTTTGCTTATTTACGTACCCATTCAACCAAAAATGAGCCTCATCGCTGAACACAAGCAGCGCGTGATGAACATTTCGAACCGAGCACGAATTTTGATAGTAAAATTCAATAATTTTCAAGCGTTGTTCATTTGTAAGACGATCCATGGTTAAATTGCAAACCAAACTGAAGCTGTTTGACAGTGACACAAGGTACTAAACACACGTCAGCTGTCAAAACCAGTGTTGCCAAAACCAAACCAGCTTAAAAATCACCCGTTATATATATCGATTAAACTTAACTTAATATTTCAAATAGCGAAAAGTCGTGGTAGCTAGCGCTATATTTATTTAATTATTGTTAATATATTTTATTTATGTTTTCAATAAAGTTTTAATAATAATAATTTTGATATTGCTTGAGTAGGTACGGGCAGTGTTCATACGAAGAACTGGTATAATGCTAAAATCAACGTGTCTGAGCTCAAAAGTGCAAAAGTGGCTTTAAGCCTTAATTTAAAAATCGAAAATTGTTTTGTTTTAGGGACATATATCAGGCTCAGTTTCGCATTGCGAGGTCTGAGTAGTTTCGGAGTTAAACCAGACTTAGCTCGTGAAGCATGTTTTTCCGTGAACAAAGATCCCGAGTTAACTCAACACATTTGGGAAGTCAACTCTGAAAAAAATCTAGAAGTCGAGCAACGACACAATGGGAAGAATGGTTTCCATAGTGGTGTCATCTCACTTCCAGCAGCGATTTCTATAGAGTGTTGCACTTCGATTGCAATACATGTTTGACAACTATAGGAGAGCTTAACCTTATAAGTACTCTACCAACAAACTGGTTCTTATTTAACTCGGATTTAATTTAATTGCAGGACTTAATAAATCGGATTTAACTCAGAACTCATCACTGAAAAAAACTTATTCATTTAAGATTCTAAGGTGTTTGAAAATGGATGACATGTTGTTAAGAATAGATTTAAAGCCAATTTTATTAGAATCACAAACTAAATGTAGTTTACACCAAACTTTGCCTTCAAAATCTCACCTGTGGTTTAAAAAAAACACTTAATGGATACAAAATGATGTGTAGTTTATTATTATTGCAACTACTAAGAGGCGTATTTATAAATTGTTTGAACAAAATAGGTTAAGCTATCAACGAAAAACCGTTTATAACAGTTTTTATTAATTTCGTGCAAATTCATATGTACATACTACATAGTAGATATGTACATACCTACAAAGCACACAGAAAAATTCTAATCAAAATCTTTACAGCCGATTTCGAGATAAACAAACTTTTCCTTAAGCAAAAAAATCACTTTAGTGGCTAAGGCTGTAGGTTAGGGTGCAGAGAGAGCTACATATGCAGACAGACAGAATTAATAAAGGCCAATTACAAAAAAAATTATGCACTTATGTAAATTAAAATTATTAAAATATTAAAAATATCAACAAATATGTTTAAAACGCTTCAGATTTCAAAATTGCAGGAAATACTTGGAAAGACACAAAATCAGAATTAAAATAAAATATTTTAAGCTTTAATTGATTTCACTTGCCTGTATATAGGTATTTGAAAATCTAAAAAACGTATTTTATATCGAATACGACCTCGTCGATAAATCACACAAAAACACTGAATTGAATTAAAAATCTGTTTCCCGTTATAAAACAGATAGATATACCTAATTAAACAAACAAAACGGAAAAAAACACTAGACCACTTAGCAATGGATTATTTCACATTTTTAATGGACAAGGAGATTTATATTTAATCAATATTTTTTCCTTGAACACGGTCAATATCACTTATACACCTAAACATCGACAATGGTTGGTCATTGTCGACGTTTGACGTCATGTCAATGCAGTCAAACTTAGCCAAACAAATTTTTAGAATTTGTTTCTCTCCACAACTAATTTACAACAAAAAAGCTACAATTAATTACGTACTTTGTTTTTTAACCTGACCTGAAATTTAGACTTCTGCACCGCATCCTCCATCGTAAGCTTGCGAGTATGTCGGCTACGGGTTTCCGAAGGGAGATCAAAGTGCACATTGGGCAATGAGTCAACAAGTTGTCTAGTTTGGCGCTGTACCTATAGAAGATCTCATCATGTCATGCAGAGAGAGAGCAAATGAAGATGAAGCCCCACTGAAATGTCACATCCAAACATGAACAAGTGGACGATCCTATTATACCTAGAATAGAGGGTATATATGCACAAAACCCTCATAACAAATCATTTTCATCCACAATCTTGAGCTATGTTGTCCGTGGCCGCCATTTCTAATCAAAGTTTATAATTTTATAATACACCCAAAAAATGTGTTATACATTCTATTACAGGCTTGCCAGATTGAGCTTTTTGTCGGAAATTGGGCTATCTGTTTCCAAAATTGCCGAGAACAATTTCAGTATGACAATCATAATTGGGCTATAAATAGCCCAATTCTAATATTGGGCGATATTTTTTTTCGTACAAATAAATCAAATAAAAAAAAACACTTTTCAACTCCTCTTAAGTGGGCTTTGGGACAAGAAAATGAAATTTTTAAAACACTTTTCTCCCCCTTAAAAACCCTTAACGCAGTCCACGGTTAAAATAATTAGCTGTAAAAACTTTTCACCCTCATTTCAAATGATAAGAAAATTTAACCAAACAATGTACCAATGTGATATCAATGACCACGAGGATGACAATGACAATGATTCTTTTTTATGAACAAAAAATTTATTTTATTTTTCGCTGTTTTTAAAAACAAATTGTGATTGAAGTTATCGAACATTTTTTTTATTGGTATTGGGCTAATAATTGGGCTACTTTATCGACTCCGATTTCGGGCTACAATTTTTTTTAAATTGACTTGAACTAGTTCAAGACATGGCAACCCTGATCTGCAGCAAAATCGACCCAACAAACACTGTTTTCAATCTAACAGAGACATGATTGAGGATTCTGTTGTACATTTTAAAGTCAGATTGTAAAATTTACAACAGATCATTTTATTTTCAAAATTCGGTTATAGAATTCACAACCATGCATCTGTTAAATTGAAAACAGTGGTTGTCGGATCGATTTTCCTGTGGAATGTTGAAGTTTCCAAACTAAAATAAACAAATTTGTAAAAAAAAACGATAAATAAAGACTTAAAGTAAAAAGTTAAAGTTCTTTTATATATTAGGAATTTTGTGCAAACAAAAAGAAAACATTTTTTATCCATTATCTCATACTTTTATATGAAAGAAAATCCTTTAAGTGGCAGCCCTTTACTACTTCTCTAAGCTATTCGCCTCTCAAACACAACAAATTCCCTTTTCCTCATAAAAAGCTTTCTCTCTTTCTCATTTTGAAAATCATTAGGGAAATTCAAATTTCCTCGTAGCCATTTTCCTTATTCCAATATTTCCCTCTCACATAAAACTGCCATTATCCTTCCAGGATATGAAAAATTCGGCAATTTTCGCATGCCATTGTCAGTCCTTTGGAAAACCTTCTCTCTCTTGCAAGTGTCGAGAAGAAAATACCGTTTATTTTCTTAAACGGTTTGGGTGTTTTCTTTTATTCAGTAATTACTATAGTCATGAGAGGATATTTATCATAATTTTATGAGAATATCCTTTGAATTTTATTATAAAATAATAATTAATCGATTATTAATAAGAGATCGTTCTTACAAAGGACTTCGCAAACAGATTTCGACTGCATCACCGGTTCTTGAATATTCATTTGGAACATATCACTGTGAAAAGATTCACAAATACATTCAAGTTAAGATTAATAAAACCACCAATACTAGCATGGAAATATTTTGAAAATACTAAACCAAAAGTACTTATAAAATTCTACCCCATTTTTGTGTTTGTTTTGTTATTGTTGTTGATGTTGTTGCTGTTTTTTGTGAGTGCTCATCTGAGTGTGGTGTGTAGTAAAGTGTTCACTCGTGATTTCCTGCCGCAGTGAAAAAAAGTGTCTCAAAAGAAGAAATAAAAAGGAATATCCTTGCGTCTCTCAAAATATACCTATAGATGTGAGTGCGTTTGTTTGTCGTTTTTTAATATTTTTGGCCACCCCCACCCCTTGCCGACCTTTCAAATCGACCAAGTGAAATTGTCACTAAAAAGTTTGAAAAGAAAAATAAGTAAACAAAGGTGCGACATTTCGAAGAAAATTAATCGAAAAAAACAACAACAACAACGTACAAAATGCAAAATCCCTAAAAATCCTTTAAATAATAAATTTGATGAAGTGTCTTTCGTAATTTCATTGCTTTGGCTGTCCTCTCGTCCCGCGAGCATAATTTATTATGAAATCATCAGCGCATTCGTCACAGACAACTCCAAAAGCCCCCTCTTAAAAGAAATATATAAGTAAAATCAGCAGTGGTGAGTGTGAAAGGAAAGAAAAAAAAAAACACCCAGTCACACTAACCGAATAAAAAAAGTTAATCCTACCCTTCCACAAAAAAAAGTGAGGTTAAGTGAATCAAAAGCGAAGGTTTTGTGCGGTTTTATACTAAGAGAGTTTTATAAAAAAAAAATGAAATAAAATAAAGTTTACGTAGTAGGTACCTATAGTTTGTACTTGCTGCCTTTTGCTTTGCCTTACCTACCTACATACGGTTGCAAGGGTTCGGTATACGCTCATCCACTTAAAAGTTTAATGGAGTTTACAACTTTTCCTTGTGACAAAGTTGTGCTGTAACGTATATTTTCTTCTTTATTTTGTCGTACATCGTATACATGTTCTGACTGCTGCTACTACTTAATACACACAGTGCAAGCCGGTTGTATAATTGACGTAGATAAAATTTAATTAGATAAAACCCTAAACACTCAAAGGATCTTTAACGCCAGGACCATCAGAGAGAGAAGGCTATATACACTAGAAGATAAAGAACGCCGCACGTTTTCGTCAAGATTTTTGCCATTAGGTAAGTCTTCATCGCCACCACGCCATTGTCATTGTCATTCTATCCGTCGTGCATCGTATAGTTGGGGCTAAAACCCTACTTAATATCTCAAAAAAGGACCATAGAAAGACGTTATCCCGAATCAGCGATAAAGAAAAAACTAAAACTAAAGGTAAGCAAAGCCATTACACGATGCGGTACGTTTTTCTATAAACAAAAATTTACGACTATGTTGTAAAAAAAGTTTGGTATGTGTAGTTTATTGCGGTTCAAAGGGACCAAAGGGTGTTTTTATTTTGTTGTTGTTTTGTTGCTTTTTCCTGGTTATGATACCCTTTTATTGAGAAATTTCATTTTTTTTATTAACGTACCCTAAGGTTGCGGTGATGACTTTGATCGGAATTTTACCCAAACCACCTGCTACCTTTTAATAACGTGCAAGATGCGGAAGTTTTCTATGTAGTTTATGATTTTGTGATTTTTTCTCCCACACGAAGATGCTCCCTATTTCCTTCCCAATATTATAACCCATCGTCCCTTTACTCTATCAATAACTAATCTCTAGTCAATGAGAATGTTGAAACAGGTGTATAAATTTAGTTTAAGGTATTGGTGTATCTAGTATCTCTATTTTGAAATGTGTCACACACCTAGAACGAACCCTTGCTCCGCCTGAGGGGAGAAAGCATCATCATAAATTCTAAAGGATTACACAAGGTAATCCTTCTCGACTTTTATGCTGAAACTTGAACCAGAAACATTTCCGATTGGTTATTGTGTGCAGAAAGGTAAATATAATAGCAAATGTTATTTTGAGGATGAAACATAATAATGCATTGGTTCACCATATAGGTATAGATGTGTGTATAGGCTTTTGTTTAAAGGCCATCATAGTAGGATTTCAATCAGCAACAACAGAGGTTTTAACTTTTAAAACATAGGATTTTCGATTATGGATTTCGATTGTTTGAAAATTTGAGGCCACAATTGAGGTTTTGGCGCCTGTGTTATTATTTAGGATGATTGGTGTTGTTTGTAGTTTTATATCTAAGTCGTTTTTGATCTTTTTTAGAATTGTGAAATAAGGTTGGGCTTAAAATGTTAAATATTGAAAAAGATTTATGAACAATAATTAGTTAGATTGTGGAAATAGAAATGAGGTTGTTTTATGGAGTAAATATTGAAATATGTAGTAGGTATTATTCTTTTGTGTTCACTAAATGCTGGAAGGATCATAAAATATATGATGATCTAATGAAGCGCATTACACCTCTGGCCTTGCCATCACCACGTAGCTTTAATTAAATTCCATTTGAAGCAATTTCAATTACCATTACCATTGAATCTAGAAATCTATATAGGTTACCAGCCCAAACAAATACCCATTAGTACTATCTATGTCCCTATCTTTACTGCCATTACAGGTTAAATGCAAAGTAGAATATTAATTCTTGCTTTTCTTTAAAATTGTAATTAACATCAAGTTTGCACTTTAGAAAATGAGTCTTGAGCGAGGTTGTATTCCCTCTTCCTTTTTTTCGGGAAGAGTGATTTTCTAAAACATTGCCTTAAAACAGCTAAAGACTATAATATCAAAAAACAACAGCAACACTCACAATTTCAGGGTATAGCTGTTTTAAAATTATTCATTTAGAACTGTTTTTGGAAAAGAAGTTATTGAATTATAGATTTCATAAATTAGTTTTCCCATAAACTAGATGACTTAAAACAGTTTTATTTTCAGCTTTTTACTAAAAGTTAATTAGAGTATTGAATATTGAAAAACTATACCTACATACGTAAAATTTTAAGATCTGTATATGATTTTTTTCAAATTGATATTTAACAAAATAAATGATTTTTCGCAGTTGTAAATATAACTGTCTTTTTTTTTAAATAAAATTTCATCCATTTTAAGTCAATATTTTAAAAAAAATTACACATTCGCATACATAGAGGGAAATAAATAATTTTATTCCTTAGAAAACACACAACAATCCATTAAACACAAAAGAAAAAGGTTCCAGAACTGAAAGTGACTTTATAAAGAGTATTGTTTCTTTAAAGGCGGATAACTTTAAAATGGCGACACTGTTTTTTGTAACAGCTCATTTGACAGTTCTCAGTTGTTTTGAGGTTAGTTTGCACCGCGCCGGGGCAACATTTGCAAATTGTTAAAATTTATTTTGAAAAATATGGTTCAATTCGAGAAAATTATGGGGCATGGTGCATATTTTTTGTTCAATAATAGCCGCATTTTATTAACGCTTAGGATCCATATAGATCATCTTATGAAAATAAAAAGATACGGATCTTAGTGACAACTGTGTTGTATACTTATCTCTATTTTTCATTACTTTTGTTTATTTTCATGTACTTATCTCTCGTCTTTTTTCTTTACACTATACATATCACACTAACTTGCCATTGGCAGAACTGAGATGCCATCTGCCCGCAAGAATAAAAACTAAATTTTTAGTTCATGATACGTGATCCCGATAGATATAATGGTTAATTTCTGATAGTAAAAATTGGCTAATGAAGGACACATTTGTTTAAGTGGAGCGATAATGTGTATAATGTTACTGTAAACATCCGAATTGCTGCAAAACTAGAATCGACCGGAAATAACTTCATTAAACATTGATTTGATTCCATATTCCTTTTTGGACTTTAACCCACAGCCCTATTTATAAATTCAAATTAAACACGAATTATAAAGGATTTTTCAATAGAGACAGGTCGATGTTGACAGTTTATGGTGGCCAAATTGTTTTGGTGGCATCTATCAAATCGGTTGTTTATTATTCAGTCACTGATGTCAAATCACCATGGCAAGTAACACGATTGAGCATCATCTCCAAATAATCAAACTTTGATATTAAAATCATATTTCTCTCATTTTTCATAGGCGTTCTTCCCTATCCACTTTTCAGTATCTGGTGGCCAAATTCGAGTTGATCGGTTCATTGAACGATATTTCACACAAATATCGTAGTTGTCCGTGAGGGTCCGTACGTCGATGTCAGTGCCATCACCAACAACGGATAGGACTATACCGATCGCTGATAACCAACAATTTCTTCTAGACCAAATTGGATGATATGGAAATGTGGTTCCATAACAGAACCGCGCTGCGTACCACACAGCGAACGCCAAAATGGACATGTATTTGTAGGTATGTGAAGCTGGAGGCTTAGTAAATATTCCCTAATAGTCTTTGGCGATAAAAGCCGTGTTCCTTTGGTGGCGAACTACTCATGAGTGTATGCAAACAATAATCTAGAACTACCATAACTATTCGTGCTGCGATTGCGAGTAGATGAGGTTTTTAGGAAAACCAATTTTGTGCGTTCCATTCAAAATGGCTAGCAAAGTAGAACACGGCTTATAGAGTTCTTGTTGATTATTGTAGTAGATTTTAGTTAAGATTTGGTTCTGAATGCGAATTAGCAGTAGTTAATTTTGTATAAGTAAGTTTTTTTAATGCGTGTTTTGATTTTTGATCAATGTTTTAGTTTATTTCTGAATAAGAAGATAACGAAGATTTTTTTTATTAAAACTCATTTCTGCCAATGCCCATAGCAATTCAACAACTCTTACCCCAACCGAATCTAGTACAAAAAGCCATGACAATATTTGTGCTTACACGTGTCTAATCTAATGCTTTTAATTCTTAAAGTCGTCTGTAGGTTTTTAAATATAAAATATTATCTTGAAAAATCCCTTTCATAAAGTCGTTTTTTTTTTATTATTTAAAATGCTAGACCAACCTGTCTTAACGGTCGATTCGAGCCCAGCAATAAATTAAAACAAAAACCCCACCCGAAAACCGACATTCTCTAACCGAAATTCTTCTTTTTACGACACTTATGACAAAAAAAAGCATCTCTAAACCACCAAAACCACTTAAAATGATAACACTCTATAAAACAAAAAATGAGAACAACGCCATTATTCAACCTGGTGGCAGACCTTTCCCTTTACTTTAAGAAACTGTACACATATAAATTATTTAAATTATCTTTTCCTTGTCACTTTATAAAGAAACAATTCTCAAATAGCATTTTATTATATACTTCAAATAGGTATACTCGTATATACAAAACGATACAAACATATACGATATGCTTCCAGAGACACTATCCTTATGTCTTCAACATTTATTTCATTCTTGTTCCTTGCAACGCGCAAGATGTTACTAAATTAAATAATTAATTAACAATCTCATAAATTATGTGTTTCATACAACCTTAAATGTTATATACCCCACAAAACCCCATCAATCTTTTCATAAAATACCTCCTGGCAAATCTCATTTTCTACCCCACTTTTTAGTATATAGTAGGTACCTTATACCTATACATCTCTGTTCTTTATTGTCTGTCTTCTATTAAAAAAAAATCCCTCTGAGATATGTTCATTATCAATTTGGAAATAATGACCCCGCAGTATTCTCTATGACAATCGAGCTAGAGCAGTGCCCTTTCATTTCATTAAAATCAAAAAGGAATATAATGAAGTGACAAGAGGTACCAAATTAAAAGCAACCAAACACCGTTCATTCATTAGGGTCTATTAAAATTTGAGCAAACTTATTACGTATTAAATATCTAATTAGACGAGAATAATATTAAAATAAAAATCAAAATATGAAACGAGCAAAACTATTTATATAGATACAAACGAACCGCAGCACTGAAAGGACAGATTTAAAAATGGCGTGTATTTCACCAGCGAATTGATATTTCAAATTTTAAAGGTTTTGTTTTTTGATTTGTTGAAATATCTGTTAGACAATATATTTCAGGAGTACCTATAGAGTTAGCAGGACATTTTGAAGAATTCGGACTAAAAAGAATGTAGGTAGTAATTAACTGCTACTTAGTTATGCAAAAAAAAAGTTAATCGCTGTGTTGGATTCCGAAAAATTGACGTCAAGTTAGCAGGACACACAATTTTTCGGAATCCATAAGTTTGACTACATTTTTTTTTGTATAAGTATCTAATTAGTGATTAATTCATTTTCAACAAGACAAGAACATTTTTCGGAAGCCGAAAGTGCGATTAAATTTTTACTTGCTCTAGGTATAGGTATTGTAAAATCATATAAAGGAATTAGGTATGCCACGTTTTTTGAGAAAATGGTCTTATTTTAATCGATTGACCGACTTGGGGGGCAACATGGAGTTTCTGGATATCAGCTTATTGGGAAATTTTCGTCGCAATTCTGTTATAACAGGCCGGGTTATGTGAGGAGTTTCACCATCTTGCTGAAACCACACAGCTTTGAAAGAAATTCTCATTCGGCGTAATTCTGGATAGAAAACTCTCTCGACATGCTCATGTAACGGTCTCCAGTAACCGTAACGGTGTGACCGTTTTCTTCGAAGAAGTAGGGCCCGACTATGCAGCGTGATGAAATTGCATATGGGAATAAGTCCAAATCATTGTGCATAATTGACTGCAATGACTGTCTGGTTATACCCATTTGAGCAGATAAGCTTCTTGTCGAAGCTCTTGGATTTGTTTGTATGCCAGCAGCTGCTGCAGCGATTATTTCCTCCGTCCGAGCTGAAGGGTTGCGATGGTAAGGCCTTCTTTAGACTGTGCCATGCTCGGCAAAATTGTTAACAAGTCTCATTATAGTCCATCTGCTCGGAGGATTGCCGCTAAACGTGCGCCTATACTCTCTTTGAACCGAAACTATGGACTCCATAGAGTGATAGCGGCGGACAATCCAAACTTTTGTTTCAGTGTCCCAGTTATCCATTTTTGTTAAATCTAAAAATGAATCTGCAAATCTGCAATCTTCATTAAAAAGAAACAAAGTTATTGAATTTTTTTTTTGGTAGCGGCTTTCATCAGCCACCCTGTATATTATACATCGTGATTCTTCAACATGTGGTTACACACAGACGTTAACCACAAGAGCAAAGTTCCTGCGATCAAGTCGTGCATAATAATTTAGTAACTAAACATCACCTACATAATTAACTAAGGGGTTTTCAATAAGGACGGGTAGATGTTAAATGGAATGAAACAAGCTGTGTTTGAGGTATTAACAAATTCCTTTTTTTTTGTATTTAAAAGGCCTTGTAGGTATGCCATTATGTATAAAATATGACGTCGCGTCGGATCCGAGTGGTCCAATTTTCAATGACTCTTGTGCATAGATCCCTCTGAATTTCAACGATGGCCTGAGTTATGTTAACTTTGAGGGCATCGGTTGATTGGGGCTAAGTGTCTCATAAGACCTGCGGCTTCAGTAAACAAAAGAAGAAGTCTAACGGGGTAAATCGCACGATCTTGGTGGTCAATTCCTGGCAATTTCCGCGAGAGAAACTCTTCACTCGAATCTTTCATGCAGAATTTAAATTGTTGCGTTCTGTGGGTGGTATGTAGCGCCGTTTTGTTGGACATATCGTTCACATGCATATCATCCAGTTTGGGCTTGGGCCAGCAAAAGTTGGTTATCATCGATCGGTAGCACTATCCGTTGATGGTGATGGCAATCACATCGTCGTCTTAACTCAAATATCTTAACACTCTGCGACCACGAGTGAATAATTCTTATTATTTTTTAGTTCTAATAGATAGGCAGTCAAAATTGTACACTCTAGTTGTTGCATTTTGTCACAATTCGACGAGGAAACGGGACGTGAGCGTGACGAGAACCGCTGTCATCTTTTTCTAATAAGAAAATCGTCGCCCAATTCACAATGCAGCGAGCGTTTTTAAGACAAAAACTCATTTTTGAAAATCTTCATCACGACGCATCTTTTTTTTCCAATTTTTCGAATTCTTGCCGTGACGTGACGACGAGAAACGCCGCATTGTGTATATCCAGGTATGATTTCATTGTTGGAAATTGGTTTGACAACTACAACGAGTTATCTCCGCATTGTGAATCAGGCTTCGCTCTTATACGTTTCTTCCGTTCACGTCAACGGATTCATTGCCGCAACGTAATTGACGGATTCTAAGGGTCGGTCTACACGAGATTTGAGAGCAACCGGACTAGATCGAGCTCAAGCAGTTTGTGAATTCTAGAAAGGTATTTTTTGTTTGGGTTTTAGTTTTTGAATTATTCCTTTTCTTTGGAAACCCTAATACATAAGTTAATGTGAATACAAAACCAATTGAATAGAATTGTAACTAGTCTCGTTTTCAATAGTAGTTGTATTTAAACATCGAATTATAACCAAAAATACTCGATATAAAGATAAGACTGTTTCGTGCGTTTCACACTCCAAACCCCATTTTATTCCATAGACATTTTTTGTAAATTCCGTGTCGATAAATATATGTGAATTGCAACAACAATTTAACAGGGTGAATGAAGATCCCTGCTGTCTATGTATGTGCGAGGTTTTTACACATCTTTATTAAGAAAAATGTTTGCCAAATAAATTGTGTAGTTTTCTATTTGTATTTTTGTTAAAATTATCTTTTTAAATTTAACTGGAACAAAATGGAATTTAGTTTATTGGTTCGTTTACTGGCCATTTTGAGTTTAAAGTATTCGGAGAAACCGATAAATGTCATTTTCAAATTTAACGACCAAACAAAATTTAAAAAATCTTGGACCAACTGGCTTTATCAACTATTAATTGGCCCTTTTTACTGTATGATCACTTATTTCATTTCACACAATTTTTGTTAAGCTGTTAGTTTCACCTGACCCTATGTACTTAATTCTCGAAAACTAAACTGTTTTCGCTATGCCACTTACAAAAAATGTGTTTGGAAAAGAGAAACAAAATGCCTGTAGACACAAACAATTTTGGAAGGTGTGCTGTGCGTGAGACACTACGTTTTACAATGATCCAAGAAAGACCGATAAAGTTGGGTCAGTGATTTTTTTTGAATGGCAAAGTGATTCGACTGCCACCGCTGACACGATTAGGTTATAACAGAGTGAGTAAATCCCATAACTTGAATTTTAATTTAAAAAAAAAACACTTAATTTATCATTTCATATAGCGGATGTTTTATATATCCGGAGAACTTTACTGAAATAAAACTGCAAATGATTTTAGTATCCATGAAATTGAATTTATTTGACTGATAATTTAAAGGCATTAATGTTTGAATTTCGGGTATGTGTGTCACCGCGGCTGTCGCGTACATGGCGTAATCTGGAGGTCTTATTTTTAAATAAGGCTGTATTTGGGCAACAACTTGTCAATTGTTAGCTTGCAAGGGCTCAATTGTTTCTAGTTTATCGGCGTAGACATACGACTTTACACATATTTCCAGAAAATATAATCTAATGGAGTAAATTGATTGTATAGCGTGCTTTGTGGCATGTGGCACCAGAGCCGCGCCATCCTCCTGAAACCACATGTCTGCAACATTATTCCACTCAAATTGAGACACGAAAATGTTTTTAATTATGTCTCCAACCAAACCGTCAAAGAAAACAGAGTTGCCAATCTAAAGTTTTCAAACTCCAGAAAAACATCCTTTGCATCATATACATAATATGTAGGTATAAGTAAAGATTAATGCTCTATTGCTGTTTTATAAAATGAGACTTTACTTTTTCAAATTTCGTTAGTTCCTTGAACTCGAATCCGCCCTCAGATTTTCTTCTTCACGTCAGGCTTTTGAGACACATATTCTGATTTGAGACTTCAATTTTAAAGTTTTTTTCTATAATATTTGAGGTTGGAGGTATTAGTCTATTAGGTACAGCGCCAGCGCTTAGTATAATTATTCTATATTTTTTTCCAAATTTGATTGATGTGTACAAATACTCCTATGTTATACGAGACTTTCGTCTGGGTTGGATTTTTCTATATTTAAACTCCTTTTCCCAAAGTAAGTATATGTGTTAAAAAGCTTCACAAAAAAAAAAAACAAAAACTTACTAAAACAGCTATGAACTTCAATTTAAACCAGTGTGAACAGTTTTATTGGATGGTGCAACAATATACAACGCTAGCCACTAAACTATAAAGTTAACAATTATAAGTAGGAATACAAAAAAAAAAAAAAAAAACAAATTACTCCATTTAAATGTTAATAAAATACGATTTCATTTAAAGCGTTGTTCCTTCGCTAAAAGTCACGAAAGCTTAAACCCCCCTTTGATGGTGAAATTCACAAAGCAAGAACTGAGAAAAAAAAAATAATAAACTAAAAATAAAAACAAACAAATTATCACAAAAGAAACCAAATCCCAGTTTTTCGGCAACCTTAACCAACTATAGCCTTTCGTATCCTCTGAAAATTTCGTCCTGAAGCAGGAAAATGGGTTACGAAAAAAACTTGAAAGAGATATTCCCCACATCGCTTTCTCATTAATTAGTGTCCATTTCCTTTTTGGTAGTTTTTTTTTTTGTTATTTTACGTTGAACTCGCTTTAATTTTTTTTATTTGTTTGAAAACCAAAAGCAACCTCGAGGATTTTCATTCAACCACACCAAGCACCACAGTACCGCACTACTGTCACTACCACAAACATAGAGGAAAATGCAGAGAGTAAAATAGTAATTAACTGGGGGTCCTTAAATTAAGACTGCGATTGTAAATTGGTTGCGTAGGTACCTATAGCTATGAAGGTATGTATTTTTTGCAAAAGGCCACATAGTGAGCCCTTTTGCAATGTTCTACAAAAATAAAAGAAGAAAAATATAGCTTTGCAAAAAAGGACATCAGAAGTAGGACAACTTTAGGCTTACTCCCTCTTTTCCTGTGTGTGATGATATAAACCCTCATTAACCCCTATCAGGACGAAAAGATCAATAAAAATGGTTTAACTGTTATTTTCCTTCTTCCTCATTCTTTTTTTTTAATGCTGAATCGTCGGGATATTACACCGATAAAAAGGAAAATAGTAGAAAGCAGTAGAAAATAAAATAAAAGAATAGCACCATACAACTAGAAGTCATTGTCCTGTGGAATGTGATGTCTCATATGGAGAGAGGGCGGCGCGCGGTATGGCGAGGCGAGAATATGAAGGAATGTATAGTTCACATACCTATGTACATGTATGTAGACCATTATCCTCCCACAGAGAATACAATACAAAGTATTGTATTATAACTACGAGCAAGGATATGTATAGAAATTATTAATACGATGGACTCAGAGCGAGGTGAAAGGATATAGTGGCAATAAAAACAACAAAAAAAGATATTTTGCTGAATGCAAAACCACTCAACAGGGCCAACTGGAGCTGAAGCTGAGGCTGAGACTAAGGCTGAGAGGGTCTTCAGTTCCGAAAGGTATCAGGGGGTTGACAACCCTGCCATTGTTGATCTTTCGCTTTGTATTTATTGAAAACTTCGCAGTACCCATTTATGAAGAATTTATATAAATATGTGATGTGGTGTGATTGAAGTGCGTATGTGACTCCTGCTTCGATGCAAAACTGTAAAGGAATATTTTGAAGATCAAAAATATTTCGAGAGGTTGAAAGCATCGTCGTCGTCGTTCTGTGTGAGGTTGAATACATCCTTTTTTCAATTTCAAAAGGACGCTACAAATTGACTTCTATAAATTGACTTTTGCCATGTCTATACATAAATTATTGAACTCTCATCCTTTTTCGCAAAAGATACCAAAAAAAAAAACAACAAAAACTTTTCCTTCTCAACGAATATATTTTCATATTTAAATTCATAATTTTTTCACTGCGAATAAATAGTTTTCAAAGAATGAATAGAAGGTAACGGAAGGAAGGATATGTTGGAACAACAAAGTTTCAAGTTTTCTCATTTTATTGCAGCGAAAATAAAAAAGTAATTTAACAAAGATGTGTGCTCTGGGTAATTTTCTTCACGTAAAAATTGGTTTTCTTTTCCATCGTTGCAGTGTTGAAGTTCTTGTCGTCTTTTTGGTGCGGGATCTTTAATTTAAATATAAAATGGCAGACAGCAGTAGTTAAAGAAGTTAATTTTTGAATGTGAGCATAAAAAGTCACAACCAAGTCAAAAGTAAGCAAAGTTTTAAGAACAAATTTAGTAAAGGAGGGAATTCATTTTTGTGAAGGTAATTATATTTTGGTTCCAGAGAAAAGATGACAAAAGAAATTTATTTTAAAAACAAAAAAAGCTCACAGTATAAGAGTACTCATGATGGCATAACCAAGTTTTTAAAAAAAGTTTAAGTGTTGGCTATACAAGTAGTACTTTTCCACAGAACGTTCTATTCGAATACACGATTTATTTTAAACTAGAATAAAGGGCTTTTGATAATATTTATTTGATAACACGTCGAATAAATCGTCGATACTATCGTCGAACATTTATAATTAAATTATCGAACCTGTCAAAGTCAAAAGTGACAGCAATAGTTTTGGGGCAGATGCGAAAATAAGCTATTTTTATCTTTAAAGCAGTTTGTGCTCAATTTTGATATTTATAGCGTAATTTTAATAATAATAATCTTAGTATTTATATAAATATATCGCACACAATTATAGTACATATTTGCTTTCAAAAATAAATATACAATGTCAGATATGCCACAAGTGATGATTTTGACGTGTGTGAATGAGAGAGGGATATATTTGAAATTTGTTAAGGAGCCCTATAGAACAGGCGATCAAAATTTGATTGATTCTGAAGGGTATCTATGGGTGATTTTTTAAGAGGTTTAGAACTTTTTTTTAAAAAAAAACACAAAAACTTCGAAAAAATGAATGAAATATTTATTTGAATCGATAGTTTGAACCTTGCGATTTAATGTTTAAAGATAATTTCATGCAAATGTTGACCGCGGCTGCGTCTCAGGTAGCCCATCCGCTGAGTCCAATTTTGGCATACTCTTTCACACATATCGGCCGGTATCTCACGAATGAATGCATGGATGTTGGCTTCCAGTGCGTCAATCGAAGCGGGCTTGTCCCTATAGACATTAGCCTTGACATACCCCCACAAAAAATAATCTAATGGTGTCAAATCGCACGATCTAGGCGGCCAATTGACCGGCCCGAAACGTGAAATTAACTGTTCACCAAACTCGCCTCGCAATTGCGCCATTGTTTCGCGTGCTGTGTGGCATGTGGCACCGTCTTGTTGAAACCACATATCATGCAAGTCAAGAACTTCCATTTCGGGCAAAAAAAAGTTTGTTATCATCGCTCGGTAGCGTTCACCATTGACAGTAACGCTGCGATTCGCATCATCTTTGAAGAAATATGGCCCAATAATGCCGCCGGCCCATAAACCGCACCAAACAGTGGCTTTTTCGGGATGCATTGGTAGCTGTTGCAATGCTTCTGGCTGATCTTCACTCCAAATGCGGCAATTTTGCTTATTTACGTACCTATTCAACCAAAAATGAGCCTCATCGCTGAACACAATTTTTCGATAAAAAAGCGGATCCTCGGCCAGCTTTCCAAGAGCCCATTCACCAAAAATTCGGCGTTGTGGTAGGTCGGCTGGCTTTAGTTCTTGCACCAGCTGTATCTTAAAAGGCTTTACGCCCAAATCCTTCCGCAAAATTTTCCACGTAGTGCTGTAACAAAGGCCTAACTGCTGGGAACGGCGCCGAATCGACATTTCGCGGTCTTCTGTCACACTAGCTGATACGGCCGCAATATTTTCTTCATTACGCACAGTACGTAAACGTGTTGGTGGTTTAATGTCCAACAAAGTAAATTTGGTGCGAAATTTGGTCACAATCTTCCGAATAGACTGCTCAGAAGGTCGAGAATGCCGATCATAAAATGGAAGCAGCGCGCGATGAACATTTCGAACCGAGCACGAATTTTGATAGTAAAATTCAATAATTTGCAAGCTTTTTTCATTTGTAAGACGATCCATGGTTAAATTGCAAACCAAACTGAAGCTGTTTGACAGTGACACAAGGTACTAAACACACGTCAGCTGTCAAAACCAGTGTTACCAAAACCAAACCAGCTAAAAAATCACATATCACTTCATAGTAAATAAATTCATAAAAATGTTTACAACCACTAAGAAAAATATACCCTACCCTAACTACTTGATTTCACTTAGTGAATCTCACTCACTTGTGAATCAGCTAAAATCAGTTTGCTTTATTTCTATTTAATTTTTACCAAAAAAATAGTGTTTACCTATTCAATAAATTAAAAAAAAAAAATTCTAAAATCAAATTCAATCAAATCAAGTGACATTTGAACTATAAGTGATTGTGTTAGTGTTTCTGGTTTTGATTCTGAATTTAAATCCAAAAGAAGAAATGTCTTTATGTAGGGTCAATGCTTGAACACAATAGAATGCTGCAACTGGTACTGCAGCTGCAATTGTTGTCAAAAAGTGTGGTTCGTGCTTTTTTTTACGTGCCCACAATGCAGCTCTACAGCTTTCTAACATTTTGACTGAAGAAGCACTGATAGTTATAACATAAGGAATTGAAGAGAGCTTGAAGCTCATTTCAACCCCTATATAAACACTCATCGAGTTGAAATGGGCTTGTTCGCCTACACCAATTTAAAAAAAAGTCAAAAATGCTGCACGCAAAGGTTAAAAGTTGGTGAACTCTTGCAGCTGCGGCTGCAGCTCCGTTTGCAGCTATGTTGCTTTGTGTTCGCAACACTGAAATTATGTGTATTCAATATTTTGACAGCTAGTCCGGCGGAGCTCTAGTTGCAGCTCTGGAGTCTGAATGACCAATCGAATGTTGTTTATTTTAAGCTATGCCCAAACCGACGCACTGGCGGTGGCGATGGATTGCGTTCAGTAACGGAACTTTTATTAAACGCAGCAAGCGCACTAGTTGCTCGCCATAGCGAAGTTAACAAACGCATTGAACCACTTTTGTGTAAAAAACAAAAAAACAAAATTTGACTCCTCACATCAACAATCACATGCCAAAAGTCCGGTTTTGTTATCAACTTGAGTATCATTTAAAAAAATTACATAAATTACACATTTCCCAAGTTATATATTATTTATATAATTAATTTTCACATATATCAGAAACCACATTTTCAAATTAAAATAAAAAGATGCTAACAGTTGGGTGTCTTGACAGTCTTTACTCTTTTTGTACACAGAAATTTATGTAGGACAAATTATCCAATGGATTAAAAATTATTTGCTGATGTGATCTAGCGTTGCAACATTTTCGAATTAGGCCCCAGTTATAGCTATCATTGAAAACCATCATTGAAAACTTTAATGATTGGTTTTGAGGGACTTAAAAAGCAAAATCAGTGCATATTTTGATGCCAATATGAAGGCGGTGACTTAATTATTAATTTTTGCCAAAAAAAAATTCGTTTTGGCCCAACCGTCCACATAAAGTGACTTTTATTATTTCAATGAATGAACTACCTTACCAATGATCATTGAAAAATTAAACTTCAATTTATGGCGAAGTTTGGGCCCGAATAAATTTTTTTTTTTCACAAAAATTATAATTTAAGCCATCAGCCTTATTTTTGTATCAAAATAATTTCGGACTTCACTTCCTAAATGTCTCAAAACCAATCATTAAAGTTTTCAATTTATGACAATTTTGTGCTGGTTTGGTTGCGTTCAGTAACGGAACTTTTATTAAACGCAGCAAGCGCACTAGTTGCTCGCCATAGCGAAGTTAACAAACGCATTGAACCACTTTTGTGTAAAAAACAAAAAAACAAAATTTGACTCCTCACATCAACAATCACATGCCAAAAGTCCGGTTTTGTTATCAACTTGAGTATCATTTAAAAAAATTACATAAATTACACATTTCCCAAGTTATATATTATTTATATAATTAATTTTCACATATATCAGAAACCACATTTTCAAATTAAAATAAAAAGATGCTAACAGTTGGGTGTCTTGACAGTCTTTACTCTTTTTGTACACAGAAATTTATGTAGGACAAATTATCCAATGGATTAAAAATTATTTGCTGATGTGATCTAGCGTTGCAACATTTTCGAATTAGGCCCCAGTTATAGCTATCATTGAAAACCATCATTGAAAACTTTAATGATTGGTTTTGAGGGACTTAAAAAGCAAAATCAGTGCATATTTTGATGCCAATATGAAGGCGGTGACTTAATTATTAATTTTTGCCAAAAAAAAATTCGTTTTGGCCCAACCGTCCACATAAAGTGACTTTTATTATTTCAATGAATGAACTACCTTACCAATGATCATTGAAAAATTAAACTTCAATTTATGGCGAAGTTTGGGCCCGAATAAATTTTTTTTTTTCACAAAAATTATAATTTAAGCCATCAGCCTTATTTTTGTATCAAAATAATTTCGGACTTCACTTCCTAAATGTCTCAAAACCAATCATTAAAGTTTTCAATTTATGACAATTTTGTGAAAATTTGTGCAAATTCGCAAGAAATTTCACGTTACCAAACAGAGCTGATATTTTGATTGAAGTTGAACCAAGCAAAAAAAAAACTCTGCTTCTCCTTCTGAAATATGTATAGGTAAAAGAAAATGATATGGAAAGTTCTTTTCTTACTTATTTTGTTTGTGATGCAAAGCTTTTCCTTTTTTTGTAAGATTCGGTTTCGTGTGTCTACAACATATTTGTTTAACGGGTTTGTTTAATTTTTTTTTTGACAAATTGTCCTTCTTACAATGTATCACAATATCGCATTGATGTGAGCAGGTTTTTGATCGTATCTTTATCAGGCGTTAAACGTTATCGTGGTCGCCACCGCCATCGCTTGGGTTTGCGCATAGCTTTATCGAGTTCTCACAACACATTCAATTTTGACGTTTACTATCCCGTTTATATGAACTTGAAACTCGCTTCAACCTTTTCTAAACCTCCATTGAATTGAAATGAGCTTCAACCGATTCCAGTCCATCACTTCAGGAGCGGAGTCGAATCGAAATTTGTGTTGAAAAACCTGGGGCGTCATTCCGATCGATTATCGTCAGACGATAGCGTTTCGGCTATAGTGGCGCTCCACGTAAGACGATAATCGTGAAAGTGATATCATCAAAACGATATCGTTTACACGATAGCTAAATAGGTATCGTTTGGCATATAAATCTGTCAATTTAGTAGATAAATAGAAGTAAAAATGTTTCAGCGTAATTTATTTGTCTTGCAAAGTGAAAATGAAAATTAAGAAAAACTACAATTAATACGATTGCGATTTGCGAAGACAATTAAGAAGAGATAAATCAGATCCTTTATCTCCATATGTAAGCACAATGTTTTTATGTTTATGTACTATTGTAGAATAAAATTAAACAAACAAATAATCTTTTTATTATTGTTATAATAATTCAAACCATTATAGTTTTGTTCAACTTTTTCGGCTATCAAAAAAAGCCTTTGTGATGGTACTCGAAATAATAAACTTGCCAGACGGCTTTTCAATCCAATCGGCGCCGGCCGCACCAAAACAAAACACAAAGCAATAAACAACACAAAAAAGTTGTAGGTGTGCTTTTTTAATACAAATTTTCTGTCAAACCCCATAGAAAAAAAACATTTTCACTACAGTTTGAGAACTTGTGAAATATACCTAACAATCTCAAACTGAAAACGATAGACGAGACCTTAGTGGTCGAGTTAAGTGAAGCAAATCATTGACGATAGCGTTAACGATAATCGTTTTGACGATTATCATTTTGAAAATTACGGAATGACCCCGCTGAATTGGGGAGTTGGTCTAACAAATCAGGAATCATAACTAATGAATTCGTTAAAATTTGATTGATATTTGAAGTAGGTATCTACTTGATTTAAACATTTCAAAAGTATGCTAATTTTTTAAAATCAGTCGAGGAAATATAGGTAGATACTTGCACATGTGCAAAAGCAAACGGACGGAAAATCAAAAAAATCTCATAGAGTACCTAATTTAGTCAGTTTCATTCACTCTTAAGCAAATATCAAGGTAGTCGTTAGCCAACGAAAATAAGCTTAAACGAGAAATCACTCCTAATCCACTTAAATGAAAGGAATTGTGTTACGTCTATTTCACAAAATATCGTACTTAAATGTCTCAATGTTTCAAGTAAGCTCCTGAGCGATCATTTACGAAAGTAAAAGTGAACGAAACTGGCCGAAAGTTATGGCCAAAAACACTCTATATGAAGATACCAATCTCGGCTGTCATCCGAGTTTGCCTACAAGCTCATATAGGGGAAATTCAGGAGAAACACGCACACATATGCAGTAAGCGTACATCCACCACGCTTCATTTGCACACACATGCAGTAAAAGTACATTCACCACCAAAATGTCGGTTATTTACGAGTTTCAATGGGTATGTTCAAAAAGTATAATAAAAGGAGCAACGAGTTATCAAGTGCTAACCCAACCTTATAAGGATAAGTTTGTGGAAATAAATTGAACGTGAAAATTTATAATCAATTTAAGTATATTCGATTGTCTTTTGTCATTATTTGTTTTGTTTCTACGATTGTTTGGTATTGTATTTCGCTCTCGAATTATTGAAACAGACTCTGAACATGACAAAAAAAAAACGAATGAGAAACCAGAGAATCAACGCAACTGTTGTAAGACAACTTTAGACGTGTTTTTTTGCAGGAAGTGACTAGACATGCCAATTATAACAGTTTTTGTTTATAAAATTACTGTTTATGCGGCCCCGCAGGGCCAGGGTCCTCCGCCTGTGGGCATAATTCAATCACCTAAAGTTTTTTTTTTAAGTAGTGCGAAGCGCGTAAACGTACGCCCGCTTTTAATGGCCAAAAATTGTTATAACTGTTATAAATTGGCATGTCTCGTTGCAAGCCTGGAGGAAATTGATCGAAAAAAACTATGTCGCGTCGGGGCTAGGGAATTTACATGTTAAATGCAACAACAACTAATCCCCTCCAGGCATAGCTAAGAGCACATAATTTTCGGGGCTAAACTGTTTTAACGGCGTTAATTGCATATGTACTTCTAATCAATAGTTTTTATGGAAACTCCATTTTTTTCTGTGATGGCGTCGATAGATAATCCCCAATATCATTTCTTTTTAGCCAAATCCCTCCGGGCTTGCAAAAAAAAACCGGCTTTTAAGAGCATTAAGGCTCTCCAAAACCAAAGCGAATACTTCAGAACGACGACGAAACTTTCGCCTGTCTTAATTTAATTACATGGAGATTAATGGGAGCACCCACATTGGCGCGATGCGAATCTTCGAACTATATTCAGTCGTCGCATATTCGCGCGAAAGTTTCGCTTCGGTTTGGGACAGCCTTTAAGGACCTCCCAAACCAACGCGAAACATTCGCGCGAATATGCGACGACTGAATAATGTTCGAAGATTCGTACCGCGCTAGTGTGGGTGCTCCCATTAATCTCCATGTAAATAAATTAAGATAGGCGAAAGTTTCGTCGTCGTTTCGAAGTATTCGCGTTGGTTTGGGAGAGCCTTTATGCTATGTATATGCGAAACCAATAGAAAACTATCGATGACCGAAATTTCAATGTATAAATTCTAACTTATCGCGTTATTTATTTTATTACAGACTTTTCTGTTGAATGCCAAAGATTTAAAAATCATTGTGTAACAGCGAACTACTTACAGGATGAATTTTCAAAGAAAAATTAAAAGAAGTTTCATCACGTTAAATTCGTAGTGTAATAGCAGACTTAGCACCTTTAAATTGGTGTTTTTTTCAACACATCCCGATATCCCACCTAACATCCGCCATTTTCATGTTGAAAAGCTGGTGAGTTGAAATTTTTTTAAAGATGGCTGCGTTATTTGCACATACAAAATGGTTGTTCTGGGAAAACAGAACAATCCCACCCCGTTAAATTGTTGTTGCAACTCACATCTATTCATGGACACAAAACGAAATTACAAAAACAACAATGTAAACAAATGGGTTTTGGAGGGTGATACGTACGAAAGATTGGTATCTTCATATAGAGTGTTTTTGGTTATGGCTGATTTCCAATGACGCGTTGGCGTTAGTGATGCGTTCGTATACGTTTACAAGCATTACGGACGCGTCGACATGACAGATGACTTTAAGAGAATCAGCTGATTAAAAAGAATTGCAGTGTCATTCTGCAAATCAAATGTTAAGGTCTTTAAATTAAAAATGAACAACAATAAATCAGTTGTCGAGAGTAGAAATAGTTGCTAAAGCAGTCTTTGCTGCTGTTTCAGCCTATGAAGAGGTTTAAGAAGAAAAACCAAAACGGCGTTGGTTAGGTTCCGGAGTTCCATCTTAGAATAGATGAAGAATTATTTGCCTTAAATTTTGATAAAATGAAAGCAAAAGACCCGGAACATTTTTTTTTTCAAAACAACAAGGATGTGTCGTCAACCCTTCTACTCATGCTCCTTCACTAAAATAATACATTTCTCTTCAAAAGAAATCTTATAAGACAATTTTTATTCTAAAACATTACTGTCAAAAGGCACGCAGAAGTAGATATTTTTCAACTTTTGCGTTGAGGTCGCTTATGTTACGTTGGTTTGTGTACCTGCTAATAGATGCCAAATCGTAACATTATTGTCCAACGCGTCATTGTAAACACTATACATAAATTTCTATGTCTGAACTTTCGCGTTGACAGAAGAATCTTTCAAAGCGACCCTACCAAGTGCCCCTACCAAAAGATAAAAGTAGTTCAGTAAAAAATTCAGAAGCTTTCTTCAGGTTAAGCTTAAATCCGCATAATGTAAGTAATTATGGAAAGAAGCAAACTTTTCGTTCGGTTTTGACAGTTCTATTATGTATAGTGATTATTTCTCAAGTCATATTTAAATCGTCGCTGTTAAACATTTTTGTGTTTCTTACTCAGGAATTCCATTGAAATTATAAGAATTTAATGTAGAAAGTTTTAATATGTCATCACATTAAACAAATCGATCAGTCATCCACCAGTTTACCCTCATACGCAACAAGCATACATACATATGTGTATAGAAAGGTACATATGTATGTAAACATATATATACATAAATTATAGGTATACTTAAAAAATATGTAAAATAAAACAATGTCTAGACCATAAATATTATCATATAATATTTTTTTCACTTGAGATATGTACGTCAGAGATGACAGCATTAATTTAATGTTTTTTGTGTCAAATTTTATTTCTTCTCCCCCTTCACTATGCGAATATAGTATTATAATAATATATGGGGTTGTGTTATTGTTTCGTGAGAGAAATTTTTGATATTGTTGGCACGCAAAGCAGGATACATATTTCTATTCCATGAGCACTTCAAATTGTTTGTCGTAACTCTTATGTTTTGTTAAAGTGCGCAATAATTGCTTGTGACATGTCATTCTTCTGTTTGACATGACGACAGAAAATATTTAATGAATGGAAGGTATAACTTTAATTACAGGGACGATATGTACATTTGAACGTCCTAAGAAACTAATGGCTTTTTCGATTAGAGTCAGAATGACAGTTCTTCTTCTGAAAAGAAGAGAAATTTGCTTCTGATTTTGTTTTCAGAATCGTTTCAGAAGGGTTCAAACGTATCAAATCGTTCTCCCGGATTACAAATCGAAAAGGCCAAGGAAATCATGTAGCGTCTATAATTGCAGATTGTTGTGTATCGTTCAGTTTTCGCTCACTTTTGCTTTCGTTTATAAAAGCACTCCCAACCACAACTCATATAGCTGACAATGCGATTGGTAGCAGGTGCTTCAGTAAAATTAAAGCTGACTACGATTGGTAGCAAGTGCGTCCTCTCAAGTAAGTGAATTAAGAATAATCTTATTTGAAAAACCTGAAAGTTACTGTGGATTTACACGACTGACAAATTGGCAGTAATTATTTCTGTCAACAAAATGGAAAAGGAATAGACGTCATTTTGGCAGTTTTTTTTACAGAAATATGTACTGTTAATAAAATATCAGTATTGTAAATCCAGCATTACTTTTCCTTATTTAATGACATTGGCCCTTATTGCTTTTCATCGTTGTTTGTTCATTGATGAACGACTTTTATCGAAAATCAGACAGCGAAAGTTTAAGATATCTGAAGTTTTTGTTGCATCAGATGCCATCAGCAGTGTTTTTACAAGTGATTACAACCACATCAAGATATCCAGATAGCTTTGTATACAAATTTTAACGCGTCTAACGTTTTGGTACGATCGACTTTTATCGAATCGAACGTTGAACGACACTCGCAATAAGGGCCATTACCTTCAACCTTGCGTCGATTGCAATAACATCAATCTGGTTGACGGTTGGAATTGATTGACCACGAGATATCAGTTTATACTTTCTGACTTCACCACCAAACGATGTCTTCTCTTTCAAGCTGGGCATTACAATCATCTAGGACAAATTTGAATGTCATAGTGTACCTACTCCTCATAAAATGCTCATATATTGTCCACTCGTCTTATACATACCTATATTGTCAAGTCGTAGAACATATCTTTTGTTTCATCATCTTTTTTCTCAGTGGAAGGTGCATCCATACATAAAGGGTTATGTTGGTGAGTTAATCCTTGATGCTAGTTGTTGTGTCGCACAAGTTCCAATAGTTGAAACTCAAGACTTGTCTGCCTTCAACCACGTATCAACACCCGAAAAGACGCGTTCACATTTACACTCATAAAGAATATAAACCCTATAGTTTCTTTTGCCCACCCCATCCCATCGCATTTCTTGGCTCGTGGTGATATCACTGAGATGTCCTCCGGTAATTTTGAACAAACTTTGTAACAGTAAAAACACTGACAAATCGTTCACCAGCTTTCAGTTAGTTACAAATTTGTTCATTGAAAACTTATTTGTCCTCCAAAGTGGTATTTCTATCGAATAGTTGAAAATTATTTAATCAACATGCTAATAATTCAAATAAATCTCTAACGGCCATATTATTCACTCGATTCATCCAAATACATCTGGATTTAAGTTTTCATCTGAATGTATCTAGGGAATAATATGGCGGTAAATGTTCAATTGTTTGCCCATGAACGATGTCATTTCAAACTCCAATCTTCAATAATAAAGAATTATTGTCTCCTCATGAAAATCCCATTAAATCCCCCTTCACTTTTTTCGAAAATTTCCTTTTTGAATTGTGACTAGAATGTCAAATAACTTTAACAGATGCTCCACTCCCTTGTCATAACACAAGTGCTAAATGAATTAAGGCCACTACCGATACCACCTTTTCAGCTCCATAAAATATTAAATCTAAGCGAATATCCCTGATACGACCACCATTGCCATTATTATAGATCCCCATTTTGCGATAAATTCACCCTCGTCCTCAATATAAATGTGGGTCATACTGAATAATTTACAACCCGGTGGTAAGTCCCGGTAAAGCCCTCTAAATACACCACGTACATAAGTCTTCAAAGAAAATTCTTCGAAGGCCTATTAACCTCTCAAATACTCTTGTTTCCTCTGTCCATAAATAAAAGGGCCCTCTCTGTCTCTCCTTCCCTAAATATAGGGCTGGCTCTTTAATCTGCAATACAACACTCCTATATTAAAACCACTTACTGGCACCTATTTCATCACTTCCTCTTCCACCCCTATATTAAATGACGCGCATCACACACACGTCATTCGTTATTCCCGTCCCGTGTATCTAACCGAGCACAAAGCAACCCAAATCGTCTCAAATTAACCAATTGGCCAATTAAATAATGGTTCATGCTTTACGTTTACGAACTGACCCTTAAATGAACCTTCTGACTTTAGCCTATCCACCAACAATTTCCATAAATAAAACAAGGGAAACGTAGAGCTATACTTGACCGGCACCGGATTAGGATTGAAGTTCAGATACTAATAAAATGACGTTTATAGCCTGTCGTAAAAAAAGACGCCATTTTTGTTTTAACAATGTTGTAAAATAAACTTTGAAAAAATATAAACCTTTCGAAACGATAACACATAAAATATCTACAAAATGCATAAAAAAATCTACGAAACGTCATGTGTGCGAAATCGATTTTATCTCAACACGATGTCATTTTAGTGGTCCATATAGCCCACAATGACGTATAGGGGAGTTTCTGAAATAAATAAAATGTTTTTATTGTTGTTTTATTTAAAAAAAAAATACAATACAAAAATCTATGTTCATAAAACGTAAGCAAAATACTTAAACTTATAAGTGTAATAAGCCATTCATAAATCGTAAATGTCATGCAATTTATTTAGGACACCATTATGAGGTGCCGAGTGAAACAAAAAGGGTTTTTCGTTTCAACTTCCTGTTTTTGTTTTTGTCTTTGGAAAAAACACTGCTCTAATGAATTCTCTTCTGTGTAAAATCTAAATGACACTTAATTTATTCCCCTAAAATGTTGTGTGTGAATGTTTTTTTGTTTTTGTTTATTTCATACCAATAAAAGGCAGAGCGAAAGACTATGTAGATGACAGTTTCCTGATATAGGAGGAAACTCTGCTTCTGCTTGTCCAACAACTCATGTCATTACCTTTTCGATCAATTTCATGATGGCCGGTTAGAACTCTTCTAAAATGTTATTTAAGAGTTTGACAATTAATTATTCTCGTCAAAATGCAATTATTGTGCATTGATTTTTATGCTGTGTCCCGCTTGAGTTAAGGCCACCACCACCAATAATGAGCTTTGGTGCATGAAGGTTAATAAATGATCCATGCCAGAGCAAGTCCTGTCAAAGTCATTGATTAGATTAAATGCATTGTTTGGTTATTATAAATTATAGAAAGTGGTACAGGTTTGGTGTCAATGAGTAAACACCATGCAAAACCATTAAGTGAATAATAGAGTCAGTATAGTATAATTTAGTTGGAGTTGTTAAAGGCCGCAGTAGTAATATTGCCTTGGCAAATAAAGATACAAATGTGTATGGTTATTTAGCCTATTAAATTTGTTATTTGAATATTTGTATTTGGAATCTTTTAAGGATATTGAATGATTTTTTCATAGAAAAAAATTCAAGGCGACAGAGTTCTTTTTCATTCTGGTCATCGCACAAACGCAATATTGATATAGTGCCACCATTCTACCCACTTTTTTGAGGGTAAGTTAAATGTGTTGGAGCTTTATGATTTACTGTTTAAAAGTTTTCCTAAAAGAAAAATAAATTTGATAAAAAAGAATACAAATTGCTTGGCGATGCTGTCATCGATTTAAGTCAATGTGCATTTTTATGATTAATGGAAAACTTAGAAAGATTAATAACAGTATTGTGATATATTGAAGCGCAAGAAAGTATTTCTTTCATTTGATAAAATGCTCTAACTTACATTTGTATCTCATTAAAATCAAAGCTACCTTCAGTTTGGTATCATTTTACATCTGGCAGGGTATAAAAGTAGGTATGTGTTCCATTGGGCCTCGCAAAGCACTTTTTACTTCCTAGTATGTAGATGGTGAATGGAACCAAAAGTAAAATCGAACTTCAATATAAATGTATTTTCGGTTATTTCAGTTATTATTTCAACAACAATAATTTACTATGTAATTTCTTTTTACTGGTGTCATTTCTTGGGTGTAAGCATTTCGTAAATAAATTACTGAACTTCTTTCACCACAGAGTAGAATTAGGTAGTTGACTGCAACCAGAAGTACTTGGCAGTAGATACTGGAGCCCAAAGGAACACACATTACTTATTTAGCGGAGTTCACATTCAATAACATTTTCATCAACAGCGTGTGGTGTTGACAGATTTTTGTGATGTGATATGATGTGAACACCAGTTCCACCAATCAAACGGCAGTGTAATTGGCTTTGTAGCAGTAGCCGTGTTTTTTTTGCAAGCCCTGAGGAAATCGATCGAAAAAAAGACGTCCTGTCCGGCTGTTTACATGTTAAAGGCAACAACAACTAATCCCCTAGGGCTTAGCTAAGCGCGGAGAATTGACGGGGCTTAACTTAAGCACGGAGAAAAACTTTGTATGGAAACTCCATTTTGTTTCTGTGATGGCGTCGCTAATCCCCGATGCCGTTTTTTTCAACCAAATCTCCCCGGGCTTGCAAAAAACACGGCTAGTGTTACCTCTGAAATTTTGTAGATATAGTGTCAAAAAGCTGTCAGAGAGGGAAAAAAGTGTTTCAAACGAATTTCAATATAAACGTAACATTCAAATAAATTTTTACTAGCAGTATTTTTTCGCAAACCCCGAGGAAATTGGTAAAAAAACGACGTCCTGTTCTGCAATTTACATGTTAAATGCAACAAAAACTAATCCCCTTCAAGCTTAATTTAAAAAAGCAGAAAATCTGTATTACCGGCGTGTATTGCATACTTGTTATCGATAGTTTATATGGATCTCCATTATCAAGACAACGGAAATATAGAGTCGTGTCTATTCCAAAAAATATAGCCAATGTGCTTACTTTCATTTGTGACCGGTGAATATAACGTTGTGTTTTTTGTTTTGATATTTACTTCGTCATCGATTATGTAATACTAGTAGGGTTTTTCTTTCGTTTTCAAATCTACTCCAGAAATTTCCTATTTACTCCACTTTTTTTTACAGTTTTTGTATGGGGAATCCATTATTTAACATTTTTACATGTAAGTAGTCGTCGGATTTACATAATCTTTATTAGCTTTCAAATGGTATATTTTTAATTGTCGGGCGTTAGGTTTAAGTATATTAAAAAGGGAGTACAAAAAAATTGTTAACGTATTAATATATAGATTACTAATGCATGCTTCCAACAACCACAACCCACACCTTCAGTTGTGCAATGCTGATGATGGAACAAACGCGTTCCGGAATGCATTCAAGGTTTGTTTACGTTAATATATCGTTTTGTCAAAGAATCTGTTTGTTTTTAATTTTTTAATTAATCAAGTTAATTTTTGTGAAATCGAATTAAGGTGACTCAAAATTTAGTTAAAAACTCCAGTTTGTTTCTGTTATGGCGTCGTTAATCCCCTATGTCGTTTTTTTTTTCTAGAAAATCCCTCCACACAGACTAAAAAACAAACGGTATTAAATAAAGGGAAATAGACACTTTTCTTCATTGCTTTGTTTGATTGACAACGGGTTTGTGTTCATACAATTTGTGTATTTCAAGTGTTCTAAAAGGTGTCAAATGGCACTAAAGTGACTCAAATTTACCCCTTCTGTATGTAGTATAAATATGTTTTTTAAGCTTAAATTAAATAAGTCTATCTACTGGCTATTATCACATACTTGACCCTTGAACCATTGTTAAAGCTCAGTTAATCCGCCCAAATCAGTGAGTTAAAATCGCAGAACCACGGATCAAAGTTTGTACTTCCACAATATTTCATAGAGTATTAACACGTCATGCCAACCAAAAGTGGGATAGAATTGCAAATTGGTGTGTTTAAAATGATTTTTATATTTTGTTTTCACACTTGCATCCATACAGATCAGTTTCGCACCATACCATGTCAAATTGTGTGAGATGTGCTGTTAAGTCGTGTGAGATGAAATTGAATATTTTGTCATTAAACATGCTTTTATTATTATGTGTGAGGAAGCGTAGGAGGGCTTCGGCTTTTATAAATTACCCCGGCTCGAATACGAGCGCTTGAAGTTCGACTGCAGTCGAAAGATGTTTCGCTAAGAATTTGAACCTAGCCGTGTGTCAATTAATATAAATGTGCTCTAAATAATCTCGAAACACAAATGTGAGGTAAATATAACTTTAAACAATTATCCAGGGATCAAATTTAAGGCTCTCCCAACCCGGAGCGAAACCAACGATGGAAACTTCGTGTTCGAATTGAAAATATAATTCGCAAGCTTACCTTTGACAATGTTATTGTTTACACAGCGAATATTCAAAGATTTGATGCCCTTATGTTGGTGCTCTAACTTATCGTCATATTTGTTGTCGTTTTAGGAAAGTTTTTAATAAAGATTGTAATCGAATTGGCACATTCCAACTAACAAAACTGCTTCCGATTTCCGACAGTAAAACATTATTTGTTGCTTATATAAACATTCTGGCTGGAAGTCAAGTAGTTATAGGAGTTAAACTTGATATAATTCATCGCTTAGATATTCTTTGGAGCTACTTCTATCATTGTTATAGGCACAATGAGTCAGTTTTTCTATAATCACACTATATCCATACTAGCCGTGTTTTTTTTGCAAGTCCATATAATTATATTTGTCGAAAAAAACAACATCAGAACTAATAGTTTACTCGTAAATACAACAACTTAAATCCATATGGACTTAGCTAAGTCCAGATAATTATCGGTAAGTAAGAAGTTCCTAAGTCCCGATGTCGTTTTTTTCGACAAATCCATATGGACTTGCAAAAAAACACACCTGCTATAAAATGATATAAAGTCTTAATTCCTTGTATAATCAATGTTAAGATGCATAAATCTGCGAATGTAAATATATGGCATTTGTATAAGATATCCTTATAGAAGGATTACTGAAAGAGTTTTAGCAAAGCAAAGTCTTAAAATAGTTCATAAACAGTTCGAAAAAAGGGTCAATGACCTGCGTGAATAATTGATAAACAAAAAAAATTTACTAACACTACCGTCATGGACATTAATTGTGATTTATGTCTTATAAATATATTTTTTGTGTACACCAAGCTATTGAACAGATTCCTGAAAAAGACTTATCAAAGCTCAGATATTTCTAAATCAGTAGACATAACGCACAACACACAAGAATACAGATTCATCTGCCAGTAAAAAAAAATCACTACAATGGAAATCGAAACGTAATTCATTAACAACCTGGAAAATCAAATAGCTTATAAGAAAACAGTGTACCTACTGAATACAAAAAGTTATTACCCTGTCAACTTCGCACTACATAACCTTATCGCATTTCCGTGTCATTTACTGTAATTTTCTTCTTCTTAACTATCAAATCCAAATGTCAAATCAGTGATAGCATAAGAAGATAAAACATGAACCCACAACATAAATATCTCATCAAGAATCATCTTCCTCTCTCTCTAAATCGATAACGACAATATTTATCATATTAAATTGAAACCCCAAACTTCTAAATAAAAAATATTCCCCTCAATATAAATTTACTTATTACATTATTACTTTCAAGTTGTTGGTAAAGCGCCTTACAACTTTATCATTTTCATTTAAAGTGATGCTTTTGATACTATTACGGATGGGTGTAGTATAATATAAGACTTCCTTTGTTATATAACATTAACATAAGCAAAAGTTTTCATTAAATATTCATTTGAATCTGATGAAAATTATATCAAAAGGAAATTAACCATTATAAAAAGTTATATATAAAATGAGTTCCTCCATAGGCAGTTTATAACTTCGAACTTAAGTTTTATGCCCCTCAAAATATTTTTGTTCATTACCCTCAATTGACCGCAGTATAATATATACATATACACTACTTGGTTTAGTATTTCATTTTATACAGGCAACAAGAAAATTTTATATATCTAGTAGCTAAACCTTCAATATACATAAATGAAGCAAATAACTAAAACATCGAAAAAACAAACCCAGAAGGCAAGAGGCATCCCTTTTTGCCTTAATCCACTTAAATTGTTGTAGTTGCCATTCTCGTTTGACAGTTTTGCGCACTAAAACTTTCAATTTCCCATCTCTCGCACTAACCACATTGTACCTAATTGTAAAGTTCCGTTCCAGAGCAACCAACCACCAGTACCACTGCTGGAGAAGAGATGTCCTTTAATTTTGCCACAAGGAGAGAAGAAAAACCTCAACACTGAAAGGAGTGGGGGGGAAGTTATACGTTATACAACGTTGTTTCTGGAAAGGATGAGTGCTCGCACCCGACACGATGTAGAAGCCCTTTTCTCACGCGAGACGACATCTTCTTCTAAAACACAATATTAAAGCATGACTAACAATGGGTAAGGCTTCAGAATGCCCCATCTACAGCAATAGCTGGAGCATACTCTTCTGTTATGGTTGTCATCATTCTATACAAACCCAACCTAGGCTATTCAGTGTCAGGAAAAATAACTTCCCCTGTCATTTCAATAGACTTTTGCAACGGCACACACATAGAAGAAAGACTCTTCGAAAACAAACAAACCTTAAAAAGGGGGAAATGCCAAGGGAAATGAGCAAAAAATCACCACCGAAGGGTCCTCTATGACCCAACAGGCGAATAAACAGTGCCTAGTCTTTGTGCAGTTTGTTTTGTCATTTTCTGTTCACCTCGAGGTGGGTGGAATGGTGGTGAGGATGCACAGATTGGATATCCGAGACTCTGCGAATATTTTCACAAAGAAGATATCCTTTTCGGGTGTCGGTCCATGTCCACCCTTTTGGAGGCACCGACAATGAATTCAACGCTAACTTCTCCCAGTTCTATGGATGACAGCTAGAAGTGTGGTGGGTAGGTAGTGTAGGAAACTCACCACCATCTGCCAGCCAACACATTGCATCTCTAAATTGTAAAGTTCATTATTATTATTTTCCCTATTTTTTTTCCATTGTTATTAGCCGCTTGTCTCAGGAACACACATGAGGTTTGTGGTTGGGGCTTTAGGTAGTGTGTGCGGAGATTTAATGTTGTAAAAAGGAATCATATAATAGTTAGTAACTGAAATGTAACCGCAATCACGTATTCTAGTTTGTTTTCCGGTTCCTTTATCGCACACTCTTATATATGCAAGCAAGTTTGTGTGGGCGATTGAGTTGAGTTGGGTTGGGGTTGAGGTTGGGACCACCCTTTTTTATGTAGGTTTGTGTCCTTTTTTGAGTTATTTTTTGGGGGTGACAGTTCTTTAGGATTTTTCCCTTTTTATATATATAAATTTTAGCTTGGTAGTTTCACGTTCAACGACACTATTTCTACCCCGCAGAAAATTTATCGTTAATTTCTCACAGTTGAGGGTAAATGGAATTTATTTATAGTTAGCGCGTGATTAGGATTCCAATATCATGGACGAGGACAACCAGAAAGCATAAGAATGACAATGCAAACTAGGGGGACGGCATTTGGGGCGCCATTTAGTAGAGAAATGGGAAGAAAGGAGGTATTTTATTAAAATAATATTTTGCAACTGCAAAAGTGCTGGTTTACCGCATATTTTAGAAGATAAATGACAGTTTACGTAGATATTATTTCTGTTACTTCTCCTGATGATCCTTATAACTCCAGTCCAGTGCTGTGACTTTAGATGTAGGGAGTTGAAAATGTGTAGGTATTAGAAGGAGAAAAAATAAACACGACCTAGTTTTGGTTCGTTTAATATGATGATCAATTCAAATGGCCTATTAACAAAAGGTGGTAGGTATAATTATGTCATAGAAGAGAAGCACTTAGCGATAAAGGTGTGAAAGGTCTTAATTGCGCTAAGCTTTAGGAAAAATGGGCAGTATAACTACACTTGAGGTTTTTTTCAAGGCTTTACAAAGGGGAATTAACAATTGAGGTGTTGAGTCGCGTCTTTTGAGGAAGAAAAATATATCTATTAAACAACTTCCCAGGATTTATATACATTGCATGTACAAAACAAAAAGTTCTTTAGTGTATTGTATGTCAAAACGTCATTTCACCCCCATAAATGATCATTAGAGATTTGAAATAATTAAGTATAAGTAAGACTAAAAAAGGTGAAAACACAAGATACAAAGGGATGACATGACGTGATTTAAACTTAAAATTGCTCACAAATTTAATTCTTGTCCTTTTTGTTTGATTGAGAAATTTTATTGTGCAGTCGTAGATATAGATATTACAACTTTTACGATTCAGATATCTCATACATTTTTCTCCATCAAATTCACAATTTCAGGAACCTGAACAACATTTTTGCGCAAAAAGTCAAAAGCTCTCTTTCTCTCTTTTTATATAAAGGCTTTCCCGAACCGCCGCGAAACATTCACAGCGAAAAAGAGACGACAACAGTGTAAACAAATCGTTTTTGGAGGGTAAAACGTACTAAAGATTCTTATTTTTATAATTGAGTTATCTTCGCCACGTCCGTCGTGCCACCAAATTTATTTTATTATTTAGTTTTTCAAAAAAATACTTTAACAAATTGTTGGTTCGATAAGTTATGTGCTGTTTTTATTCGAATGCAAACCTTTCATAGGAGTTGCTGTTCTAGTTTCGGTCACTGAGTTTTCTGCACATTGGAGAAAAAAAATAAAAATGAAGATATTGAAATTTTCAAAATAATAAACAAACACTTATTAATTTCAAGAATTACTTCAAAGTAGAACAATTTATGTAGAAAGAAAATAAGCAAATTATGACTTACAATTGATAGCAGCTGTACGATCTTCTAAGACTTTATCTAAAACGAAAGTGAAATAGCACCGCCTATCATGGCCCCAGGCACTACAATACATTAGGGATAGAAACGAGCACTCCATATTATATATCCTCTGAGGGTTCAAATAAGATTTTTTTAAATGGCGGCTGAACCCAAAAGAAGTATGCACGCCATTTTATTTTTAATCAGAGACGACCATCAAAATCCATCATCTTTTCTCTTTCTGCCAACTGGTATAAAACGAATTAAGAAAGTAAGTGACTCTATGCCAATTATAACAGTTTTATTTAATAAAAGTACTGTTTACGCGGCCCGCCAAGGCGCTCCACCGGTGGGCATACTTCAGGCACCCATATCTAGTTTTTATTTTTTTCAAGTCGCGCTAAGAGCATTAACGCACTCCCACTTTTAATGGCGAAAAACTGTTATAACTGTTATAAATTAACATGTCTCTAGTCTCGTCAAAAAAATACATTGAGTCCTGATAGACTATAGAGATGGGAAAATAAAATCAGTTCATTGACTTCACTTCGATGTGAATACATTGTGATTTTTTCTAAAACTTAAGAAAGAAAGAAACGAGAGAAGTCATGTTTCAGATTCAGAGCCAAAAGGAAAGCAAAAATATAAAATCAGTACAATATTGGATTCAGTTTTTCTTAAGGGTGAATGTCCCAGTTAATTCGGATATACCTACCTATCCTTCTGACACCGCCACTACCGCCGCACCACCAGTGCCACCAATCTCCAATGACTCCTTATAAAACAAGTTTATCACGAGTTCTATGACACTTAACTGAGTGGAAAATCACAAGCAAGAAAAACTACACTTAAATAACAACACCAACAACAAAAAGACTATAAAACTCTGAAACATGAAAATAAAAATAAATATGTATACAAAACGAGAAAAAGGATTTCTTTCTGTGCTTTTCCCAGGGCATAACTTAACTCAGCTTGGGGAGTCCACCATCACCACCACCACTGCCGACATCGACTTCGATATTGTAGTTCCTCTCTAGCCAAAACAATCTGCTAACACTTAATCCATTTATTTGCACGCGTCTGAGGGCCACACATCACACACAACCCAGTCAAACATCCTCGAGGACGAATGAATCCTTTTTTCGTATATGCTCGAATGAGACTTCTTTTTGTTTTTGCTCATCCGAATTAAAACCCCTAGAGTAGAAGCGAAGCAACCAATTGGGAGTAGATTTCACATCACAACGGCAAGGACAACCAAACCCAGAGGATAAAATAAAAACGAAAAAGGGAAACCAGAGTACAAAAAAAGGAATTCGTGGTCGGTTGATGATTCCATGACCAAACAAAAATAAAATTTAATAAACTGACTCTCCGACGAACACAGCAACACTGGCAACAACACAACAACGGTAATTTTTTGAAGGTGGAGTAAAAACTAAAACGAACAAATTGAATCTCTGCGAATGACCCATGGGCCGTTGCCCATCAGTTCAGTACGCCGCCGCACCCGCCGGTTACCACAAAGGTCTTTTGCTGTCTGCCACAAGCCGGCAAGCCGCCAGTGCTGCCAGCATGGATGATGTTCAGTGTTCTGTTTCTCTGGTAAATGTCAGATATGTTTTCAGTGTAGAAGCGTAAAATGATGAATACAGCTGGATAGGTATATTATTATGCTTTACGTCCATTTTCAGCTATTTTTCATGAACTCCGGTGCTGCGGGTGCACTTTTTATAGGATATCCTGTCCGTGCTTTAGTGCATGGTGACATGTTAGTTTATGCGAGGAAAACAAACAAGCCTAGAACGTAAAGTCAGATATGTGAACGTGTCGACACCGGATATGCACAACGCTTTTTCTATAAATATCTACTCATTTTTTTGCTTATCTTTCAACCCTTTTCGAAAATTAAATATTTCAGCTTTATTTAAAGACTGTGATGCTTATAAAAAGATAACAGTGAACGAACTGTTACAACTCTTTCCCGCAGGTAGAGAGAAATGTGCTTAAAATACCAACGTGCAAAGTTCAAGCTAGCGGAATAATATGCCTTTTTTTAGCTTGTTGAATTAAAATAGGAATTTATTAAAGGATTATTTTAACAGAAATTAGGGAAGGGGGTTCTTGTGTAGATATATAGGTATTTCCGTACTGTACGTTCCTTATATAATTTCCATATACAATTGTTTTTGTTCCATATCTAAATCTCTATATGCATATATATATAATATGTATATATATGTGCTTGTGAAATCCTTGGCCTGTGACATAATGTGTCACCAAAGGAATTCTCTCCTCTGTAACGAATGAAATTCCATGGTTCAAGCTTTTTGAAGAGCAAATGCTATTTTCTGTGCATCCAATAAAACAAGACATTATCAAAGCCAAGTTAGAGTATATGTTGTAGATATAATGTGATATAGTTGACTGAAATGAAGGATATAGAATGAGTATATACAATATAGAGAGCAATTTTAGATAGGATAGCACATGGATAGACAGAGTTGACAAGGCATAGAAATGTTGTTTGATGTGGTTAACTGGAGTACAAACCACAAAAAATAGTTGAGTAAGGGCAATTGTGTGACGTATACGAGAGAATTAGTTTATGCTTGAGTTATTCTTTTGTATTGATTTATATTTAGTAAGCTTAGTTAAGAATTTAACCCTGTATGATTGTAAGAACGCCGCATTTTAGACGTTTATCTATATTATTTTATGTCAATTACCCAGAAACTGAATGTGATCTTTTTCTGTTTAGAGTTTTATAAGAGCATTTGTTTTCAGATCTGCTTTAAATGGCAGTTTAAATTAGCACAACTCAGCTACTACATCTTTTGGTGGTGTATTTGCTAAACTTAAAAAAAATGGAAGTGGGTTCCAGACGTGCCAATTATAAAAGATTTGGTTTATAGAAGTACTGTTTTTGCGGCCCCGCAAGTCCAGGGCCCTCCGCCGGTGGGTATACTTCAGGCCACCAGAGTTTACTTTCAAGTCGCGCGAAGCGCGTTAACGCACAACCACTTTTAATGACGAAAAACTATTTTAACTGTTATAAATTAGCATTTCTCTAGCCGCGTCCTAAAAAATACCATGGCAAAACGTTTACCCCGTTTATCGTTTTAGGAAGAATAAAGGTGCCGAAAAAGTCTTGAACGTTTTATGGGAAAACATTTCTGTCACTTTTTAAATTTTAAACGTTAAAAATTAGAATCGAACAGAGTTGCCGCGGATTTATGATAAATAACTATAAAAATTGTCAGAAAAATTTTAACAAAGCAAACAATAGTTATAAATTTACAGGCATTAAATTACAATTTGCTTAATACATATATGTACTTATGTATACAAGAAATTCATGAAAAAAGCTAAATAAAAAACGGGCGAAATTTTCGCTGTCGTTCGGCATTATTCGCGTTGGTTTGGGAGAGCCTTAAAATAATACAAAATTGCACATTACCTTATCAAAGCCAAAATAAAATTTATACTTGGGGCAACCCCTAGGCAAGTGCTTATATGATTTTTTTTGTTATTTGAATTCAAACTGTTATTTGTGACGTAACTCGTATCTACTGATCAGTGCTCCCTTCTGCCCAAAACAACCAAACTTTCGAAGTGCGGTATATAGAACAGGGGCCCAATTCCGAAAGTGTATCTAAGTTTTCTTTGTGTAAAAACAATTCGCGTACAAAACAAATGTTATTGGGTTTTCGATTTGTAAATTCAGATTTCAATTTAAAAATTGATTTTTTTCGTGGCGAATGGAACACGATTTCAAATTGATCTATTTTTGTTATTGTATTTGTGTAGTTTCGCTTCTCTGTCAATATTTCAATACAAATTTCGTCCCTTTTAGAAGAGAAAGATGAGCTTGTTGAAGTTACCGATTCATTTTAAACTCTTCCATTTATAATCGAATATTTCTCACATGTTTTCAACACAAATTTCATTCCTAAAATACTTACATATGTGATGGTAGGTAATTCAAGATAAACAATTAGAAACAAATCTTTTATACAAAATAAAAAATGCTAAATACATAAATATTAAAGAAATAATAAAACCTCATACCTACAATAGAAATTTAATAAAAAGAAAAACAATAAAAAAAAGTAAGTCCAATCAAACAACACATTTGCCAACTTTATTTTGTCCAATGGAATGCAAAAATGGTCAAAATCGGCTTTATGACAGATCCAAATAAAAAATAAATTGATTTATTTTACCAATGGAAAACCCTATTAGATAGTATTCCGCAAGAGTAAGGTTTAAATTCTTGACAGATAATGAGCCTGAACGACCCTAGTAAGCTCTGAGTTTGAGTAAAATATGAACACAGCAAACTTATTGTTATATCTGTCAAATAACTTGAAAATTGTATGAAATTGCCTCCGCTCAGCTTTTTACTCCGTTTCCTCGGTCTTTTATTCTGAACTCATGGAGCACGCTCCGATCACTTTGGATAGGTTCACTCCTGAACGTGGCCATATTGATTCACGCATAACTTCAAAAAAAAACAGCTGTACCTAAAAAGATGTGAAATGTGTTGTCCACTTATGCCGAATTCCTTTCAACAAGAGAATCGATTCTGTTCAGAATTTTTCCTAAACAAAATCGATTCTGTCAAAACAAATCTTGCGTTTTTAGCAAGATTTGACACTGATTTGCACACACACTATGAAGACTTAACATTTCTCATACGTCAAATTGAAAGTCGCGGATTTTTTGGAAGACAAGTTGTTAGTTTGTCAAAACAAATCTTGCGTTTTTAGCAAGATTTCACACTGATTTGCACACACACTATGAAGACTTAACATTTCTCATACGTCAAATTGAAAGTCGCGAATTTTTTGGAAGACAAGTTGTTATTTTTTGGTTGCAACGAATTCTACATAATTTAACAAAATATACAACAACATATTCAGTCAATATAACTATAAGAATATAATTTATTTTGCGTTGTTCACTATCAAACAAAAATAATACCTTTCGCGAGTGAAAGACGTGATGAGAACTTTCAGTGCAAGTGAAAACTTTTCAAAATGACAATTTTCTTTAAAAATATATGTGCAAGTAAAAGTTCAAACAAATGAAATGCACCATAAAATTGCCCCCGTATAAGCTGGGTAATATCTTTTGTTATTAAAATAGAATTATTATAGTTATTAATTTAATTCTAATGGTAAAACATTTTTCTCACAACAAAAACAAACAACCTTAATAGTTTTGTGAAAAATTTCTTATCGTTTTGCATCAATTGTAGCTCTCAAGTAACACAAACACAATCACACAAAAAAAATAGATTCTTTTACGAAATACGAATTCCTTCCAATTGACAGACAATTCTGTATAGAAAAAAATTGGTTCTGTTTAGAAAAAATTCGAATTCTTTGTTGAAAGGAATTCGCCATTAGTTTTTGTTTTTTTTGGATTTGTAAAATTTAATTTTTCGCTTCTAACAAAAAACCTTGCTTCTTTTGTTTTCATTTAATTATTTTGTGTCGAATTCCATTCAACAAAAGAATCGATTTTGTTTCGATTTTTTTTTCAAATGTTGCTTTTTTAGCAAGATTTCATACCGATTTGCACATACACTATAAAGATTTCACGCGTCTAATACGTCAAAGTCGTTGAATTTTGGGAAGACAAAAATTATCCTTGGTAGCAAAACCGAATATCACATTTTTTACGACATTCCATGACATCAATTGGTATTTTTTGCATACAAAAATAAACCCAAGCATGCAAAAACATATATTCGTTTTCACCTCATTACCCTCTTGCCACCAAATATTGCCAGTTGCATAACCATATATGTATTTATACCTAGATATGCTCTTTAGTATTGTCCAATAGCATGAAATAAAATTGGTCCCTTTTACTTCTAGATAAATAAATAAAAACTTTTATCATTTCCGCATTCTATCTAAAAATCGATCGATATCTTATTCAAATTTAAATTAGTACCCATTCCCGGAAAAAATAGACTAAAATAATTTTATTATTATTCTTCACATTATCTTTGTAACGTTTGTATACTTCTTTCATTCTTTTACGGTATATTTCTATATTCATTGCAACCTTTTTCTATCGTAATTTCTTCTTACAATCGACAAAAACCTCAAAGCTTAACCTATTTTTTTTTTAACAAAAAAATATCTAGGTATATTGTAACACGAGTATATAGGAAAAATCCCTGTTAACAATGCGAGGCACGAAGGAAACCCTTATTGTCATCACCTTTATCACCCATTATCACGTCCATTTTTGAATCTTCTGACATCAGAAGAGGCTGGAGTCATTTATTATAAATCATACTCTTTTGTGTCAAATTGTGTACTCCACCTCTGCATTCTTCCGAACTTTTGACAATCTCATTAACCGACAAAGAAAAAAAAAAGAATTTAAAAAAAAATAAAACTATAATGAAAAATGGACTAAGTTTTGTTTGAAATTTAGCGTTTGGAAATTATTATTATTTTTCCTCAAGTCCATTCATTTATCCTCATTTAATTATGAAATTTCAATACTTTAATGGCTAAAGAGCGTTCGCCTGTCATTCTCCATTTCGAAGGATGGTTGATTTTAAATGAATCCATTGTGCTTGTTTTTGACCTCTGTCAAAACTCATTTCGGCATTTTTGTGACTGTCAAAACATTGGAATGCCAGTCTTATTGTACATCTATTTTAATTATTTCGTCTCGTGCTTTCTTTAAGGATATTTCTTTTTCAGGAGCTGTCAAACAATTCAAAATAAAGAAACAATATAATGAGAATACTATTGATTCAACGTAATGGGTGCCAAAGTCGAAGAGACACAGCTCTGGCAGAAACACTCGTATTCTTTTGCGAAAAAGGAAATTGAATTCTAACCTCTATTACAACAATCATTTGCTCAGGACATGGATTGTTGTTTTAGTGTGGTGAGAAATTTCGAGTTCGTTCCGTACGTGTGTTTGAGGAAAATTAAGTATTTATTGATTTTTTCCTCTGATATATGAATGGCTGTGTGTATGTTTTATGTCTTTGGTTGTGTGAAGAAATGCTTACCCTATACTTAGCCATTCCGTTGTTCTATGATAATATTTTTTTTTGGTTGAATGGAGAAGACCATCGTTGAAGATTTTCGCACCTAGAAAGAATTTATTAAACCTTCACCCGTCAAACCAAATAAGAGGCGATCGCCCTAAGGCGACGCCATCGCCATCTCATAAAACCTTCCTCACACTGATGCTCCAGAAAGTATGTGTGTGTGTACAGGAAAAGTTCCAATACTTCTGACATTCAGACATTATATGAGGAAGAACTTAGAAATGAAGTGAGCGTATGCACGTGGTTAAATAAAAATTTCCCTTTTTGTCGGAGGGAAAATATTGAGAAAAAGTTCTGGAATGTAATGTAAGCAGGGACATGCGTAGTGAAGTGAAGTCAACTTATTTATTAAATTTTTCCACTGAAAATATGTGTTTTGCCTAATCGGAATTTAATAGGGTTCAACTGACAGCAAATGTCGAAGCAGAAAAAAAACTGATATTATTTCGATGTGTTAAACTTGATTGAATTTGATTTGGCATACAATTTGCGTGGATAAAATGAAATTCAGAATGAATATTGTGAAGACTACATTTATATATACCTACAAAAAGCACAATAGGATTCTATTTTAGACTGTCTTTTGACAGTATGTAATTCCAAATATATTAAATATAAATCATCTATCCTTTTAGCTTTTACTATTTCTTTTCACATAAATGTCAGTTTCAATAAGTGGTTTGTCTGCTATTATAAGACCATATTTGAGTTATGACTCTTTTCGAACATAATGAGTGCAAAAGAGAAAAAAGATGAGACAAAAAACAAATTGAGTCTCAAATTTAAGCGACTCATATTTGACATTATTCCATTTCTTGTTTGGTATTGCAGCAACTTGCCTTATTTATTTTCGTTTTTTGCACAGCGCACAATTGTGTATAGGTACCTGTATGGTTGCATAGGTATGTAGATCATTGAGAATTTCAATACTCTAACAAAGTCGTTTCATTTATTTTTGTTGTTTGTTTGACTACTAAGTTATATTTTGAATACAATACAAATTTCAAAATACAAAACAAAATATAAGAAGACTGATGTCGAATTTGAGTCATGACTCAAAATTCGCGATATAATAGCGCATGGCTCACTGGACTCAATTTAACTGAAGAATTCGAATTAGAGCCACGACGTAAAAGTCGTCGTGTAATAGCAGAAACTCTCTTCATTTACGAATATCGCAAAATTGAAAGAAAATTGGCGTTACAAAAAGCCACTCCACAACACACTGGTTGACTAATTAATGATAGTTGAATTGTATACAAAACAAATTTAGTCTACATCACATAAAACTTTTTTCATTTTCTAACAAAACCATCGTTACAACGCAATTAAAAGTCACCACTTCTTATATCACTTCACAAAATTGAAAAATATTCAAATGCTCAATTTCGTTGAATTCGAAGTCACAAAATGTCTATCGCTTTGAATTATTCCATTTAATTCGCTGAACACATTCCTTTCCATAACCTCTTTATCGATTGTCGGCAATACAGATTTCGTTTACCTACCAAATGTCAACTTCAATAAAATCCAAAATGGCCATTTCGTGTTTGTTCTAATACTCTTCGTTCTTCAAGTGCAGTGTTGTTTTTACTTTTTAAAACGAATTATGCTGTAAAAAAATCAGTTAATTTATCAATTCATAATAATTTAAGTGTTCTGCTACAAGTTTAATTAAAATTTTACCCGAAAATTCTTCATTTTATGTGAAATAAACATAAAACACCACCCCGGTGGTCGTTCATTCTAGTCATCTCATATAGCTGCTGTCAAAAAATCGGAGTGTGACATTTGCTCCTCCACCAGCGCATCATCGTCGGTACGTTAGTTCTGTTGTGTTCATCGATTGTTTACAAAAACGAAAATTGCGAAAATTTCTTTTTCTTATTTCGCTCTGATTCTCTGTGCGTAAAAACTCAAAATTCTATTAATAAATTATTTATTTGAAAATGAAAAAAAAATAGGAAAATAGTTTTGCATTGGGTCGAGCTGTCTAGCTGAGTTTTGTGTTTAACAACAAATGAATTTTCTGTTGTATCGTCCTAGTCGTCATCATCGTCGCTGTCTGGTGGTTTATTTTAGTGCAATGAACTTCTCATAAAGCGTCGTCGTCGTTCTTGTTGGACATTTATTTGTTGTGTCTTTGTCGATTTTCCCCCGAATTTCCCAATTGAATAAACAAAATAAGAAAAAAAGCTAAAGTTATCTCGAAATCGTTGTTTTGTTGCAATTCCTTCGGATCTCGTTGCCATCGCCGCCGTGCGTCGCAATCTTCGTTGTCGTCGGGGAGTTGAAAATTTCGTTTGGTGTTCTCGTGCAGTGTTGTTGTGCAGTGAAATTCTTGTGTCTTGTGGAGTGCGTAGGCGGGTTGTGCATTTGGATCCAGTTATTGCATCCAGATCGAAGCTCTGTTGCAGGGCATCATCGTCCAAACAACAACAAATCATGGATACAGTTGCTATCGTGGTCGGTTTCGGTCAGTTTTAGTGGTTTTCTTGTGAAGAAAATCAACCAACGTAAACATTTCAGGTAAGCAACATTTTTTGTAAAGTTTTATTATTTATTTTTCGCCTCTACTTTCCCCTCTCTTGGATGGTCAGACGGGTTTTCTTCTAAACTGTCTGTGGTTAAGTTTCGTTCATAAAAAAAAACCAAATTCCTTTCTCGCCCACTTCTTCTTTACTTCGGCTTTGGTCTTGTATTTAATTTGGACTTGGAAAGTATCATTCTCGGACATGCAGAAGCACACGACGGACGGGGACAGGCATATCTTGATGATATCTAACTAATTGATGTTCCATAGTAATTGTGGAATAGTTGATGACCTTGGTGGAGTAATTATTTAAAAAGCTAAGCTCGCTGTAGTGTTCAAGTGTTTAATTAACATGCGATTGAGTAATTCTTGAAATCACCATTTAGCAAAGTAAAATTATAGATTTTCGCTGTCTATTTCAATTATTTATGACTTCTTGTATTTTTTTGTGTTTCTCGGTGTCGCTAGAATGAGAACTCGACAATGTTGTTATCAATGTAAATGCGTCCCACAGAAACTCACAAATTGTCAAAATTTAGAGTCGGGATAAAATTCTTTCAAAAATGTTGACCGAATATAATTGATACAAAGGAACAGTCCATTAAACTAACTAGCACATTGAGGTTCTTGTAATTTCGCAGTCAATTTTCTCCCCAAAAATAATTAACAAAAATTGTAAAAGCTCTTATACTAAAATGTTCTTAGTTTTAAACAGTTTTTAATTCGTATAGGGAATAAATTAAGAAGCAAGGTTATTAACGTTGAATGGATAAAGTATACTTTAAAAAAGATAGAGAAACATTTTGCTGCTTTTAAAGTTAGACGAGTGCTTTAGCGTTAAAGTATACTTTAAGGGGAGAAGTGTGTCGCTATCGCTCTATTGTATTTCATATGCGTAGAGCCATATTTGTATCGTGTGATGTGTTGTGTAGAAATCTATGAAATACATTGGAATAACAGCGACACACTACTCCACAACACACCACACGAGAGTAGTGTGGTTCGGGCTTTATATCGTTTAAAATTATCATAGCGTCGACTCTCATTCTAAAACTCATTTTTAGAGTCGGCGTCGAATTTAAAAATGATTTAGAGTAGGTTTTAAATGTTTAAAATTTTGCGCCATTGATTTTAAGCCCATAAATGACGCCCTTGCCGATGAACCTATGTTAAGACTAAGGCCCCAGTTATAGCTATCATTGAAAACTTTAATGACTAATTTTGGTACCTTTAGTAAGTGAAATCAGTAATTATTTTGATGCAAAAATAAAGCTGATGGCTTAAATTATAATTTTTGTGAAAAAAAAAAATTGAATCTGGTCCACACTTCGCCATTAAATGACGTTTAATTTTTCAATGATCATTGATAAGGTAGTTCATTCATTGAAATAATAATAGTCCTTTTATGTGGACGGCTGGTCCAAAATGAAAATTTTTTTCTGCAAATATTAATAATTAAGTCACTACCTACATATTGGCATCAAAGTAATTACTAATTTTGCCGTTTAAGTGCCTCAAAACCAATTATTAAAATTTTCAATGATAACTATAACTGGGGCCTAAAACCGCACTATGTTTAGGCTAAAAACCTGAATTTACACAGTTTTGGATTTATTTGCTTGCTCAGTTTTTAATGGAAAAAAATTGTAAGATAACAGGAACGCGAACTGCCTAATTTATAGTTAACTATTTCTGATTAAATTTTAAAGAACTGACTCCAGGCATTTATAACAGTTTTGGTTTATAAAAGTTCTGTTTATGCGGCCCTTGTTTATCATTTTAGTAAATTCATAATTTTAAGAGATATACAATGTTATATATTTACATATATTCTTAATTTAAACTCCCAAAGTGCCGCTGAACGCAGAAAATTGTGTGCTTTTAATAATTTAATGACATTTAAAGCAGATTTCTCAATCATCAGTTTAGCAGTCAGTTAACTATCAGATAGGAACAAATGTTGGATTTATCTGAAGAATATGTAATTGTAATTGTGATTGTAATTTATTTATCAGTATTAAAATCTTATAATTCTATTTACAATTAATTCAGTCTTAAATTAAGTTGTTTTTTAGAAGCACGGTAGTTTTTTATTTAAATATATTCAAAATAGATAGGTATAAAGCTTCCACATCACTGGGAAGAATATTTAACAGCTTTAAAGAGTAGCTTGTTTTGGGTTTGTGTTCTGCAGTACAATCTGATGATAGTAGATGTACTATCTTATATTTAACTGACTATTGAAAAATTGGACCTAAATAAATAAAAATATTGAACTAGGATAAGGTACTGTCTGTCACCGGAAAACACTGAACTGGTTAAAAAGATAATCCCATAATAATGTTATACGTTGACATGTTCTCACAGAGATTAAGAAAATAGCTTTAGACTCATCATCATTACTGTTTACTGCCGGATTCTGGTTCTTATTCTCCTTCAACGAGATCTGTCAAGCTTTTGTCTGCCAATAAAATCGAATCATACGAGCTAAGGTCCAAGCCTACGGGTTTTTATTTTTGTCGCTATATTCAAATATTTTAATGCAGATGGCATGGAGTTCGTGATTTTAGCGCGTGTGGGTTCATAACTGATTCATTACTTCCTCACACATGGCGCCAACAGTTCTCTAAGAGTACTTTTCACTAAGCACCCAAATATCTGACCCAGATTTTAGAATCCGTATGACCATATTCTTGTAAAGCAGTTGATAGCAGAAATTCTTGAGCAGAGATTATGAATTATAAAGATTGGAAACCTCGGCTGTCATTCAAGTTTGCCTACAAGCTAAACAATATGGCTGCCCGTGGTGAAGTAAGTAAGTTGCATCAGTATGCGTGTTTTAACTCATACTAGTGCAACTTACTGATTTCCACCACGATATTTTGAAAACTTAATGAGTTTCAATGGGCACGTTCAAAAACTAATAAAAATGGCGAAACGAACTATCAAGTGTTCACGACACCTAAAATCATTTGGTTTTAAAGTTGCATGGAGCATTTTGAACAATTATATTTAAAGGGTAGTAAAATAATAATCAAAAATGCAAATTGACAATAAATCAATACATAATTAACGCAGTAGATTAATTTAATCGGTTAGTGAGAGAACAGAATATTGCAAAAAGTATTCTTTCCATTTGCTGTTGAAAGTGATGCTTTAGGAGTGTTCTTTGCTTTTCTATTTCATTTAAAAATGCTGAACACTGATTTAACAAAAATGTACATAAATATAAAGCCTTTCATCGGATAACTCCTCAAAGTGATTTTAGAGATGGAACATATAATATTTTTTTATATTATTACTATTTCCTTCTCTTACACCGTTTGCATCATCCGATCCGATCTGTTCTAACATTTGTTTCTCTTATTAAATTGTATCTGTATTCTGTATCTACCACTCTTTCTTTGACATTTCGCCAAACCTCATCTACTACTTTTTGACTCTGTTTACCCTTACCCCTTTCAACGCACAGATGGCACTAAATTTTCCACCAGAATTTCATACCCCGTTGACACCGGATGAATTCAATATTCTTATGGAATATTTCCGCGCTGTATCCTAATTATTCACTAATCTGTCAACGTCGACACATCACTCCACAATACACCAAACGAAGGCAGTGTGGTTTGGGCTTTACCTGTTGTATATGAAGGGTTTATAATACAAATTCTATATACTACTGAAATACATCAGCCAAGTAGAAGAGTTAGCACTATTTGTAGGAAAAAAAGCGTTTCTAGCATTTTTAAAATAAACTCAAAATATTCAAATTCAGCTCATCACAAAATCCGCCACAACATATATACAGCCGAATTTATAAATGCATCATAGCGAGTGCATAGAACTATTCACTCCTTATAATTCAACTAAACGCAAAAATGTTATTCATAAAACTTATGCAACGTTGAAAAGAGGCATTAGAAGCTAAACGCGTTTGGAGGTTGAATAGTGCATACATAAGGATGTTTAAGTATCGAAATGTCACTTTGACTCATACACAGACGAGAATAAAACACAATGTTATAAGGGTGGCACTTATTTTGGGAATGCTTATATATCTTTTTTGTCCCCTCCTGAAAGTGATCAAGCTTTATTATGAAGCTACTTTGTACAAACCAAAATGTTGTTAAATTTTTTTGAAATCGGCTAAGGGCGACGTATCCCACCGAGAAGTTAAAACTTTTCATTAAAAATGCACGCAGTTTTCGGACTTTTACTTAAAATGTCGGTGAAAGTTTAAAATTTGATGGAAATTCTTTATTTATAATATACATGTTCTTAGATGTATGCCAAAATTGAGGTTTATTGAATATTTTCAGTGGGACACACAGAATAAATAAAAAAAACATTGCAAAAATAATTGCCACCCTAATAGATGTTCCTATATTCTTCTCAATTTGATCGCACTGTCAGTGAATGAAACAATTATTTCAATAAAAACCATGAATTTTTTGTTCTAAAATATTAAACTATATTTTCTAACACGGCACAAAAGAATCAGTAACAAGAATAGGTACATTATGCAATATTAAATGAAATTAAAACTAATCCAATCGGTGCAGGAGAATTCGTTTATTGACTTTTCACTTTCAGAGCTTTGTTTTGTTAATCAATTGTGGCAGTAAAACGTAATAGATTTTCCCTTCTTGGTACTTTATTTGACACAAGCGCATTATAACTATAATGTGTAGGGAAATATTTTATGAATTAGGATTTATGCAACGTTGAATAGTGGTTTCATAAATGCTTATGCACTATATAACTATTCAGCCGTTTAGAGGTGTTTAGCGAATTCTAATAAATTAGGCTGATAATGTATATTTAGTAAGATCTGTGTCGTTATTTAATCATCTGTATTACGATGCTTTGCATCATATTTTTATCACTTTCGATAATAACTAATTATTTCTGTTTGATGAAATTACCCTAAGGAAGCTGCAAGTGTCGATTCCTTTAAAAAATATTAACTTAAAGCTCACTCGTGAATGGCCGGCTATAGATTTATGAACAATATGGGTGCACCCTTTATTATTCTGTTTGCACCATTGAATCTGTATTTTCCGAACACATCCCGATATCCCACCTAACGTCCGCCATTTTCGTGGTGAAAAGCTGATGAGTTGAAATTTCTTTAAAGATGGCTTTGTTTTTTACACATAAAAAATGGTCGAACTGTCAAAACAGAACAAACCCACCCTGTTTAATTGTTGTTGCAATTCACATCTATTCATCGACACAAAACGAAATTACAAAAACAACAATGTAAACAAATGGGTTTTGGAGGGTGAAACGTACGAAGGTTTCCCATCTTTATAATTCATAATCTCTGTTCTTGAGCTAGAGCCCAACCGCAAATATTTTCTTCCATATTGATCTCAACCATTTCTGTGTGCGTGTTATCGGCAGGAATGGAACGCGCCTTCAATAGATACTCTTAGGCACAGTTTTTCAGTGGTGAGTTAAACCTAAGTTAGCTAACTCTAGCAGTAAATTAACCCACATTGAACTGAGGGAGATATTTTTCGGTGGAGAATGCATGCGGAACGAGCATCTATTTAGTTAATACTGATTTAACTCACCAAATTTGAGGAGTTAACTTGGGTTTAACTTTAATCTCACACTGAAAAACTGGACCTTAGAGTGTTTGTCACTTCCTCGCAACAGGCAGTACCCGTGCAAAACATTTTTGTTTTAAGGTGGAAGAGGTTGGGAATCGAACCCAGACCTCTGGCATAACAGTCCTGCGCCAACTATAGCAGTCCTGCGCCAATTATAACAGTCCTGCGACAGTTAAAATATAAATATAACATTTAGGTTAGTTTGAGTAAGGTGAAAGAAAATGCAAGCTGTTTTTAGTATGTGAGCAAGAAAGATTAGATATAGTTAGGTTTAGTTGAGTTCCAATAAAATTTAAAGTTGGCCTATAAGGTTGATATTACATTTAATCGAATAAGTCATCTTTTGTCATCTCAAAAAATTAAGTCAGTCACTTAATTACTTACAATCAGTTGTCGGTATACCTATACATAATCATACCATTTCGTTTCGGATAAAATCTCTAAAGCGTTGAAGTTAAAATGCTGCACCTCATTACTACATGATACTTTTTTCATTTTTTTAAAGCTCCTGGGGAACAACTATGTAACTCGATTCTACTTTTGATTCTATTCGAAAGTTAAACCCGATTCTACATTCAAATAATACTATATATGAAAATAGAATCGGATGCGAGTAATGCCAATTATTTCCCAAAAAACATCCGAATTTGGATCTCATAGTTTTTGACATAAGGAAAAGTAAAAAAAAAAACAATAAGCAAATAGAGCTTCTGTCGGAGCAATAAACAATAGAATTTATTGTGAAACTTTTTATTAAAATAACAATATCTTAATACAAGAAACGTGGAAAGTGTCGCAATTCGGATTAATTTCGATACAAATTCAACGCACGCGATTTGGAGACAAATCCATTTGTGTTGTTTTGTGTTTCTTTTGTTTAACTTTTTCCATCGGATTACGTACATGGATCTTAAACATCACTACCACAGTGGACCTTCAGCATTTAAATCATTAAACACATTCTTCCGTTTCGATTTGTGTCTGAGGTTCGATTGTTTTGAAACACCCTTTCCACAAATTAATTTATTCAACAAAAATAATGGAACAGAGGCACCTTCATTTCAGCGGTTTTTGGCGATTCCTCGTGCAGAAAACATTGAATAAAAGATTAACAATTTTAAATTTCCTTTTACTTAAATTTTCAAAGAGAAGTTCCTTTAGTCAAAGTGAAGTGAAAATTTGCGAATTCGAATGACTTTGAGGTTTACTTTCGAATTATATGGAAGGAATAAGTTTGCGAATTTAACAAAAATAGTTGGCATTACTAGAGTTGTTCGATTTTCGTATATTAGAATTTGTGATAGAGTTACAGAATTCCGGTTTTGCGAATCTGATAATTTTAACTGTAGAATCGAATTGCATTGTAGGGCCCCAGCTTACACATTAAAAATTATAACATATCGAAAATATTTAAATATTGTCAATCGAGCGGCAGCAATGGAACATGCAAAATTTTGACAAAAGAATTAAATATAAAATCTAGCTAATTACTATTTAAGTAAGTTTACACAACCCTCCACATCCGGGCCCTTCGAAATCGAAATCTTGAGTGAGCCATTGTCTGGTAGTATGTATAGAAAATAAACTATCAAACAACCATATTAAAACTTTTTCTTAAAGAATAATACAAAACTCATCACACAAGCAAAACTCAACAATAATGAGATACAAACTCCCAAGAGAAATTTCAATCCAAAAAGATAAAAAAAAATAATAGATTGTAACACTCATTCTTTTGTCATTATACTTAAAAGCCATCGTTGCTGCTGCGCCTCTTAAAGAAAAAAAAAAAAAACAAGAAACATCAAAAAACATCAAGATACTTTATGCAGGGTTCTCACATGGGACAAATCTGTATGATAATATGATTCGTCACACGGCGCGGCATGTCTACTTAAATCGCGGAAGCGCTTTCTTAAAACGAGAGAAAAAAAGAGGAAATACATGTCACTTATGATGTTCATTGAGGTACGTAAACATTGAATCACAAGTTTAACAACACTCACCCCAAAAACAAAATAAAACTCCATCAAGAAATAAAAAGAATCCATAAGCAAAAAAATTCAAATAAAAAGCGATTCTGCATAAGCAAAGCTAAGCATTAGGCAGGATAGAGAGGATTCTTTTGTTTATTGAATGGATAAACAATTTGGAGAATGACTTGATTCGATTTTCCTTATGGAACACAAATGGCTTCGTGCTTTTCTTCTTGGCTTGCTGGCTTGAGCTACCGTACCTACCCACATCAAACATTCCGTTCCCAATCCACTCATAAATGTCAATCCAATCAATGATGTGTGTTGGATTCGATGGATGGATGAATGAATCGATGAATTCGATATGGGTATATGGATGATATGTGAAAAGAATTTCTGTTCAGTTCAGGTCCGATTGAACCACCACAAACTGACCCAATTCTATTTGTTTCTCCACACACCGAACAGAAGTATTTTTCGTCCCATGTGAATGTGCAAAAAAAGAAATTAATATAATGGAATGGGGTTGTTGGACAGGGTTGAAAATGCTATTGCTATAGATACTAATAACATATCTTAAGCAAAAATCATTTTATAGTGGTTGTATAATGTATAAAGACATAATTGTTATTGCAGAAGTAGAGTTGTTTGTTTTTGATAAATATTTTTTTAATTTTCCGTAGCATTTCCAAAAATTGATCAAATATACATTAACATGTTAAATCCAGTCAAGGAATGGTTTCAGTTTTGTTATTGCTTGGAATGGTTTCTAGACAGCTTTTCGAATTTTGGACTGTGCTCCGCCAGTTGTTTGGAGATCAATGCACCAACAAGAGGAGTTATTTTCGGGACTTAGGAAAATTTGTCTTTAGTTTTTCTGTTCATTCGGTTATGACTCGTTCAGGGATAATGAATCAAAGGATGCAACGATCCTCCCAAGGGTATTTGGAAAGATAAAAGTGGAATATACGGTAGTGGATACACAGTCGGCGATGACTGATGAGGATCTACTTTGGCCGAACCCTGCCGGCCGAGCTATTCAAAGCAGCGGGATATATTTATAATATGTAACTTGGTAAGTACCATACTGTTAAATTTGATCATTGAACTGCGGCATAGTACTTTCCATCAATAAAAGAGAAGACGCCCTGATCTGAGCTACCTATACAGAGGATTAAGTGTCCAAAACGTCGAATTTTAAATCGGTTTTACTGTGTGAACGCATAAAACCTTTTGTTAACAATTAAATTGGCCCCTATCAGTGGAGAGTTAGGCCAGGCAAGTAAACCGTCCATCAAATTTTAACTCTTCGACCGGTTTAGGAAAAAAAAACAGTAATTTCAGATCGACGGAAACCACCTCTTAGCGATTTTAAAGTCGCATATCGTCGTCTATATGTCAAAACGGAAAAATTGTTCCGAAGACACAACAAACACATACAAAAAAATAAAATGAAATTCATTGAACCTTATAAGATTTAGAAACTGTTTGAAAGAGGCAAAAGGAAACATGACGAAGTTATTTACCAGAAATACATTTGAATTTAATTTTTGGGCTTACGAGGTTTTAAATGAAAGCCGACCATATATAAAACTGTTGTAATAATAATGACGAGTCTAATGAAAATTGTTGGTGACGCTTTTTTTTAAATACTTTTTTCGTCAGCACCCTTTGGACCTTATATCTATGAGTAAATCGTCTCACCCTTTGATAAACATTTCGGACATTATCTGGGGTTAACGCATTAAAATTATTTCGAAACCACTAACGCCCTTCCGGTATAAGATACAGCTGGTGCATCAACTTTCCAAAAACCTGACACTACTTCGAAGATACAAACTGACTTATTTCTCTGAATGTGTCCGAATAGCTAAGGTATGGTCTATACCACTAGCATTCCCCAATACATATCTTGTATTTTGCCACCATTGTGATCCAAGTTGCTACTTAGAGTACCTACTTTCAATTCGTAAAGCATAAACTATGCGTTTCATCACTGGATAAAGTACTTTTGATTGGATGTGGGACCCGACCCGACAAACAAAAGGGATATTATTGCTGATGCACAGCACAGTTGCACACAACAAGTAAACGCAGATTCGATGGTGTAGAGGAATTAGTTGCATTGCATTGCATGTTAATGAGCGCAAATTAAAAAATCCACAGCAGTCGCAGGCGGAGGAGCGGTGCTTCTTCGAAGAATGCTCTTGAATACACAATACCCATGTGAATTGTTAATATACACAATTATAGGAAACATGGGGTTTTCGAAAGAGAAGGAATTCGAACTCCTATTCCCCGTCACCCCAAATAAAGGTTGGCACAGGGGATGGGGGAACAAACGAAGTAAAGGCACGACGGAACATTTTTTATTTTATATTCATATTTTCGAAGACAACAACAACATGCTTCGTCAAATGTTGTCGAGATTGTTCCTTGGGGGTAAAGGGGGCTGTATTGGAGAGTTGGTAGGTATTTAGACCTACCTACCTACATATATATTAACCTACTTATGTATTCACGGTCCAGCCATTCGGCTGTGTAGTAATTGGCTATTCACGCCATCTATGGAATAATAAAATAAGCTTTGAATTATTTAATTTTCGTTCACAAGCGTTGTATAGCTGTCATTAGCTTTTGGTACCATATGTTTGCCAGAAAGGTAATGGTGTTTCATTTTGTGTGTGTCCTACAGATATGTAGAGACACCCTTCGGGGGCTAAAGGTAAAGCAATTCAGTATGACCTTGAGATTTGTTTTTTTTGCTTTTTTTTTGTTTTCTTTTCAGCTTTTGATACGAATCAATGATAATATGGACTGTTTTGGTTGTTCTTTGCTTGTCGGAAGAGCTGCTGCCACATTTTCGGTAGCAGGCTTTTAGAAATTTGTTTGGTTATTTTATGGTTGTTATTATTAGTTTTATGACTTTTATAATGGCAGGTATTGATGTCTGAAACGTGAGAATTAAATATAACATTTTATCTCTCAAAAAAGCAAAGCTGCTAATAATTGTTTAATTTGAAAAAAAAAAAAATGTATAACAACTTGCTGAAAGTTGTTTGAATAGCGTTAATCAAATGTAAAGATTGATGCTAGTTAGTTTGCCCCATAAATTCAAAATCTCAAGGCTCAAAAATACACGTATACCATTTCAAAGGCCATAAGTTGTCAAAGCTCAGTAAAATGATATCAAAAATAATTCGGAATATGAAGAAAAATACCTTGTTGGTTTTTTGTTTTGCAACGATTACCCCTTGTAGAGTTTAAATCCGCAAAGTTCGAACAAAAAAGTTTCTGCGTTTTCCGCCAGTTTGAAAAAGGCATTAAAATAAACAACCTTTTTTTTCACTTAAAAGATATTGTCGAAACATTGGAATGGAAAATAATTTTTAGGGGGGGGGGGGGGGTTAATTCCCTCCGTTTCGCCGGGAGGGACAATTTTCTAAATAAAATTGATATAAAACAAACAAAATTATTAAAAAAAGCAACAGTAACACGTACAATGCAATGATATACCTTTTTGTAAAGCCAAAAATCTTTTCTTTAATTCTTTTTAAATAAACTTGTTTTAGTGAACAGTTTTTGAAAAATTAATTTTCAAACTCAAAATTCTGAAAAAAAAATCGAAACAATTTTATTAAGAGCCGTTTGTTCATACGAAACATAAATATTTATGTTCTACCTAATCGCTTATGTATGTTCTACTTTTTCCTCAGCGTAAACTGTCACACAATTTCTTATGTAGAACATAAACTCTTAAGTTTCGTTTCAGCAAATGGGCCTGAGTAGTATTTTTGATATTCAATGCTCTATTAATTGTCAGTCAAACACCAAAAATCAAATGCTTAAGTGTTCTAGTTCTATAGAAAATTACAGAAATAAAATTCTCTTAATTTCACTCCAATGCACTGTGTAGGCAGTAAAATAGATTTCGAGCATCCGGTTTTTCTTTTTGACTTACAATATAAAAAAATATTGAAATTTGAAAACAAAAATAGTATTATTTGTAAAATTTTGAAAAAATTAGTGCCTTTTTACCTGTGTCCTTTTGTACCTTTGTACTTTGTGCTTTTGTACTTTAGTGCTTTTGTACTTTTGTACTTTTGTACTTTTGCACTTTTGTAGAAAATTATAAAAATGCAAATGCACAACAGTACCAAAGTACAAAAACCCATAAAATTTGCTGTTGTACTATTTTAGTACATTTGTACTGGTGTACCATTGCACTTTTATAATTTTCTACTTTTGTATTTTTGTACTTTTATACTTCACTTTTGAGCATTATACTTTTGTTCTGTGTGCATTTGTATTTTTGCAGTCTTGTACTTTTGTGCTATTGTTCTTTTAACATTTTCTTGAATTTTTGGAACTTAATATGTAGGTATTTTGAACTTTCTCAAGCAACTCTAAGCCCCTGTGAAAAGAGCCTCAAATGATTTCTGTGCACATGCCTTACAAAATATGAATTCAACTCCTCCCCAAATAAAATCTAATCTGCTCCCAATTATCTCTCCTTAAATTCACAACTTAAACAGAGACATGGGTAGTTATACCTATGTACCTACTACAAAAAATCTCCAAACGATTCCAAAAATATAATTCCAGCCTTCGTGTTTTCAACCCATATGTCGCAATCAGAACTAAATTCTCGACAAGAAGAAAAAAAAAAAATGTGTTGCACTCAACACCACCACCGGAATTTTTGTTACTGTTGCAATATAAATCCTGGAAAATTCCTTTCAACCTTGCACCACCACCAGTCAGCATGATCCTGTTTATTTCACTAAGCTGATGTTACATACAGCGGTATATACTGTAGGTATAGCATAACAGAGCAAACAAGAAATACAAAAAAATTCTTTGTTTCTCAAGAAATTCTTTACGTGTCGTTCGTCGGTTGTTCTGGACTCCTTCGTTCTTCTTTTATACCGGAAGCGGAACAAAAGTGCTCTTGCAATTGCTGCATGCGGATGCGGGTGGCAAAATTACCACCCACCTGCCAAAAAAGAGAGAAAACCATGTTAGCATGCAACCGCACATAAGCTCCTTCGAACTTAAACACAAACACATAGCCTTACGTCTAACCGACAAAATATTTCATGAGAAATTTATTAAAAACAATTTTTATCTCGGATTTTATGGATTTTCTTAGAAAAACATAATCTTTTCTGTGAAAAGGAGCAAAAACAAGCGTAGATTGGGTAATTCGAATAATTCTTCGTTGTCGAGCAGAAAAGCGTTGAAAGTTTTCTACTTTATTTCCTTATACTCTTATGGAACACTGACAGACATTATATACAGAGTTAAAACTAATCAATGTTAGAGGACTTAAGTCTTCATTTTGGTTTAATACCTTTTTTATGTTTTTTTTTTTGCTGGTTTAATCTCCTTTGTGGTATTATATACAAGTGTTTGAGTTATGTGGAATTTCTTTGGATTTTATTTTAATTAACTCTTAGAAAAGTGTTTATAATATACGTACATATACATATGTATATTATTCTCATCTATGAAGCAAAATCACTTACTAGGTTTGCAATAAGCTTTTTGATAGAGCATGTGATGAATTTTCATTGTTGGTTTGGTAAAGATATTTCATAGCTTACTTCAATTTTTAACAAGTACCTACATTATGTATGTATGTAGATGAACTGCGTCAATTACATCAACAACATTGCTTACTAGATCTTTTCTGCTGCAGTCGTTCGTGAACAACTTGATAAGTCCATATATCAGAGGCGGTCTAGTCCAAAAAAGTATTCACACTATTGCAAATTTTATCAAAGAATCCAAGTAGCACCATCTATATTGACGAGCCATAGGAAATAATGTCTAGTGACAACTATTTTTTTTAGAATTCTCCATAAGTGAACTGTTCTTTGTTCACAGCTATCGCCAACTCATAGATGGTTTATTTTTTAAAAATGCCTTTTTGAGGTATTTTCATATCTATTGAATTTTTTTTGAAAAAAGGGCGCGACAAATTTTTTGATGGTACAACTTATTTAAGGACATCGAGCGACAATTGTTTAAATAAATTCCCTATCAAAAAACCATTCATTGAAAAATGCCTTTTGAGGTATTTTCATATTGATTGGAATATTTTTAGAAAAAAGGACACGACTAATTTTATCATGGTACAACTTATTTAAGGACATCGAACGACAATTCTTTAAACAAATTCTTTATCAAAAAACCACTCAGGCAAAAAAATATAGCAAATCAAAGTTGTGGTAATGTTGGATTCTCTGAAAAATGCAATTTTAAGGTTTTTTGGGATTAAACAAAAAAAACTGTCGCGACAATTTTTTTTATTTTCCTACTAATTTACGACCAATTCACGACAATTAATGGCATACTTGTTTTTTATTTTGAGTTCATTTTATCCATTTAAGAGGGGGCTTAATACTAACTTGACTGTCAACTTAGCATTACCAAGGGTTATTTAAAAAAAAAAATAAGCGCGACAATTTTTTTTCTTTCACGACAAATTTACTACAAATTCACGACAATTAATCCAATTATTAGATTTCTAAAATTTTCAAGTTTTAATGCTAATTTGACACGCATAAAAAAACACCCTTTATATGGCAGAATTAATTTGTATAGAACATGGGTTAAAAATACCAAGTAAACGCGTTGCTGCGCCCGCCCGCAGGCCGGTCACCGTTTGACCGTCACGATTATCTTTAATGGTAATTTTGTTGTATTCTTATAGGAAATACTGTGGATGCAACCAGGGCCAGATTTCTCTATTCGTGGGCAAACAGCAAATTAGGCAAACAGCAAATTAGGCATAAGTGATCTTTTAGCTGGCAGTCACTTCCACCTCACCTAAGCTTACTTTTTCGTACTGTACATTGTACATACCAACAAAAATAAAAATATCTAGCCCTAGGCTAATTTTTCAAAAAATCTATACATAAAGTTCAACACAAAACAAAAAAAATGAATATTTTATTTACAAGTTGCCATACTGTTCAATATTAATGATTAGACCACAGGGATCAATCAACCAGTTTTTGTCTAGACTAAATGTCATGTCGTTAAAAGCTATCTTGGGACATAAAAAAAAAAGAATGGAAAATAATGCCAAAAGTTAATATTGTTATTGAATCTTGCTACCTTGCTAGTTGATATATTTTGATAGATATAGATTTTTCGGGTGCCAATCATCCCAAGTAAATTGAGGTTATTTTTATGGGACTTTTTCCTTGATATTGATGTATACGTACATAGATAACATATTTTCATGAGTGAAACAAAAAATAAAGATAAAGTAGCTATGTCAGAGCAGATGCCACTATCTATGTACAATAAATTTACTTGTTACACATTGTCTTGAGTTAAAAAAATAGCAATACACTTAGCTTTGATAAGATGAATCTGAAAGCATACAATAATAAGGGGTGGACACTATCAGGGTTGTCAGGTTTGAAAAAGCGGAATCACCAAACGTACAATTTAAATCACCGAAAATTCGCCAAATTTCAAAGTTATCCACCCAATTCAAAAATGAAATAAAATTTCTCAGCTTGTTGTTTTGATTGGTAGAATTTAAAGTTGTTTGATTTGACGTTTGGGGTGCGTCATTTATTTAAGGGATGGGAAAGAATCGAATCGCGTTTTTTTGAGGAAATATTGAAAAATATATAAAATACGCATAAGATGGAAGGAAAAAGCTAGAGCGTGTAGGTTGGGTCCAGACAAGAAGAAAATCGTGTAGCAAGGGCGGTCAATTCTCCCCCGTTTATTCAAGAGGAACAATTTTCTAAAAATAATACTTAAAATATATGAAAATTGTTTTAAAAAAAACAACGCTTACAATTCCTTTTTGTAAAGCCAGAAATCTCTTCTTTGTTTTTCTTTTTAAATAATGTTGTTTTGTGAATAGTTTTTGAAAAATTAATTTTAAACTTAAAATTTAAAAAAAAAAAATTAAAAAAGTTTTTC